>OX101747.1:15042644-16258644 GCA_944452665.1 Stenoptilia bipunctidactyla | reverse complement strand
CAAGTCATGGATGTTTATATGTTTATTTAAGTTTATTCTAATAAAAAATATGTATTTATTTAAAATGTATGTTTATATATCTCTTAAGTATATCAGTTATCTAGTATCTATAACACAAGTTCTTTAAGAAACTTAATTTGGGCTAGATAATGTTGTGTTAGTGTCAGAAATATGTATTTAAAAAAAAATAAGGATTTAAAAATATAAAAAAAGAAAAAGTCGAAATTTATGTTTTTTGTAATCCTTATGGATACTAGAATACCTCCGTGAAGGTATGTTGTAAAGTTTACGGACACCCTGTATACATAAAAGCCCAGACCCGGAACATTTTTTTTCTTGTTCCGTGCGGGAATCGAATCCGCGACCTCACGTTTGGCGTAGTACCGTCTAGACCACTGCACCACGGAGACCTTCTAAGTAGTGTCGTGTACCTTTATTTTTCAACCGACTTCCAAAAGATTCTCTCAATTCGTGTGTATTTTTCGGTCAAAGATTTTTCGGTCAGTTAAGAATCGATTTTAAATATTCTTTTCATATGATAGAGGATACTACATAGGTGCTCCCATATAAATTTCATCGAAATCAATTAAGTAGTTCATGAAAAAAAAAATTGAAAAATGTGTATGTATACGGAGAATATGTACATCGACCAAAGTTTTGACGTGAAGTCGGTTTTTTAATGCTCTGCATAACAAAGGTACACGACAGGAATAACCTTTAAAATTATTTTTACCCTAAACTGGAGTAAACTCGTTAAAACCGGCTGGAAGCGGATTAACCAGCAAAGTTTTGGGCTACCAGCGTTTTGTCGAAATTATTTAATGTTACAACTAGTAGAGGTTTTGAATTATTAATCGTATATGACTTTTGTGAAGTTTCACAAGTAGTAAAACTATTGTTAATGATACATTAGGATTAGTTTTGAAAAGTATTTTGTATCCTTCGTGTGTTGTTTTCCACCGCCTTTAAAAAAAGGAGGAGATTTTTAGTTCTCACCGTATGTTTTTTTAAGTTTGTTATTATGTTATTACCTATTGTGAATTTCTAAGTCATCATAAAGAGGTTATTACACTCCATGATTATATAAATACGAGCGTTTGCCCGCGACTTCGTTCACGCACAAACTCAAAAGTCCTATTTTCAGTTCCCATGGGAATTCCTTCCATTATACAAACAGACACTTATTGAGGAACTTTTATACCAAGTATCACATCCGTGCACTCAAAGAATAAAATTTTATTATACAAACTAAAACATCATATATTTCCCGTTCCCGTGGGAATTTCGGGAATTCCTTTCATAACCCAAACAGGCTCTTTTTTAAGAACTTTTATGCCAAGTATCATATCCGTGCACTCAAGGAATAAGATTTTTCATACAAACTAAAAGGTCCAATAATTCCCGTTCCCGTGGGAATTTCGAGAATTCCTTCCTTAGTGCACCCTCACATTCCCTAAAGAACGTATGTTCCAAATTTCAGCTCTCTACGCCTAGTAGTTACGGCTTTACGTTGTCTGTCAGTCACTTAGTAACTCAGTCAGTAACGGAACAGTTTTATATTATATTGACTTTACAACAAAATATTTTGACAACCCTAGTCAACCTAATAAGCTAAAACAAGACTTGTGCCGTTTGTAGACTTGTAGATAATTATCTCTTCATTATGATACACGTTGTATAAATATTGCGATCACACATATTGTAGGTGTTCAATTGTTTCTGTCTTGAAATTCTGGAATTTTTAATAATAAAATGTAGCAAATTTTCCGCTTTACAAACGATACGTGGGATGATATTAACAGTAATTTAGAATACAAAAAGTGTTTTTCCTCTGTTCCTGCTTTCAGGGCTGCCAATGTATGAAGCCAAGGCATGCTCCTTTGTAAACTATCTCAGTAATCCAAAATCGGAAACACTCAAAAGAAAACTTCATTTCATGTGTATTTCGCGTGAATTCTCTTCACATTTCATTCTGGAACATATTTTTATACTTCATTCTGAAAGTTTTGTAGATCGCTTCGAACTTCTGTCGGGGCATGCAACTAATAAAAACTATGAGAAAACTTCAGCTTCAAGGTACAGAAGGCAGCAGATCAAGCGTTCCAAACCTGTAAAAAAAATTAAATTGAATCTGAACTCTATGCCTTCGACATTAAGTTAAATATTGATTGTAAATATTCGACAGGTTTGTACTGCCTTTTGTACTTCTGAAGTGATGGTTCTTGAGTTAGATTTGATAAAATATGGGGAGAGATCTCGGTTGAACAGCTTCGGAGTGCCTTTGCTTGCTTGAATAAGTATTGTCCCAGTTTTTACGGTTTTTAGTATTGTTTTCATTCGCAAAAAAAGATTCATAGAATAAATAAAAAAATGTGATAAAAAAAATCACCCGACCAGGACTCGAGCCTGGGACCTCTCGTTTGTCGGACGAGTGCTCTTCCACTGAGCTACCGGGGCCTGGCGGTACGCCTCGAAATTAGTTACCACATTTTTGTTTTTACGTTATATTGCTAACGTAGCTACATCTAATGGTATAGCTTTGCAGCTAAGACCTCCCGAAACCGATTTCTTTTCAGAAATTGGTAATCCCAGTTCAAGTGGTGCATTGCAATGTTTAAATAATGTTTTTAATTTTTTGCATTTAAAATGCTCAATTATTCTTAAATAAATAAAAAATGTGATAAATAAAAAAAGTAATTTCGAGGCGTACCGCCAGGCCCCGTTAGCTCAGTGGAAGAGCACTCGTCCGGCAAACGAGAGGTCCCAGGTTCGAGTCCTGTCGGGTGATTTTTATTTATCACTTTTTTCATTTATTTAAGAATAATTGAGTATTTTTAATGCAAAACCTTAAAAACATTATTTAAGATTCATAGAAGTTTGTTAAATGGAATGGAAACTCCCAACTCACTAAAGTCTTGCTTTGGATTTACATAACTCACGCCTCTACGTAAAGAGTGATTTTTTCATAATACAGATAGGACGTTTGTCGTCCATGTTACCTAGTGGAATGTGAACATAGAAAATAGGGTGGTACATGTCCATTTGTGAGAAAACTATCCACTTGAGACTTAAAAGTACCAGGACTGTAGTGTCAAGGCCAACAGACGCATTCCAAACCTTGGCAATTCATACCAAAAATAAAGGTCAAGAAAAACAGACGCAGGCAGAGGTATAAAGAGGTTAAAAAACCGGCTAAGTGCCGATTAATAATGGAGTATTAAACATCCGGCAAATAAAAAAATAGACGTGTGGCACTCGGAGACTGCCGCGGTAAAGCTATTGCATAGCATTTTTTATCAACTTATGCAATTATAATTGTTTATTTATTTTATGAATGCAGTAATGTTTGATCTAATATGAAGTTCCACAAGTTCCTAGTAGATGGCGCTGATTGTTTACTAAAGCCCGCATGTAAAGTTATGAAATCAAAGTATCACCGCTGTGCCGGTCGGAGTGGGGGGTGTTAGGTTTTTTTCGTTACGGAATTTCTGGATTCAGTCCCCACGCTCAAGGCCCGCAATAGAAGCTATGCAATACCTTAATATAAAACATACACACAAATTGAGAACCTCCCTTTGGAAATCGGTTGAAAATGAATGAAGAACTTCTGAAAGTTTCGAGAAAGAAGTAGGAACTAAAAGAAATAACAAATAATTACAGCCTCATTTATGTTTCATCTAACAGTATTAATGCTTGGAAACCCAATAAAATGGACCTTTCTTAACCCTTTCATTCCCTAAACCCTTTCACACTTCAAAAACCAATAGCACGCCATCTTTCAACGCGAAACTATTACCGGTACTGACGACATTAAGGCGACATATTGAAAAAATGCATTGACTTTCATCGCAAATTATGAGAATATGGCAAGACGAGTGGATCTGACATTTAGATATGTGTAAATTCATATCTTTATCTAAACTTTGCCTGCTCAAAAACATGATTTGATGATTTTGACTCGATAGTTTTATTTTTCGAAAACACGTCTAAAAACATACTTTTGTTAAAATTACTACGTAGTTATGCAATCTATATGCTTAGAATTTACTTAAATTCAATCTTCACATTATTGTTCGGACTTTGGTTGCTCAAAATTTCCATAGCATTTACCGTTACTTTTTTATCGATTTTTGAAACGATTTCAGTGTCTCTGAGCGGTGTCGATGGTGGCGATTTCTATGCAATACGCGACCTTATGTCGGCGTGTTAAGGTGCTAAGATTTCAAGAAAAAACATTTCGATGTGTCGTCTTAAAACCCAACTAAAACATTTTGTGAAGGAGTCAAAAAGATTTATATACGAAAGCGACTTAAAAAAAGCTATTCCAAAGAAGGTAAATTTCGGGGGTGAAAACTCTTTGGTGCAAGAGCGGGCAACTGTGTGAAATACGCCCCGTTCTGGCTTACCCCCTTTAAGTTTGTTCTGCTTTGGTCGTTGTTTTTTTTTCTTTATATTAAAATCCGCCAAATTGCACTGAGATAGCTTGATGACTTAAGGTCTGAATATTCTCGGTATCTAGGGAGAATCTTAAGTGGGGTTAAAATAGAGTTGAGATAATAATGATGATCATAAAATGAACCGAAAATATTCAAGACTAATAGAAGATCAATCAAATGATTGATTGATTATCAATCCCTTTTATTAATTACCGTAATGAAACTATAATTTTGAGTCAAAATTGTATACGCAGTTAAAACCGATTACTTAGTATTTTGTTTAAAAGTACACGGACAATTCTTAAAGAATTCTTGATGCTATAAAGTTGGAGTCAAACGACAACTTAGCTCTGAAGCGATAAGGCCGCCCATTGTACTATTCTAAAGTTTGTGTTATCATTGTATTTCTTTTTCTCCTTTTGTAATGTGTGCAATTAATAAATAAAAATAAATAAATATTTCTGACACTCACACAACATTATCTAGCCCAAATTAAGTTATTTAAAGAACTTGTATTATGGATACTAGATAACTGATATAATTAAGAAATATATAAACATACATTTGAATAAATACATATTTTTTATGAGAATAAACTTAAATAAATATATAAACATCCATGACTTGACGGCTAATATCTGTGTTCATCACACAAATATCCGCCGCCGCCGGGATTTGAACCCAGGACCTCTTGCATAGAAGGCAATGTATGTTACCACTACACCAGTCGGTCGTCAAATAGATGAAATAGAGTCCAAACGAAAATTTAGCTGTTTTGATACATTCTTGAGTTTCGTTTGAAAATAAAGAGACAAAAGTGGAATAAACTCATTTTGAAACATCACCCGGTACGTACTTAAGGAGAAACTTGTACGTGCCCAATAAAGGAGCTCTTTTGTAAAAATTTCTAAACATTGTTTCGACATACTGTTATATAAATTACGCACAGAATTGTCTTGTTTTAAGGTTCTGTGTCAAATTGTGGGAGTTTAGCACAGCCCTGCTAATCTTATTTACCTTATGTAGATGTTTGTTCCTCATACATACATACATACATACATAACCTCACGCCTGTCTCCCTTTGGGGTAGGCAGAGACAAGGGAACACCAATTGCTTCGATCCATACATTCCTCCACGTTTGTTCCTCAATCACGGCAAAATGCCCCAACGGATATAGATGAAATTTAGCATAGAGATAGGATACAATCTGGAATAGCACATAGGCTAATTTTTATCCCAAAATTCCCGCGGAATTCGAATTTGCGCGGGTAAAACCGCGCGCAACAGCTAATCTTGGATAAACGTTTCGTAAAATGCCACTATTAAGGGTGATTCCTTCAAAGTGTGCTGCTATTCGATGTACTCCAGCTACGTCTTATGAAGAGCCAGTTCCTTGTTAAGTACACCTGTACTTCGACCTCATCATAACTTTACATGTGGTGAGATTAAGCTCTTATTTGTTCTTCTTACAAGTTGTTTACTATTTTGAATTCCATGGGAATATCGGGACAAAAAGCCTACCTATGTGCTATTCCAGACTGTACACTATCACTATACCTAAATCCGTTGTGCCGTTTTGCCGTGATTGAGGAACAAACATCCATTCATGCATTCAAACTTTCACATTTATAATATTAGTAACATTAAATAAATAAAAACATATTGTCAAACTTTCTTGGAAAATAGTGATAACTATTATTTTAATCATAGAAGTGCAACAAATTAAGCCTTTTGTGAGCATGGGGTAAATAAACAATACCTACCTATTTAACAAAATAAACAAGACCACCACTTGGGGTGAACTTGTCTGCCTCAGACGCCAGTGGTTGCGAACTCGATTCCCGCACGGAACAAGAAAAAAAAATGTTCCGTGTCTGGGTGTTTATCTATTTATGTATTTATATTCTAGGTTTCCCCCTAGTTCACTACATGGTATTCTATAACACAAGCTATGCTTACTTTGAGGCCATCTAGTTGCTTTTATTTATTTAATTCTTTAACCTAAACCAGAAAGAGAAAAAAACTACTTCAACTATAATCAGCGAAGCCATTGAAAGCCAAAAACACCTCAATCTGTAGATAAGTCGTCTAAAAGTTACAAATCAAAAATCGAACAAGCTTCTAGACTTAAACTCAAAACAATGCCCTCACGTTTTGTGTAAATGCAGAACGTTACGCTCGTTGACTGAGAAACAGATGGATATGATTGATTGCCCTGTTGATTGATAACTGTCAATTAGACAACTATCGCATCAATCATTTCACTTGTAATTAAATTATAATGTTTGCCTCAACCTCAGAGTCATTATTATAAAGTTTAAGTGGATACGTTCATACACTTTCATCCTTATCGGCGTCATTAGTACTCTTTTTAATGAGTCCACTGCAGGGCTATCAGTCTCTCCCCTGGGTGACGAATAGTTTTGGGCCCTATACCACCAAGCTGGCTTAGTGATGGTTGGTGGATTAAACATTAAAAAAATTCAAATTATTTAGAAACTGAACTGAATATACCGTTACTTCTTGTTAATTGATAAATAGTCGAATCTACAAGATAAATATTATTTCGTTATTTTATCCTATTATGTAAGCTAATATGCGCATCATAATAGATAGAATTACTCGATTTGATACCACAATTAAGACCACAGAACCAAATATGTCATAATCTTAAAAAATTACATACACTAAATACCATATTCTAAGTAAATATCGATAAAAGGCCCGATTTATCGTTGTCGACGGTAGCATGCTAGCCCCGCTGAAAAATAACTGGAAAATAACTCAACATCAATCACGTTAAATATATTAAAATTAGTCTATAAGTCCAGGAGTTCTAACACTTTTACCCGTATATACCAAAACTTCAAGTTAAATATGTATAAAGTATAACCATACGCGATTAAACATGTGTTTTATTGAATATCAAGATTATTATTGGTCGAATATAAAATTTCACAAAGTACAACCCAAGCAAAATGCTTGCGTTCATTGAAATTATTCGTATCTCCGTAGATGATTAGAAATGATTGAAAAGTAAGGCTCAAGGAAAACCTACGGGTCTTAAATATAGACTGAGTCGCCAGTATTAAAGGTGTGGAGCCAATACTTGCAAAAAATATGATTTAATTAATTTACGGGATTCTTACCACGATTTTCGATTTTAATTTCGCGCGTCCGATATTTCGATACTGTTACAAGCAAAGATTTAAATCCATAGATAGGCCCGTACGTGTCTTAAGGTTGTCATTTTTACTCACACAAGCACGGCGCGTCAACGTCAACAAACGTCATAGAATAAGATCAGATGTAACTCACGCTAGAAACACGCCTAAGCAATTATAAAGGATTACAGAGTAATAAAAATAAAGATACTCGTAAATATTTATAAATCGTTTATTTATTAAAAACATACCTATATGATTGTTTACTTAAGTACCAGCAAAAAGCACCTACTTATGAATTTTTGGCGTTCTGTTGTTTGTGTTTGTTTATGTTTAAGTTTATGAAGTCTTACATTTTTATAATTATCAATTATAACTTTTATTATTTAAACTCTATGATTAAAAGTCGCGGGCTGTTCTGGGGAATGTGTATGTAATGTGTCGAATATATTACTTTGTAAAATAAACTCTATCATTATGTCAATTCTTAGAATTTAGTTTGTTTTCGCTATTAAATTGTTTTTTTTTTTTATATGGGATCGTATGAATTTTTTGGATTTTAGACAAAAATCAAACAAATCGCAAGCAGGAACGACTAACCCACCCATATTTTTATAGAGATTAATTTATGAAATTCTAGCCTTTGGTTAGACATGAGTGCGACAATACATGTACCTAACGCATTTTAGTTTTTTATTATTTTTTTTGCTATTTGAAATTCAAGATGTTTGAGATCATACAAAAATAGTTTAAGATCATACATGAAGAGAAAAAATATAATAAAAAATAAATATTAATTATTTATGGAGTAAACTTAACCGAAAATTAAAGAGTTCATTAAGAAACGCATTGTTAAACTCATATTTGCAGCGATCCGCGTGCCAGGTCACGTGCCGCGATTCACTCAGACGTAAGTCAAGTACATAGTAACTAAGCTTTATTTATTTATAGGCAATGTTAGTGAAAAATTAAGTGCCCAGTATACAGGGTGACTGGTGACATATTTTAGATATTGAAGGAGAGCACTCTGTACTTGATTCTGAGCATAATAATTATGCAAAGTAAGTACCTACTACTTAATTTTTCAGCAGAATTGCCCTATAAATAAATAAAAAGTTTTACTAGTTCGAGGACCGTTCGTGAAGCCGTCTATACTTAACTACCTATACTGTGTTAATAACGCCGTGCGTACGTCTGTACCAGTGTATTATGCGTTGCGTAATGAATTCTATAACTTTCGGTTAAGTTTACTCATTAAATAATTAAAATTTATTTTTTATTTAATTTTTTTCTTTGAGTATAACCTCAAACTATCACTCTCCTCGAATTCCGAAAGTGTACCCAACAGTCACTCTGTATATCCTACGAATTTCTTGGAAATTTCAGTGTATTATTTGTATCTAAAATGTTCGATATAAATTTGCAGTTTACATCGTATTGGGTTAATATTGATATAGTGCTAGAAATATCTTTCCCGCGAATATTAGTAGTTTCATTGATATTTTTTGATGGTCTACAACAATTAAGAATAAGAAAATTATTACTTAAAACCGTTGTGATAAAAAATATGTGAATAGAAGAATAACCCAATATATTTTTCTATTTCCATAAAATAGTCAAAAAATACGACGGCTTTGTAAAGTAAAATAAAAACTTCACTGGTTTTCTAATATGATTTTAATAGGTTAAATTAAGTATTGAGTTAGTCTTTTATTTACTATCTGATTACTTATTCTTTGGCGGCCGGGCGCTTCCTTCCCCGACGATGCATTAAATAATATTATTAAATACTAACGCATGAAAAGTAACACCTTTATCCTTGTTTGTATGCGACTTGTATTTTTACACCCCCGAAATGAACAAGACAGCATAATTAAGTCTTTATGTAAATATTTTAAACAAAATAATCTATGTGAACGTGCACGACAAGCGCTCATTAGAGACTGTCACAAGACTTGTGCATGCACCTCTTTCGGTAATGACAATATTTCGTTAGTTCTTTGTACTGAAAGGGCGCATCTATGGATTTAAATCTTTGGTTACAAGCACCATGATCGCGGACTGGCAGATGTAGGTAGGTGGCGATGACAGTTATAGACAGATAAAACAATTTACCCCCTTTCTACTGTGAGTTTCTACTGAAACTCACATTAATGTCACTTTTGTAAAACACGCTCACACTATCACTCGGTTTTTGACCGTACAAAACACTATCGGTGTTTTTTGGTTTAGTAAAAGTCCTAACCGTTGGGTTTCACGTAGGTACTAGACAATTTACAAAGAATCCCGTTAATTCATTAAATCATAGTGAAACTAACTGCGATAGTTTAAAACAATTATTACTTTCAAATATTTATTTATATTTTATTTTGTGTTTTAAACTATACTTCGTTTGCTTCTTGTGTTATGATCAGTGAGAGTGTGGATTTGCTTAAAATATCCTTTCCCTCAATAAAATGATTTTATGCGCGATTTTAAATAATAAGTGCGCCATCTATTTTCAAAGAGCAAAACCAAAAAAAAACTTTCAAATAAGTCTTAAAAGTAGCCTATGTGAAATTCCAGTATAATATCAGTATAATAGATATGCCATATTTAATCCAGATCCGTGAGTCATTCTGCCGTGATTGAGGAACAAAAATCCATACATCCATTCAAACTGTCGCATTTTCAAAAATAGTAAGAAATAAAATACGTAATATAACGTAGTTAATTAATTTTTAGTTTTTCGAAATAAACCCATACTTTTTATCTTTAAACTATAGCTTTGCGTGGTTATACAGAGTGACTGGTGACAAATTTGAGATATTGAAAGAGAGCACTACGTACTCGATTCTGATCATAATTATGTAATAAAAGTAGGTACTTAATTTTTTACCAGACTTCCCAATAAATAAATAAATAGACATTACTACACTTTTCCATGTAACCATGCGTTGCGTAATGAATTCTTTAACTTTCGGTTAAGTTTACTCAGTAAATAATTAACGACCACTTTGACGATGGGGTGTCTGCCTCAGACGCTAATGTTCGCAGGTTCGATTGCACGGAACAAAAAACAAATTCCACTTAACAAGAAAAAAAAATGTTTCCATGTCTGGGCGTTTATCTTTATTTATATTCTAGGTCCCCCCAAGTTTGCTACATGGTATCCCATACCATCAGCTCTGCTTAGTTTGGGGCCATGTAGTTGGCGTGATAGTCAGGGGATTTTATGTTTTATTATTTTTATTTTATTCTTCACAAAATATAACCTTTGTTCTTCCAAGTGAGTAGTTCCTATATAAATTCCTTTTTTACAAGAGACGAAATCCGCGATTTACTTCAGTCTCACCGGAAACTGGCTCTTTTTTAACATGTCCACAATATACAACTTTGTTATGTAACAATATTGCATAAAACAAAACCCCTACAGATTAGATTAACAATGCAATGTAACAATGTTACATAACAATTGTCGTTTGTTTGTCGTTCTTCAGTGGTGAAGTTATATAACAGTACATATCTCTAACATGTTATAAAGCAATGTTTTATAACGTGTTATGTTACATAGTCTGTACGCACTCTTAGAAAAAAGGCGGCAATTTTATAAATCCAAAGTTGACTACTTTCGTTGTTCAGACTCTACCACAGAGCTTCAGATAGAGAGATGAATCAAAAAACAGTAGGTACCCTTTTTTACATACATACATACATAAAGTCACGCCTGTATCCTTTATTGGGTAGGCAGAACACCAGATGTTATAAAACCATCTGATGTCACGTTTGACAAATTAGGAGGCATTATTAAAATCTACAATAAAACCTCTGTCCCTTAACTGACTTTTACAGTATGCCCGGGAAGAGAAGCAGCTAGCACATTCCATGTTTTTCCTTTGTTTTAAAAAAAAAGCTATACACCTATAAGGTTAACTCAGTTTTTTTTAAATCAAGTTAACAGTAGAAAAATCTTGGGTAGACATCATTTTGTTTCCTTAACTCTAGAGATAGTATATAAAACGTCATTACTATAAATATCAAAAACACCTTTTTATTAACCTTATTTAACCCAATGGTCTGAAAGAAATCAAATCTTTAGCACATTTTATGTTATTCCTGAACTCTTCGCATTTAGGCTACGAACAGATGGATACGACTGATAATTTTCATAACTGTCAACCTGACGTCTGTCAGTCAACTTGACAGCTGTCTACTTGTCACCTGTCACCTCAGTCATTCTTCATGTCTCGTGAGTTGAAATAAAAGGTCTTCTGAGACCAAGGTACAGAGGGCAGCGTTTCAAACCTGCCGAAAAATTGTTATTTAGTCTGAACTCTATGGCCTCGACTTTAAGTTAAAAATTGGTTGGTTACCGAACTTGTAATAAATTTTATATAAACTTAACTTGGTTAATTTTTTGAAAATAAAATATGTTTTTAATCGCTTTTTATTACGTCTAGTTCACTTAATTTTTTACGACTACGTAGTCTGAATAGGTAATGAAAAATCGGATTAAAAAGTAATGAAAAAAAAAAGTGTAATAAATTGTAAAACTTTCATTTTTAAGTGCGAATGAGTAATAAAAATAAACTTGTACTGAACCCTCCATACACAAAGTTTAACTCACACTTGTCAGCGAGCACTACTTTCGTTATTTTATACCGGTTGTAACTCGGTAATGGGACTATAAAATACTGATGTTTTAATACTCGGAGGTACTCGAACGATTTACTGCTATTACTCGAGTGCTCGAGTAGTTATTAGACTTGGTTTGATAAGATCCACTATTTAGAGTGTCTTTTTAATTATGTAGTTTATTATGAACGCACGGTTTTACTCGTGTTAATTTTAGAAATACGTATCTCATTTAGGAATATTTTGATTGAATATTTTTTCGATCATCTTTTATCTAACACACACATAACTTCACCTTTATGCCTTTAAGGGGTAGGCAGAACACCAGTCTTTTCAGGTAGGCAGAAACCATCTGATGTCACTTTTTACACGTTTGGAGGTATTATAATGATGGAGAGAGACTATTGCAGTGACAGGGGTCACCCTATCGCTCACAAAAACGCCACTAAAACGTCTGCCCCTTAACTGACTTTTACAGTATGTCCGGGAAAAGAGGCAGCTGATTATATGTTTTTCTTTCGCTCCCAGTCCAGCATGGAAGTTATAACAACATGACATTGGCTCTCACAATTAGCTGTCTTGTATTTGTTTTTTTTCATGTCCTGCAGGCCTATTACAGTTCTTTCATGACATGACATAATAAACAAGATTTCTATGATACAATGATCAACAATTGTGACATAAAGAATAAACGAAGTCCCTTTACATTTGCATGCAAGAGGCGTTGCATTACCTTTTAAAATTCAATCATCAATCAAGTTTCAATCATCGTCTATGACTTAAAAACGTCAATTGAAAAAGGTGAGATCGCACCCACCTCTATGATATGTTGGTATCTTGATTTCATTTGTGTTCTTCCATTTCGTTTGCTTTCATAAATAAATACTTAATTACTATATATGGGGGTTATTATATTCAATTTACACGGTATACCAAATAATGATCGTATGATAAGTTGTAAGGCCGCTCCACATTCTCGCGAGAATCTCGCGAGTCGTTAATATAATTATCTTCATACATAGAATATAAAGCCTTGAGATCAATATGTTTTTATCACAATTTATCTTTATTTGTTAGTAAATAAAACATATTAAATATTAATTTTTATCTTCCTGGACCATTTTCAATACTAACAATATAAAAAAATTTACAAAAACTCTTAAAATCTATTACGAGTTACTTCAAAACTCTCTCTCTCTAAAGGAAGTTATGCGGGTGAAACAGCGGACACAAGCACATTCAGTCATTCAACTAACCATTCTAATGCTTTCTTTCAAGGTCAGTCGGCCAGTTAGTAATAACGAATATTAGAAGTATCATTCGACTCAGGACGTTTGTATATTACGATCGTTCAAGTCGAATATTCAAGTCAGTATAAGTAGTTTATTCGACTGATATGATAATTCGCAGACGCGCATCGATGAGATATACTCTGCGATGTAACCGTTTAAATCGGCGGCTCGCTTGTTACTGAGAAACATGCGATCGTGATTCCTACACAAAACTCTAAACTCCCCACAAACCCCAAAACCCACAAAAAGTAGAGAAAAATGAGAGAAATTGAGTAGAATACGAGTATGGCTGTCTCGGGAGATTCTCGCGAGAATGTTGAGCGGCCTTAACGTCAAAACTATTTCATATCATCGCATGGTTTTGAGATCCATAATAGGCCTGCTGATCAATTTGTACTGTATGTACCTATTTGTATTAATTCGTATAATCCTGACTGAAAAAGAGTGCCAAGAGTTTTTTTCCGCCGGCTTTTTTGTCTCTTGGTCTACTGTAATATCTTATTCAATAACTATCAACACCTTGTTAAAGCCGAAGTACAAAATTGTGACGTCATTAAGCGGCCATTCAATGGTCTTATGATGAATAAAATGTTTCATTTCATTTTCATTTCAACTATTAAATTTCTCCTAAAAGGTTAGAGTACAGAAAACAGTATTGACATTATAGCTATTTCAACAAAAATAGAAGTATTTAAACATTAAAACTTGACATATTTAAACACACTAGTCCCCACGTTGGAATGCCCTACGCCTGTGGCATATTATCTAATATATAAAATTCTCGTGTCACAGTTTTCGTTGCCATACTCCTCCGAAACGGCTTGACCGATTTTGATGAAATTTTTTATGCTTATCCGGTATCTATGAGAATCGGCCAACATCTATTTTTTTTTTTTATTTATATGGCAAACAACGTTTGCCGGGTCAGCTAGTTTATTTATAGTTTTTTTATAAGCACATGGTTTTAGGATTGGTTAAGTCGACCTAGATCCGTATCCGTATTAGATAGATCCGTATTATTAAAGAAGTAGTCGTGGCGCCATGGTTTTTGTGTGTGTCATACAATATCACATGTTAAGCAACGTTCGGCGCGGTCGCTACTTGGATGGGTGACCGCCGAACATTCATATCTCACGACGACTTCCGCGCTTCGGAGTGCACGTTAAGCAGTCTGTCCCGAGTGCTGTATACTTGTATACAGTAGTCGTTAGGGTTTGTCAGAAGCCATTTCGGCGCCCTGAAAATTCTGGCATCCAGCACTGGGCCAGCTTGGTGGATTATGGCCTAAAGGTCCTCGTCACCCAGGGAAGAGACTCATGCTCTGCAGTGGGCTCATTACAAAAGAGTTGTGATGCTGATGATGAGATCTTTGAAGGGCATGTAGTACCCGTCTTTTCTAACTTATTTCACCATGATGGATGATCGCATGCTAGCCCCACTGAAGTATCTTCTACCAAATGATATAAGAATCTTCAAAATCGTTACCGACGAAAATTCTGATATTTTCCTATCTATAAAATCGCATTCAAGCATTATAAATGCAAAGAAAAAAGCACTTTATAAATATCAACATAGAGACGAATTAGGAACTTCCTTATTTTGGTTGAAAAAATATTGTTATTTTACATGCACATTTACCGAAA
The DNA here is from genome assembly GCA_944452665.1 of Stenoptilia bipunctidactyla. Classification (NCBI taxonomy): domain Eukaryota; kingdom Metazoa; phylum Arthropoda; class Insecta; order Lepidoptera; family Pterophoridae; genus Stenoptilia; species Stenoptilia bipunctidactyla. Next base: position 16,243,494 of record OX101747.1, on the reverse strand, counting down.
TACCATGATGAGTGAATGATAAGAGGAAAACGAACGTAATCATGAAATTGGTTTTTGCTTTTGGCAAAGTATCAAGATTGTTTTGCGAAGCAACTATTGCTGTTAGAAGGAAATGCGGTATTTCCGATCTAATATCAAGATGACTTAGTTGATTGGGCCGAGTTTTTGTATCTATACTGATACAAGTAAATAAATAATAAAGGTTAAGAGTTTGTTCCTTTGTTTCTTTGTTTGTACGTGCTAATATCGGAATCAAGACGTCGGATTTAAAAAAGTATATTTGAATCTGATACACTACATAGTTCATGGGTAATACCATTTTAGAGGATAAAAATAAATAAATATTTCTGACACTCGAACAACATTATCTAGCCCAAATTAGTTTCTTATAGAACTCAAGTTATGGATACTAGATAACTGATATATACTTAAGAAATATATAAACATACATATTGAATAAATACATATTTTAATTAGAATAAACTTAAATAAACATATAAACATCTATGACTTGACGGCTAATATCTGTGTTCATCACACCGATATCCGCCGCCGCCGGGATTCGAACCCAGGACTTCTGGCATAGAAGGCAATGTATGTTACCACTACACCAGCCGGTCGTCATTATAAATAGAGGATAAATTAACTAATTTAAATGCCCTATTTTAATTATAAAACGAATAGAGAATACAATGATCTATTGGAGGCAAGTGATATTAAGCTTACATTTTGCATTAACGCAGTCCATTTTACTACCTTTTTGTGGCTATATTCCCACGGGATAAAAACCGCGAACAGGAGAAACAGCAAGAAGAAAAAAAGGGTTCCTGTAAAAAGGTTACATGCTAAACTTATAGAATACTATAAATAAATAAATAATAATAAATTGTTATATTGGAATACAGATATCAGTAAAAACAACTAGGTACTTAAATTCTAGTTATTTATCTTTACTGAGGGCACTACTCCGTAATAAAGGGCAAAGCCCTGTGAACTTAGGATGAGTAGTCACCGGCCAATTTTTTTTTACACAATAAGTATCATTTATAGAAACCATTTTTGCAAAAAAAAGTATTTTTTTTTTCACAAGGAAATTAATTTATCCCCTAACATATTAACCAAGGCATGGTCACTCTAAATTACCATTAAAGTAAAGATGACTACGCGCTACTCCACACATCTTGTAGTACTACGTCGTAGTATTATCAAGGAAATGCCGCGTCGTAGTAGCTATGTTCATCATCAGCGACTATTTTTTAAAAAGTTTGTGTCTCCATATTTCTACTTTTTTGTACTGAGCGACGCTAAAATAAATATGCAGGTACGTTTGTATCGTATCAAAGAAACTAACATTTAAATTTGGCTGGTGACGAAAAATCAACCCTGTATAGTGGTAGGTTGCTACCCGGGCGGACCATTAAGAGTTCTTAGTTCTCTTGGATTTGTCCTCTTTTATAACACACTTAGAGCGTGGATCCATCGCTACGGCGCCGCTAAGTATGCTTTTCTATAATGAACCATAATGGAGATAATTTTAAGATCAAATATGAAGCACGGAGCGGTGCGCCGTGCACGACGCCGTGGAACGGTGCGACGGCGCGCCGTGCTACGGCGATAGATCCACGCCCTTATACTAAGGCGGTAGGGCTATTAATAAATAAGTATTTCTGACACTCACACAACATTATCTAGCCCAAATTAAGTTTCTTAAAGAACTTCTGTTATAGATACTAGATAACTGATATACTTAAGAAATATATAAACATACATATTGAATAAATACATATTTTTTATTAAATAAACTTAAATAAACATATAAACATCCATGACTTGACGACTAATATCTGTGTTCATCACACAAATATCCGCCGCCGCCGGGATTCGAACCCAGGACCTCTTGCATAGAAGGCAATGTATGTTACCGCTACACCAGCCGGTCGGCGGCTATTACAAGTGAACCTTACGCGGTTTTGCCTTTGAGAGATTTTTTTGACAACAATGGTGAAATGCAAAAGGTATTTTTGCCCCAAATTCTTAATTTTATAATTTTGTGTTTTCTAAGATAGAAAAATACGCTTAAGCTTTAATATTACTTAGGTGTATTACTTAGTACCTACTTCTCATGATATTATAAAAGCTCTGTTTTATACCAAATTAACTTTGGTTTGAGCCACCCCAGACCTCCATCAAGTAGACCAACTCGTGCGCTTTTATAATAAAATTCCAAAATATTTAAGATTAAATAAATGAAAAATGTGATCAATAAATAAAGACGTGAATGGATGAAGGTGTTATGTCGCATTTTTTGATTTTTGCATTTTTTTGCATGGATAAGGGTGTTATGTACGTACAAACATCTAGAACCTTTAAATCAATCAAATTAAGGTATATTTTCAAAAGTAAATTTTTGATGAAGGGGTTAAGTACACTTTATTTTCAAAAGCAGTTTGAATGAAGGTGTTATGGGCACATAACTCTTTTATAAAAAACAACAAACGAAAATAGTCTCGTTTTCTCGGTGGATGAAGGGAGCATGTACCAAAACTTCTCGCACTTCAGTGAATGAAGGGGTTATGTTCGGAACATAAACCCTTCATTCAAAAATTACTTCAAAGTTTCGTTGCGTTCATTATTTTTATTCTCTTCTTATTTTCAAGATTGTTTAATTTTGTTGCAAATTAATTCACAAATTTGATAAGTGATTTTAGGGGATTAAAATCAATGGTAGCAGCTAGATTGAGCACTAAACAATAAGTGGAAGCTGCAGTTATTACTGATTTGGAGAAATCTACTCTAGAAAACAATGCTTACGCAAATTCTAACCTCGAAAATGTTGCCGAATGCAAACCCTAATTTGTTTTTGTTTTTCATTCGCTTCTTAAATCTTGTTGCATGTAACAAAACATTCAAAATTGGCATGCTTTTTATTTTATTTTAACCTTTTGCAGTTCGTGTTTCGGTACTTACCTACTGGATTCATTTATGATAGGTTTTAAGTTTTGATCTAAGACTTGTAAGTTTTCTTTGGGAGTAAATACTAGAGTAGTCATCACTTCTGTACCTACTAATAAAGCTCATTACATTACATAGGTCTCCAGCTACTAATTTGTTTTGTTTTGATATTAATAAAAAAGGCTGCTTAAATCGAACCGACCTAACTTTAATTTTGTAAAATTTCAGATTTTTTATTAATGGATATAACTATTTATTTTTTATTTTACGCTTACCTTTTTGTGAGCCTACTGTTTTTTATGCAAAAGGGCTTTTTCCTCTTTCTTAGATCCGTGCAACTTGCAGCGTGTACATAAATGGATTGAGCATAATCAAGCGCCTGTGTCTTCAACTTCTCATTTTAACATACTAGATTGAAGGAAAAATGTACACTTAAGTGTTCCAATAAGTTTTCGACAGCTAGCAGGGAGGATATTAGGTGGCTTTTATACATTAGACGTAAATAGCAACAATGCTCTCCTCTACAGCAGCATTACTAGCATGCCTGTGGCAAGACCCCGTAATAATGTAAGAAGACATAAGATGGTATCATACACAAATTCCATTAAATTTTAAGGTTCAACGACCCAAGTTTGTAAGTTGGCGATGTGTGCACTGTATCAAAATAGTCGCAAAAAAATTGATGTCATTAAGGAAAAGATAAAGAAAGGCGGCTCGGATCCAAGTCCAGACCGAAGTGGCAAACAACAAAACCATGACTTTGCCTAAGTTGAGCAAATCTAAGGCGTTCTATCTACGACAGCTTTGGTTTTATAACTTAAGTATTCACGTTGTACACGTTAAATCACAAGAAAACGCTGTTTGTTTCACATGGACTGAAGACATAGCTGACCGTGGAAGTTCTGAAGTAGCTACTGCTCTTTTGAGGTTTATTGAGGTAGATCCAATTTGTCAAGGTAAAGAACATCTCATTGTTTGGTCAGATTCATGTGCTGGACAGAACAAAAATTTCAACATGATTGCTCTTTTGTCTCCGGGGTTCAGCCATTGCCATCAGCGCTTCCTATTGTTGTAGAGTATCCACTTTTTTTCCCAGGTAGGTAATGATTTGATTTAAAATCCATTCATTTTTGTGCCGCTTCAGTAATGTAATGCAGCAGTCGACGCGTGTTTGTCGGTTTGCTTCACTCAGTTCATGACCTTTCGAGCTTTCTTATCTTCCCAATTTGTTTCAAGTGGATTAAAACTGTTTTATCACTAACACCGCAGCCTGCAGCTACCTCGGACGTAGTTTGCGATGGATCCGCTTCCACAATAGCCTTCAATTCTTCATTGTCGACTTTGGTCTCCGTCCGTCAACGGGGATTGTTCTGTAGCTTGAAATTTCCAGAACGAAAACGTTGGAACCAACAAGCACCTACCCTTTCTCTAGCGACACCACTACCGTACACATAATTACTTTCCCGAATGCATCTGTCCCCATCACTGACCATCTAGGGCTTTTAGGCGTAACTATAACATCCAGTTTAAACTTCAGTCAACAAATTGTGTTCATGGCTCAAGTAGCTTCGAAAAAGTTGGGAATCATCTCGAAGGTACGGCGGTACTTCGGCCCTGCACAGCTTCTTAACTTATACACAGCTCAAGTGCGATCATGCATGGAGTACCTACTGTAGTCATCTTTGGGATGGTTCAGCCAAATATCAACTAGAAGCGCTGGACTCCGTTGACCGAAGAGCCCGTAACCTAATCAACAACGTCGACCTTACGACCAAAAATCTGCAGACCCTAGAGCATCGTCGTAAGGTTGCTTGTTTAACCGTGTACTACAGGATACATTTTGGTGAGTGCGCGAGTGCTCTGTTTGTGCAAATTGAACCCTCACCCTTTTACCATCGGACTACTAGACGCAGACAGAACTTCCATCCGTATGTGGTTGATATTCCGAAAAGTCGAACTAAGCGCTTTGACAGTTCCTTTTTGATACGGGTCGCCAAGGTTTGGAATTAACTGCCTGCGTCTATTTTCCCTGACCAGCAGTGCTAGCACGGATCTTTTGTCGATCGTAAGTTTACGAATGCTCGTATAGTATGGAGACGGTTTTGCAAGCAATAATTGAAATCTATCCATTGCCGCATGGTCAGCTTAAATAAATGTGTTCCTTGTTAATTTTGAATGTTTGTTAACAGGTTCTACTCTTAAATAACTGTAAAATAAAAAATTACATTGTTACTAAAAACTTGCAACCGACTCCATACTATACAAGCATTCGTAAACTTACGATCGACAAAAGATCCGTGCTAGCACTGCAGTATAGTCCTAGTACTTATAAGCGTCGAGTGAATAGGTTTCTCGTGGATGGACGTGTACCACCTTAGTCTTCATGTTCACTGAACATCAGGTGTCATGGAAGACAAACGTCCCAACCATATTTTATAAAAAAAAAAAAACTTCGAGCCGTTTCTGCAGCACTGGTGCCACGGCGGAACTCATATTCGTAAATAACGCGAAATCTTAAATTTTCCATTTTGTAAACCCAATGACACAGAGAAATAACCAAAAGAAAAAAAAAACAAAAGAAATACGGTTTTCGAGACACAAATTGATGAGTAAATAGCTGTATATATTTGAATTTGGAATTCTAAATCAAAGAGGAGATATTTGAGATTAAATGGCCAGTACGACGAAACACCAATTTCATATGTAAGGACCTAATATGAAGGGAAGAGGCCATGTTGATATGAATTTGGAGGTGCTACGTGTAGAAGGCAAATATGGATCGGTAACGACTGAGAAAAAAAATAACATCAGGGAACAACTTAAATTTGTAAAAGAAGAATATCGGTACTACTATGAGACGATTATTAATGAGTAATATAATTTTTAATATGTTTTTATGCACTTACCTCCTTCATACATCACAACCACAAATGAAAGTGATTTGTTATTCTTGGAAGAAGGAGTTAAGTACACTTCTTTTAATATAAAATACTTAAAACTATATTTTTTTATTTTATTTCTTCCTTTTACTAATCGATTGTGTTATTTTCCATAAGCAGGCACCAATTTTAAATTACTACATTTATCACGATTAGTACAACCTTCAAATGTTTATTCAAAACTTTAAAGTAAATTTCCCCAGAATCATAATTTTGCGACATAACACCTTCATTCATTCATGTCTTCAAATATTACCCGACCAGGATTCGAACCTGGGACCTCTCGTTTGCCGGACGAGTGCTCTTCCAACTGAGCTACCGGGGCCTGGCGCTACGCCTCGAAAATACTTATCACATTTTTGTTTTTACGTTATTTTTATTTATCACATTTTTCATTTATTTAGGAATAATTGAGCATTTTAAATGCAAAAAACTTAAAAACATTTTTTAAGATTAACCCTTCGATAGATTTAAGGATAACTGTTATATAAAAAGTTTTATTATAGGATATCCGGATGCAAGAAGATGGGATGCCCTGGTTGTTAATTGTTATTGTGTATTTTTAAAAGATGATTGCTGTTGAGTTTCTTGCCACTTCTTCTCAACAGATCGACTTTCCGAAGTGGTGGTAGATTCAGTTCAATTTGTAAATTGTGACTTATGTCAAATGTATTTAAATACTTGCGAAATAAAGATTCTTTTGACTTTGACTTTGACCAAATTGGTCTAATTTGAGTGCAAAAAATCAGTGTTTTGTCTTTCTACATTACAAACCTGAGTTGGATGATATATCAAGTTTACTATAGCTAGCTACGACCTTCACTCTTCAAAGAACGTAATAAAACGAAAGCTAGACTTCTGTGCCAGACAAAACGAGTGTTTTGAGTTAGAAAAGCTAAAAGCATTGTTCGTTTGATATACCTACTAGCTACCATACAATTGTACGTTACGTTAACTTTTATAGTATTTACTAGCTGTAGTACTCGGGTTTACTCGTGGAGTAATGTGGTTAGAAGTTAATGGTTCGATAATGGCAAGCAAAACTATACCAAATAAGGCTCGTCTTGCCGTACTTGAGGGAGTTTTGGCGCCAACGCTTATGTATGGTAGTGAATCTTGGGTGTGGCAGAAGAGACGTGAAAGCAAGATTAATGCTGTGGATATGAGAGCGTTGAGAAGCATGTGTGGAGTGAAATTGAGTGATAGGGTGCGCATTAATGAAATAAGAAAGAGATGCGGATTGAAAGGAGATGTAGTGACTAAGATTGAAAAGGGTATGCTACGGTGGTTTGACCATTTGGAAAGGATGAGTGAATGTAGATTTAAGAAAGAGGTGTACAGAGCAAGAATGGATGGTGCTGTCGGAAGGGGCCGCCCTAGGCGAACGTACGCCGATCAAATTGGCGACGTTCTTAAAAAGGGCCTAGTTAAAAGTACCCGTAACCGGCGATCATGTATGAAAAGATTAATGAACGTGGAGGAAGCGGAAGAGGTATGTCTGGATCAAAGCAATTGGTGTTCCCTTGTCTCTGCCTACCCCAAAGGGAGGCAGGCGTGAGGTTATGTATGTATGTAAGTTTTAGCTCTCTTTACACTTTTACATCGATGTTTTCACAGACTTTCACTGACTTCCATGCTGGACTGGGAGCGAAAGAAAAACATAGAATATATCAGCTGCTTCTCATTCCGGGCATACTGTAAATGTCAGTTAAGGGACAGAGGTTTTTGTGGGAGACAGGCTGAACCACTGTCACTGCAGTAGTCTCTTTCCATCAGGTGGCATGGAAGACAAACCTATCTTACTCATATTATAATTTGTGAAAGTGAGGATGACTGAAGGAAGTCTACTAAGTAGATGAGTGTAAGTCATTGATAACTCTTCTTGCGCGATTTAATCGACGTGCAGAGACATCTATCGGAATAAAGTTAACAAAAATTTTAGAACTAAATATCAGTTCTGACTTTTTTGAAAGTGGGTCTGCCTGTTTCGCTTTCACGCTTAAATTACTGATCCGGTTTAAATAAAATTTGCTATATAGATAGACCAGACCCTAAGAGTGGACATTTTCTAAGTTTTACTACGAAAAACGGGTTAAGGGATAGAAATAGGGAGTGTTTATTTTGAAATTCCTCAGAACCATTTTTAATGAAATTTGGTACCTACAGATATAGATTAAATCTTGAAAATGTCCACACTACTTTTTATTGCAAAAAGGGTTTTAGGGGGTAGAAATATGGATTGATTTTTTTTATCCTCGCAACCGATTATACTAATTGAATATTGTCGTAGGCTAGCGTTTTGTTAATTTTTTGAGAACTAACTCCTCATTCGGTATCACAAAGCTTCCGCGCGTGAAATCGTACTTTTAATATTTAAAAAAACTTACTCGCCGTTTCAGCTTAAAAAAGCAACCAATAGCAATCCATCACCACAAATTCACGTCTTCAATATTAACAGTATTTCATAAGGAAAGGCCCGTATAATGCGAGAATTTAAATAGGTTTAAGATGGTCGTATTTCAATTAAGATCAGTACACAAACACAGCTCAAGATTTATTACACGATCCATCAACAAACACCAATAATATAGGCACGAATAATATATTGCCGAAAGTAGGGACCGCAAAAAAAAAAAACTACACTTTTTTTATAATTGGGGAAAAAAGCAAAAAACTACATATTTTTTTATAATTGATTGAATCAGGCGTTACTTTGCGGAAATTCATGATAACTACTTTAACAAAGTTACCTTGCTAATTCCGCGTCTTGTACTTGCACTAGTGATGCAGGATTTTCGTGCGTTCAGGGTACGACACAACGACCACCACCAAACTGATCGGTGGTGGTCGTTGTACCCTGAAGATGCTTCTAGTTGAAGCGAAACACGACGTGTCGGTCATAGCTAGTGGCGTGGGTTACAGTATTTCAAGTGCGTGTCATTGCTCTTCTTGCTTTTTGTTTGAGGGAGGGACTGCAGTCAACCAACGCACGAAAATCCTGCATCACTAGTGCAAGTACAAGTCGCGGAATAAGCAAGGTAGTTTACAATTTTTTTACTGAAATAAAACACTTTGGGACGGTATTTAATATCTATTGTTTTTGATTCTATTGATCGTCGAGTTATTGGAAGTCTTATACTTGGGTATATATTTATTTTAGTATATATTTTAAAAGCCCTTATGGTGAAAACTTTAAATTACGTAAATAAAGTCTTGCGCGACTACTAGAATTTTGAAAGTTAAAAAATATGTAAATATTTCTGTTCAGGCTACCATTCCAATGTTCATTTGGCAGGATTCATAGGTATACAAAATCACAGTCGTGAAAGAATCGCACATATTTGTTATATTATGTGTTAATGTTTTTTTACTTTACTTGTTTATTGCTTATTTGAAACTGGCTACGCAAGATTTTTTCGAGATAATTTTTGAAGAGTTTTTTCTAACTTTCTTTAAGAGTTAAGTTAAAAAGCAATCAAATTTTACTGATACTCGTAAGTTTCAATATTTCCTCATACAAAGAAACAAACAAACTCTCCAACTTCGTTTTATTGGTAAAGCTTACTAATTCATACAAAAAAATACACTCAAAATTTCATAACCAATTAGTGAACAAAAGAAAAACCGTCATATAAATATCATGACACCCTCTCAAGCAAACGCACGGCATGCTTATAAATGTAAAAATTGTAGACACAAATGGGAACATTACTTTTTATGCCAACGCTACTTTTCCATAATGAGCCCGACTTTCATTCTTGTGGCAACAAATTACAAGAGTTCAGTAATTCCCTCTCCCCTGTGTGTGGAGGAGTGCTATTTCCTCTGACATTCAAATTCGCTAACTTAATTTTTAAGTTAGCCGAACTTTGGGAGCTGTTGATTCGAGTAACTTTGACCTAATTTGTGGTGATTAGGGTTCAATCTTCGTTGTAGGTTTAATTTGGTTTAGAATAGAATTGATTGAACTCATACTAGACCTTAATTGTACAGAGTAACGAGTCCAAAAAAATTACGAAGAAAAACATCATAATGTTGACGATCACTTTGGCGATGGGGTAAACCTGTCTGCCTCAGACGCCAGTGGTTTGGGATCGATTCCCGCACGGAACAAGAAAAAAAATATGTTCCGTGTCTGGGTGCTTATCTATTTATGTATTTGTATTCTAGGTTGTTCTACATAGGTTGGTAGTTCGCTACATGGTATCCCATAACACAAGCTAAGCTTACTTTGGGGCCATGTACTTGGTGTGATTGTCTGGGGATTTGATTGATTGATTTAATGTACCTAAATGCGCCCTTATCGCTAGTGGATGTTTTCTTCTAGGCAACTCTAACTTATGTAGCTACACCTTAAAACAAAAGGCGACAAATCAGCCTAATATATTTCTGAGTGACTAGGAAAGTGCTGATTTTCAGTCGCTTCCTGTGAGTTTGACACAGAGTAAGTAATAATAATAATAAAATTATCGGGTCTTTTCCGCCGAAAGGCGTGTCGTCATAAGTATGCGTAAATAATAAATTGTCTATTTCGGATAATAGGAATACAGATATCAGTAAAAACAAGTAGGTATTTAAATTCTAGTTATTTATCTTAAATATAGATTAAACAGCCTTTACTGAGGGCACTACTCCCTAATGAAGGGCAAAGCCCTGTGAACTTAGGATGAGTAGTTTGCTCGACCCAAACAAATTGTTTCATTATCAATTACATAGCAGCAGAGCTATTGCGTATAACAACTGTATAGTTACATTTTTAATTTTAGTTTTAAACAATTTAATGTAGGTAAGTTTAATGTTTAAGTATAATTTTATTAACACACGGAATTTGGTGTAGGTAAAACCGCGATATACAAAATGTCGAGCCACATGACCCCGCAAAGTACTTGAGGCCGCACATCGAGATGTCTTTTTTTTTTTGAAATGTTAGCACTTTAACACGCGCACAGAAATAGCGACCATCAACACCCCTCAGATATTGAAATCGTTTCAAAAATCGATAAAAAAATAATGGTAAATGCTATGTAAATTTTGAACAACCGAAGTTTGGACAATAATGTGAAGATTGTATTTAAGTTATTTCTAGGCATGTGGATTTCATAACACGTGATAAGGTAAGAAAAATTATTTTTAAACGTGTTTTCGGAAAAAAAGTCAAAACCATTAAATTATATTTTTGAGCAAGCAAAGTATAAATGAAAATGAAAACTTTTTTATTCGTAGTAGGTAATTTTATACACTTTACGAACGTCAAACGCTGGATGAGGGCGGCGCGGGTCCGGACGACATGACGAATCCTGGGGGAGGCTCCGTCGAGAAGTGTGCATCTAATGATCTCCTATTATCCACCAATGCCTTGGTGTTGTCTACTACTACTTCTTCGGCTTTAAAAAACGAAATGTAGAAAATATAGATAAAGTTATGAATTTACACATATCAAAATTTCAGATTCGCTCGTCTTGTCGTATTCTCCGATTATGCGATGAAAGTCAATGCATTTTTTCAATATTTCGCCTTAATTCAAAATATTTTAACATTTAGAAACAAACAACAAAACATTATAAATCACAAAGGAAGTTTTCAATTTTGGTTTCCATTTCTGTTTTTGTGAAACTGCTTTAGTCGGTCCGTTCGCTCGGGTACAGTTGGGTTTTAAGCTGTTGCTGTCTATTTAAATCGATATTTGAACGTTCTTTGACAATACCTCTGTAACTTGGACTCTTTAGTAATACTACTCTGTCAGGAAAGTACCGGGAAAAGATCAATAATACACAAAGTTTTAGCTATTCATTCAAATTTAAAGTATGCTCCTTCAGAAACGATACACTTACGCCAACAAATAATGCAAAAATCAGAACATTTTTAAACACTGTTTCTGGAATTGAGTTCAGTTCTCTTTTATGTCTTCTAAAGATTGATAACGGGTGCCTCGAAGTGGTAATTTGAGTTAAGGAAAAATAAAGAACCCGGCTGGAGCCATATCTGGTGAATATGGTCGTTGCTCGATGGTATTTGTTGAGTGTTTGGTCAAAAATTCGTTCACAATGACGGCCTCGTGCAAAGGCGCATTATCGTGGTGCAAAATCCAGAAATTTTCTTTCCCCAAATCTGACCTTTTTCATCAAATATGCTCTCTTAAATGCCGCAAAACGCTCAAGTAATATTTTTTATTTACCGTTTGACTTTCGAAAAGAATTCCAAGTGTACAATACTGATAGTCAAACAAAAAAAAACAAAATGGCTTTGACCTTTGAACGACTTTGGCGTGGTTTTTTCGGTATTGGTTCAGTTGGAAGGCACCAATCCGAAGCTTGTTGACTAATTTGTATGTCAAACTCATAAACCCACGTCCCGTCTTCAGTTACAATGCGCTTCATGAACGTTGGGTCGGAATTCACTCGTTCTAGGAAGTTCTCAGAATTCAGGTCTTTTGAGACTAGCCGAGTGGCAACATGTTTCATACCCAATCGGAATTGACTCGGAATTGGAATCAGAATTGACTCGTTCTAGCAAGTTCTCAGCGACTCTCAAACGATTGATTTTTTGGAGAAAATTCAGGTCTTCTGAGACTAGCCGAGCGAAATTTTCTATTTCTCACGAGTCAAGCCGTAGGTACCATTTTAACTAATCAATCGGGTATGAAACATGTTGCCGCTCGGCTAGTCTCAGAAGACCTGAATCTACTACTATTTGGCGACTATCTCTCTCAAACGTGAATGAGGATTTTCAGTCACAGTTTCCTTTTACGATGTTACTTCAGTTGCAAACGTTGATGGCCTACCAGAGCGAGCAAATCTCCCATCACATTCGACCGCTTTTAAACGTTTTGTACCACTCATAAGCACGTGTTTTTGATAAAGTAAATTCACGAAATTCCATTGGCGATACAAAATTTAAGACAAACTCTTTGTTCCATGTTTTGGTCCACTATAAAATTCGTAATACACACTAGATATGACATAACTAAAAACAGCATTGTATTTAATATAAATAACAGATGCAACTCAAACTTCGCGCTAAATTGGCACAACTGGCCGATGTAGTAACAAAAAAAAATGAATTTGAACAAATCATCCATTCCCGATATTTTTTGACTGAATGTATATTGTGATGTTTCATTAATAGTGTTTATTAGCGTATAATAAGTTTCAAGAACAACTCCCATTCTGATGGAAATTAAATCGAAACTTTAGTAATTTTAAAGATTGACACACATTCCTTCTTATAAGTGTGATTTTTTTTAAGTTACACATAAAACGCTGGAAGCAAATCCGCACACACAAATATAGGGTCGCCTTATAAGTCAATAATATTTGAAAAGCAGATTAAGACTGATGAGTGGGTCATAATTACGAAAAAAAAAATTTTTTTTTAATAATTTTCGTAAATTAAAATTTCAAAATTCTTTTAAGTGATCAAATTTTAAGTTTAATCTGTAGTTTATGACTACACAGCAAGTAATAAAAACGTTTCCACCTAATTGTATGGAGTCATAAAATGTAGATTAATCTTAAATTTTACTCACAGAGAAGAAACTTTAAATTTTAATTTATGAAAAATATTTAAAAAAAAAATTGTTTTCGAAATTCAGACCCACTCGTCATTCCTAATCATCAATCAATCAATATATATAAAACTGTTCCGTTACTGACTGAGTTACTGAGTGACTGACAGACAACGTACAGCCATAACTACTGGACATAGAGAGCTGAAATTTGGAACATACATTCTTTAGGAGATGTAGGGGTGCACTACGGAAGGAATTCCCGAAATTCCCACGGGAACGGGAATTATTGGACTTTTTAGTTTGTACGAAAAACCTTATTCCTTGAGTGCACGGATATGATACTTGGCATAAAAGTTCTTCACAAAGAGAATGGTTGTGTTATGAAATAAATTCCCGAAATTCCCACGGGAACGGGAAATATATGATGTTTTAGTTTTTATGATAAAATCTTATTCTTTGAGTGCACGGATGTGATACTTGGTATAAAGGTTCCGCAATAAGTGTCTGCTTGTATAATGGAAGGAATTCCCGGAATTCCCACGGGAACGGAAAATAGGACTTCTGAGTTTATGCGTGTACGAAGTCGCGGGCAAACGCTCGTATGCCATTAAAATATAACTGACTATTATAAGCGGACCATGTTTCTCGCACATTCTCGCAAACTATCACGATCATTATGATGGCTCTAATTAATCATACTGAAAACAATATCTCATGGTTAAAACAGGATAGAGTGTATAATATGTGTGTACCAAGCTATGAAGTTTAATTTCGATCAGTTTCGGAGAAAGTAAGAGAATCAATGAACAAAAAACAACCATGATCAAGGTTTCACGTTTCTAAGTAAGTAAAATATATAAAGTATGTTAAAACGATCTTTTTCCTTTGTTTCAGATATAAATCCCACAAAACAACTCAAGAAAATGACAAGAAACTCTACAAAAAACTACCACATGAAAAGTCAAAAACAGATTTACTTGAAGACATGAAATCCCGCTACAAATTTCGCCGCTAGATGGCGCTATTTGATTGTTCATAAGTGACAGATAGATGGCGCTGTGCAAAGGACAACAAGTGACAGTGATTTTGTTTGTTTTTTTTTTAGTTTTTTTTAGTAGAATTGTAATGATTTAAGTGTTCAAGTGTTTGTGCGATGCGAGACGGTTCCAAGCCGGGCCCAAGTGGAGCCTCGTCGAGCCATGGATTTGAAGCTGATGAAGGTTTGTTTGTCTGTTTTATCCTTTATGTAATATAACTATAGGGTTGTTTTTTAATCAGCAGCCAAATTTAAATGGTATTTTCTTTGATAAGATATAAACGTACCAGAATATTTATTTTAGTATCGCTCAGTACAAAAAAAAATATCGCAATACAAACTTTTTTACAAATAGCCGCTGTTGATGAACATAGCTACTACGATGCTGCATTTAATTGGTAATACTACGACGTAGTACTGCAAGATTTTTTGTAGTAGCGCGTAATCGTCATTATTGATAATTTAGAGTGAGCTTTGCTTCATATGTTAGGGAATATATTAATTTTCTTGTAAAAAAATGCATAAGTTTTTTTGCAAAAATCGTTTTTACAAATATGGCCGGTGCCACGGTACCATCGCAACGCAAAAAATTGTCACAATTTAGCAAACATTATCCGTATCTTTCCGGCATTCATAGAACTTGGAGAACCTTTGCAAAACTATGTTTTTTTTTTTTTTTGCCACGGAGCATACTTTATATGTAAATCCAGTCCTTTCTTAACCAGTGAGCTCTCATCTTTAACCTCGTCACGTGGGATTCAAGTCAAAAGCTGGTTTATTAGTCACAGATAAAAAATATTAACGCTCCTATGGATATAAAATAAATAAAATCCCCGAACAAACACACCAACTACATGGCCCTAAACAAAGCAAAGCTTGTGATATGGGATACGTAGCAAACTAGGGGGGAACCTCATCATCATCATCACAACTCTTTGTAATGAACCCACTGTGAGGAGGTTTAGGCCATAATCCACCAAGCTGGCCCAGTGCTGGTCAGATATTCAGGGTGCCGATACGGCTTCTGACAAACTCTAACGACTACTGTTTACAAGTATACAGCACCCGGGACCGACTGCTTAACGTGCCTTCCGAAGCACGGAAGTCGCCGTGAGAAATTAATGGTCGGCGGTCACCCATCTAAGTACCGACCGCGCCAAACGTTGCTTAACCTGTGATATCGTATGATCCACACAGTAACCACGGCGCCACGACGACTCCAGGGAGGGGAACCTGGAATATAAATATTTATATAGATAAACACCAAGACCCGGCTTTTTTTCCTGTTCCGTTTGGGAATCAAACCCGCAACCACTGGCGTCTGAGGCAGATGGGTTAACCCTATCACCAAAATGTTCCATGTAGAGTCAGGTCCTACCTAAATTTATGTGAAGCTATGTGATCAGTGATTTCATCTTCGGCATTTAAAGCTTCAAGTAGGAAAGATTGAGCTTTATTTCGATAAGCCGTAGAAAAAAAACACATCTTAAAAAAATGCCGCCTAATAAACCTATTAATTCTGTTCAATTAAACAAATATTTTACTTCGCCCAAAAGTTTTGCTAAACGAATCAGCTGGAGTACGCCATCAAAGACATCTTAATAAAATAAAGATTTATCTAACTTTCTACATAAATGTAAATAATTTTGGAATGAAAACAGGGATAAATCGTGAAAAGTTTCATATTTTGTATTATTCCTCTTGTGTCTAGTATATACAACGTGTAATATAATGAAGAGATAATACTTAAGGGGATCGTATGTTTGGTGATGTAGTTTATAAGTAACAGTAACATAAATTGGTTATCCTTACGGTTCGGCCGAAAAACAAGTTCAAAGTTTGGATCATAATATCGAAGTGTCAACCCTAAAAACAGCTGTTAGCTTTTGATGAAATCTATTCGATAACAGATAGCGTAAAAATGAAGTGATGGGTAAGTAAGACAGATACTACAACGTTCAGCCCGTGCGGGAAGGTCATAATATCACTGACGGCGGCATAAGTCTTGTTTTAGCTTATTAGGTTGACTAGGGTTGCCAAAATATTTTGTTGTAAAATAATTAAATAAATGTGTATGAAAGTCTATACCAGCACTGATCATGCTAATTCTTTTACTGTATTTTCTAAGTATGGTATAGGCTCACCCTTAAATTTTATCTCTCCATTTTGTTACACGTTGTATAACCTTCGCAAATTGGTAATTGGCCGCAGTAACTATGACGTCAGAATGACGACGAGACACTTCGAATTTTCAGTACTAAAACCAATCATTTGTCTGTGAAGGGCTGGTTTCGAATAGCCCTACCGCTACTGGATAAGCATTTCGTGAAACTAGACTTATCCGAATAAACACCACTTGGTGGTACGATCCGATCAAAGTCAGCGACCACCCTTCGTACAAGTTTCATATAAAATCTGCCGGAAAATATCACCGCTCCTTCGGTGATGTGTTCCGGCATTATTTTACGAAGATCCAGTTCTTTCCTAGCCCCGTGTGCTCTCATCTTCGACCTCATCTTCACTTACCATCAGGTGAGATTGAGGTCAAACTCGGATTTAGTCACAAATAAAAAAGACGTGTGGCACTCGGGGACTGCCGCGGTAAAGCTATTGCATAGCATTTTTTATCAACTTATGCAATTATAATTATTTATTTATTTTATTAATGCAGTAATGTTTGATCTAATATGAAGTTCCACAAGTTCCTAGTAGATGGCGCTGATTGTTTATTAAAGCCCGCATGTAAAGTTATGAATGTAAAGTATTCAAAGTATCACCGCTGTGCCGGTCGGAGTGGGGGGTGTTAGGTTGTTTCGTTACGGAATTTCTGGATTCGGTCCCCACGCTCAAGGCCTGCGATAGAAGCTATGCAATAGCTTAAAAAAATACAGAATGATAGATAATACCTATCCTCTCAATTTCTTTTCTTTATAGTTGTTAAAATATTTTTTTACTAAATTGTTCCATACCAATTCTTCATTCCACTAAATTACTAAGGCACAAAAAGCGGAAAAAAATCGTTTTGGACTGCCCTTTTATTTAATAAAAAAAAACACTAAACAGATTACAGTCTTCTTCACGAAAATAATAAAGATATCATTAAATTCTAAATCTAACTGTAAGCCAAAACATGTGTTACAGAATTATGTTGTAGCATATAACAAATACAAAATAAACAAAAATTACACATACATAAACCTAGTTATTAGTTAGTTACAATGATATACTTAAACATGACGATATTAGCACCTGTAGTACATGAGAATATTATTGCAAGCTTCAATGACATTTTAAAATATTATATACTAATCTTTTATACATACATACATAACTTCCCGCCTGTATCCCTTATGGGGTAGGCAGAACACCAGAGGCCATCAAACCATCTGATGTCATATTTGACAAATTTCGAGGTATTGTAATGATGGAGCGAGACTATTGTAGTGACAGGGGATCAACCTATCGCCCGCAAAAATGCCAATAAAACCTCTGTCCCTTAACTGACTTTTACAGTATGCCCGGGAAGAGAAGCAGCTGGCACATTCTATGTTATTATTACGCTCCCAGTCCAGCATGGAAGCAATAAATCTTTTATGTGTAACAAAATTACATTCAAATAAGTCTAAATCGGAAGCGGTATTACAAATTTCGTTATATTATCGACACATGCGAACTTTTGGGTTAAAAAAGGAAGTATTATTCTTGTAAACATTTTAGGTCTTTAGGACTCCATATCTACGGAGGACAACAATATTGAAGAATCCACCAAGTAATGTAAGATTTTATAAAGAACTGTATAGTCACTGAGACGCCGTCTAGTTTCCAATGAAAGCACAATTAATGTAGGTCCGTCTGTCTTCATAAGATTTCAATTTTCTGTGGAGGTTGTACTTAAAAAAAATTCAACAATTTTTTTTGCAATCTTTCCACACTATTACAATGCACTTTGTAAAAAGGAGACTAAATAACAGCACAATACTCTAAAAGAGAGCGTAAAAGAGTATTGAATAAATCATCATCATCATCATCATCACAACTCTTTGTAATGAGCCCACTGCAGGGCATGAGTCTCTCCCCTAGGTGAAGAGGAGGTATAGGCCATAATCCACCAAGCTGGCCCAGTGCTGGGTGGTGGATGCCAGAATTTTTAGGGCGCCTAGATGGCTTCTGACAAACCCTAACGACTACTGTATACAAGTATACAGCACCCGGGACCGACTGCTTAACGTGCCCTCCG
Organism: Stenoptilia bipunctidactyla; assembly: GCA_944452665.1. NCBI lineage: Eukaryota > Metazoa > Arthropoda > Insecta > Lepidoptera > Pterophoridae > Stenoptilia > Stenoptilia bipunctidactyla. The sequence continues at coordinate 16,224,823 of OX101747.1, read as the reverse complement.
AAGCACGGAAGTCGACGTGCGACATGAATGGTCGGCGGTCACCCATCCAAGTACTGACCGCACCGAACGTTGCTTAACCTGTGATATCGTATGATACACACAGTAACCACGGCGCCACGACTTTATATCTGAGGATTTTTAAAAGGTTTTGCCATACGACCAATAAAAATAAAAAAGTATTTTAAAAAGAACTGCGACGCTGTGTTTTTTTAAACATTTATTCGGTCACTGGTATCAAAGGGTGTGCAAAGTGAGGGTCATGTTTGTCTTTTAAATTCCGCGTACAGTGAAACTCTCGCCTGTGGCCCTGAGCCTAACATATAAAAGATTGAAAGCTAAATCAAACGCCAAATCATGTCATATTGTAAATAATATATTAGGGTTGAGGCAAATCCTTTTTGCATAGTTTTTATTTACTGCTGAATATCTATTACTAGCCACCGCGCGCGGTTTTACCCGCGTAACTTTTGATCCCGTGGGAATTTCGGGATAAAATTTCAAATCCCACTTGTAGTTTCTGAGATTAGCGCGTTCAAACAAACAACAAAAAAACAAACTCTTCAGCTTTATATATTAGTATAGATAGATTGGTAACAGCACGTAAATCATTGAGTGTTACATTTTTATTTAGTAAGCTTTGCATCAGGTAATCATGCGAATTATTTGGTCTCTTTTAAAAAAAATTACCATAGAAAACATATTAATAGCGTAAATGAAATAATATTTAACAATACTACTTGAAAAATTGATTTCCGATAAGACGTATAAGTAGCAGGACTGCTTTATGAAAGCCATGCGAATATTACTTAATTACTTAAGTTACGTCGTGGCGCCGTGGTTACCTACTGTGTGTATCTTACGATATCACAGGTTAAGCAACGTTCGGCGCGGTCGGCACTTGGATGGATGACCGCCGACCATTCGTTTCTCACGGCGACTCCCGTGCTTCGGAGGGCACGTTAAGCTGTCGGTCCCGGATGCTGTATACTTGTATACAGTAGTCGTTAGGGTTTGTCAGAAGCCATATCGGCACCCTGAAAATTCTGACATCCACCACCCAGCACTGGGACAGCTCGGTGGATTATGGCCTAAACCTCCTCGTCACCCAGAGGAGAGACTCATGCCCTGCAGTGGGCCCATTACACGGAGTTGTGATGATGATGATGATGATGACTTAAGTTACGAATATTTTAATAATAATAATAAATGTGTTTATAATGGCATTTTAAGTGGAAAGATTTGATGTATGGATGTTTATTCCTCATGTCGGAATGGCTTAATGGATTTGGATGGAATTTGTCAAAGTGATAGTGTACAGTCATGAATAGCCCAAAAGCTACTTTATGTCGATATTATAGTGGGATTCAAAACCGCGCTACACATCTAGTCGTATCTAAATATTTACTTTGGGCAAAATACCTCTTCACCATTATACTTAATGAATCTGAACTCTATGCCTTCGATATTAAGTAAAAAATTGGTGGAGGAAATTTTTCAGGTTTGTATCGCTCAGTGTGTAAAAAAAAAAAGTTTTGTGGCTAACTATAACAGATATTGGTTTTTTAATTCAATTGAATTTTTAGGCGAATTAAAAACCAAATATGCAATTGAATGCAAAGAGTTGATATTAATGGAAAGAGATCATCGGGATCAGCAGTACACATGGGAGTGCCCCAGGGCTCGATTCTTGGTCCTTTCTTATTCTTAGTGTATATAAATGATTTGCCATTTGTGGTAAAAGACAAGTGTGAGGTGTGAGCTAATGATACCTCTTTTCTATTTAAAGTGAGAAGGCAATTAAAGCATTGTTTTGAAGTAAACTATTGTATTGAAATTGTGGAGAATTGGTTTTCAGCCAATAACCTGCTCCTCAATGAAAATAAAACCATTTTTTTTATTCTCATTCTAATGTCCGGCATATAAATACTAACATAATTGTAAGATGACAAGAATTGAGCCCTGTAAGTGTTCCTTGGCATAACCCTAGACGTACAACTACGATGGGGACCACACATAGAAAGGTTGGCGAAGAGACTTAGCTCTGCAGCATATGCCGTCAAAAAGATGCGAAATATTTCTAATGAAGCTACTGCGCGATTGGTTTATTTTGGTTACTTTCATAGCTTAATGACATACGGCATTCTCCTGTGGGGAAATGCTGCCGATATTAAAACTATCTTTGTGCTGCAGAAACGGGCTATTCACGCAATCTACAAACTTAATTCCAGAGCGACACTTAGAGATAAGTTTAAATAAATAAATATTCTTACGTTTGCGTCACAATATATGTTTGAAAATTTTATGTTTTTAAAAAAGAACTTAAACATGTTCCATAGAAAATGTGACTTACATAATTTTAATACTAGAAATAAGTATAAGCTAGCCGGCTATGATAGTAGACTTCATAAAGTCACTAACTCATTTATGGGTCAATGCATACGTAACATTTCCAGTTTTAAGAGATTTTACTTTTTTTTTGGTTTCGCGTTGACGTTTTGTTCGCCAACTCCTCAAGTGATGCCGCCGCGCCGTGGAGGTTGGTTCTTTTTAAGACGGTTATCATTGTTCAGTAGATCATTAAAATCTAACAGCAACACAAATCGTCATAATAAATCTCCGGTTTGTAAATAAAAAAGAGTTACACAACAAAAATGAACAAACTAAAATTAAATAACCAACGCTCGGGAATAACTTTTCCGAAATTGGTTCAAACTCAGAGACGAGTGTGGAATGAACTCATCGGAACGAGAAAACTTTACAAATAATTTTCTAGTTGAAATTCTATTAAAAAGTTGTAATATAACAATTCTATTAAACATTCCTTTATTTCGAATGCCTATGCGTGGTATTTCATTTAATGTACAATCTGCAACAGTTGTATGTGTGCGGGAGACTGGGTGGTATAGATAATTCTGTTGCAGACTGTAATGTAGAGAATAATTTATTTTGCAATCTTTATCTTTTGTAAGGAAGCTTCTGGTTTTGTTAGCGTTCTTTTCAACCGATTTCCAAACGGTGGAGGTTTTCAATTCATGTGTTTGTTTTTATTTTGTGTTTTTTGGGCAATTACTAAAAGTTGGTATTTGGTATTTTTCAAGATGAGAACGCTGTAAGGTAATATTATCCTTATCCTTATTAAAACTCAATGATAAAACATGTCCGTATATTAGTTTCATATTTTTTTTAATGATACGAATTATTTATACCAAAAGTTGCTTTAAAATGGGGTTAAACAGGTCTTTTTTAATGATCGCTTCATAATTTATTCTATAGATATTATGCTATCTACAAGACTAAACAATATAAAACTCACATTTTGGAGTTTATAATGAAAATGTGGCTCCTAATTTTGTATGCAAAAATGTACGAAATGTAGGAATCGCGCCGCGATGAATTTTTGTAATTTTAAATTCAAATTTTTTCCATATTTATGTCACAGATATTATTGATTGATACGTCCAGTGGTCGCATAACAGTCATCCTTTGTATTTTCATTTGCCAATACTACGTTCAATGGAAGCTCTAAACAAAGAAATATTTTGCGCTCCGTTTTTCATTCATTAATGAATACGTATGAAAAAACATAAACCGCACTATTGTTAGATGAAAATGGAGGCAGAATTTTAAAAATACATTAACAGAGAACGAAGTGAACTCATTATTTTAGTAAAATGAATGGACCTCTTTGATTTAAGATATCTATTATTGATTTGCGGTATGCAGTCTATGTTTTGTGTTGCTAAAAGATTGTTTGCTGCGGATAAAATGTCTCAAATTAACTTAAAACTTGTGAAGAAAAATAATTTTTGACGTTACATTTGAGATATTTTTTATTATTTATTTAACTTTTGGGAACAAAGTATTCGTTCAAGAAAATGGATGCCAGGCCACGGCCCGCGGCCCGCCGGTTGATGTCGGGATGTTGTATATCAGCTAGTCACTATAAGAACTTTGATAGCGCGATGTAGGAATTACGTCGTGTCGTCATCGTTCTATGGAGCGTTGCTAGATGTTGCTGCAAACCAAGCTACAAACTGAACCTACACATAATAAACAAGTTTTTAAGTTTATAGGCAGCTATAGCGCCATACTTTTTTTGGTCACAGTAGGTGATCAAAGTTGACACTATGAAAAAAGTTGAAATATAAATTGCCATAAAAGGACATTTTGACAATGTTTATCGTTAAGATCACCTGAAATTGCATTAAAATTAAGTAAAACAATTTTTCAGAAATATAATTCAGTGAAAGTTACACAAAAATACCTAAATTTTATGAAATGGGAGCTAAATAAATGAAAGAATTCAGGAAATTTATGAAAAAGTATGAAACTCCACCATATTTTTATATGGCTGAGTATTCCGTCAAAAAGATATAATTTTCTTACAGTCTTACATCCGGACCAACTCCAGATAACGGATTATCCATTCTTTAGGACAAACCCTGTACGCATACATAAATAGATAAACACCGAACATTTTTTTTTCTCCTTCCTTGCGGCAATCGAACCCGCAACTACTGGCGTCTGAGGCAGACGGCGACTGAGGTTTACCCCATCGCCAAGTGGTCGTTGGGGAATAAATATATTTTTGATATAAATTACGACTATAGACCAATATGAATATAATGAAGGGTTATAAATAACAGGTATATAAAATATTTTTCAACACACTTGTCCGTAAAGTGAGCGTTATTCTATTGAGTTTAGAACTATAAACTGGGCTATAAGTCACGCGTGCATTAATATATTATACCCTAGTGCATAATATAATGAATCCTACAAAGTTGAATTGTAACTTTGTGCAAATAACATGCGAGAAAACAGAGCATATTTTATTGGTCCGGGTTATACATTAAATTTTTTCAGAAACAACAAAGAGGTTTTATACCACTTCAAATCCATATACATTTTTAAATGTTTATACGCCTTATATTAGTTAAACAAAATTGTATATCAAACAAATTATTCACAATTTACAATAATTTGTTACAAAACATTAAAATATTTGGATTTACTACTCCAAATTAAATATTTTCATGTAAAATAGGCTGTATATGATATACAGCCATTGACACATTTGGCGAAAAAAAAACCTACGCGCATGCGCGAATATCGGCGCCATTTTTCAATCACAATTCACAGCTTTGTTGTCAAGTGTGTTTGTTATTTTATGACCACGTATGTCTGTCTTTTACTCACAAGTGTGTTGAAAAACGTCGTATATAACTCGTGAGCGTTGCTAATTACAGTCTCGGCTCATTATTACTTCTCTCACTTGTTACATAATATACTATTGTCGAAAAATCCTAGGGGAAGGGGCGCCCAACAAGCACAACTAATATTATAATGGACCACTTTTGGTATACACAGAAACTAGGAGCTGAATAATTGCAGTACATGACGTTCTTTAATATCAATTTTGGTATCAATAGAAAGCTAATTAAATTATATACACTAACGTATGCAAAACTTTTAACATTATTAAAAAATATTCAAAATTGTAGGCGTTAAAATCTAAAATTTAACAAATTTTTTGGAGTATTTCTAGTTTTACTGATAAATATTTATTTATTTTAAATACTAATTCTTAGCTTAGTTATTTTGTTTCTATATAATTAGATTCCCTATTAAATTGGCTTTTCTATAGTACTTTATCTACTCTCATATCATAATATTCAAAATATAAAACTCAGAACGAATTTATATTGACATACTTTTTAAAATAGTAAGTATAACGAAATGAAATTAAAAAATTAAATTATAACACACTACCTCGAACAATACAATGAAATAATTTTTTTTTTTTTCATTTCGATACAGATAACAGACCATAGATTTCATTTTTTTATCTGTGTCCTGCGAGCGCCGCGCTACGTTACATTCTGTGGCCGCGCGGCGCGTTTTGGCGCATGCGCGATAATGGCGGGAATAAATTTAGGCGCCATAACAAATTTCCTTGCAATTCGTTGTTTCACTGGATAATATCTTCAGTGTATGAGATTAGATAAAGTAGTGTATGAAACTGCACATAACTAGGTATTATGTGACAGTTTCATAAACTACTATTTCTTTTTAGATTTGCTAAATTGGTTAAGAAGATATAAGCTTTTTAATAAAGGTCCCAGCTTTGTTTGTTATATTTTGCCATCGCCGCGCAACCACGGGCGACAAGCTAGCGCGACCGCGGAGGGGCCGGACAGTTGACCGGATAAGACAGTCCATAATGGTGTTGACAGAGCTGTAAATTCCAATATATTTCTTATTTGGGCACAAATTATTCAGCCTATGCTTCTAATTTGGTTCACAATTCTCGATAAGAGTATTATAGTAGCACTATCATGGAATTATTATATGCCACCAGGCTGTTTATCAGCTGCTAAACAGAATACGTGTGTCCTGTTATACAGACTAAGCACTACGATTGGGTGACTGCTAGTCATAAAAAAACGCTTAATATTTTGGTTCTGCATTATAATATTAACATTTATAAAATCTACAAAACCTATGTAATTTTTATAGTAGGCCAACACATTAAATTCATTCAGTGTAGGAATATGTATAATGGCGAGTGAGGTTTTGTGTTAAGGCGTACACTATTTTAATGTTATTTTTAATGCATGTGAAAACATTTGGGAACGAAGGCTCACTATAATATTTATAGGGATTTATGACATATTTTTCACGGGACAACGAATTATTTCGTTTTCAATTAGAATACATATATACATACATAACTTCACGCCTGTATTCCTTATGAGGTAGGCAGAACACCAGAGGGCGTCAAACCATCTGATGTCACCGTTGACAAATTTCAAGGTATTATAATGATGGAGAGAGACTATTGCAGTGACAGGGAGTCAGCCTATCGCCCGCTAATAAAACGCCATAAAACCTCTGTCCCTTAACTGACTTTTACAGTATGCCCGGGAAGAGAAACAGCTGGCACAATCTATGTTTTTCTTAGAAATATTGTGAAAATAGTATAACAACAATGTCTATATTATAAATATATTTTTGTCTGAAATGTTAAATTTGACTAAGTTGTAGTTATATTCAAAAAAGGGATATATGTCACGTGTAATTTAAAGCAAAATATCGTTAGTAAAACATATATCAATTATCAACAACAAAATATTATTTATGATATCAATTTAGATTGTAATAAATAAATAAAATCCCCAGACAATCACACCAACTACCGCCCCAAAGTAAGCATAGCTTGTGTTATGGGATATCATATAGCGAATTAGGGGGGAACCTAGAATATAAATACATAAATAGATAAACACCCAGACACGGAACATTTTTTTTTCTATTTCCGTGCGGGGATCGAACCCGCAACCACTGGCGTCTGCGGCAGATAGGTTTACCCCAACGCCACAGTGGTATTTTTTTTTATTTTTTTTTTTCCGCCAAGGAAAGTCGTTTGGCACCCACTAAAACCAGCTTTAACCAGTAAAGCTAGCTTTAGCGGGAGGAGGATGAATCCTATTACGGACGAATGGGCATTCTATAAGCTGTTAACCATAAGTGGCTAATGGCAAATAGAATGCCCAGACAGTGTGGAGACTCTCTCAGATAGGCTGAGCATACCCACTAAACATCCCCCTTTTGACTCACCTTGATTAAGGTCCTTAGTCATCGTCGGAACGACAGCCAATTGGAGCGAGAGGCTGCGTAGTGAGCGGCATCCAGACGGCTGCCACCAAAAGGAACTGAAAGTGAGAAAAACAAAGCTAAGATTAGCAGAAATGACAAAGCTAAAACTAAGATATTATCTAGAGTGATCAGACTCACTCTGAGATAGCAATGCTGGAAAGAAGGACTACGTTTAGAAACGTTGAGCTTGCTGGAGTTTCCTGATAAGGGGAGCGAACTTGGTTAAGACCGGAAGAGCACCGTTGAAACCCTCTGGGCTGGCGTCGAGAGCGGCGCCGAAAGCTAGGATCTCGTCGATGGGAGCGAGCTGGATCCAGAACGCCATGCGGTCTTGAGAACCTTTTGCGTTCTGGCACTGGGAAGCCGATTTGGCGGCCGGTTGCGATTGAGTCGCAACCCGGCTGCGCTGACCTGAAACGATAGGAGTAAAGGCCTTGGGGACCTTTGAACTGACTGGAGGAGCGTCCGAGCTAGGCTGCGGTCGCTCTCTCCAGTTCTCGATGGGCTTCACGGTAGCCCTGGCAGCACGCGGTGCCTTGGGGCAGCCGCGAAAGTTTGCTGTGTGGCCTGACTGGCCGCACAAGACGCAGGACGGAGCGGTGGGCGATTCGGGAGTGCGAGAGCACTCCTTAGTCCCATGCGGTTCTAGGCACTTGACGCACCTAGGGGAAGCAAAACAGTTTGCCGCCGCATGACCATACAATTGGCAGCGGTGGCACTGACCTGGGAAACCACGTTTGTGTGGAGCTTCGACTCGGATGTTGGAGAGGCTGCACACGGTGAGCTTGCCTCTGAAAATGGACTGCCCTTGCGGGCTCTTCGCTAGGATTACTAACGCAAGTGGGAACTGCTTGCCTCGGCGGCTGTGAATTTTGTGCACAGATTCGACGGGGAAGCCTTGAGAAGATAAGTCCTCTTGGATTTGCTCGTTCGAGAGCTCGAACGGCACGTTCCTGAGGACGGCACGAATCTTACGCTCCTCAGGGAGGGCGTAAGTGTGGTACTCGAGCTTCTTGTCAGCAAGAAGCCGAGTGAAATTCCTGAAATCAGAAATTGAGCAGACAATGACCTTAATAGAGTCACCCACGTTGGATGCCTTACTATACTGGATCTTGGGATTGTGACTACCGCAGAGAGCTGAGACCTCGGTCCAGCGGCTCTTGTCCCGTAGAAAGACGGGGGGCGGAGACTTGACTTTCGTCGAAGCCGAAACTGATTGCGACGCAGGCTGAGATGCCGGGATCGCTGAAACAGAAGGCGCGGGAGCAGACGCAGGCGCGACAGTTTGCTGGGCAGGAACAGCGGCTGGAGCAGCTGGAACGGATGGGGCCATAGTGGTCTTCAAAAACTGACGTAATAAACGTAATACGACGAAACTCGTAATAAACTGGCGATTTTATCGGAAACCTCTGTGAACCCTTTTAATGCTGAATTAATTCCCATGGCTGCACAAGAGTATACCCCAATTCCTTTTCAATGTTTATGGCACTAAATTTATTTATTTATTTCACTTTAATGGTTTCTACAGTGCAATCAAGTACACAATTACAATTTTTTATTTGCTACACAGAAGCCAATTATAAGAAACCTATTTTGTTATTCAATTTACGATAAGTTTTATATAAGTAAAAAAGGGTACAGGCATAAAATTCAATTACTCAAAATAAATAAACATACCGAAAACAAAAAGAAACAAAATAAAAATTAATACAATTAAGTTAAATTTAATCAAATGAAAACATAGTAAATTAAAATAAATCCAAACAAATTAAACCAGAACATTATTTGTACGCCTTTATTTTTATGCATTTACTAGCTGACCCGGCAAACGTTGTTTTGCCATATAAATAAAAAAAAATGATTTTGGCCGATTCTCATAGATACCGGATAAGCACAAAAAATTTCATGAAAATCGGTCAAGCCGTTTCGGAGGAGTATGGCAACGAAAACTGTGACACGAGAATTTTATATATTAGATCATATTTTACTGCCACTAAAATACTTATATGAAACCAATCCGATAAGGGCTGTAAGTAGGCATTTTTAGAAATTACTGTAACTCTGATCCCGTAATAACAGTATCCGTTTCTACTTCTATGATGCTCTAATACATACCATAGCGTAATTCGTAACTCAAAGTCCTCGGTTGAACCATTCTTACTTTTTTTAATTCCTCAATTTCAGAGTTATACTAATGTCGAAGTCGTCGTGGCGCCGTGGTTACTATGTGTATCATACGATATCACAGGTTAAGCAACGTTCGGCGCGGTCGGTACTTAAGGTACCGATACACGGTGACACCGACACCGACACTAGTGTCGACACAAGTGTCAGACGCGTCCACACGGTGAGCAATTTTTAGTGTCGACGCTAGTTCTGAGATCGAGTGTCGCGGTCGAAGTGTATTGGCCGTCTACACGGAGCGATGCGCAATTCAGTGTCAGACACTCCATCGCCATGAATCGATATTTACGGACTTAGTTAAAATTAAGAAATGAATATCTACTATTAATTTTACATAACCGGGAATCGAACCTGGTCAAAATATCGTTTGCATTTATGAAAAGGCACATTTTATTTAAAATATGACATCAGTTGCAAAAAATGTATTCCATTTTCAAATTTCAAATGAAATGGCACGCCCGCTGAATAAATGCGTTCTTATTAACCGACTTTTAAAAAGGAGGTTATCAATTGCACCCGTAGGTATCTGTACCTATGTATGCTTAGATCTTTACAATTATGCAACGGATTTTGATGCGGTTTTATTTAATGGATAGACTGATTCTTAAGGAAGGTTATTATGTATAATACATGCATAGTATAGTAGAGAAACACTGATATTAGATGATTCTAATGTGATGTCGTAAATAAGCACGTTCTTTAGCGCTTATATTGCAAACGCTGGCTGAACCCTATGAGATAGACCAAAATGATGTACTACAGTATTGTCCACCTTAAAAAGTTCAACAAAAAAGTTCGCGATGGTATATGTCTATCTCTTAGGGATAACCCACCATAACCATTTTTATCCTTTACAAAAAAATGGTTATTTACGAAGTGATTTTAAACAATACAGCATTCATCCTTATCCAATTAAGTACCTTTAATAAATTGTGCATTTATTATAGATCAATTTGCTTTTTACAGCATGTAATTTAAGTGAATATTTCCGAAGATATTACAAATTTAAAATGTGCCGCCGCCATGTTGCTCTAGCTAAAAGTTTCGCGCACGACCGAAAACCGCGACACTGGTCTCAGACACTGCGCTCGTCGCGTCTACACGGCAGCTAGAGCGACACCAAGCTAGAGCGCCCCTAGAGCTGCAACCGAGTGTCGCGGCACATGACACACACGGACACTCGGTGTATACACCGAGTGTCAAGTGTCAGGTGTCGTCGTGTATCCGCAGCTTTAGATGGGTGACCGCCGACCATTCATATCTCACGACGACTTCCGTGCTTCGGAGATCACGTTAAGCAGTCGGTCCCGGGTGCTGTATACTTGTATACAGTAGTCGTTAGGGTTTGTCAGAAGCCATCTAGGCGCCCTAAAAATTCTGGCATCCACCACCCAGCACTGGGCCAGCTTGGTGGATTATGGCCTATACCTCCTCTTCACCCAGGGGAGAGACTCATGCCCTGCAGTGGGCTCATTACAAAGAGTTGTGATGATGATGATGATGATGATGACTAAATGTAATTTATTGTAATTCTACTTGTGCTTGTTGGGCGGTACCTAAGGCTACTAATTACATTTACAATTACAATTAAATACAATTAAAACACACAAATTTAATGAAATAATTTAATTATTAATAACTGAAAATTATTAATAATTAAATTTAATATAATGGTACTTTAGGTCTATTTGTGCATTAAATTGTGTAATATTAATTGTAAAAGACTGTTTATTACCTGAAGAAATAAATAAAAATAAATATAACTAACCTTAAAAATGTATAACTAACACACTATGGATCTGAGCTGAAATAAAAATCATTAATTTTATAAACATTCATAATATTAGGTATATTTTTTAACATAAATTATGTCTATTTAAATAAACCTCACATATTAATCAAATTAATTTTCCTTTTTCTCCAGGTTCCACTCTGCCAGATGACAGCAGTTACGAGGAGCTGATGTCACTCAAGTGTCTTCTACATTTCCCTGAAGAAGTTGCTTTACGTTTGACAGACACGGAGTATCAACTGTTTTATCAGGTAAGAGCTTAATTTATTTATTTATTATCAATAACAAAATCCACAAACCTTAAAAATAATTAGTTCACATAAGAGGTAAGAAGCTTACGTCTAATAACAGATTTACATTTTATTATTAACTAGCTGTTGCGATTCTCGCGGGATTTTCGGGATAAAAAGTAGCCTATACGGATTCGGAAGAATCCTTCTAAGTAATGGTAAAAGAAATTTTGAAATCGGTCCAGTAGTTTTTGAGCCTATTCAATACAAACATACAAAAATACAAAGGTTTCCTCTTTGTAATATTAGTATAGATATAGAAAACTAGAGAGCTATATATATTCTATCATACAAGAATTTTATACAATCTTTGTTTTTAATTAAGTAGTTAGTTCTAAAAAAACATGAAAGTATGGAAAAATACAAATTATCTAAACTTAAATTACGGTTTGACGAGCGTTTGCCCGCGACTTCGTACACGCATAAACTCAAAAGTCCTATATTTTCCGTTCCCGTTGCAATTTCGGGAATTCCTTCCATAATACAAACAGACACTTATTAAGGAGCCTTTGTACCAAGTATCACATCCGTGCACTCCAGGAATAAGGTTTTTTCATACAAACTAAAACATCATATATTTCCCGTTCCCATGGGAATTTCGGGAATTCCTTTCATTAAATAACCAGTCACTTTTTGAAGAACCTTTATGCCAAGTATCGTACCCGTGCACTCAAGGAATAAAAAATTTCATACAAATTAAAAAGTCCTATATTTCCCGTTCCCGTGGAAGTTCCCCTAAAGAATGTATGTTCCAAATTTCAGCTCTCTACACCCAGTAGTTACGGCTGTACGTTGTCTGTCAGTCACTCAGTCAGTAACGGAACAGTTTTATATATATTGATGATAAAATTTGTTAAAATAATAATGTAAGTAGCTAACTATTTTACACGAATTATTGAATGAGAATCAGTGTGTGTGTGAGTGTGTGTGGACGTGTGTCTGCATGGAAAATATATTAGTTAAAATATACTAGTTCTACTAGTCCTCGAATGAAAAAGTTGCATGCACGATTTAAAATACTAACAGCACCATCAAAATCTTTCTTGAAATATTCCGTAAGAATCATTGACTTTGTCGGGATAAAAAGTAGCCTATGTTCTATTTTAGATATTACACTATCCCTCTACCAAATTACATCAAGATTCGTGAAGCCGTTCTGTGGTAATATAGGAACAAACGTCCATACAAACCTTCACGTTTATATTGTTAATAAGATTAGTTAGAACTAAAAAAAATATTCGAAAATAAGTTATTAAGCTATTGCATAGCTTCTATCGCGGGCCTTGAGCGTGGGGACCGAATCCAGAAATTCCGTAACGAAAAAAACCTAACACCCCCCACTCCGACCGGCACAGCGGTGATACTTTGATTTCATAACTTTACATGCGGGCTTTAATAAACAATCAGCGCCATCTACTAAGAACTTATGGAACTTCATATTAGATCAAACATTACTGCATTAATAAAATAAATAAATAATTATAATTGCATAAGTTGATAAAAAGGCTATGCAATAGCTTTACCGCGGCAGTCTCCGAGTGCCACACGTCTTTTTCGTCATGTAACCTTAAAATAGACTGAAATACCAGCTCGAAACGCTGGACTCTGTTGACTGAAGAGCCTGAAAACTACCGTAATTAATAACGACGACAACCTTGCAAATAAAAACTTGCAGACTTTAGAGCGCTGAAGTAAGGTTTGCTAGTTTGAAATTTTTTAATTGGCTACATTTTAGTGAGTGTGCTAATGCTCATTTTAAACCCGCATTGACGACCACTTTGGCGTTGGGGTAATCTGCCTCTATCTGCCTCTGACGCCAGTGGTTGCGGGTTCGATTCCCGCACGGAACAAGAAAAAAAAATGTTCCGTGTCTGGGTGTTTATCTATTTATGTATTTATATTCTAGGTTCCCCCCTAGTTCACTACATGGTATCCCATAACACAAGCTATGCTTACTTTGGGGCCATGTAGTGGTGTGATTGTCTGGGGATATTTTTTTTTTTCACCAACGAACTAGCGCAGAATTAGACAGAATTACCATCCATTTACAGGGTGATTGGTGACAAATTTTAGATATTGAAGGAGAGCAGTCTGAATTCGATTCTGATCAAATTCAGATTATAATAAAACTCCAAAATATTTCAGATTAATCCTTCGATAGATTTAAGGATAAGTGTTATATAAAAAAATTTACGATAAGATATCCGGATGCAAGAAGATGGGATTCCCTGGTTGTTAATTGTTATTTCAATTCAATTCAATTCAAATCATTTATTTCAATCAATTAACAGATCATTGGTACATACAGGTTGTTATCAGGATAGATACAATAAAAAAAATAGTAATAGTGAGAACATAAGAATTATCAATCAAATTACAAATTGAATGTTAGTATGAAAAATGTCAATATTAAATAATTAAGAATACAAAAAAAAAAATTTGAATGATAATATTTTAGAACGTCAAAGATGGGAAAAAGCATTAATTACTGTATTAAATTTAAATTTAAATCTTCATCTTTAATTTATTGTGTATTTTTAAAAGATGATTGATGTTGAGTTTCTTCTGAGCCACTTCTTCTCAACAGATCGACTTTCCGAAGTGGTGGTAGATTCAGTTCAATTTGTAAATTGTTTGACTTATTTCAAATGTATTTAAATACTTACAAAATAAAGATTCTTTTGACTTTGAGTTTTGATCATAATGAGGTAAAAAAGCAGGTACTAAATTTCACAACAGAATTCCCTATAAATAAATAAAGACACAAATGCTTCACGGGTCGACAATCGTTGTTGAAGTCGTCTATACCGATCTGCCTATAGCGCCTGCGTACGTCCGTGGAAAGTAGTTATCAGTGTAACCATGCGTTGCGAAATGTATTCTTTAACTTTCAGTTAAATTTACTCAGTAAATAATTATTTTTATTTTATTTATTCTTTTCGTATATGATCTCAAACTATCACGTCCTAAAATTTCGAAAGTGAACCAACAGTCACCCCGTGTAGTAGATTTACCGAAAATTCGAAGAAAACGCTTTGATAGTTTCTCTTCGGTTGCTTAGGTGTTTAACGAACTCCCTGCGTCTGTACTTCCTGACCACTACCAGTCCTGGTACTTTTAAATATCGAGTGAATAGGTTACTCATGGTTTCTCTTGGACGTGTACCACTATAGTCTTCATGAGCACTTTCCATCAGGTGACATAGAAGGCAAACATCCTATCCTTACTAGGTATATATCAAATCATTTATTTCAGCCAGAGCCATATTTTACATCACAAACATAAAGATTAAATTAAAGAAGGCATATTCACACAATTCAACACAATAGGTAGGTAATTACAATAAAAACAGTAGACAATAAATAAATTTTGTAAGTTATGTCAATAGAAGTTAATTATTATATGAATGTCAAATTTAATAATTAATTATTAGTAGACCCATAGACTGCAGGTGTAAAATGACTAAGAGTATGTTTAAAAAGTGTCCGTTTAACTGAGATACTACAGCGAGCAAATCTACGAGCCAACATTTTATTACTACGCACACACAAAGCCCTGCGCTCCCTCTCCATGTAATCCAATGTGACCCAAGTACTTAAATTGGTGAACGAGTTAACGAAATTAACGAATGCAGAGCCTTAACTAACCGACTTCACGTCAAAACTTTGACTGAAGTATAAATTACTCAATCGTACAAAAGAACTAAATCGATTTTGATGAAATTTATATGGGACTACCTCTAAAGTATTTTCTATCATATAAAACAAGCACATTCAACACGATTCATAATTGTCCAAAAAACTCGTGTAACAAACACACAAAAAAAAACATACACCCGAATTGAGAACCTCCTTCTTTTGGAGTCGGTTGAAAAGGAAACACTCAAGTTCAAGTTGACCTAGGGCGCTGAAGGGTTCTTCTAAATAAATTTTTCCTTCATTTGCACTTGAAGAATTTTGCCATTGGTCCTAGCCAACATCTTACGACCGTCTCAATATTGGGCATAAACTTAACATATCTTCTTCCATGCTGGACTGGGAGCAAAGGAACAACTTTATAATGTTCCAGCTGCTTCTCTTCCCGGGCATACTGTAAAAATCAGTTAAGGGACAAAGTTTTTTGGAGGTTTTTTTGTGGGCCCCACCATTATAATGCCTCCAAATTTGACAAACGTGACATCATATGGTTTTATAACCTCTAGTGTTCTGTCTACCCCATAAGGTATACAGGCGTGAACTTATGTTTGAAACATTAGTTATGTTTGTTAAACTTAACATAAACAGCCATAAGTTTTGTTTGCGTTGTTTCAGAAGTGTCAAACTGTTTTAAGAGAGTTAATACTAATAATTTCAGTTTGATACTTTCATGCCTTTCAGAAAATAGAGTCTTGTTTGACGGACGACAGACGGAAAACAAACTGATTCTATAAGGGATACATTTTTATTTATTGGGTATAATTAGGCACACATGTGCGAAGTTGTTGTGACGCCGTGGTTACTGTGCATATCTATACTAATATATAAAGCTGAAGAGTTTGTTTGTTTGAACGCGCTAATTTCAGAAATTACAAGTGGAATTTGAAAAACTCTTTTTGCATTTCATAGCCCAACTCTTGAGGAAGATTGTAGGCTATATTTTATCCCGAAATAATCAAAAACTACGCGGGTAAAACCGCGCGCAGTGGCTAGTCAAACGATATCGCAGGTTAAGCGCGCTCGGTGCGGCCGGTATTATGATGGGTGACCGCCGACCAATCATTTCTCACGACGACTTCCGTGCTTCGAGGGCACGTTAAGCAGTCAGTCCAGGGTGCTCTATACTTGTATACAATAGTCGTTACGGCTTGTGAGAAGCCATTTCGGCACCCTGAAGATTCTGACATCATCCAACCAGCACTGGGTCAGCTTGGTGGATTACGGCCTAAACCTCCTCGTCACCCCGAGGAGAGACTCATAGCCCTGCAGTCATCAACACAGAGCTCAGCAGGGCTAGCATGCAACCATCGATAAATAGTCGAATCGACAAGATAAATGTTATTTTGTTATTTTATCCTATTATGTAAGCTAATATGCGCACCATAATAGATAGAATTACTCGATTTGATACCATGATTAAGACCACAGAACCAAATATGTCATAATCTTAATAAATTACATACACTAAATACCATATTCTAAGAAAATATCGATAAAAGGCCCGATTTATCGTTGTCGACGGTAGCATGCTAGCCCCGCTGATGATGATGTGCGAGAAATGAGGATTAAAAGCAAGATAGATTTAATCTCTAGGCAATCACTTAGTACTGAGAGTTTTGACTTGAGTAGACTAACTGTAGAACTAACTGTTTCGCCCAGTTTTCTTATTTTGAAACCCGTATGAATATCGGGATAAAAAGTAGCCAGACTTTACACTATCACTTGGTCATTTCATCTAGGATTTCATCTAAATCCGTTGAGCCGTTCTGCCGTGATTGAGGAACAAACATCCATACATCCTTACATCCAAACCTTCACATTTATAATAATAGTAAGATTACAAAAACCAATTAAACCGAGTCATTATTAAGGCGTCATATTGAATAATGCATTGACTTTCATCACATACATCATAATGAGAATATGACAAGACGAACGGATCTGAAATTTTGATATTTGTAAATTCGTATCTTCATCTATGGGTACACCTATTATAGTAGAACTTTTTAAGTAATAATTTTTTATTGCATAACAACTAATAGCATAAACCTCTTTTCGCAGAATATCGTTGGGCATTAACTCATTTAGCATACATTGAAACCCATAATTCTGTAAGTCAGAATTATCTGTACGCATAATTTTGGTATCCATAATAATCACAATGTATAATCATCACATCGCAGAAAGTTCAAAACCAGATTCATCTTATGGCATATATTTCTTATCCATAACAATTTAAAAGTAGAACCATCATTTCGCATAATGCTTACAGCAAGAATCATCTTTTATACTTTTAGCCGGCTAAAACTAGGTGCAGCCGGCCACATGTGGTTAAACCTAGGTGTATCCATTTCGGGGTTGTGGTGGCCGATCACCTCGCTGCGCTCGGATGATCGTCGCCTCGCTACGCTCGGCTTTTTATATACACTCTTGAGTCGATGGTAACTATGGCAAAGCCAGGTTAAGGGGTCGTGGTTAAGGGGGTTGTGATTAGGCTACACCTAGGTTTAGCCACCGGTGTGCGCATTTTTAAAGAAGAAAGTAACCCAATCTATATTATTCTAATTGAAATTCTATGATCTTCATAGTATGCCTAGTCAAAGTATGCCAAATAATCTGTACTCTAAATGAACGTTATGCTAAATGATATTATACAAAATTTTAACTATGCCAAAGGTAAATATGCCAATAAAAATTCTACTATCTTAAATGTATGCCATTTTAAATTCGGTCATAAGCACATTATGCCTAAAAATATTTATGTCAAATATTTTTTATGCCTAATTAATGATCGACTAAAGAAGTTTCTGCGAAGTCAGTTATCCCAAATAGGTTTCGGAGTATCAAGTTTCTACCAAATAGACCGCACCCTTCATCTATACTTTGGTTGCTCAACGACATGATTTAATGATTTTGACTTTATAGTTTTATTTTTTAAATAGATAGATAATTCATTTATTGATGCCACAAAAACACACATATTACAGCAAGAATATAAAAGAAAAAATTTAAATTAATTACAAATTTAACATCTAACAGGAAAAATAAAATAAAGTACTATTACAACAAAAAGAGTGCGTTGTAGCAGTGTAAAGAGCCGTAGCTCAGCGTCATTTTTGCTCAGAGAGCAAAGCGCTGATATTCTGCTACAGCTTGGAAACAGGGAAGCGTTATTAAACGTTAAAAATACATGTAAAAAAATACTTTGTCTTAAATTACCACGTAGTTATGAAATCCATATGCCTAGAAATAACTTAATACAATCTTAACATTATTATCCGAACTTTGGTTGCTCAAAATTTACATAGATTTTACCATTATTTTTTTATCGATTCTTGAAACGATTTCAATATCTGAGCGGTGTCGACGGTCGCGATTTCTATGCAATACGCGACCTTATGTCGTGCTACCACAAGATATAATCGCGGTGGCGGAGCTGGTATAGGATAGCAATCAGTCATTTATTGCATGAAACATTTTACTCAAAATTCAAAATTCTAGTTTTATGCATCATAAGACCATCGAATGGCCACTTAATGAGTTTTTTTTTATTTTGTACTTTGGCTTTAACATGGTGTTGATAGTTATTGAATAGTATATTTCATTACGAGTGCGGAAAGCCTGTCATTGCAAAGAGTTCCGACAAATGTCTACACGAGCCGAGGCGCAGCCGAAGGCGAGGGTTGACAGTCGGAACAAGTTGCAATGACGGTTCCGCACGTGTACTGAACGACTATTTTTAATACAGTTGCGAAAAAATTAAGCAATTTTATAAAATATACAAAATGGCGCCAGCCGTGAAAGATTATAAACAGAGATTTTTTTTGTTTACCCATTCTGGGTAGGCAAAGGGAACTATGCCTATACAGCCAAGTCTTTAGTAGATTTTTTGTATTGACATGAAATGAAAAAGAATTTGATGAGATAAAATGAAATGAAACCTAACCTAACTCATTGCATCAAATCATTATATCTGATATTGAAACAAATTAGTAGCTTCTTTTCAGAAATATTTGCATGAATCGTAAAAACTTCAGTGAATTTTTTTTTGTAAAAACTTCGTGGTTGATTTTTTCTTTTTAATAGACATTATTTTGACATTTGGGAAAGAGAACGCACGAGTGCGGAAAAGGTAAAGAAAAAGCACAAGTGTGTAATAGCCCACATCCCGAACGCTAAACGTCCCTGCAATACGCCACTTTTTGAGCAACTGTATTAAAATAACATATTACAGTACACCAAGAGACAAAAAAAGGCGGCGGAAAAAAACTATCGCTAGCGTATCGCTAGCTCTGACACATGCATGTTATTCTACAAATCGTAACTTTGTAAAACAGATGACTGCGTTCGCCGCTGAATTCGTAATTATCTGTTTGTATTGTGGCCTGACAACAGAGTTGCAAGTTGCAAAATTAATTTGCCACATGATACTGAATCTAACTTTTTCGGTCTTCGGATTTTTTATGAATAAAATCAATTGAATTTAAATTACACTCTCACATTGTTGAACTTCTACTGGGAACGAAAGAAAAACATAGAATGTACCAGCTGCTACTCTTCCCGGGCATACTGTAAAAGTCAGTTAAGGGACAGAGGTTTTATCCCCCTGTCACTGCAATGGTCTTTATCCATCATTATAATACCTCAAAAGCAAACGTGACATCAGTTGGTCTTATATTCTGGTGTTCTGCCTACCCCATAAGGGATACAGGCGTGAAGTTATTTATGTATGTATGCATATTGTTAATCTCTAATAACAAATCAGGAGACTCCAAATTTAACAGTTGCAAACAAAATATGGTTCTGAATTATGGACATAAAGCTCTGTCAAAGGATATTATCTGAACAGTCAAATTGAAATTACCAACTGTAGGTAATTGCGACGTTATACTAATATGAAAACGTACGCAGTGGCGCCTGCGGGCTAATAAGTATTTCTCAGGGTTATTTCCTTAGAAAGCTTAAGTAAACAACATCTGGTATGAGCATATTTTAGAAGACGGGTAAAACAAATATCATTATAAAATAAACACGTAAAGTCCTCAGATGTTTTTCAAGTAGATGTCACATTTAGCACATTTTGTTTAGAAACGTAGCGTAATATTTCTTGATTGCCTAATATGATTGATTTGTTTTGATTGCGATATTATTTACGATTAAGCGAAGCCTTTCTTTCTTTTTACGGAAAACATGCAATCACGTCCCCGACTGCCCAAGGGGGAATGGCAGGGTATGTGGGGATGATCCGGCAGAAGGCTGGACCTACCCACTAAAAACCTCCAGGTGTACCTCACCCGCCATAGCTGGAGCTCACGGTACCGCCATTGGCATTACCCGCGAGCCCCGGCAGACTGCGCTCAGCCTGAGCCTCCCACGTAGGAAATGGTCCAGTACACGAGACCATTTACCCTCACATAGCCCTAAGCCGCAGCAGGTCCCCTCACCCGCTACGGCTGGCTATACGATTAAATGAAGCCTAGAAAACTAGGGTCCCATTACCACTTAGTATTTGGGGAATCTAGCTTAACATGACAGGTGACGACTCTGAGGCTTTAAAAAACATTTGTCAAGTAAGAATTCACCAGCAACTTTCGCTGGTACTCGGTCACGGAGAGTATCAATATACTTAAGAAGATATTTGAGGTTACACTGTAACTTGACACAAAAAGTAAATAGAGAATGTTTGTTAATTGACATAAAATTTGTCTTTGATAGATCAGAACTAGCGTAAAGTGGACCTTTCGTGCAACTTAATTTGACAGGTACTTATAATGTCGACGACCGGTTGGTGTAGCTGTAACATACATTGAACACAGATATTAGTCGTCAAGTCATGGATGTTTATATGTTTAAGTTTATTCTAATAAAAACTGTGTGTTTATTTAATATGTATGTTTATATATTTCTTAAGTATATCAGTGTGTCAAAAAAAATATATAAGCAGAGAGATCTTTAAGTATTATTTTAATGCAAACATGTATTACATGTACATGTAAAACACAATTGTAAATCTTAAAAACATTTATTACGCAACCGACTATTCCATTCTGCGAAGGTAATCAAGTTATCTATGCATATACATCTGTGGCAAAGACAAACTCCATTCACTAGGGAAACAATTGTGAAGCGCCCGTATACACCCGTACAGATAAGATCTTGATTTGGTAAAGTGTACATAACTGTATACAGAAGCGGTCCTCGGTTTTCATTGTTATAAAATGTGACAATTCTTGAAAATCTTTGAAGATAAGGGACGTTTTGGTAAAAGATGCTTCCCGCAGAACTAAGAGCTAGCCAACGCTGCGTCACGCGTTCGAACGCGCGTACGGTACGTCCGTATCTTCAAATAGGCACACTTACCCATAGATTTATATAACACCTACTAAGAGGGTTTCAAACATACATACGTACATAACGTAACGCCTGTATCCCTACTAAGGTAGGCAGAACACCAGACGCGAATAAAACCATCTGATGTCACGTTTGACAAATTTGGAGGTATTGTGATGATGGAGCGAGAAGGTCAGCCCACGAAAACATCAATAAAACCTCCGTCCCTTAATTGACTTTTACAGTACGCCCGGGAAGAGAAGCAGCTGGCACATTCTATGTTTTTCTTTCGCTCCCAGTCCAGCATGGAAGAACATACAAACTTTCATAACATTTTCCGTACCGTACGCGCGTATCATACGCGGCGCTTGCCTAATTCCGAACGTCCGTATCGAACGCGCGTATGGTACGGACGTTGCAGTTTTGTATGAAACGCGCGTTCGAATGCGTGACGCAGCATTGGCACTTAGTAATAAAATCACTACTTTTAAGGGAACATGTATTAATTTATTTACACTTCATTGCAAATGATAATAGAGTTGAAATTGCCCAGTGGCTACTGTCGATCAATCTATACATACACTTGTATAAAGTAGACGCTAGAGTTTGTTAGAAGTCATTTCGGCAGCATGATAATTCTAATTTCCACCAACCAGCACTTACAAAATACGAAATTGGAACAAATATAAATTTTTCATGATATTAAAAGATCATTAACTTTTTAAATAGCTACGAATTTTTTTTTTATATTATCTGTAAGGGATGTTTTTGATTTAAATATAACATATTTTGATCTAAATCTAATACCTCATTAATCACGCAATACATATCTGTTTTAATAATTGATCTAACCAATCTCATGATTTTTTAATGATTTTTCGAAAACATCAGTCTCAATCTGACAAACTTCAAACGTGATTTCCCACAAAATTGAAATTTTGGATTAATTCAGTTTATAATAATAATAAGTGCATATCAGAAAACCGGAGAAAACCGAGAAAAAATTGTTTCATGAAAAATAATAATAATGATTCATTTATTTCAGGTTGCATAGACCCATAAAAATAATTTAAAAATTAACAAAATCATATAACGGATACAATAAATTAACTAACAATAACTAAAGTTCATTAAATAGGAAATTAAATTGAAACAAAAATAATCATAATATTTAAAATAAAGTTCAATTATTCATTAATTCATTGAAATTGAAAATATGGAAATTTATATAACATTATTAAAATTATTACACATACAATTACAGAATATTATGGAGTTTGTAAAGAGATACAAAACTTTTTTGCTAGTGTGAGTAAAAAAAAAAAAGGTAAATATGAATAAAGGTGCGACATCACAATCCTGAATCCTCTAGCAGCACTAATCTTTGCGCCTTCACTCACGTTAATGATTACAAAGTTGGGTCTGCCTTAGCAATTAGATTATCCTTGTATAGTTTGTTACCTGAAGAATTCGTAATACTATTGTACTGCTACTTGGGACTTTGTTTCCCCCCTTTGTGTCCCCCTCTTCATATCACCCCCGCTACAAAATTTTTATATTTTTTCAATTATTACCGAATTTGATCATACTTTATAATATGTTACATTTCTAGGCAACCTTTCGGTTAGCGGTAGAGCCTCTAGGGCCCGAGCTTCGGGAACTGTTCGATCTCTCTTTGCGAACTGGACGGTTTCCGAAGCTCTGGAAGGACGGGAGGCTCTGCCTCCTCGAGAAGGCGGGCCGGTCGCCTGACAATCCATCGGCGTTCCGGCCCGTCGTCTTGCTGGATGAGATGGCGAAGATGCTGGAATTCATCCTAGCATCTCGCCTTGTCCAGCACCTCGAGGAGGTAGGGCCCAACCTATCCGAGGCACAGTTCGGGTTCCGACGGGGGCGGTCGACGTTGGACGCCATCTCTGCCCTGAAGTCTCTCACCGCGGAGGGTGCCGCAAGGAGGTTGAGGTCGTTGGCGGTGTCTTTGGACATTGCTAACGCCTTCAACAGCCTGCCGTTTGGTGCGATTCTCGAGGCGCTCCGATTTCACGGGGTGCCTCTGTAACTGCGGCGGCTGTTGGAGGACTACCTTCGGGACAGGGACGTCCTCTACGTCGACGGGAGAGGGTCGCTGACGCGGCGAACGATGCGGTGTGGGGTTCCACAAGGGTCGGTGCTTGGTCCGCTCTTGTGGAACTTGGGCTACGATGGGGTATTGAGGGGCGTTATGCCGCCCCAAGTCAGCGTATTCTGCTACGCTGATGACACCCTCATAGTGGCCCAGGGGAGGACGTTCGCCGAGTCAGCAACTCGGATGGAGGAGGGTGCGGCCCTAGTGGTAGGCCGCATAAGGGGGTTGGGCCTCAGGGTCGCGCTGGAGAAGACTGAGGCCCTCTTTTTTCACGGGCCTCGGCAGGGTCCCCCTCGAGGCGCGTCGCTGATGGTGGATGGGACCCGGATACCCCTGAAGAGGGAAATGAAGTATCTGGGTCTCATATTAGATGGGCGCTGGGCCTTCGGTCAACATTTCAAGGTGCTGGCCGAACGGCTCATCAAGGCAGTGGCTGCATTGGGCCGGCTGCTGCCGAACGTGGGGGGGCCTGGTTCCCCATGCCGTAGGCTCTACCTCGGTATTGTGGGAAGCATGGCCCTCTACGGAGCGCCCATCTGGGAGGATGCCCTCAACCGCCAAAATAGGGCCCTGCTGCGAAAGCCGCAGAGGGTCATGGCAGTGAGGGCATCGCGGGGGTACCGCTCGATTTCCCATGGGGCTGCCTGCGTTTTGGCAAGCGCCCCTCCGTGGGAACTCGAGGCGGTACTGCTCAGTGCCGTGTACCGGTATCGAGCCGAGAGGAGGGATGCGGGCGAGCGCCCCTGTCCCGAGGAGGTGGCGCGCGTCCGCAGGAGTGCCAGGAGGGCACTTCTTAGGGGGTGGGAAGAGTCCCTCGTCGCTCCCGCTCACGGGGCCTGGACGATCGATGCGATTCGTCCGGTCCTCGTTGAGTGGGTGCAGCGAAGGTGGGGGACTCTGATCTCCGCCTTGTGCAGGTATTGACCGGACATGGTTGTTTCGGTCACTACCTGCACAGGGTTGCCCGGAGGGAGGTGACGACGGAGTGTCACCATTGTGGGGCGGCCGACGACACGGCGGAGCACACTTTGGCGGTGTGTCCAGCGTGGGGTCGGCAGCGGCACGATTTGACGTCTGTCGTTGGAGGGGACCTCTCGCTTCCCAGCCTGGTAAAGGCCATGTTGGGGAGTCGAGAGGCTTGGGTGGCCATTACCTCCTTCTGCGAGGACGTAATGTCGCAGAAGGAGGCAGCGGAGCGATGCCGGGAGGATGACGCCTCCTCGGCACCGATCCGCCGTAGGCGGAGGGGGGGACGGAGAAGGAGATACGCTCACCTTCTCCCTCCCGATAGCCAGCCGTAGCGGGTGAGGGGACCTGATGCGGCTACTAGGGCTATGGTGGGGAAATGGTCTTGTGTACTGGACCATTTCCGTCGTCGGAGGGCGCTCGGCTGAGGCTGAGTGCAACCCGCCGGGGCTCACGGGTAATGCCAATGGCGGTACCGTGAGCTCCACTTATGGCGGATGAGGTACACCTGGAGGTTTTTAATGGGTGGGTCCGGCCATCTGCCGGATCATCCCCACATACCCCGCCGCTCCCCCTTGGGTGGTCGGGGACGTGATTGCACGTTGTCCTCCAGTAAAAAAAAAAAAAAAAAAAAAAAAAAAAAAGGCAACCTTTCGGTGTATTTCAGATATCAGTCAAAATTTTCTTAAGGTTTTTGAAGAAGCGTTGCCCAAAAACGAATCTTATGCTTGAGAACATAAAATCCAACATGCAATAAACTTAAAACCCGTCACTCAACGCAGTCAGCTCGTTTTGTGTGTTTTCGTGACTACTCTCGTAAACTGAGTTACGTTTGTATTGAATCAAACAAAATATTCTGTGTATATCATACAAATATCTAAATATCTTCGCAGGAAAGTTCTGGGTTTGAATAAACACAGATATTAGATTTCAAATCATGGATGTTTATGTTCATTTAAGTTTGTGTTATTTATACAAGATGTTATTGTACATACATAATATGTCACGATAAATCTGATTAATAGAAAATTATTAATATTTTTACAAAATTATTAATAATAACCACATGTTTTGGTAAATGTGAATAAACGATCAAAATTTATCACTTTTAGTAGTAATTATTAGTAATTCACGACATATATTGGTAGTTATTAATAATTATCTATTATAATTAATAACCATTGAATGTCACATTCGAAAAAAATAAATCTATTATAACGATGGAGATAATATTTAAGTGACAGGGAGATTTACCGTAACATATACATCCCATAGGACTTTTATCAATAGGAGGGCACCATGCGAGCTGGAGCGGCTGAGGCTGGTTGCACAGAACCGATAGGGACCGGTTAGGTTACGTCCGCTTTGCTTCGCTCCTTGCATTTACCTCCGTGGTTATTTTTTTTTATAATCGCACAAAACAGAGTATATCACATTTTCAAAATTTTGCCCATGATTTAATTACATTTATCACTACTAGGGTTAAATTATTAATAATAATAGATAATTATTAAGAATCTTCAATTATTCACTCTTACCGTAACATATACATACATTAATAATAAATAATAAATATATTGACAATGTGGCGACCTTATTGCTACAAGCGATTTCTACCAGGCAACCAATACTTCACGCCTGTGTCCTTTATGGGGTAGATGGAACACCAGAGGTTATAAAACCATCTGATGTCCCGTTTGTCAAATTTTTATAAATTATTATCCCAGGGATTTTATGGGTAGTTGAATTGTGTTCCAGCACTTTACGCATTATTACGAAAGGAGGCAGTCATCGTCATATTATTGTTAAGATTTAAGCTCTAACCTTCACACATACTGGCTAGATGTAATCTGTAGCTTTACTCTCCTAAGTCCAGATCCTGCTTGAAAATGATGATTAAAATTATTCCAGTACAAGTAGTAACCAAGAAGAGCAGTTAAACTTTAGTTGTAACTGTCTTCGCAGTAAAGAATCTTTTCAAATCTATTTTAACTGTCGGGTATTTAACACAAACACCGTCTTTGACAAAGAAGTCAGTAGACTAGTGACCAAGGTTTTATTGACGTTTCTGTGGGCGATAGGCTGACCCCCTGTCACTACAATTGCCTCTCTCATACATACATACATACATAACTTCACGCCGGTATCCCTAATGGGGTAGGCAGAACACCAGAGCTATAAAAACCATCTGATGTCACGTTTGACAAATTTGGAGGTATTATTATGATGGAGAGTGACTATAGCAGTGACAGGGGGTCAGCCTGTCGCCCGCAAAATCGCCAATAAATCCTCCGCCCTTAACTGTCTTTTACAGTTTGCCCGGGAAGAGAAGCAGCTGGCACATTCTATGTTTTTCTTTCGCTCCCAGTCCAGCATGGAAGCAAATTGCCTCTCTCCATCATTATAATACCTCCAAAAGATATGTTTCCATTTCATTGTATCTGGGGCTAGTATGTGAGCACAAGGGTATAATGAAGAGAATAATTATATGTTAAAACAAAAATTCATCATTAATTTCAGATAGACATCTCATTAAAAAAAGCACAGGATTTATTTAAAATCGCTTCTCCCTACATAGACATTCCATTCCTCCTTACTTCAAGTGACAGATTTGTAACAAATGACAAGATAAATGACATGATAATGACAGTTTTGACAATAAAAATAGTATCAAAAATGGTCAAATGTAAGACGACCTAGCGGCGGTTGATATTGACATTAAACTTTTTTATTAAGCATATTGTAATTTTTCAATATCGCGAACAACGTAATTTTAGCTACACTTTGGTCCAGTGTTAATCTAATATTCCAATTTGTAAACATGACCTTTGTAAAACGAGACATCAAATGGTTTAATAGCCTCTGGCGTTCTGCCTTCCCCATAAGGGATACAGGCGTGAAGTTATGTTTGTATGGCATGTCTATATTTGGGTTGTTAACTATACAGAATTGATTTTTAGTTGCCACCCAAACTAAAAATTATTCTTGGATACGATATAAACGTATCTGTATATTTATTTTGGCGTCGCTCAGTTCAAAAAAGTAGAAATATGCTAACTAATAACATAGCTACTACGACGTGGCATTTCATTGATAAAACTACGACGTAGTACTACAAGATGTTTTGTAGTAACGCGTAGTCATCTTTATTTTAATGGTAATTTAGAGTGACCAAGTTTTGTTTAATATGTTAGCGGCTACATTAATGCCCTTGTTAAAAAAAATGAATTTGCAAAAATCGTTTCTATAAATGATACTTATTGTGTAAAGAGTATTTGGCTGGTGGCTACAAATCAACCCTGTATTTGTGCCAAAATTCATTGAAATCGGTGCATCGGTTAAGATTTCTCATGCAAACTTTCTAACCTTTTTTTAACATTTCAGGGATTAATTTTTAAAAAGAATTAGCTTACGTTTGTCCCTGAATCTTCAACGTTGTTAGTAAATCCAAATTTCATACATATCGGTCTTAACTTAGATGTGAAATATCAACCCTTAAGGGGCTCATTTAGAGGAAAAAAGTTTATATGAAAAAAATATACCACTCAAACTAATACCAAACTAATGCTCTTTTTGACCACATCGAACCCACTTCTTTTTACCACCGGACAACAAGACGCAGACAGAACTTCCATCCCTATATAGTGGATTTACCAAGAAGTCGAACTAAACGCTTCGATAGTTCCTTTTTGGTACGGATTGCCAAGGTGTGGAACAATCTGCCTGCGTCTGTTTTTCCTGGCCACTACAGTCCTGGAACTTTTAAGTGTCGAGTGAATAGGTTTCTCGTGGATGGACGTGTAACACCATAGTGTTCATGCGCACTTTCCATCTGGTGGCATGGAAGACAAACGTCCTATCCTTACAATGTAAAAAAAAAACCAAGCGAAAAAGTCACGGGAAACAGCTAGTTCACACTAAGAGATGACAGACTTCACAGCGAATTTTAAACGCCTAACTTTAATGGCAACTCGGTAAATAAGTTGACATTCGGTTGTCAGTGTCGAAACTTCAGGAAGTTGAGTGGAGTTGACGTTAAGTGAGAACTTCTAAGTTTTAGAGAGGAAAAGTTGTTTCATGTCAACCCGTTTTGTTTCTTTTTAGGGTGATATTCCGAGATATTTAAGCGTGGTTGGTGATTAAATCTTACTAATATAATAAATGTTTTTTAGGGTGGGACTATCCCAGTACATTTTTCCTCTCCCCAAATACTTTTTTTTTTTTTTACCTATGGGACAGAGGGACGGACTAAAAACCAGCGTCGATGATCTTACTGGATCAATCGGAGTTAAGCTGAGTCTGATTCCTTTTTTTTATTTTCTATGTATAATAAGAACTAGGGGATATATATCAGATATTTTTAATTGTGGAAATTGCGATAGTTACTTAAATAAATATTTTCTTTCTTTTTCTTTCTTTCTTTCTTTCAAATGTAAAAGTTTAGATGAATGTATGGATGCTTTTTCCTAAATCACGGTAGGATGGCTTAACGGATATGGATGAAATTCGGCATAGTGACAGAGAGCAGTCTGTAAAAGCATTTGGAATACCATATTTCTGCGGTGTTTGAAATTGGGCAGGTAACACTGCGTGAAACACTAGAAAAATAATAATAAAGAAAAGTGTGTAAGTGACTTATCTATATACGTATTTATATTCTAGATTCCTCCCTAGTCCGCTATGTGGTACCCCATAGTTGGTATGATTGTTTTGGATTTTTTTTTCATTTGAATACTGTTTATCTGTTCCTAATCCTTTTAAATAATAAATAATAAAAATATTTATTTCCTCTACAACAACTCAAGTTTAGATAGCACAGAAATATACACACAAATACAGTTTTGCAGAGGCTGAAGCCTAACCTAGAATACCCTGAGTCTTAGAACTCCAGGCCTCCACCTTCAGAAAATTATATAAGATAAGATAAGTAGTATATGTGGTTTATTGTAATGAGTCAGCGTGAAATAAACGTGTTATAATTAGTGCAATGAATAAGTGAATAATTAAATTAGAAAAGCTCAATAATCTTTAAGTAGAAGGATCTATCCAATTTAAGATTCAGAATTTATAAAATGACAATACCAACCAAACTTAATTGAAACAATTTGTAACATCATCTATAATTCTAAGCTTCTGGAATTGCCGTAATAGTACCGCAGGCCTCTTGATTTATTACTTTATTAGTTAACATAAATTGCTGTTGTTGGACTTAGCTCAGTTTATTACGAACTAGCAGCTGTGTACGGTTTTGCTTGCATAACTTTATTTTAACTACTAGCTCAAGTAACAGGCTCCGCTCGGGTGCAGTGATGTGAAATGGTAATAATTACAAATAGGTACTGCATTTTCACCAAATTCTCCAGTGTTGGTTCTGCAAGAAGGAATTCATACATACATAACGTCATGCCTGTATCCCTTATGGGCTAGACAGAACACCAGAGGTTATAGGACCATCGGATGTCACGTTTGACAAATTTGGAGGTATTATAGATGGAGAAAGACTATTGTAGTGACAGGGGGTCAGCCTATCGCCCACAAAAACGCCTTTAAAACCTCTGTCCCTTATGTCCCTTAACTGACTTTTACAGTATGCCCGGGAAGAGAAGCATCTGGCACATTCTACGTTTTTCTTTCGCTTCCAGTCCAGCATGGAAGCATTTATTTATTAAACTTTCATATTTGCTGTAGAGCGATTTCGGCCAGGCAACCAAGGTTACGAATGGGCTTAGGGGCACAGTTTATAAAATAGACTACATACCAGTAATTACAAACAATGACCTACATATCACATAATAAAATAAAAATAACATTGATAATTAGCGAATGCAGAGCATTAAAAAACCGACTTCACGTCAAAACTTTGAATTATAACGTCGTGAAGGTTAACATTCTTCTAATTCAGATATATTTTGAATTTTTTTACTAAGTACTCAATCGATTTTGATGAAATTTATATAAGACCAACAATGTATTGTCCTCTATCATATGATACAAGAATGTGCAAAATCTATTAATAATTGCCCGAAATATCACGTAACAAAGTCACAAAAAAAATATACACACGAATTGAAAACCTTCTCCTTTTGGAAGTCGGTTGAAAAATAACGCTAATCTCAGAAACTACAGGTGGGATTTGAAAAATTCTTTTTGCATTTGATAGCCCAACTCTTGAGGAAGGTTATAGGCTATATTTTATCCCGAAATTCCCACGGGATCAAAAGTTACGCGAGTAAAACCACGCGCGGTGGCTAGTCAAAAATATACGTGACACACATACTTATTGATAATCATAGAATAAATAATGAAAACTAAAGACAATATTAACGATAATATCTCTTCCAGGTCCCGCCTATCGACTATCTCCGCCAAGTCACCTTAGATCTTGGAGGCGAAGGTGTCCTCGGAGCCATCAACGAGCGTCACATGATCAGGAGACCCTCACCCACACACGGATCCAAACCCCAAACTTCAGTTCGAGCTCTGATTAGAAGGTTTAACGAGGTAAGTTGAAACCACAGCAATTTTCGAGTAAACTTGTCACCAGAAAAGGGATGGCAGGCCGCCGCCCACGGCCCGACGATGGAAGATGTCGGGATGCCGTATATATACTTGTCGCTTTATAAACTTTGATAGCGCGATGTAGGAAATTTCGTCGTGTTGTCATCGTTCGTGTAGGTACCTACGATCTTAGTTCTCCTGTTCTCGTTTCACCAGTGGGGCTAGCATGCGACAACGAATAAGAATATCGCAGCGACCTTCGACAACAATAAATCGGGCCTTTTATCGATATTTACTTAGAATTGGGCACTAAGAGGATGTATTTGTTTTTTTTTTTCTTTTTTTGCTTTCGCCCCCAGTCAGACATGGAACATAATTAGAATGAAACATGGAATGTGCCAGCTGCTTCTCTTCCCGGGCATACTGTAAAAGTCAATTAAGGGAAAGAGGTTTGATGGCGTTTTTGTCGGCGACAGGTTGACCCCCTGTCACTGCAATAGTCTCTCTCCATCATTTCAATACCTCCAAATTTGTCAAACGTGACATCAGATGGTTTTATAACCTCTGGAATTCTGCCTATCTCATACGGGATACAGGCGTGAAGTTATGTATGTATGTAATATGTATTTGTTTAAGAATAAGGCACCTTTGGTTCTGTGGGCTTAATCATGGTATGAAATCGAGTAATTCTATCAATTATTGTGCGCATGTAAGCTAAGAAAATAGGATAAAATAACAAAATAATATGTATCTTGTCGATTCGCGTATTTATCGGTGGTTGCATGCTAGCCCTGCAGACCCCTTCTCATGCAAAAAACGCCTGAATATCACCAGCTACTTATAACCTAAACTCAGTATACCGTGTAATTATTTCAACACACGTTTCTAAGGTACGGAGTAATTGCACCCTTGGTACCGCAAGTAGGGCATCACATTAGTAATTCAATGTTTTATAATTTACAAGCACTCAACGTGTGTTGCGAGTTAATTAGAAAACCTTGTTGTCTCTTTTTTGCTTTCATATTAGAGTACTCAAATGAGATAGCAGTTTGGAAGAAAGGAGGTATAGTTTTTTTTTGGAGAGCTATGCAGTTTTTTTAATGTTTAAGTTTATAACCAAGAAGGTTTTATATTACTGTTCCAGCGGTATCAGTATAATATTTTTTTTTATTTTTGAGTATTATAAACCAATAAAAACGTTTCAAAGACAATGATGGAACGTAAATTGTTATAGAATAATTAACGAATGCAGAACATTACATTAACCGATTCCACTTCAAAATTTTGGTCGAAGTACATATATGTAAATATATTCTCGGTATTCATACATATTTTTTTTTAATTTAAATGAAATTTAACAACTCATTAAATGTATTAAAACAGCATATAGTGCAAATAATAGCTCATGTTCGGTTAATTCCAAATCATTACTTAGAAACCGCAGCAAGGATTTTAATATTTTACCCTCTCAAGATACTCAATAGACTACTAGTATCAAAAGTCTAAGAGAAATTAAATCAAGTCTGCACCAATAGTTAAGACATAAACAGGCAGCATACATCATCTTTATACATTCACATACCTAACAAAATGTTTTTTGACAGGTCAAAGACTCTATGGACCGTGAAAATATTTCATGAAGTGCTTAATGGAATTTGATGAAATTTATATGGGACCACCTCTGACGTATCATATTCATTCTATTACGATTAATGGACGATTCATTATCGTCCATTAATCGTGTAACAAAGACACAAAAATACAACGTAGGTACACACGAATTGAGAACCTAAACAACCTCCTCCTTTTTTTTCAACGGACTTGAAAAATAGTAAACCATTGGATTACATATCTGACTTCATAAAAAAGAATAAAATATTATACATTCTAAATTATTTCCTACTAAGTTATTTCAATGAAATAACTATAAATTATAAATATATTATATTATTATATACACTCACACAACATTATCTAGCCCAAATTAAGTTTCTTAAAGAACTTGTGTTATGGATATTAGATAACTGATATACTTAAAAAAATATATAAACATACATATTGAATAAATACATATTTTTTATTAGAATAAACTTAAATAAACATATAAACATGACTTGACGACTAATATCTGTGTTCATCACACAAACACCGCCGCCGCCGCCGGGATTCGAACCCAGGACCTCTGGCATAGAAGGCAATATATGTTACCGCTACACCAGCCGGTCGTCACTATAAAATAACGAAGTACATTTCATCATCATCATCATTCAGCCAGAACATCATTCATACACTGCTGGTCAAGGATCTCCCGCAAGGATCTCCACAACGATCGGTCCCGAGCTACCATCCAACGTTTACCGGTGCCATTGATCAGATCACGGTAATATTATCTATACAGTATTTCAACTCGGCCGCGTCTTTGACAAAAATCAGATTTTCCAGATCATCGGTATACCTTTAGTGAATATAATTCCGTTCAAATATGAAAGTTTTTCATATTTGAACGGGACGACACGCCAATTGTTATAACCGAAACAGCTAAGAACTTAGGAGTTATTATGGATACTAATTTATCATAGCGTGCTAACGTAGTGCACTACTCCTTTCACACGTTGAAGTGTCTTCAATACTTCCTACCATTGCAGACGAAGATCTCCCTTGCACAAACACTCATTCAGCTTATCATAGATTATGCCGACGTCTGCTACTTAGATGCTACTGAGGAGCTTTTGAGTAAGATAGAACGACTACAAAATCTTTGCATTCGCTTCATCTTCGGCCTTAAAAAGTAGGTACGACCATGTTTCAGATTACCGCAGATAACTGAAGTGGCTTCCAATCCGATTACGAAGAAATACTCGTATCCTTTGTATTCTCTTTAACATCCTTCGTAATCTCTCTGCACCAAAATACTTGAGCGAGCGTTTCTTCTTCGTCCATTCTACAGATACGCCATGCCGAGCACATAAGCGTACTCTCTTGTATTTAAAACCCCATAAAACCGATTTCTTTTCCTACTCTCTTAATAAACATGCTGTCAGATTGTAGAATTCATTACCATTCGAAATACGCGACTCAAAAACCATAATTTTATTTAGAAAAAGAATAAGAGAACAATACCTTTCTCAAAATGTGAAAAATTAAAGTCAATTTAATTAACGAACATTATGATATTAATTATATATGTATATGTATGTATGTTTATTTCTTAGTAGTGTATTTATTATAGATGATTAAACGAACTTCTAAGTGAAGTTCTATCGCTATTATATGAGTCGCTTCATTCGAAGATATTATATAACAGGTAGTCCTTTTTAGGTACTAGGTAACTTCGCACAATTTAAAGTATCATAAAAAAAAACGCTGTGGTGGGGCGCCGCGTGGCATGATCCACCCGGTTCGCGTCAAGCCCTCATTCTTTAGAGACCCTAAACGAAACTTTTAAATGGGTTCTGGGGTGGGTGGGTACGTCATATCTTCGAATGAAGCGACTCATATAATAGCGATAGAACTTCACTTAGAAGTTCGTTTAATCATCTATTATATTTCGTCGCTTCATTCTTCAGATATTATATAACAGGTAGATTTTCAGAGATAGAAAGTTTTGTTTAGGTATATACTTGGAATTGAAATAAGTAAAGATATAAATATGTAATTACATATTTTATTATTATAGTTCTTAATAATTAGTATTATTACTTAATGAGCTTCAAATAATCTTACTTTATTTGAGTCGCTAGAAATTATAATCAGCTTAAATTAATGAAACTTAGTGATAGTCTATTTATAGACACATAATTTTTAATGTAGTAATTTACTTAATATCAAAATATGTAATATTCAATAACTATTTTTAATATTAGGTTAAGTATTGTTCATGTCTCGATTAAGTATCGACAACGCAAAGTTATTTTGTTGATCATCTAAAGGCCGATGGTAAAACTTTGCGAACACCTGTGAGTTTTGTGTCCACCCGGCCGTTTTTCGAATGACATCGACACTGATACCGGTAGTGCGCGCGGCTGAGGTTGACGCGTGTCGTGTGCTGTGCGCACTAAAACGCTCATGTCAATGCCGCTCGTGGCGAGCGTTTGCTTAATCCATCGACTTAGCGTCTGACTTGATGCAGTTCTGTGGGGAGCTTTGAATGTTACGAAGAGATTCCCGGAGTTTGAACCTCAGATATTTTTTGTAATAAAAATATATTCTTTTAAAGTTGATACTGGGCATATGTTGATATTGCTTTGAAAGTTTGGGAGAGATAATTAGGGCTGTTCACGATTTGGAGCGGAAGTCTTGATTATATCTGTTATAATAATATTTACTTTATCAGATTGAAAAACAATATTTTCTAATTTAATTAAAGACAATGTCTGTACTCTTTGACCGGTACATAAAGCTAATAATGTAACGAGTTTTTTTGTAATATTTTCTAATGATGAGTTAATATTTGGATACCAAGAAGACAGTTGATTTAGTACTAAATTTGGATCCCAAGTAAATGAATATTTAGGCTTAATAGGTTTAGTTTTATAGGCTCCTTTTAAGAGGCGTTTAACACAACTATTATCACTTATCTCTTCTCCTAATAAAAGAGATAATGCAGATCGATGTGTATTTAATGAACCGTAAGAACATCCCTTATTAAATTGCTCGTTTAAGAATCAAAGAAATAATGGAATGGATTTTTCGAAACTATTAATTCATAACCACACTTCTTGAAACCATAACTTCAATGAGACGTTGTACTGGCGAACAGTAGTGTCTGCGAGCGAGGCGAGCATCAACGTGAGAGCCTCTGGTGGGCAGCTGCGCCGGCTGAACGACGCCCGGAGAGCCTCGCGGCACCCAGGGTAAGGCTGGAGTGCAGTGGGTGCTGACTCCATGGCTGGGAAGGCCAGAAGGGGAATACAAGTACCCCTTCGGCTTTATCATCAATGATTTTTCGTATACATTTTAATACAAGAGAAAAGGGAGGAAATGCATAAAAATCCAAGTCAGCCCAGCTTATTGTAAATGCATCAACTGCGACTGCATCAGGTTCAGGCTTACAGGTGACAAATAATTAACATTTGGCATTGGCTCGACTTGAGAACAAGTCGATCTTAATGGGCCCGAAACTATTTACAATAAGTTGGAAAGCGCTATCCGAGAGGGCCCATTTCTGGACTCGAAATCTGCTCGATTTTCTTTGGTGTTAACATAAGAAGCAAATATCCATAAATTGCGCTTTTCACACCATTGCCAAATTTCTCAACTTAAAATATTCAAATGTGGGAACTGAATACCTCCCATCCTATTAATGTAGCTAACGGCGGTAGTATTGTCAATACGTAATGATATTGCATAATCTTTTCCTTCACTAGCTATACTTTTGAGACCTAACAAAACCGCGAGTAATTGTAAAAAGTTCATGTGATTTTCTTTTCACTGTTCGTCCATGAACCACTATATTTATTATTTTTGCATACTGCTCCCCAGCCTGTCCTAGATGCGTCGGTGTAAATTTCTGACTTATAATTTTGAGTAATGATTGGACAAGAAATAATATTAATATTATTTTTCCACTACCATAAATCTTTTAGTAATATCTTATTAAGATTCATTTTCACCTCATAGTTTCCTCCGAACTTATTTAAGGCTAAAAACTTTTGTCTCTCTAATATTTTTGTATATAAGAATCTATATTTTGTGGCTGGACAGGCTGCGATCAATACACCTATAAGTTTAGCGAAATTTCGTAATGAACAAGTTTTAAGATTAATGTACCTATTTATTAACTGTGCAATGTTATGCCGCTTATCGCCCGGTAACGTAATAGACATCTGTTCTGTGTTGAACATAAAACCTAAGAATTTGATTGACTTTTTTGGTACAATGTGACTTTTATCGAAATTTACAATAAAACCTAGACAACGTAATAACTTCAAAGTTTCTCTTACAATTAATCATGCATTCTTCATATGTATCTCCTAAATAGGTAGTAGACTTAAAAACCTTGTTTTCTCAAATGACTCATTACTTCACGCATAATTTTTGTAAATACCCACGGAGCTACCGATAATCCATACGGCATTGCTGTGAACTCGTAAGTGATCGGCTCAGACGAATCATTTTCTTGGAATTCGAATCGTAGGTACTTTCTGTCACTAACAAAAAACGGCATAAGTAGATATGATTCTTTCATATCTATGTTGGCTAAGTATGCATTACGAGGAATTAATTTCGAGGCTGTTTTATAAGATTCCATTTTAAAATGTACTTTTCTTACGAACTTGTTTAAAGATTTTAAATTTAGTATAAACCTTTTTTCTCCGTTAGGTTTCGGAGCTAAAATATATATTTGAAATAAATTGACCATTTGAAGTAGCACAAGGTTTTATAGCCCCTAAGTCTAATAATTTATTTATAGCTATTTTCATGTCTCTTTTTTCACATGATGACAAATTATTTTTAGGAATAGAATACTGACAAATTTGAGTATCAAATGGTATTCTAAATCCATAATTTATCCACTTCAATATAACTTCGTTTTTAGTTACTTTTGTCCAACAATCATAAAATAAATTACTTCGACCTGCATGTACCTTGATTAATGTTGGGTCGGAGCACGCGTCCTGGACGAAGTCTGCGGCTGGAACTTGGCGTTGAACGCAGAGTTCGATTGAGGGCGCCGCTGTGTTTGAGCTGCTATCGGTTTCCTCTGACCTCCCCGCCCCCCCCCTGAACGACGGGTAACGAGGAGGTCCTGTCCAGTTTCCCTGCTGAGACGACCGGTTGACCGTTGATATTTGAGAGGAGACTGTTTTGGCTGGGCCTTTTTTAATTAGGGCTCCCTACTTTTCAATGGCTTTACTTGCCTTTATTTTTTCCGGCAACGAACTTCCGAAAAAAGTTTCGTCTCTTTCGGAGTCTTGTATAACATGTTTAAAGTTTGTATCCAAATTAGGTAAAATCAGTTTTACCCTATCTTTGGTGAACATAAAGTGGAGGTCTGATAATAGGCAGCATCCATCACTTACGTGACGGAAGGCCTTCATTTTGTTTTCTTCCTTCTCAGGGAGGACGTCCATCTCTCGATTTATGGTGGTAATACCGTACCCTGCTGTTGCTGAAAGTTTTGGATTTTTTTTTTTGTCACGTGCTCGTGCTATGTCAGTTATGGCTGCTGAGATTTCAGCATTTATTTCAGCTGTAATCGTATTGAAAACAAAAGGTGATCGATAAGATCAAATAAAATTTATTAAATTTTACATCATTACGATATTGAGCGGATAACGTGATATATCTATTATAGATTACACGCATTTTCTGCTCTGATTTTTTAAATAACCTTGGAGGCGACATGTTTATGTCTAATTCATATTAATATAACGCCCATAACGTATTACAGACAACGAGATAAATCTCCTTGAGATTACCCGCATTTTCTGTAATCGTATTGAAAACAAAAGGTGATCGATAAGATCAGATAAAATTTATTAAAGTTTACATCATTACGATATTGAGCAGTTAACGTGATATATCTATTATAGATTACACGCATTTTCTGCTCTGATTTTTTAAATTAACCTTGGAGGCGACATGTTTATGTCTAATTCATATTAATATAACGCCCATAACGTATTACAGACAACGAGATAAATCTCCTTGAGATTACCCGCATTTTCTGTAATCGTATTGAAAACAAAAGGTGATCGATAAGATCAGATAAAATTTATTAAAGTTTACATCATTACGATATTGAGCAGTTAACGTGATATATCTATTATAGATTACACGCATTTTCTGCTCTGATTTTTTAAATAACATTTTTAAACCGAATAAGTAGGTCTTACCTTGTAAGATTTCTTCTTCATCGGAAGAAATAATTTGCTGTTTCCGTTTTTTATTTATTTTTTGTTCCAACTTTTTTATCTTTATATTATAATGTTGAAGCTGTTCTTCTGCTGTACGTTTAGGCATTTTGTAAAAACTTAAGTAAACGATTAAAGTAAATGACGTATGCTTGTTACCACGCACGAAAAAAGAATGAGGGCTTGACGCGAACCGGGTGGATCATGCCACGCGGCGCCCCACCACAGCGTTTTTTTTTATGATACTTTAAATTGTGCGAAGTTACCTAGTACCTAAAAAGGACTACCTGTTATATAATATCTGAAGAATGAAGCGACGAAATATAATATCTTAGTGTAGGTATTTTATTTAAGTATTTTATTATTTGAATATTGTTTTTGTTACGCACGCACTGATTTTGTTTCAATGTGTCTCTCCAGTCACAGGTCTGCTGGAAGAAATTTCTCTTAGAAATAAGCTGTACCTTTATTTATATATTAGTCTTTACGTATCATTGTATATTTTAAACTGTGTGTACATAAATTATGAAATATTAAATAAATAAATAAATGAATAAAAGTTGTCTACTAAGTAAATATGGCTAGTCACTCCTCTTGCGCAATTTAATCGACGAAAATTTTGTAAATTATAAAATTGGATGTATGGATGTATGCATGTCTGGATGTTTGTTACTCTATCACGGCAAAACGGCTTAATGGATTTGGATGAAATTTGGCATAGTGATAGTTTACAGTCTCGAATAGCAAAAAGGATTTTTTTATCTCGATATTCCCGTGGGATTTGAAACGATGCGGGTAAAATCGCGTGAAACAGCTAGTAAATAAATAATACTATGTATTACTACTATACTATATATTACTATTTACTTTACATACAACTGAGTCAATCGCGGCACGTGACCTGGCACGCGGATCGCTGCCAACGCTAGCGTAACCATGCGTTGCGTAATAAATTCTTTAACTTTTGGTTAAGTTTACTCAGTAAATTAATTAACATTCTTTTAAGCTATTGCATAGCTTCTATCGCGGGCCTTGAGCGTGGGGACCGAATCCAGAAATTCCGTAACGAAAAAAACCTAACACTCCCCACTCCGACCGGCACGCGGTGATACTTTGATTTCATAACTTTACATGCTGGCTTTAATAAACAATCAGCGCCATCTACTAGGAACTTGTGGAACTTCATATTAGATCAAACATTACTGCAATAATAAAATAAATAAATAATTATAATTGCATAAGTTGATAAAAAATGCTATGCAATAGCTTTACCGCGGCAGTCTCCGAGTGCCACACGTCTTTTTTCTTTTCATGTATGATCTCAAACTATCACGTCCTTGAATTTCAAAAGTGACCTACCAGTCATCCCTTAGAGACCACACAACGAAATATGGAGTATCCTATATTTTCCCAGACTCAAGACAGTAAATAAATAAATAAATAATAAATAAATATTTCTGACACTCACACAACATTATCTAGCCCAAATTAAGTTTCTTAAAGAACTTGTGTTATGGATACTAGATAACTGATATACTTAAGAAATATATAAACATACATATTTTTGAAATAAATATATATTTTTTATTAGAATAAACTTAAATAAACATATAAACATCCATGACTTGACGAATAATATCTGTGTTCATCACACCGATATCCGCCGCCGCCGGGATTCGAACCCAGGACCTCTGGCATAGAAGGCAATGTATGTTACCGCTACACCAGCCGGTCGTCGTTCATATAA
This sequence comes from Stenoptilia bipunctidactyla, assembly GCA_944452665.1. Classification (NCBI taxonomy): domain Eukaryota; kingdom Metazoa; phylum Arthropoda; class Insecta; order Lepidoptera; family Pterophoridae; genus Stenoptilia; species Stenoptilia bipunctidactyla. The sequence goes on along the minus strand of OX101747.1, from coordinate 16,183,681 downwards.
CAGTTCATAAAAGGTTCGTTTTTCAAATGAGCAACGCGTACGTATACCTTAGATGATCGATCTAGTAATAATTCATGGATGCTGGCAGTTGATAATGAACAAAAATCGACTTTCTCTGTTTTAAAAGCATAAAAGAGGTATCGAGAGACACATGAAAACTGTTCGGGGAGTATTAAAAACGGTACAAATCTTAAGTTTTTATACACTATAAAAGAATATCGAACAGTATTTTGGAAAAAGAAACAGTACCTATTCAATTTATTTAATGTTCTAAAGTAATTTAATATTTTTAAAGTAGTCGTGGCGCCGTGGTTACTGTGTGTATCATACGATATCACAGGTCAAGCAACGTTCGGCGCGGCCGGTACATAGATGAGTGACCGCCAAACATTCATTTCTCACGGCGACTTCCGTTCTTCGGAGCGCACGTTAAACAGTCGGTCCCGGATGCTGTATACTTGTATACAGTAGTCGTTAGGGTTTGTCAGAAGCCATTTTCGGCGCCCTGAAAATTCTGACATTCACCACCCAGCACTGGGCCAGCTTGGTGGATTATGGCCTATACCTTCTCTTCACCCAGGGGAGAGACTCATGCCCTGCAGTGGGCTCATTACAAAGAGTTGTGATGATGATGATGATCTCAAACTATCACGTACTGGAATTTCAAAAATGACCCACCAGTCACAATGTATATTACTGCTCCCACAGTTTCATTACCACATGCGGGGACACATACATACATACATACATAACTTCACGCCTGTATCCCTTATGGGGTAGGCAGAACATCAGAGGTTATAAGACCAACTGATGTCACGTTTGACTAATGAGGTATTATAATGATTGCGAGAGGCTATTGCAGTGACAGGGGGTCAGCCTATCGCCCACAAAAATGCCAATAAAACCTCTGTCCCTTAACCGACTTTTACAGTAAGCCCGGGAAGAGAAGCAGCTGGCACATTCTATGTTTTTCTTTCACTCCCAGTCCAGCATGGAAGTATAGGGGACACACTGAATATTTTATAAGAATACGCAATTAAGTCCGGCTAAAATATCTTGCATGAAAACCTTTTTGTCAGTTTTCCAATAACAACCAGCATTTTAAAGTACGTAAGCTATGGAAAACGAAGATACGAATATCGTACAAATCTTTGAATAACTTTTGTATAGAAAGCTGACATTTACAGTTAAAGTCAAAAATATATGATTTTGATTTTATTTCCATTTTTAACCAAACCTATGCTTAAAATAGCTTGGCTTAAAATAGTTCTATCGTTTCTGGAAATGCTTAGGTCTTTTATATGAAGATCAAAATATTTTAGGAGAAGGTTAAGAATTATGTGTGGGAAAATTTTTTTTTGGTAGGTAAATTGATATTTTATAATTCTCTTAAGTTAACAATATTTTATTTTTATCTGTTATTTATGACTAAATAGCAAGAAATAATAGCGTTTCTGCTACTATTTCTATTAAGAAATATTTTAAGCCCCGATTTATCAATACTTAGTCAGAAAAATTTGGTCACTTAAAAGAATTGTAAAATTTCAATAAAAAAAATATATAAAGTTTTTTTTGTCATAAATTGAATCCACATATTATTCTTTTCCTTCTCTTAAAATGTTTTCATCTTCAAAAAAATTACCCCGACGGGGTCTTTCAATAAGGACGGGTCAATTTCAAGATGGAATAAAACAAGCTATGTCTTAGATTTTGAGCTTATTTTATTTGAAAGGCCCATTCACGCCATTTTGTTTTGAATATCACATAATTCAAATGTGCGCCGCAGTTTCGCACGGATACGGGAAGTTCAATTTTCAATGAATTCATTTTACTGAAACTGAGTGATGGTCTAGGTTATGTCGACTTTCAGGGTATCAGTTTATTGCGGCCTATTGGTAATTTCAATTGGTCATTGAAGACTTCGAAGCCCCCACAAGAAAATATTATATCAATATGATTCAATTTAAGCTGAAAAATTTTATTAAAATGGATTGGTCTGTTGATTGTTGACTGTCTGTTGAAAATTGAAATCCTCATAGATTTGTGCTGCCATTTGACGACGCGCTGGATAGTTGAATGATGTCATATTCAACACAAAATGGCATGAATGGATCTTTCAAATAACAGAGATAATTCGTTAATATCTTGCACACAGCCTGTTTTATTCCATTTTGAAATCGACCCGTCCTTATTGAAAGACCCTATAGTAGATACCCAGTTGTTGATCACCCTTTATTTTATGTGTTTGGCCAATACCAAGAGCCAGTTCGGGAGAGCCAGTTCTTTCCTTAACCCGTGAGCTGTCCTCGTTGACCTAATTTTCACTGACAATAAGGTGACATTGAGGTCAAACTAGGTTTTAGTCACCGTTACAAAAACTTTTATATAATACTTACACGTATTAAGTAGATGACTATCATAATTACAACTCTTAAATAACAATGAAAGTCAAATTTAGAGTTCTGGTCTTGGTTTAACCTGCGTCATCATCACCGAAACTCCGAGAATTGAGCCCACTGCAGGGCTATGAGTCTCTCCTCAGGGTGACGAGGCCCAGTGCTGTGGTAGATGTTAGAATTTTCGAGGTGCCAAAATGGCTTCTGATAAACCTTAACGACTTCTGTATACAAGTATAAAGACCCAAAAAAAAACAAACACACGAATTGACCTCCTTTGAAATTGAATCCCTTTGGAAATCGGTTGAAAATTAAAAATAAAACGCTGTAAAATCCGGTTAGCTACATCTAAAATACATATCATACGAATCTCGAAAACGAACTTTTGACACGACCTGTAATGATATATCCCCACTCTACCAATGAGTAGAGACATCGTCCATTTCATAGTGTTGCTACTAAATTATTTATCGATATCCCAGATACCTAATTTAACAGATGCTCGATAGAAATTTCGACTTTACCTGTAACCTTATAAAGTTTGGTTTCCTTTGCGAAAGAAATAGAAATATATTGCGTGACCTAAATATTGGAAGGTAATATGTAGTTTTGTTTTTCGGAGTCCAATAGTAACATCTTTGTATTTTTAGGGTTTCAGTTCTATTTTAAAAATGCCTTATTAATCTAAAGTTTGGGAATACTATTTAAAGTGGTTCTATTTACCTGTATAAAATAAATTCTAAACATACATAAAATATTGATATTGTATCGTTAATAAGATTAAAAATATTTAGAACGAAAAATAGCATAAACTGAAATATACCTCATGCTTAAAGTAAATAAAAAACATGTTGAACATCAACTTTATACCAATTTTCTAGACAAAAAAGTTCAAAATTGACTACAGAACTCTAAATAATACACTGACATGCTTGAAATGGGTCGAAATTGATCCTGGTCACGTGACTGTATAAGTAAAAATAAACTAATAAGCAATGGAAAGTAAGTTCGTGTGGTAATAATAAAGTTTTATTTCTTGTCACGCAAAATTTCATTCATTTGTAGTTGTAGCAATTAAAACGTAAACAGTATTTCATTCTTTTAAACCAGTTTGTTGGGTCTATTAAAGTGGTTTCTCAAGAAGCAACTATTAGAGCAACTGGCAACTAGAGTCTGGCTAATGAAAGAAGACATTGAAAAACCGCAAAAATAAAAAAATACCACCATAGTAACCCCGACAAATAGTACGAAATACATGGATAAAACAAACTTGATACATACTTAACTATTTTTTTTATAAAAGTATCGTAAAAAATAACAAAATTGGTACTGCCCTACTTTGCTGAGAATATTTTTTAAACAATAGGCAACTAGTTTGAATCAGGTTTCAAAATAAAATACAAAATTATTTTTATTCATTGTACCTAATCAAAATCTGAATCCAGCAATTCTATTTGGAATGAATATTCAGAGTCACATCCTAACAAATAAATAATTATCCTTCTTTCTTACTTTTCTTTCAATGGTATCGCTGTTTCCTACATTGATTATAAAACTACCTAAATTATCATATTTTTAAATACGAAAATTTCAAAAACTCATTTACCAAAATCTAATAAATAAATAAAATAAAAATCATTTATTTTTGAGTTGCATATACCCACATAAGGATATAAAACTCATCAAAATAATAATATACATAGATACTAAGAATAAACAAATTAAAATATCAGAATTAAAATTAAAATCACATTAAACGTCAAAGAAAAAAATAAAAATAAAACAGAAATAACAAGGAAAATATTAAATCATCATATAAATTAAAATTAAAATAAAGAAAATTAATGTCCCAACTATAAACGTACCTCATTATTATATTTTTTTTACTATAATAAAAATAAAAAACTACTGTATACCTTACAGCAACTATGAAATTTTACAAGAAATCTTTTACACACATACATAACGTCACGCCTGTATCCCTTATGGGGTAGGCAGAACACCAGAGGTTACAAGACCATCTGATGTCACGTTTAACAAATTTGGAGGTATTATAAAGATGGAGAGAGACTATTGTAGTGACAGGGGGTCAGCCTATCGCCCACAAAAAAGCCTTTAAAACCTCTGTCCCTTAACTGACTTTTACAGTATGCCCGGGAAGAGAAGCAGCTGGCACATTCTACGTTTTTCTTTCGCTCCCAGTCCAGCATGGAAGTGGAGTCTTTTATAAAGTTAATAATTGCTGCAACTTCATTTGCTCCGTAAGCAAAGTGCCTGAGAAATATAAAGATGTAGGGTAAACTGCTATGAATTATAAATTCACTTCCTTTTTTTAATAAAAATAAACTTCCTTTGTGATAAGGGGAAAAATGATTTTTCGGCACACTACCACCTTGTTTCACAGCAATACACATGGAAATTTCAACCTTAGGACATGAGACAGTAAGTCCAGGTGCTATAATAACTTTTCGTATCCTGTTTTTCCCTGCGTAACACTTTACAAAGCGTATTTATCCTGGCCACAATAAATTGTTATTTGTAGGGCTGACTTTTTATAGTCGACCCTATTTGTACAAGCACAAGAATGCTTTCAGTATAACGGTTTAAATGAATAGTTATGGTATATTTAGATACGAATTATGAGGAAAATTACTCAATATTGATTAATTTCAAAATAGTCGCTCAGTTCAAATAAAAATATATCTTTTGAAAGTAGAGGCACAACGTGAAGAAGACTTAAAAACTTATTTTGTTCCACAGAATAATATTTAAGTTTCACATTAGCGATGGGTAACTCAGGAGTGATAGATACAAAAGATATATCAATCTGTGTGATTGATTCAATCTCCGTTTGAATCAATCACTCTGTATATCCGTTCATATCCGAATGTATCAGTGTGTCTTTTCTACTCAGTCGCTCACGTTTGAGTCGTATGATGGGGAACTATTTAAATCTTTGGATAGTAATTATATATACAGATACAGAGCGGTAAATCTGAGAAGCATTTTGAACAGAAAGTACATAACATACAACAGTTTTTCACACTTTACTTATTTGCAATGCTCTGTCGAGCTTTTTACAAGCTTCAGTATAAATAAACTATATTGAATTAACGATATTCAAGTTTTAACTAATATTTATCAATAATTTTATAATAGAAAACAGAAATATAATTTAGAAACAACATCTGAATAAATTAGAAATATGCTTTTACTAAAAGTATTCTATATCTTTTACTAATATATGTATAAGATTGAGCAGAGCGAAACAAACCTTCTCACTCTGAGTGAGACACGTAGGCGAGGTGTGAGCAACTGATATATTGGCTTGGGGAAAAAGTTTCTTCGCATTTTTTAAGATAATTCAAAACATTTTTTAATATAGTTTATTGACATTTAACTAAAGTATGTTTGTACTATTTTTTTCGACAACCTTTTGCCATCTTGTAGGTAGGGACATGATTCCATGTCTATAAAAATTTTGGGACCTCTCATCAAAATACCGCGATAAGTGGATTTGGCAGTCCTCTCGTGATGTTAACCTAACACTGCCTAAAGAATTCTGAAGAGACCGAAACAGGTGGAAATCTGAAGGTGCAAGGTCAGGACTATACGGCGGATGCATTAACAACTCCCAGCCAAACTCTCTTAATTTTTGCTGGGTGGCTATAGATGTGTGAGGTCTAGCGTTATTATGATGAAACACCACACCCCTTCTGTTGATCAATTCCGGCCGCTTTCTCTCAACTTCTTGTTTTAATCTCATAAGTTGTTTGCAGTAGAGTTCAGAATCGATAGTCCTGCCTGGTGGTAACAGCTCATAATGAATAATGCCCTTCCAATCCTACCACACACACAACATCACCTTATTGCGAGTCAACCCGGGTTTCGCCACAGTCTGTGAAGCCTGACCGGCCTTTGACCACGACCTTTTTCGCACGTTCTTGTCGTACGTGATTCACTTTTCATCATCAGTTATCAGCTTCTTCAAAAATGATTCGGTTTCGTTACGCCGTAATAAAGAATCACAAATGAGTACACGGTTCATTAGGTTTCTTTCACTGAGCTCGTGTGGTACCCAAATATCGAGCTTTTTTGTGTACCCAGCTTTTTTCAAATGCACCAAAACTGTTTTGTGGTCAATTCCCAGTTCTTCAGCTACGTCGTAACTACTGATGTGTCGATCTTGCTCCACTTTTTCAAAAATGGCATCCGTTTTATCCGTAATAGGGCGACCAGAGCGATGTGCATCTTTGACATCAAAATTTCCGGATTGAAAACGCTTAAACCAAATTTGTGCTACTCTCACAGACACTGCACTAGGTCCATAAACATTGCAAATTTTTTTCGCGGCTTGCATTGCATTTTTACCTTTTTTGTAGTAAAATTTTAAAATGTATAGAATTTCTTCATAAGATTCACTCATCTTGACAGTACAAAAAACAAATGAAAATCACACATTTTCCTAATTTGAATTTGGAATAATGTTCTTTAAAATTTTAACTTTCAATGATACCAAAACCAGCCAGATGCAAATACTATAGCCAAAGAGATTTTATTACAAGTTCATACATACTATTATGCGAAAAGACTTTTTCCCCAACCTATTATTAGTGATAAAGATACAAAAGAAAGAGTGATACATTCACAGATACATAACAGAGATCAAAAGATGCATATCAATCTTTTCTTTTCAGTGGTACATATTGCCCATGACTATTTCATTTCACATTTCACATATCAATAAAATCCTACTAATATTATAAATTTGAAAGTGAGAACGAATAAAGGTAGTCTACAAAGTAAATATAGCTAAGTCATTTATAACCCTTCTTGCGCGATTTAATCGACTTACAGCGACATCTATCGAATAGAAGCAAAGTGAAATTTTGTATATTATAAATGTGAAAGTTTGTATGGATGGATGCATGCATGTCTGGATGTTTTACAGCATGCAACGTCATATAATAGAGATCTAGTTAAAACATAATTAATGAAATATTATTTAGTAATGAATTAGATTGGGCCCAAGTATAATTTAAGTATAAAATGCCACACTTCAATAATACTAAAACTTAAAGAAATTAAAATTACAAGATTACATTCATGTCAATAATAATAGTATTTTCAACACACTTGCTCGTAAAGTAGGCCTTATTCTATTGAATTTAGAACTATAAACTGGGCTATAAGTCACACGTGCATAATATATTATACCCTAGTGCATAATATAATGAATCCTACAAAGTTGAATTGTACCTTTGTGCAAATTACATGCGAGTAAACAGAGCATATTTTATTGATCCGGTTTATACATTATTTTTTTTCAGAAACAACAAAGAGGTTTTATACCACTTCAAATCCATATACATTTTTAAATGTTTGCGCCTTATATAAGTAAAACAAATATGTATATCAAACAAATTGTTCACAATTTACAATAATTTGTTATAAAATATTAAAATATTTGCATTTACCACTCCAAATTAAACATTTTCACGTAAAATAGGCTGTATATGCTATACAGACATTGACACATTTGGTAGAAAAAAAAACCTACGCGCATGCGCGAGGTTCGGCGCCATTTTTCAATCACAATTCACAGCTTTGTTATCAAGTGTGTTTGTTATTTTATGACCACGTATGTCTGTCTTTTACTCACAAGCGTGTTGAAAAACGTCGTATGTAACTCGTGAGCGTTGCTAATTACAGTCGAGGCTGTGATTTGAGCCCGAGCCGCAGGCGAGGGCTTAATAATGAGCCGAGTGAGCAACTTCGCTCACTTGTTACATAATATACTATTATTGAATAAAAATTTGTGCTATTACATGTCCCATTTTTATTAAAATATTCATTTATATAATAAAAACATTCATTTGCAAGCCAATCAAATAATTTACTTTTAAAAATACGAAGTGGTAAATCTTTAACTTGGGTCGGTAAATGATTATAAATTACTAGCTGCTGCCCGCGACGTCGTCTGCGTGAACGCTATGCAGCACCAAACGCACCTACGATTATAACACTGCTAGCGTGATAATATGTAGCCTATATGTTGACCCGACTTCTTAACTATCTTCATGCCAAATTTGAAGTAAATCCATGCAGTACTTTTTGAGTTTATCCCGGAAAGACAAACAGACAAACAGACAAACAGACAAACAGACAAACAGACAAAAATTCTAAAAACTATATTTTTTGTTTCTGTTTCGATTGTAGATCATACCCCAAGTATTCTTTTAAAAAAATATTCAATGTACAGTTTTGACTTTCCTACCATTTTATTATATGTATAGATTACAGACATTGTGTACATAACTGTTTCTTCTACTAATATCGGTCTACCAAGACAAAACGGCAAAATGGATTTGGATGAAATTTGGCATAGTGATAGTTTACAGTCTGGAATAGCACATTTTTATCTCGATATTCCCGCGGAATTTGAAATGGCGCGGGCAAAACCTCGAGAAATAGCTAGTATCAGATAAAAATGAATTTTGAACAAAGAGACACCATTGACTGATGCAAAATATGTCGATACAAATATATATGATATAGTGGATCTACCAAGAAGTCGAACAAAACGCTTCGATAGTTCCTTTTTGGTACGGATTGCCATGGTGTGGAACAATCTGCCTGCATCTGTTTTTCCTGACCACCACAATCCTGGAACTTTTAAGTGTCGAGTGAATAGGTTTATCGTGGATTGACGTGTAACACCATAGTCTTCATGCGCACTTTCCATCAGGTGGCATGGAAGACAAACGTCCTACCCTTAAAATATACCTATAAAAAAAACTGTTATGTAGTGATGTAATATAATCCAAACTAACACATCGGATTTGTGGCCCCGAAGTAAGTATTTATATTGTGTTATGGAGATTAGGTGTATTCTAGTACGCAACCGCAACTATCGCTATCATACGAAGACTATGGGCCCACGTTGCGTCACGACCGTTTTCATACAAAACTGCCACGTTGCGTGGCCACGCGCGTACGACGCGCGTTGGACGTAGCTAGCTCCCACGTGTAATACGTATATCGTTTTTCGATTTTAATCAAAGTTTGGCGAGATTTTTTTTTTTTGCTTATAGTTTATGGTTAACTATGAGCTAGTTCCAAGTTTTCACATACAGTAAGACAACTACATAATTAATTTTAGAGATCACTAGAATTTAAATAACAGATTTATTTTAACATTTCTTTCTTCTTTAAATTCTCTTGTTTGCAGGGAAAAAAAAACATTTTAATTAAAAATAAGCTACAACATTACAGAGGTGTAAAAAAAAGTTATATATTACTTAAAAAAAGACGTGTGGCACTCAGAGACTGCTGTGGTAAAGCTATTGCATAGCATTTTTTATCAACTTATGCAATTATAATTATTTATTTATTTTATTAATGCAGTAAGTAATGTTTGATCTAATATGACGTTGCACAAGTTCCTAGTAAATGGCTCTGATTGTTTATTAAAGCCCGCATGTAAAGTTATGAAATCAAAGTATCACCGCTGTGCCGGTCGGAGTGGGGGGTGTTAGGTTTTTTCGTTACGGAATTTCTGGATTCGGTCCCCACGCTCAAGGCTCGCGATAGAAGCTATGCAATAGCTTAATAATTATTAAAAAGTTCGTCAGCAAATGCTCTTTTCAGTGAGGAAATACTATCACAAAACAAATCAACTCGAGTATCGTCGCGTAGAGAGTTGTACAAACGACTAGTGCGGACGAAGTAACTAAAGATAGTAAAAGATAGTAAGAGATTCCATTGACGCGACTGTACGAGCACACTGATGACATTTTACTAGCAAAACAGCTGGACACGCAGCGTTGGCCCTATATAAAACTGTAAAAAAAACATCGATAAACATCCATCGACACATCCCTAGTGGCATCAGAAATAGAATTTCCCGTGTATAAAGGAGCCGTTTCCTATATAATTATATGAAGCGCAATTTTCTCGCTCCATCGATGTATTATAATTCTATTTAAGGGCTGTACGCACCCTTATAAAGGATGAAAGGAGAAAGTTTAGATATTTTACACGGCTGTATTAATCATATTGAACATGTGGACATGTTCATACAGTACGTGTAGGAATGTTTAAGATAGGCTTATATTATTGATTAAATTCAATGCTATTCTTACGTCGTCGTAAGATAGCATGTAGCTTAAGGCTTGAAATCTCGTGGCTTGTGGCCAGACTATTACATACATACATACATACATAACGTCACGCCTGTATCCCTTATGGGGTAGGCAGAACAACAGAGGTTACAAGACCATCTGATGTCACGTTTGACAAATTTGGAGGTACTATAAAGTTGGAGAGAAACTATTGTAGTGACAGGGGATCAGCCTGTCGCCCACAAAAACGCCTTTAAAACCTCTGTCCCTTAACTGATTTTTACAGTATGCCCAGGAAGAGAAGCAGCTGGCACATTCTACGTTTTTCTTTCGCTCTCAGTCTAGCATGGAAGCAACAACGATTAATAAATAAATAAATTATATCCTCTGAAAATCACACCAAGTACATGACCCCAAACTAAGCAAAGCTCCGGGATACCATGAAAGGAAGCGTTTATAGTAATAAATATGTTTATACATAAACACTTTTTTTTCTTAACCCGCGTCATTCCCTCGCGAATTACGTCATCATGTCTTATGAGACTGCGCCACCCAGGTCGTCAAAAGATTTTTATCACTTTTTTTCACTTCAATTGACTAAATTATTGATCCTCAATTCTTCAACCTAAATTGACATTTAAATGTGCTCATTCCAGACTAACTTACTTCCATATCTTTACAATTTGGAATCAAATATAATAATAAATAAAATAAAATCCCCAGACTATCACACCAACTACATGGCCCCAGAGTAAGCATAGCTTGTGTTATCGGATACCATATAGCGAACTAGGGGGGAACCTAGAATATAAATAAATAAATAGATAAAAACACCCAGACACGGAACATTTTTTTTTCTTGTTCCGTGCGGGTTCGAACCCGCAACCACTGGCGTCTGAGGCAGATAGGTTTACCCCATCGCCAAAGTGGTCGTTATAAGGTTTGATAACTTTTGGTCTCTTCAATATTTCATCTATAAGGTATTAAAAAATCCATATTTCTTCGTTAACTTCGACTAACAATCAAATATTACATTGATGAACCATCAGTTAATTCAATCAGTTAATAACTTTTTTTTGTGTCTTTGTTACGCGATATTTCGGACGCTTATGAATTGATTTTGAAAATCGTTGTATCATATGATATTTCATAGTAAGTCCCATTTAAATTTCATCGAAATCGGTTCAGTAGTTCATTGAATATTTTAAACATTTGAAAAAATATGTATGATTTCGGAGAATGTTCATTAATATATGTTAGACATTGCTTTCCTACACGATATAGTTAATGCCAACATTGATTGTCCCAAATTATTATCTCTAGTCAATACTGTTTTTCCACAACGTCCTCCTCGACACCATCTACATAAAGTTTTTTATACGCCTTCTTGTAGCACTAATTATGGGTCAAATGAATATATACATAGAGTATTATAATAGCATATTCAGCGATATTGATATATTTTCCACGTCTAAACGTACCTTGAAATTAAAGGTACTGAAAAGGCTTGCAGATGAGGAAAATAAATAAGAATACAAAAATAATTAGAAACTAAATACTTGCTTTATTTTCATTTCCAGTATAATAGTATATTTATATAGTTTTTTAACATTTTATTGATGTATCATCTATCTGTTTTTTATACACTCCTTGTACTTACTCTAATATAATTTAAGTATATACTCTGGTTCGACTTCTATGTAAAATGTATTAGGGTATCCTGTTAGTGGCTAAGATATTTTGTTACCATATTCTTAAATCATTATTGTTATACTAAGCTGTTGGATATCTTATGAATAAATAAATATTTACGTTGAAACATTCTCAACTCAGCTAAAGTTTTAACGTGAAGTCGGTTTTTTTAATTCTCTGCATTCGTTAATTATCTTCACAACTATAGTCTGTCTAATAAAAAAGAGACTGGAATAACCTGTCTAATTAATAAAAAATAACATCATGGTAACCCCGACAATAGTACGAAATAAATGGATTAAACAAACTTGATACTTGATTAATTTTTTAAATAAAATTATTGTCGAAAATAACAATATTGGTACTGTCCTACTTTTTGATAAGAAGTATATTTTTAAAATGATAGGCAACTAGTATTAATCAGGTTTAAAAATAAAACAACAAAATACAATAATTATTTTTATTCATTGTAATCAAAATCTGAATCCAGCAATTCTATATGGAATGAATCGTCAAAGTCACTGGTTTTGCTGTTTCCTACATTGATTATGAAACTGAAAATCATTTTTTTTTATTTTTTGTTCATTTTCAAATACAAAAATTCCAAAACCTCAATTACCAAAGCCACCAGCAACCGTTCGATTGACAACAGTGACACCAGAAAAACGACTTTGACATTCATGCTAGTACTGCCATATAAAAAGGTTTGCAAAAAACCCCAGTGTCTACTTTCGTTAACCAGACTCTAGTAAGAATTTCGTTTTCCTCTCACTAAACATACCTTAGTAACCATAAATACCTGCACAAGAGGAGTGAAATACCAATTTATTTCTGATAGCTTAGCTTATCGGCTCGTGTTCACCTAAGCATATCAATCATCAATATATATAAAACTGTTCCGTTACTGACTGAGTGACTGACAGACAACGTACAGCCGTAACTACTGGGCGTAGAAAGCTGAAATTTGGAACATACATTCCTTAGGGGATGTAGGGGTGCACTAAGGAAGGAATTCCCGAAATTCCCACGGAAACGGGAATTATTGGAGATTTTACTTTGTATGAAAAATCTTATTCATTGAGTGCACGGATAAGATACTTGGCATAAAGGTTTTGCAAAAAGTGATTGGTTGTTTTATGAAAGGAATTCCCGAAATTCCCACGGGAACGGGATATTTATGATGTTTTAGTTTGTATGAAGAAACCTTATTCCTGGAGTGCACGAATGTGATACTTAGTATAAAGGTTCCTTAATAAGTGTCTGTTTGTATTATGGAAGAAATTCCCGAAATTCCCACGGGAACGGAAAATATAGGACTTTTGTGTTTATGCGTGTACGAAGTCGCGGGCAAACGCTCGTATTTCTATAAGATGTATCATATAAGTATCCCATTTATTTTTAGGGCTGCTTTTATCTAAAAAGGAAACAATCCCTTATTAGATAATACTATAGGACCTCATGTGAACCTTGAGTATTATGTCATCAAGTAAATTCTAATAGAAGTCAAGTTTGGGTTGTGCTATGCAAATGCGAACATAAAGTCAAAGAGTGACGGTTCAGAATGGTTTAACTAGTTTTAATGCCTATCAAATTTATGTGATTTTTTTTCAATGAAACAGCGGCATACTGCTGAGACGAACGTTGCTGGACTTGCTATATTAAATGATTTATCTGTATACGTTGAATTCAAAATTAAAGGCATAGTGACACATTTTAACAAGGGTTATAATTTCCTGCAAGAACATTGGCTGACTCATACACACTTTCATTTAAGATATCTGCCAGTTTAATAAGCACCTAATCTCAAGCGTTTAAAATTCAAATAAATAATAAATAAATAAATAAAATCCCCAAACAATCACACCAGCTACATGGCCCCAAAGTAAGCATAGCTTGTGTTTTGGGATACCATGTGGCGAACTAGGGGGAACCTAGAATTTAAATACATAAATAGATAAACACCCAGACACGTAACTTTTTTTTTCTTGTTCCGTGTAGGAATCGTACCCGCGACCACTAGCGTCTGAGGCAGACAGGTTACCCCGTCGCCAAAGTGGTCGACATATTATTATTTTATAGCGACCCCTCTGTCTAAGAATTTTGTTTCGAACTTATGACACCATTTTGACTTCGAGTAATATATAATGAAAACACGAAATCACAAGAATTTCTTATGTCACCAATATTAATAGCATAATAAAACTGAAGTCGTAAGTAATAAAAAACAGACTCTTATTTCGTACAAGAATATTTCCCAATCTTTCAAGATAAAGTTACAAGCAAATCGCCTTGGCCTAGATAACCTAAAACCTTCGGGAACAGAAATATCGACAGATACACTTTTGTAAGTAGGCATTATTTTAGTCTTTGAATCGATAGTTGCATCTGTCTCAGGATTTCCACAGAGGATGTCTTAGGTAAGTTAGTAAGAAAATTTAAGAACATGAAGAAAAGAAAATAATTTTTACATCTCTCATATTCGGTAAGTAGGTTCTTATTACCTCCAAATGGGGCTTGTAGGTGATTAATTAGCGCTCTAGGGTAATAATCTAGCTAGAAAAGCCCTAGGGCGGTAAGTAATAAAAAAAAACACTTGTTTCTTTCAAAAAGTTCGCGTACATCTAACCATCATACTGGCAATAGACATCATGCATTCAGCCCAATGACCAAAGAGGTCGCTTTGCTATTCAGCCTTGTCTTCGTGTGAGTTTATAGTAATGAATTTTAAATATCGAACGGCTCAATTTCGATATTGAAAAAAAAATAAAAAAGTTCTTTACTTAATAGTTTTTAATGAAAAAAGGCGGGAATAGAAAACTTAAACTTTAAATATTGTTTGTTTTTGGGATTTTTTGTATTCTTGTAATGCCGGTTTTTTTCTACCGACCTTTACTTCGTCCTATTTCCGTAAGTCGGAACATCAACCTAGCACCCAGCCTATAAAAAATGTTATTGTTATAGTTTTTCAAGATTCTACGTATAAAATTTATGTATTTCTCAACCCCAATTGTGTTTACATTAGGAATATTATACAACTAACTATTTCACGCAGTTTTACACACGCAATTTCGACTCCCGCGAGAATATCGTGATGGTATATGGATGGATAGATAAAAAAATTATCTATCCATCCATCCACTATTTAACATTTTACTTCTTATCTTATACTAATTTTATGAATGTTTCCATGTATGGATGTCTAGATGTATGGATGTTTGTTCCTCAATCACGGCAGAACGGCTCAACGGATTTGGATGAAATTTGACAAAGTGAAAGTACAGTCTGGAATAGCACATAGGCTACTTGTTATCCCGATATTCCCGCGGGATTCGAAATTGCGCGGGAAAAACCGCGCGAAATAGCTAGTTATAATATTAGTAAGATGTTCTTGGGTGTACTAGCTCTTGTCTTTTATTTAACTACATTGTTTTAATACGATAATATTGCAGAGAAATTGTCCCTTAACCAACAAAAAAAAATTTAATTCATAACTTTAAACAGAACCGCTAGGAACGCCACTGGTCAGATGCCAGTGGTCGCGGGATATATTCCCTCACGGAACAAGAAAAAAAAAATGTTCCGGGAGTTATATTCAGGCCGTCGGAGTAAGGCTTTTGAAAACAATTTACTTAATAAAACTTTAATATAGTCACAATTCAAAGACATGAACAAGACTGAACTAAATATTATAAATATAAAAACATGATATCAACTAAAAATGACAATGCAGCATTAATAGAACGCTTCTGTCTGTTGCGAGTGTGGGAACCTGCTGACTACGCGCGTTATGTCCGCGTAACTCGGATACCCACATTTTTTTTTGAAATTTTCATAAAGTACTCAGTAGATTTCGATGCAATTAAATAGGATCAAATGGACAGTATCCTCTAACATATGAAACAAGAATCATCAAAATCGGTTGACCCAGTCAAAAGTTATGAGGTAACAAATATAAAAAAACATGCAGACAAATTTAGTACCTCCTTTTTTTTTGAAGTCGGTTGAAACTATCCTTTCTAAAAAATTAGATTGCACAAAATTCTTTCTCTGCGTCACGTCCGTCAATATGGAGTAGAGTTACTAAAACTTTCAAGGACATGTAAGCGCACGGGATTCTTTCGAAAAGTTCGAAGACTGAATTCAACAGCTTATTTTAAAATGAAAAAGAGAGAGTAAGAATGATATTTCTTTCTCAGCAACGAATTTAAAAAGTATCTACGTATCGTCGACCATTTTGGCGATTGGGTAAACCTATCAGCCTTATTCGCCAGTGGTTGCGGGATCGATTCCCGCATGGAACAAGAAAAAAAATGTTCCGTGTTCCCCCTAGTTCGCTACATGATTGTCTGGGGATTTTATTTTTATCATTATTTATTTATTTATCTACAAACTCATGAGTATCGACTTGATCAGCAAAAGGGGGATGTTTAATGGGTATACTCAGTTCTGAGGAGTCACACACTGTAAGGGTACAGCCATCGCGTCACAGTTCTATGGGTACGAACCTTCGGGCTAATAGACCTATAGTAATCTTTCGTGCGTATTGCATTCATACTCCTCCTTCTTTTGCTTGCTCTATTCGGTAAAATGAAATAGTTGTGGCGCCGTGGTTACTGTGCATATCAAACGATACCGCAGGTAAAGCGGGCTCGGCGCAGTCGGTATTAGGATGGGTGACCGCCGATCATTTATATCTCACGGCGACTTCCGTGCTTCGGAGGGCTAAATAGTCGGTCCCGGGTGCTATATACTTGTATACAGTAGTCGTTAGGGTTTTTTAGAAGCCATTTCTTCACCCTGAAATTTCTAACATCCACCAACTAGCACTGGGCCAGCTTGGTGGATTACAGCCTAAACCTCCTCGTCATCTAGAGGAGGGACTCATAGCCCTGCAGTGTGCTCATTACACGGAGTTGTGATGATGATAAAAAAGTAACGAGTGTCTTATCTGGAGTATGAGGTTTTCCAAGTTGCCCCAGTGCTGGTTGATGGTTGTCAGATCTTGTATTTTTTATTCGTAACCAAAGCCGCATAGATTTTACTCTGATGATAACATAAAAGAATCAACGAATGCAGAGCATTAAAAATCCGACTTCTTAATGCAATTTTAAGACTTATATGGATTTCTCATGAATACCATTATCAGATCTAAACTAATTGGACCATGATATGGGACCACATAGGAAGCGACAGCTTTCTAATAAAAAAAATAATTATCAAAATCGGTTCACTGAGTCAAAAGTAATGAGGTAACAAACATAAAAAAACATACCATACGAATTGAGAAAGGAGGGAGTCCTTTTTTTGAAGTCGGTTAATAAGAAAGCAGGCGGAATCCGAAAAGAAACCTTTTTTGTTAAATTATAAACTTCAACAATCGCCTTGAAAGCCATGTCTGTGTCATCCGGCTTTATAAACCCTTATTACATAATGTTTTGTATTGTACAAGCCTTTTGCTTTCCCATAACTCTAGGGTATTAATGGGACCATGTAATAAAACCAAATAACAGGTGATTTTTTTTTGTTTTTATTTTTCATACAAAATAATTAAATTAAGTCAAAACCTCTAATGTAAGACACTTTTACGCGAAGTATGACAACGTGGCCATTTTCTGTCCCTTTTTTATCGCTATGCACAGGACAATTCGCAACGTTTTGCGTTGTACATTGTTTACAACGTTTTAAATGTTTTTGTTGTTTATTGTATGGCTTCAGTAACACGCGTCTATTGAATTAATGTTAAAGAGATTTTACAAGGGTGATAATTTATGAACTCATTATATTAAAATTGGTGATATCTTGGAAAGTATGCACTTTTGAACCACATATTCTTTGGCAAAAAGTATTACCTATATTATTTGAGTCAGGAACAAAACCTCAAAGTTTATTTTATTTTATTTTCAAGGAAAACTTACAGCTATAACAATTTTTTGCTTATAATTTATGGTTAACTATTAGCTAGTTCCAAGTTTTCACATACAGTAAGACAACTAAGTAATAAATTTTAGAGATCACTAGTATTTAAATAACAGCTTTATTTTAACATTTCTTTCTTCTTTAAAGTCTCTTGTTTGCAAGGAAAAAAAAACATTTTTATTAACAATAAGCTACAAGCTACATTACAGAGGTATAAAAACAAAGTTATATATTACTTAATAATTATTAAAAAGTTCGTCAGTAAATGCTCGTTTCAGTGAGGAAATACTATCACAAAACAAATCCAAGTTATGGGATATCAAAAAGAGCACCTTGCATATAAATTGTTACGTTACATAATATTGTCACGTTATTTTCCGCGGCGAAATCCTGCGGTCTGACAACTTCATAATAGAATTTTTGGTTAACATTTGAGGTGATTTGGGTTGGTAATTAATATTTGTTTGATAGCTCTTTTAGAAACTTGGTGTAATTAAACATTATATCTTGATTGATATGACGTTTTGGAATGTTTCCGACATATATTATATCTGATATTTGCCAGTTTCTTGCCTTAGACTTAGTTTGGTACCTTCGCTCTAAGCCACACAATTTGGTAAAATGTTACATTTACTTTTCCATTAAATTTAGCCTCTTTTTAATTTTTAACTCTTTAGGGCCTTTGCTGCTTTAAGCGGGTGCACTCGGCGGATAAACGCCCCGCCTGTGTGTTTTGAAAGTACGATAGAGTAGTGTGCTTTTAGGCGGGCGCACTGGCGCGAGCGGGCTCGTCGTCTGCGAGACAGAGCACGCGAGCGGAGCTGTTTGTAGGCTGCGCCCGCGACGGAGCACGCGAGCGCAGCTGTTTGAGGGCTCCGCCCGCGACGGAGCACGCGAGCGCAGCTGTTTGAGGGCTCCGCCCGCGACGGAGCACGCGAGCGCAGCTGTTTGAGGGCTCCGCCCGCGACGGAGCACGCGAGCGCAGCTGTTTGAGGGCTCCGCCCGCAACGGAGCACGCGAGCGCAGCTGTTTGAGGGCTCCGCCCGCGACGGAGCACGCGAGCGCAGCTGTTTGAGGGCTCCGCCCGCGACGGAGCACGCGAGCGCAGCTGTTTGAGGGCTCCGCCCGCGACGGAGCACGCGAGCGCAGCTGTTTGAGGGCTCCGCCCGCGACGGAGCACGCGAGTGGAGTTGTTTGTAGGGCTCCGCCCGCGACGGAGCACGCGAGCGCAGCTGTTTGAGGGCTCCGCCCGCGACGGAGCACGCGAGCGCAGCTGTTTGAGGGCTCCGCCCGCGACGGAGCACGCGAGCGCAGCTGTTTGAGGGCTCCGCCCGCGACGGAGCACGCGAGCGCAGCTGTTTGAGGGCTCCGCCCGCGACGGAGCACGCGAGCGGAGTTGTTTGTAGGGCTCCGCCCGCGACGGAGCAGGCGTGCGCATGGCGCGGACACCCCGACTTAGGTCCTAAGGGTTCGCCTCGCTAGCAACCTACTTTTATATAAAGTGTGCCGACAAATATCACTACGTAAGCCGTGATGTTTACAAGAAAAAAGTAGGGAAGATTTCCTTCTTCAACCTATACGCTTTATCCTTAGCCGTCATTGCCTTAACAGCAAGTAAGAGAAAGTTTTAACGCGGGCACAGCCACTTTAATTTTTTTTTATATACCAAACACTATTAACCAAAAATATAACCCTTGAATAATCCATATTTAGATGCCAATTTCGACGCAACTTTCAGTTCAAATTAATAGATATTTGTTTTAGGAAAACATTATTATATCAAATAACGTAGTTAATTCGTCATAGCCTTCAAATTACTTTTATTAATGGGTATTTTCATACATTCAAAAACCTTTTAAAATATTCCGCTGGCTCGATTTTCGTAAACATGACCACCTACGCTAAAATTTGAGTAAATAGCAGGATTATCATCAATAATCTTCATTAAAAATTCCATTATGTTCGTAAATATGTGATCGAATCTAAACAATTGGAAAAGAAAACACTTTCTACCCTGATACGCGCCACTACGGAGCTTGCAAAGACACCGAAACTTTAAGTTAAAAAGTAAAATATAATATTCGACGTACAGCCGTAAATACTGGGTGTAGAGAGCTGAAATTTGGAACACACATTCTTTAAAGGATGTAGGGTTGCACTAAGGAAGGAATTCCCGAAATTCCCACGTGTACGGAAATTATTTGACTTTTTACTTTGGCATAAAAGTTCTTAAAAAAGAGACTGGTTGTGTAATGAAAGGAATTCCCGAAATTCCCACGGGAACGGGAAATATATGATGTTTTAGTTTGTATGATAAAATCTTATTCTTTGAGTGCAAGGATGTGATACTTGGTATAAAGGTTCCTCAATAAGTGTGTGTTTGTATAATGGAAGGAATTTCCGGAATTCCCACGGGAACGGAAAATAGGACTTTTGAGTTTATGCGTGTACAAAGTCGCGGGCAAACGCTTGTATTCGATAAATCTGGTTAACAAGACAAGGTTAAATAAATAATTTTAAAACCCCTGACACCATTTTCGTTCCCATTACTTATGAACCCAATACCTTTTATATGGCTAAACCAATTTTCATCAAAAATGTCTGGGAAGCCTCACCCGTAAATTTCCTTTAATACAAGAAACCTAAATTTAAATCGCTTCATCGGGGTCTATGATAGCCACAGACTCTCACAAACACACACGTCAAACTTAAAACACCCCTCTTTTTGCGTTGGAATTAAAAAGTGTTTTGTTTTAGACTTACGACGTTTTATTACGACCGGCTGGTGTAGGGGTAACGTACATTGCCTTCTATGCCAGAGGTCCTGGGTTCGAATCCGGGCGGCGACGACGGCCATTTGTGTGATGAACACAGATATTAGTCGTCAAGTCATGGATGTTTATATGTTAATTTAAGTTTATATAATAAAAAATAAATATTTCTGACACACATCATTATCTAGCCCAAATTAAGTTTCATAAAGAACTTGTGTTATGGATACTAGATAATTGATATACTTAAGAAATATATAAACATACATATTGATTAAATACATATTTTTATTAGAATAAACTTAAATCAACATATAAACGTCCATGACTTGACGACTAATATCTGTGTTCATCACACAAATATCCGCCGCCGCCGGGATTCGAACCCAGGACCTCTGGCATAGAAGGCAATGTATGTTACCGCTACACCAGCCGGTCGTCGACATTCTAATAAAATTTTATATTCTAATAAAAAATATTTATTTATACAATATGTATGTTTATATATTTCTTAAGTATATCAGTTAACCAGTATCCAAAACTAAAGTTCTTTAAGAAACTTAATTTGGGCTAGATAATTTTATGTGAGTGTCAGAAATATTTATTTATTTATTTAGACTAGCTGTTGCGCGCGGTCTTCCTCGCACAATTTCGAAACATGGGGGAATATCAGAATAAAAAGTGAACTATGTGCTATTCCAGACTGTACACTATCACTATGCCAAATTTCGGCCAAATCCGTTGAGCCCTTCTACCGTGATAGAGATACATTCATAGATCTATCCATCCAAATTTTCACATTTAGGTATAATATTAGTCAGAAGTAAGGTTATGAATTGTGAAAACCTAACACTTTGTTAAAAATACACCATTAAAATTTTATCACGAACTATAGTACCAGCCCCACTCGAGTGCAGACTTGAATCTGTTACTGTTTTTTGCAATTGAACTCTTATGGAATCGATGTTTTCACTTAGCCACTTAGAATAATCAACGAATGCAGAGCATTAAAAAATCTTCATGTCAAAACTTTGGCTAAATTATAATGTCGTCAAGATTTACATCCTTCGAATTCAGAAATTTGAAATTTTCCATGAAGTAGGTCCTCAATCGATTTCGATGAAATTTATATGGGACCAATCACAAAGTATCTTCTATCATATCAAACAATAATTTTTAAAATCGATTCATAATTGACCGAAATATCGTGTAACAAAGACTTACACACGAATTGATAGCCTTTTTTTTTTTTATAAGTGACTAAACCCGCGTTAGACCTCAATCTCACCTGATGGTAAGTGACGATGAGGTCGAAGATGAAAGCACACGGGTTTGGGAAGGAACTGGCTCTTTATACAATATTGCCGGAACACATTACCGCCGGAGCGGTAACATTTGGCGGCAGACTTTATATAAAGGGTGGTCGCTAGCCAGGCGGACCCAGAAGGGATCCTACCACCAAGCCTCATCCTTTTGGAATTCGGTTAAAAATATTTGAAATGTTGTACTTGCATAAAACATGTAACTGAAAGAAGATTTACGATAAATTATTTAGACAAAGATGACTGCAGTAAATAATTTTACTGCAGTCATCTTTGGGATGGTTCTGTCAAATATCAACTAGAAGCGCTGGACTCCGTTGACCGAAGAGCCCGTAAACTAATTAACGACGTCGACCTTACAACCAAAAAACTGCAGACCCTAGAGCATCGTCGTAAGGTTGCGTGTTTAACCGTGTACTACAGGATACATTTTGGTGAGTGCGCCAGTGCTCTGTTTGAACAAATTGAACCCTCACCCTTTTACCATCGGATTACTAGACGCAGACAGAACTTCCATCCGTATGTGGTAGATATTCCGAAAAGTCGAACTAAGCGCTTTGACAGTTCCTTTTTGATACGGGTCGCCAAGGTTTGGAATGAACTGCCTGCGTCTATTTTCCCTGACCAGTATAGTCCTAGTACTTTTAAGCGTCGAGTGAATAGGTTTCTCGTGGATGGACGTGTACCACCTTAGTCTTCATGTTCACTTAACATCAGGTGGCATGGAAGACAAACGTCCCATCCATAATTTATAAAAAAAAAAAACAAACTTCATTCATAGAATTTCTGTAAACTCTTCGTTTTGAAAATCTCTAATCCCTGCTGTCCGTGTAAGGTGGGTTTAGAACAGCCCTACCACGCCTGAATAAGCGTGTTGAAAAAAGCGACTAATCCGAGTGATCCCCACTTGCTGCTAGCGGTGCCAGGTCGTTTTGCTGATGTATTTATGAACATGTTACTTTTTTGAATTTGACTCTGACTTCCCCATCTCCATGTCCACGTCCACGTCCTGCCTTTGTCCACGACTATCCTCATCTCCATCCACATTATCTGTATTCTCTCTCACCTCTATCGCTACGTCTATCTCTGCTTTTATCTTTACCTCTATATATCTATGTCTACGTTTCTGTCTAGTACTTGATTGCCTAATGTATAAATATAATAGTAGACTCCAAAAGATCACCAACTCGTTCATGGGTCAATGTGTACGCTTTATTTTATAATAAAATTCCAAAATACTTAAGATAAACCCTCCAATTCAAGGATAAGTGTTATGTGAAATTTATTATAAGATATCCGGATGCAAGAAGATTGGGATTCCCTGGCTGTAAATTGTTATTGTGTATTTTTTTTTTCTTATTTTTAAAAGATGATTGCTGTTGAGTTTCTGGCCACTTCTTCTCAACAGATCGACTTTCTGAAGTGATGGTAGATTCAGTTCAATTTGTAAATTGTTTGACTTATTTCAAATGTATTTAAATACTTACGAAATAAAGAACATTTGAGTTGAGTTGAATTTGAGTTTGGTGGTAGGATCATCCTTCATATTAAACCTGCCGGCATATATCACCGTTCCGGCGGTCATGTGTTCCGGCCATACTTTATGAAGAGCCAGTTCTTTCATAAGTCCATGTGCTGTCATCTTTAACCTCATCTCCACTTACCATCAGGTGAGATTGAGGTCAAACGCGGGCTTAGTCTTAAACAAAATACATTCAAAGATTCCTGTAAATTTTGTTTTTGAAAATCAATATATATAAAACTGTTCCGTTACTGACTGAGTTACTGAGTGACTGACAGACAACGTACAGCAGTAACTACTGTGCGTAGTGAGCTGAAATTTGGAACATACATTCCTTAGGGGATGTAGGCGTGCACTAAGGAAGGAATTCCCGAAATTCCCACGGGAACGGGAATAATTAGACTTTTTAGTTTGTATGAAAAATCTTATTCCTTGAGGGCACCAATGTGAAACTTGGTGTAAAGGTTTTTCAATGTGTGTCTGGTTGTGTTATGAAAGGAATTCCCGAAATTCTTACGGGAACGGGAAATATACGATGTTTTAGTTTGTATGAAAAATCTTATTCCTCGAGTGCAGGGATGTGATACTTAGTATAAAGGTTATTCACTAGGTGTATGTTTGTAATATGTAAGGAATTCCCGAAATTCCTACGGGACGGGGTTGGACTTTTTAGTTTGTGTGAAAAATCTTATTTCTTGAGTGCATGGTTGTGATACTTGGCATGAAGGTTCTTCAAAGAGTGAAACTGTGAAAGGAATTCCCGAAATTCCCACGGGAACGGGAAATATACGATTTATAGTTTGTATGAAAAAAAAAATCCATGAGTGCACAGATGTGATACTTAGTATAAAGGTTCCCCAGTGAGTAACTGTTAGTGTTATGAAATAAGTTCCCGCCATTCCCACGGGAACACGAAATATTGGACTTTTTAGTTTGTATGAACAATTATTTCTTCAGTGCATGAATGTAATACTTGATATAAAGGTTCTTCAATTACTGGTTGTGTTAAATATAAACAATGTTTATGCGCGTACGAAGTTGCGGGCAAAAGCTAGTCTTTAATAAAGTACATGTTACGCTAACTTTAAAACTGCCAGTCGAGTGAAAACAATACTAGTGAGTTTAATAAAGGCTTTGCTGTATGTTGCTTGGTTATACAGGGCTAGTTTTAGTCACCGGCCAAATTTAAGATCTTTGATATAATATAAACGTACCTCATTATTATATTTATTTATAGGATCGCTCAGCAGAAAAAATATAGATTATTTGGCACCACAAACTTCTTTACAAATAGCCGCTGTTTACGAAGACCCTTCCACCCACCCACGGCACGGTAGGATACTACTACGCGGCATTTCATTGATACGTTTTATAACACTACGACGTAGTATTACGAGATGTTTTGTAGCAGCGCGTAGTCGTCTTTATTCTTAATAGTATTTATAATTTAGACTGACCATGCTTTGCTTAATATGTAAATGAATATATTAATTTTCTTGTTTTGCAAAAATCTTTTCTATAAATAATACTTATTGTGTAAAAAAATTGGACGGTGATAAAAAAATAGCCTATATTTTACTAAAAAAATTTACAGGCAATCAATAGTAACGCGGGCAGAAGCGCGTTCAAGTACTAGTTATTATAGAAAATCTGTTGTTATTTTCAATGCAAAATCTGTGAAAACGTGAATATTACTTCCCATGTGGTCCCATATCATGGTCCAATTAGTCTAGTTCTTTTTTTTTTTATATGTGACTAAACCCGCGTTTGACCCCAATCTCACCTGATGGTAAGTGACGATGAGGTCGAAGATGAAAGCACACGGGTTTAGGAAGGAAGGTTTTTATCATCATCACAACTTCGTGTATTGAGCCCCCTGCAGGGCTATGAGTCTCTCCTCTGGGTGACGAGGAGGTTGAGGCCGTAATCCACCAAGCTGGCCCGGTGCTTGTTGGTGGATGTCAGATATTTCAGGGTGCCGAAATGGCTTCTGACAAACCCTAACGACTACTGTATACAAGTATACAGTACCCGGATCGACTACTTAACGTGCCCTCCGAAGCACGGAAGTCGTCGTGAGAAATGAATGGTCGGCGGTCACCCATCCTAATACCGGCCGCACCGAGCGCGCTTATCCTGCGATATCGTTTGATATGCACAGTATCAGACTCAGTATCAGTATCAGACTTCAAATATTAGTCACCTGAATAAAATTAAAAATGAAATGTAAAACACGGTCTTAATTTTTCTGAATGTACTATTTTTATCCTTTTGCTAAAATCCTATAATCAGTATTGTAAGTACACAAATGTTATCTTTTGTTCCACATTCAGACGGTTGTATTCCCCGTCCAGACAGCGGAATGACAAAGTCTTTGTATACATTTCAAATTGTTTTGAAAACAAAAATGTACTCTTCTTTTGTTATTTATCAACCGATTTCAAAAAGATCGTGGTCTGAATTCGTTTACAGCCATGTTAAATATTTTTACAGCCATGTACCTACACAATATTATCTAGGTATGTCCAGCAGAGGGCGTCTCCTGACTTAACTTTAATAATGATAAGTAATATTAAACGCGATAAATTCGGTTACAAACGACTATGACTTTGTATAATAAATCTGAAAAAGCTTGAAAAAATATTAAAGATTCTTCTTTGTCCACCAGGTGTCTCTCTGGGTGACGCAGCTGATAGCTTCTCCAAATACCCTGGAAGAGAGGAAGGTGGCTCTTGCCTGCGTGCTGCGAGTGGCTCTCACCTGCTGGAATATTGGAAACTTTAACGGAGCCATGGAGATCGTTGCAGGTTTAAAGTAAGTACCACTTTTTTTGTGAAATCCAGTGTTAAGGCAAGTAAGTAAGTGCTGTCATTATTTAGTCGAATGCAGAGTTTAAGTAAATAAGTAGTTGAAACTCATAGTTAAATAATCATTTTAGGTTTCACAAAAAAGTATTTTAATGAATTCACGGGATTTTCACCACGATTTCCGATTTTTATTTCGTGCGTCCGATATTTCGATGCTGTTACAAGATGGTTACAAGCACCATGATCGAGGACTGGCAGATGTAGGTAGGTGGCGATGACAGTTAAAAGCAGATAAAATGATCTATCCCCTTTCTTGTTCGTTTTGATCTGCTACTACTGGAACTCACATTATTGTCACTTTTGCAAAACACGCTCACAGTATCACTGTGACACACCGAACACACCACTTTTGTTGTTTTTTTGTTTTAAATTATGGTGAAAATAACCGCGATAAATTAAAACAGTTGTTAAAAAAGTATTTTCTTAAGTATTGGCGATTTATAACCCTAAATAAAATACTTTTTGGCTATCTCTCGTCTGAAACATTTGCGATAATGTACGTGATAAGTTCAACAATGGTATTTTCCACAAAAATTTCAAGATTTAGTCTTAACTTATACAATATTATAATGAAAAATATTGTATTGTTACATGTTCGTAAAACCTATGGGTCCCACAAAAAAATATGGAAATATCAGGTTTCTACTCGAGGGTTTCGTTTTAAAAAGAAATTTGAACTGATACTAAAAGTTATATTTATACAAATAAAATTTTACAAATTCATAATAATAATAGGTATTCTATTATTATAATTACGGAGTTGTAAAATCTATATCCTACACTGAACGCATGTATTTTTAATTCATTCACTGTCGTTGAGTTTCTTTACGCTACCACTTGATAGATTAACTTTCACAAAAAACTGAAAATTAACTTAAATTATTCTTTACAATTAAAATATTCTACCAAACAAGAACACATTGCTGACATTTAAAGCAAACGAACCACGTAATCTTGAAATTCCAAGAATATCATAGCAATTAAGACATTTAAGATTTTAATTTAGTGGAGTTGTCTCTTCAGCAATTTCCAAAACTAGTTACTTGAGTAAAGTAAGATTAGAATTGTGCAGAATATTGCAAACAACGCCATCTTACAGCCCGTTCACACATGATACGTTTTACTGGATACCTTTTTTGTATCGTAAATACGTATACTGAATACTGTGTCATATGTGAAGTCGCCCATACAACGCCATGCGCCATCGATTAAAAAAAAGTATCCGGTAAAACGTATCCAGTAAAACGGACCATGAGTGAACGGGCTGTAACGGTCACCCACCTCATGAAATGCAGAAAAGATTACATCAATATCTCTATCTAAGAGAGCTATAGGTACTTCGACTTATATTTAATACAAACAGTTGTAGTAAAATGAGCTTAGCGCGTTCAAAGAAATAACCGAAAAGGACTTTTTGCCTTGTAACTTGTGTAACTTAATATTGTCTTAAGTTTTCGTCTAGTTAAGTTAAATTGTCTATTAAATAAAACACTTTTTAACAGGATTTATCGCGTATATTTACATTTTAAAATTTGACTCGACGACGTTTCGGTGTCTTTGCAGACCACGTGGTCACGAGCGACTGAGGGGTCTGCAAAGACACCGAAACGTCGAGTCAAAATTTAAGATGTAAATATACGCGATAAATCCGGTTAAAAAGTGTTTTACTTGTGTAACTTTTTTACCGTTGACTTGACAACGTGATATTTTTGTAAATCTCTCTCTCTCTCTCTTTCTCTATTTTGCATCTAGAACAGAGGATCCTGCTATACCTGTTTTTGTTTGGTATGTCTCTTATTAGTCTGTAAAATTCAGAGGCCGGCGAGTGTCTTTCAATATGTTTTGATGGAATGAGAGAGATGGAACGAGACTGCGCGATCTTTCGCCTTCTTCGTACGAAACTACATTAATTTGTTTCTAAATTTTCATTCCGTTTGCACCTTCTGTTACTGAAATACGTGGTATATAGTGAACGATCGAGTATTTTTTGTCAATGAATATTTATTTAAATATTTTTAATTTAACTGCGGCGCGGCGATCTTAACTGTAATCCCTGCCTGGCTAATCCAAAAAGAAGAAAAATGAAGAAAGAAAAAAGAAAAAAAGCAGAATGCAGAGAATAAAAGAAGAAGGTCGTATCCTCTGCAGGGGTTTCTTTCGGCCTTCAGCTGTGTAAAGACTGTAGGCCGGCGGAAACTACTTGCTGATGGTACCTCTTGTCATCAGAAAAGAAGAACGAAGAAGAAAAGGAGTTGCGTCTCAGTTGAGAATACTGCCGTCCTACCAAAAAGGCGGCTAAATGATATTTTACCATTTTTGGTAGGTAGCTTATAAAACCCATAAAAATTCTAGATTGTAGAAACGTTAAACTCCTTTAATCGCATTATAAGTGTGTAATTGCGATATATTTTCAACAGATGTGAGCTATCTAACATACAACTCTAGAAAACAAGTTTGGCAGGTTTTTGTCTTTTTTCTCGAAAATATGATTGTGCACTTAGCGGCCTTTTACGGTAGGACGGCAGAATATATGAAACGTTATTTAGTATAGGGTGAAAAAAAATAGACAAAAATATTTGTTTCTCATTGTCTAACTCTAGTTTAAGCACGTTGACATGTGTTAACAGGCAAAAATATGCAGACTTTACTAAATATCATGGTCACCCTAATTACTACAATAAACTGTCCTTCATAGACCCATATCATGGTACTTAAATTAATCATTAAACTATGAGGTTAGCATAAAGTTATTGGGTAATTAAATTTAAATTTATTTCCTTCTAGACTTGATACAATGAATGAGTTTAAAAATACTGCTATATGCACCTAAATGTTTGATTACAAACAACGACCACTTTGGCGATGGGGTAAACCTGTCTGCCTCAGACGCCAGTGGTTGCGGGTTCGATTCCCGCACACAACAAGAAAAAAAAATGTTCCGTGTCTGGGTGTTTATCTATATATGTATTTATATTCTAGGTGCCCCCTAGTTCGCTACATTGTAGCCCATAACACAAGGTATGCTTTCTTTGGGGACATGTAGTTGGTGGGATTTAAATAAAACACTTTTTAACCGGATTTATCGCGTATATTTACATTTTAAATTTTTGACTCGACGTTTCGGTGTCGTTTCAGACCCCGTGGTCACGAGCGACTGAGGTGTCAAGCGTCGGATTGATAGATTGAAAAAAGTTATACATCATCATCTCCATCTGTTTCTCAGTCTTCGAGCGTAGCGTTCTGGATTGACACAAAACGAGCTGACAGTATCTTGAGTTACAGGTCGTGCAGCTTGCTGGATGTTAGATTTAATGTTTTTCAGGATAGGGTCCCATGTCGGTGATAGTTTCCAACCATCTTCTCTATTGAAATTAGGGTGTTTTTTAATTTCAATCGCTTCTCTGATCATTCTAGGAATGTAATGCTTCTCTCTAGATAAAATTTTCACAGAGTCAAACCTTAAGTAGTGGTTGGGCTTGTCCATGGAATGCTCACAAACTGCAGACTTTGAAGCTCTTCGATTTTTAATATCAGCTATGTGTTCTTTTACGCGGGTTGATACGTTTCTTTTGGTTTGACCAATGTAGGAAAGCCCACAGCCGCAGTCAATCTTGTAAACACCTGGGTCTTGTAAAGGGATGCTGCATTTAACTGAGCGAAGATGTTGACTTATTTTTGAATTAGGTTTAAATATTGTTTTTATTGAAGCGCGCCTAAGAATGTTTGAGATTTTATCTGTGACACCCTTTACAAAAGGTAAAAATGCAGGTTTGCGTTCGACTGTCTGAGGCTTCACGTGGTCACTGCGGCGGCGACGAGGTGGTTTGAGGCCGTTTTCACGAAGCACCTTGACAACATGTTTCAGTTCATCATCAATGTGCTGAGGATCGCAGATTCCATGTGCTCTCTGAAACAAAGAGGAGCCTACGGCGAGTAACTGGCTCGGGTGGTGGTGGGACTTTCCATTTAAATAGCGGTCAGTATGGGTGGGTTTCCTATAAACTGTGTGACTGAGTGTACCATTTGGATTTCTTTTAATTAAAACATCAAGAAAGGCTAACTTATTATCCTGTTCTAATTCCATAGTGAATTGTATTTTAGTATTAAGGGAATTAAGATGGTTTAGAAAAGCAGTTACTTTATGTTGAGGTAAGATTGTATATGTATCGTCAACGTACCTCTTGTAGATCTTCGGCACGACGGGTGCCATGTGGAGAGCACGCTCCTCAAAGTCTTCCATGTAGATATCAGCAACTACAGGTGACACTGGGGAGCCCATAGCAACACCATCAATTTGTAGATAAAACTCATTATTCCACATAAAGTAGCCCGATGTAAGGCATAATTCTAATAATTCTGCATATTCAACAGGCAAATCTGATTCAGTTAGCTTTTTCTTGACAATTTCAATGCAGTCTTTGACAGGTAGTGATGTAAATAAAGACTTAATAAAGTGTTTTATTTAATAGTATGAATCGCGAAAACTTAAGACAATATTTTTTGGTGGGATTTGTCTGGGGATTTCATTTATTTTATTTTATGTTTCACCCATTATTATGAATCAGAAATCTCCTTGTACAATATCTAATCGTCAAAGTATAAGTTTCGTGTATCACTTTGATGAAAGAACGTAATTTTCTGCTTACACGACTGTTTATGCGGTGTTACCAAAATAAATAAAATAGGTGAAATAAAACATCCGCTAACCAATACGGAAATTATGTTACCAATGAACCGAAATTTCGTTTTAACGAGATACTGCGGTTACATTAAGCTTCTGAATCGCTGAAATAAACCAAATGACAGCTTTATCTGACACAAGGGAAGATAGATTCACCCTATAGGGAAACCCCTTTCACCCCTTCTACTACTAACAGAGGAGGAATTAAAAAAACTGGGATTGATGTTTCCGCAGTTTATACTGAATTTTATGTTATTTACCGCACAAGCAGCTTGGCTGTAACATGATTTTTAAACGCCCAAAACTAGCTGTCTTGTTTTTGTTCTTTCACATCTTGGCAGAGTTTTACTTTTGCAAAATTGTAAAGTGAAAAACAAAAAGTGAACTTGATTTACTAATAACTAATAATAATAATAATAACTTTTATTTTCATTAAAACAGGTTTTACAGGGTTATCATCTGGGGCCCTCTGTTTAGCTCAAAATGACTGTGTTAGAGGGTCCCGCTCTTCCGTACATTATTTTAAATACAAGTTATATTTACTAATTTTACAATTATATACAAAAAAAGAAAAAAAAAACAAGAATAATAATAGTAATGAAATGAAATTTATACATAAATGGCAAATTTTAGCTCGTAAAAATAACATTAATAATTAAAATAATTTATTGTGTCATAAGTACAAATAAAAAAAGTAGCAGAATCAAAATATGACATGTGTCATCATAATGCTGTGTGCCTAAAAAGAATTAGGTAGAAAACTGCCTATTCATTTCACTAGAGGCGCTGAATAACTGTCAAATGCCATACTAAAATTTAATTTTGTAGTCATTTTATTTTAAATGATGCATCATGCATTGCCATATGGAAGGAAAAAGATTTTTCACACAAATAAAAAAGTCCTTTATTTCCCGTTCCCGCGGGAATTCCAGGAATTTCATACTTAGTGCACAAATCTACACCCCGCAAGGAATGTATATTCCAAATTTCAGCTCCCTACGCCCAGTTGCTATGGTGTACGTTTTCTGTCAATCACTCAGTATGTACCCCAATCAGTAACGGAACAGTTTTACTCGTGGTAAAACTTAAATATATCACCGATAGGTACCTAACTTGGGAACAGAAATATTTGAATCTCGTTTCCAGTTGATGGATAATATTCAATTTTCCAAGGTAAAGGAATTTGAGTGACGTTATTCCAGTAAAATGGACATTAATGTAAAGAAAATTAGGTAGTTTTTATGGAATCACAATTCCCCACAGAATTTCCTTAATTAACTTTTGAAGGGTTTCCGTAGTTCGGACGAAAATTATATTACCATTGAATAAAAATGTTTTAATTAATCGTTTTTCCCATAAGTAATTATGAAGGTACTGGGCAGGGCTTTATAAAGCAGGGGACTACCTGATTTATTGAATACTAACTGTTCCACTCGAGTATTTTTTTAACAACCTTACAAATCAAAAATTGCAGACGCTGGAGCAACGTCGTAAGGTTGCTTGTTTGACAGTATTTTATCGGCTACATTTTGGCGAGTGTGCGAGTGCTCTTTTTGACCAAATTGAACCCACCCCTTTTTACCACCGGACTACCAGACGCAGACAGAACTTCCATACCTATATAGTGGATTTACCAAGAAGTCGAACAAAACGCTTCGATAGTTCCTTTTTGGTACGGATTGCCAAGGAGTGGAACAATCTGCCTGCGTCTGTTTTTCCTGACCACTACAGTCGTGGAACTTTTAAGTGTCGAGTGATTAGGTTTCTCGTGGATGGACGTGTAACACCATAGTCTTCATGCGCAGGTGGCATGGAAGACAAACGTCCTATCAATACAATATAAAAAAAAAAGTATAATCGCGCAATTTTGGACCCCGCGGGAATATTGATATAAGAAGTAGCTATTCCAGACTGTATACTAACACTACAAATCTTTTGAGCCGTTTTGTCGTGATTGAGGAACAATCACGGATTTGGATCGATCCATTCAAACTTTCACATTAATAATATTAGTTCTGTAAATTATCAATATATATAAAACTGTTCCGTTACTGACTGAATGACTGAGGTACTGAGTGACTGACAGACAACGTACAGCCGTAACTACTGGGCGTAGAGAGCTGAAATTTGGAACATACATTTTTTAGGGGATGTAGGGGTGCACTAATGAAGAAATTCCCGAAATTCCAACGGGAACGGGAAATATAGGACTTTTTATTTTGTATGAAAAATCTTATTCCTTGAGTGCACCGATGTGAAACTTGGTGTAAAGGTTTTTCAATGTGTGTCTGGTTGTGTTATGAAAGGAATTCCCGAAATTCTCACGGGAACGGAAAATATATGATGTTTTAGTTTGTATGAAAAAAATTTTTTCCTTAAGTGCACGGATGTGATACTTGGTACAAAGGTTCTTAAATAGGTATCTGATTGTATTATAAAAGGAATTCCCGAATTTCCCACGGGGTCGGGAAAAATAAGACTTTTATGTTTATGCGCGTACGAAGTTGCGGGAAAAAGCTCGTAGATTATAAGAGCAAATACTAGTATGAAACAAAAGTAATTAAGTACGAAAATATATTATGTTAATTAGTTGGACATATAATTCAAACACAAACAAAACACTTTATTGCGAAATAGTATAATCACGGAACATAAAACACAAGAGGAAAGAGCATCGCTTAATAATTCATTAGGAATAGCTGTCGCCAAACTAACACATTTACATTTTACGCACACTGAAATATATCCAATTAGAGCGGTCATAATTTGGTGAAATCAAGAAGACATAAGAACTATTACGAATAAAAGAATATCAACTATAGTACACTTGAAATAGAGTAGAAGTTAGTAATAACACTTAGTGATTTATGTCAGAATTCTATCTGCATGCTTTTAGTTGATTCTGTCAACTTAGTTATGCTCTTCGACGATAGATGTCTATCAAAAAAATATACACAATATTACACCTTATTGCGAAGCAATTAAGGCTGAAATTCAAATTAGCTTATTTGCTTTTTTTAGAATATTCTATGCCTAACTAGCTAATAGGGATGGGATTACTAAGAATTTTAATGATGTTGAAAAATCGATAGATTACAAAATCGGTGTTAAATCGATTGAAATTTAATCGATGATACAAAGATATGAAAATATATGCCTATATAATGATATTATTAAATACGAATTACGTTGCAATTAGTACTAATCAATATTGAAATAAACAATACATGGTTTTTGACACGGATTATAAAACGTGATATTTGATCTAAGCTTTGACGACGTCCCTATTGGTGAGCGCGGTGGATTACAAGCGGGAGGTCCTGGGTTCGAATCCTGGCAGGGACAGATTAAAAATTTTCTATTTCACCAACACTGAGCTAGAGCGCCGGCAGTGTCACAACTAAGTGTCGCGGCAGACGACACACACGGACACTTGAAGTATACACTGAGTGTCTAGTGTCTGGTGTCGCCGTGTATCAGTACCTTAATAGTTAATGAAAACATGTAATTGATTGAATGTATTTAAAAAACTTATTATGTAAATTTTACCAGATTTCTCATAAATCCAGTAAGTGAATAAAACTCCAAAATATTTCGTACGTTTTATTGTCCTTGAAATAAAACTAGTTTATTAAACAACTGTCTTTTTGATACAGGAACTGAAAGTTTTAATAAATGATGGAACCTTATGTTGACATATCGTTCTATTACACTTTTTATTAAATCAGTAATATGATTTGAAGAAGGAAATTCTCCTATTTGGTGGTAGCTTATACTATCAAATATGTTACATCCCACTAATTGGCGCAGAATTTTGTTATTAATGATATCTTTTTTTAACATATTATTTTTCCAACATGCCTTTAAACATAACTCTGACGTCTGGCAAATTTTAAAAACATCTGGCGATGGGTATAGTAATCCACCTTTGGTGACTGCTCTGCTCTGCAAGTGATGAACAGTTTTCAATTTCTGATAAATACTTACTTGATAGTTCATAATCTTTTTCGTAGGAACTGCATTAGAATCTATATATCTGTATCCCTTTTTTGTAATTAGGATCTCATTTTCTGCAAAATGTTTGGGACAAATGCAACTTGATTTTGTAGGCATCCAGTTGATCCTGCCAGTCGCAGCAATCCATTTTTCTTTAATGAAAGGATCTTTAGGGAAACTAAAACAAAATTACAGGTTTTATGAAATAATTTAAATGCACGAACTCAATAAAAAAACAAAAAATCGATATAATAATATGTTCATGAATATGTCCTAATCTAGTGATGTCCCAACCCTAGTGTTCGTTACCTCTGGTGTAAGCTACTCCACGCTAGATGGCGCGTATGGACCACGCGTTATGCAATTTTAGATTTTATTTCAATGAAATACATGTCATTTTTCATTTACACTAATATTTTTTCCGAATTAATTGGCAAGAACGATTAACGCAACATAAAAAATGAAATTAAACGAAAATAGCGACTTACCGATGATAGGAAACACCTGATCGTATTAACGTTTTAGTACCACTATAGTTTTTACACTCTAGAACAGAACATCGAGTCATTTTATGGGTTTTTTTGTAATGGAACAGACCGGCAAAAGACGTCACAAAGCGTTGTAATCACGAGAGCGACTGACTCGAGTGAAGTCTCACTAGTCTTAACTTTGGCACGTGTGCCACGCCCACACGTTCCTTCCTCTTGTGTTTTATGTTCCGTGAGTATAATATTATGACCTATATTAAACACTTCGTTTATATTTAAATAAAAATAAAAAAGAACCCCTGACAATCACACCAACTACATGGCCTCAAAGTAAGCGAAGCTTGTGTTATGAGATACCATGTAGCGAACTAGGGGGAACCTAGAATATAAATACATATATAAATAAACACCCAGACCCGGAACATTTTTTTTTGAATTTTTCAGGAATTGAACCCGCAACCACTAGCGTCTGAGGCAGATAGGTTTACCCCTTCGCCAAAGTGGTCATCAGATTATTTGGTTGTTTTATTTATTTCTTTGTTAAATTTAGTTATTACTAGCTGACCCGGCAAACGTTGTTTTGCCATATCAATAAAAAAGTAAGATATTGACCGTAGTTGTTGCCGATTCTCATAGATACCGGATAAGCACAAAAAATTGCATCAAAATCGGTCAAGCCGTTTCGGAGGAGTATGGCAACGAAAACTGTGACACGAGAATTTCACATATTAGATTTAGCATATATTTTCACAGGATTTGAAAAAAAACCGTTTGTTTTGTTCTTTTTTGATTTCGGGGTGAAGTTAAAAGTTTCAATCAAACGTATTGTTTTAATTTATGTCTCAAATATAAAAATATACTTTTTTTATGAAATGGCTGATTTGGCATATTTTTTGACAAAGAGGCACCATAATCGGCTTATTTTTATACTATTTTGAAACAGATCCCTAAAAATAAATTTGGGTAGGATTTTTCGGTAAATAACTTTATCGAAGGATTGCTTACCGGATCGTATAATCCTCTTTAAGGAGTCCGGATTTAATTTTGGATATTGGTAAATTAAAATGTAACTTGAGTATCTATCTACCAAGGTTGTTTACTGCGGTTAGACGTAAACAAACTAGGCGTGTAGGAGTGCTACGAGTATATTATAATAAACTAATCTTTATGTTATTGTACCTATAAACTTGAGAATTATTAAAAATATTTTGGAAAGTTATTTAATAGCTTTTGTGAAAATAGGTACTGAACGGGCAATAAATAATCTTATGCCCGTACGCAGCGAATAGTCACTGCTTTAAATTTAATGAAATAAATAACTCACCAAAATCCAGCAATCTCCACGCACAAACAACGCCATTCAAGGCGGCATGGCAGCAAGTATATATATTAGATAATAAGGAGGGGTATATTAAATAGAAAGGAAAGGAATTATGTTTATAGTACATACATGTAGTGATATGGGAATCTCGCAATAAAGACGAAACTGGATTTTGATAAACACTTATTTATTTACTGATTTTATCTATACTAACACCTTATTTAACAAATCGCACGCGCACCGTCGTCTCTCCGCTCAGCTCTGTCATTCCCTCAAACATCCGTCCTAGCTCCCTCTCATCCTTCGTTCTCAATCATTCTCTCTACACTCACTCTTACGTTCCGTTCCTACATTCGGCCATCCTGCTTTCATGACTGTCCTCAGTCATCCTTCGCTTTAACACTTTGACATACACTCATAACAATAGTTTTACAAACAGTTTAATCACTCATACAGTACTGATATAGGTATACAACCAAAAGTTATTACAATTATTTGCATTTACATCTTTATACTTTTACAATCCAAGGTTTTTTTTTAAAATTTATCTTACATTTAAGTATGTAGTTTACAAAGCAACTTCTTAACTTATTAGAATACAGGACAATTCTCAACTTATTTATTAACACATATGACATCAAATATATTAATTTCATAACATACAAAAAATACAAAAAAACTAGCATACTTCAAATTCATTCTCACCTATAAAAGAATTTGCTAAAATAAATAAATTTTAGTCTACACTTACTCTGATAGGTTCTCTTCAACCCATTTTTTCATTTGATCTGCGGAGCTGGAGGTTCTATTAGGCCCCTCAGTAGAATTGCTGACTTTCTCTAAGTCATACCTATCATTCCGCTTGACTTTTATCACCTTATAAGGTCCTAAATATTTAGCTTTCAGTTTTAAACCACTTCCAAACTGCGTTCTCTTAATGACTACTAAGTCATTTTCTTTATATATAGAACTTGATTTTCTATGCTTATTGAAAGTCATTTTATTTTCTTCTTGAACCTTTAAAATTTGCTCCTTAGCTTGTTTTCTAAGATTTTCTCTATTTTCAAAGTACTGGTCTATTGTTTCCTGCTGTATTAAATTAATTAATTCTAGGTCTTCTTTATTCCTCATCTTTGAACCAGTTAATAACTCATATGGAGCCATTCCAATGCTTCTCTGAAAAGTACTGTTCAGTGCTCGCTGGACTCTGCTAACATGCTTAAACCATAAAGAATCATTTTCCAGACATAACTTAGTCAAAGCTGGGATAATTATTCTATGGATCCTCTCTACCTGTCCGTTGCCTCTGGGCACGCCTGTAGTGATCAGAATGTGTTGTATACATTCCTCTTTACAATAATCTTCAAATTCGTGACTTGTAAAAGCTGTGCCTCGATCTGTTATTACCCTTCTTGGATTTCCAAAAGTTTGCTGGTGAATACGCAACTTATTTAAGGTTTCTATACTACTTGTAGTTTTAGTGGGGAATAACCACACAAATTTCGTAAATGCATCTACCATAGTGAGGATATAGTTGTATTGTTTCTTCGTTGCCATTAATGGTCCCACATGATCAAGATGTATAGTATCAAGAGGAATATCTCCTTTTGTATGGGATTTAGGAAACCTTCCTGTTTTCCTTCCTTTCTTGTGGCCAATAAACAAGGAATGCAACCCACTATAAAGTCTTCAATCTTTCTATCAACATCTTTGATATAATAATCTCTAAGAATTAACTCTTTCATCTTTCTTTTAGAAAACCAATGTCGTGAGTTTTTCTAATTATTTCCTTCTCAAAAGATCTCGGAATAACTAGCCGTTTTTGTTCACCTTTGTACAAAATTTCATTCTCAACCCAATAGTCTTTATATGATTTCTCCTTTAGTATTTCTTTGATTGCCTTTGTACCTTCATCATGGTCTTGGGCCATTTTAATTTGTTCAATAAATGTTGTAACGACTGCTGCAACATAAGGATTTCTGCTTAACGCATCAACATGTCTTAATTTTGACCCAGATCGGTGTTCCACTGTATAGTCATACTCATCAAGTAATAGTACCCACCTAGCAACTTTAGCAGTTAAGTCTTTTTTCCTCAAAGTCATCTCAAAAGCTTTGCAGTCTGTAACTATCTTGAACTTTATTCCAAATAGATAATGCCTGAATTTTCTTACACCTTCCACAACAGCTAGCGCTTCTAATTCATAACTAGAGTACTTACTCTGAGCTTCGCTAGTCTTGCTACTCATATAGTGCACGGGGTGCAAGCCTGAATCTGGATAATACTGTAATAAAATAGCTGCATAGGCTACACAAGAGGCATCAGTATGTAGCTCAGTCTTAAGTTTAGGATCAAAGATCTTTAACACTGGCTTGCTGGCCAAGATTTGCTTTAATTTCTTAAAGGAAAGCAGCTGCTCTTCACTAAATACAAAGTTAATGTTTTTCTTTAACAAATCAGACAATGGTCTTGCTATTTCTGCATAGTTCTCAATATATTTTCGGAAATATGAAGTCAATCCTAAAAATCTTTGTAGCTGCTTCACAGTTTTTGGCTCTGGATATTTAACTACAGCTTCAGTTTTTTCTACTGATGGTCGTATTTCTCCATCTTTGATAACATGTCCCAAATACTCTATTTCTCTACAAATCAACTTTGCTTTTTTCCAATTTATCTGGAGACCATATTGAGATGCAACCTGTAACACTCGTTTTAATTTCTCAACAGCTTCGTTCTCATCTTGAGCTGGAATCAAAATATCATCGATGAAAATAACTATAACACCTTCAGCAATTAACTTTCTAAATATAATTGATACAAATCTCATAAAATACTTGGGGCAGACTGATAGCCCAAATGGTGCACGTAAAAATTCAAATTGCCCATGGTGTGTCACAAAAGAAGTGTAGCGTACAGAATCTTTACTGATTTTTAAATGAAAAAATCCATCTTTTAAATCAAGCACGCTAAAAACTTTAGCATATCTAAGTTTATCAATCAAATCTTCAATCACTGGCAATGGGAATTCATCTCTGACTATTTTCTTATTAATTAACCTGTAATCAACACATACTCGAACAGAACCATCCTTTTTTTTCACCAGGACTAGAGGACTAGAATATTCAGAGTAACTTACCCTTATAATACCTTTAGATAACCATTCATCAACTTGCCTCTCAACAATTTGTTGCTCTGCTAATGATAGCCTTCGTGGTCTCTGTGCTATTGGCATTTCATCTTTAAGAATGAGTTTAAGTTCAATAGGAGCCTCCTTGGTCTGTATTGGTTTGTAATTTTCAATACATTGCAACACATCTTTTTTCACAGCAGCTGTACCTATAAAGACATCAAAACACATTGAACTAAAACAATTCATACATCTCATCCACTCATCATCTTTATCCGACAACAAACACACAGAACCCTCAATCATAATCATTTTCACACATCTTAAAAATTCTTGACCAATTATCACTTTAAATGGAATAAAGTCTCTAGGTATCACATGAAATGTCACACTTGTATACTGCTGTCCATCTATTTCAATGTTAGTAGTAAACTTTCCCAATGATTTCACATCTAATTTTCCTAGGCCGCTAAACGTAACACTGTCGTTCGTGGTTGTCACACACATATCTTCGTAAATCTCATCCGATATCAAATTTGCATCACTGCCGGAGTCAATCAGGGCTTCTATTGTTTTTCCACACATACTCACATTCTTCATAGGTTTTTGTGAAGATGTTTTTTCGAAACATTCAGAAGATAGCGCTTTGTTTACATCAAACATAACCTCTTTCTTTGTTGATGTCAACACATAGTCCAACTCGTTCACTTGTTCATTCGGAACGCTAACTTCGTTCTCATTGGCTATTGTCGAGTTCGCCATCTTGATGAAATCTTGATCCGTTCGTACTGAAGTTAACATCACCTGTTTACTGGAATGTGATTGGCCCGAATTGTTGAATCTTGCCGCTGATTGGTTCTTGCCTTCAAACTCACGAAGATATGTCAAATCAGGAGCGTTTGATTTACTGCTACTAGCGCCGCCAGCTCCATTGCATTGCGAACCAATATGGCCGAACAGGTTACAGCGAAAACATTTCACACCTTTTGAGCATGATCCCGCTTTATGACCCATTTCTCCACAATTATAGCAGCGTTGCTTACCGCCTGCTTTAACAGCTTGTTTTTCGTATCCATTTTGCAATAATCGCGCCGATCCAACCTTACTTTTAATCCGTTCGTATATTGATAATTTTTCTTTTAGCGCCGCGTAAGTTGTTGCTCCGTATAAAACTGCTTTATTCATCTCATGATCCTGAATGCCATCTATTATGTACTGTATGGCTACGTAGTCAGGGAATTTAGCACGTTTTCCAAGCTCTTTCATAGTTAACATGTATTGAAAATAAGTTTCATCTTTTAACTTCCTTCGTTTTGCCATTATTTCATGCATTTCCTTGACGTTGAGTGCATCCGGAAATTCCTTTTGCAGTGCCGTTTTTAGCTCTTCATAAGTTTTGAATACCTTTTCTGATCTTAGCCACAGTTCAGCTGTGCCGGACAAAGAACGCCGAGCCACAATTAGTTTTTGTTGCGCCGTCCAATTAAAAATTTCTGCATGATCTTCGATGTCTTGAGCCCATTTGCTCGATGGATAGGTTCTATCGTCCCCGTTGAACACCGAGATGCCGAATCCGTCGAGATTAGGAGTAGCCACGCCACCAGTAACCGCCATTGCTGCCACGAATGATGTTTCACCGTCGAACATTTAGCCTTACAAATCGTCGTAATTGTAGCTACTTAATGTTCTATTCGTCGTACCGTCGTTGATTTTTCCCGTAGAACAGCAATCGTCTTTCACCTTTCGTCTTTTCCGTTGCGTGCGATTGTGGTATGATGAGCTCCGCCAGCCACGTGGATGTCGTTGGTTAAGCCTTTGTTTTGCGAGATCCCGGACGAGCCCCCAAAATTTGTAGTGATATGGGAATCTCGCAATAAAGACGAAACTGGATTTTGATAAACACTTATTTATTTACTGATTTTATCTATACTAACACCTTATTTAACAAATCGCACGCGCACCGTCGTCTCTCCGCTCAGCTCTGTCATTCCCTCAAACATCCGTCCTAGCTCCCTCTCATCCTTCGTTCTCAATCATTCTCTCTACACTCACTCTTACGTTCCGTTCCTACATACATTATAAACATATTTAATACTTTTCGATTTGTATTATCACAAATTTGATTTCCAAAGCACAGTTAACCGGATCAATATATCAATGTGCGAGGCGCCTAGTCACAAGAGAATCAATCCACAATAT
The DNA here is from genome assembly GCA_944452665.1 of Stenoptilia bipunctidactyla. Lineage (NCBI taxonomy): Eukaryota > Metazoa > Arthropoda > Insecta > Lepidoptera > Pterophoridae > Stenoptilia > Stenoptilia bipunctidactyla. The sequence continues at coordinate 16,141,260 of OX101747.1, read as the reverse complement.
AACTTTGACGTTTTGACGTCTGTCAAAAAACAATTCGTCTTCGTTCATTGAAACAAAACCACAGACTAGCGCCACCTATGGTAACTGGCGCGAACAAGGTACAGTATACTTGATTTACTGTAGAGGAAATAAAGATTTTTATTATTATTCAAAAATAACGATTACTCTCCTCTTGTTTGACAAAGAGGGCTTAAGCCAAGGGTATCTGCTGATGTTTTTATACAGGGTTAATTTTAATAAGCGTATCACCCCTTGCAGGCATCCTCTCCACATCGATCCCAACAACATTTATTATACGACATTTTAAAGTTAATAACTTTATAAATTTAACTTTTCTCATACAAAAAACGTTTATTGTCTCTAAACTGGCATTACTCTATTTACACCAATGCCACGCACCTTGCGTCACGCCACATGCTGCGGGGCGCGGGGTTGCGGGGTGATGCAGCAAATACAGAGTAATAAATAACAGAAGGAGCAAAAATTTGTGTGTATTTCTTTTTTTGTGTTAATTAACATTTGTTGCTTTTAAAAAGATTTGTAAAAAGTCGTAGAATAAATGTAGTTGGGATTGATGTGGAGAGGCCGCCTGCAAGTAATGCGCTATTTATAAGTAGCTCTTTATAGTAAATTATGATGATACTGTAGGTAGATGTAGATAAAAATCTTACTTTCCATGGATTTAGCTATTAAATACGTGCGCCAAATGAAACAATTCATTTTTTCAAAACAGCCTTTTCGCACAAGGGTATTTGGTGGGTTATTATAGGGGAAACTGAGGACACTTGATACTCCTGGGAGACTTGGTACATCGAAATATTTAAAGCACCGGATGTTATTGAACTATTTTGACTGGCAGCACTGACGCTAGTAGTCGAGCCCAAATCAAGGGGAAAAAAATACAGCTATCAAACCGCCATTTTTGACGTGACGAGCATTGTTTTGTTTTTGGCCGGTACAAGATCTTTTTTTGAATTGGAAATTGACTTGTTTTGCGTAAATTAAAGTGAAATTTATTTGTTTTTCTTAGTTAATAAGTTTAATTACTTAGTTGGCTGTATTGTTTGTTGATTATCGGTTCAAGATTGTAATGAGGTAAGATACTTTCACATACTTTTTTGATTTGTGTGGTAGTGAGGACACTTGGTACACATCAACTTGGTTACATTTGATCCCCGGATCAAGTCTCCCATATAATATAATTTGTTCAAGTTCTAAATAATATTTCTTTTTGCAGAATTTTTCAAAAATGCCTCGGGTTTACAAAACTACATGAAAACTACATGAGTATCAATATATTGCGGCGAAGCCAAAATTCAATTAGATTGGCAGTTGATATAAATGTATAACTTTTTAAAACTTTGTATTTGTTACAATTTGTGTTCCTTATATTTTTGTTCTTTAAAAGTTCTTTAGTGTTAAATATCAAAACTTTAAGACTTCGTATAATTTTGAGACTGATTAAATAAGTTAAGCTTATTACAAATATCTCATTTTTAATAAATGATTACTTAAGTGGATACTGTTTGAGTCTAATTTTCTTCGGAAGTTTTACCAAAACCTAAACTACCTGCATAGTTTTTCGCAGAAATATAGATTTTCCAGTTTACATCATATTGTCTGTCTGTAGGTATTTATTAACATGTAATTTTATTGTGACGAATCAACTGTCCCATGGCATAAGGGATACTTGATCCGCCCTGATCAAGTCTCCTTACAGGCCGAATCAAGTCTCCCATATAGTGGGGACACATGGTACTTACCCCTTTTTTTGATTAAAATTAAATATTGACTTATTTTATAACCTATATGTTTTGACTCCCACGTATATTATACCTAGATAAATTCTTCATACTTTAGTTAAAAAACATCTGAAATTCTCCAAAAATTTAAGATTTTAGGAGGCAAAATGAAAAGGGGGGATCAACTGTCCTCAGTTTCCCCTACAGGGTTGATTTGTAGTTACCGGCCAAATTTTTTTCATACAATAAGTATCATTTATAGAAAAAAATTTGCAAAAAAAGTATTTTTTTTTTACAAAGAAATAAATATATCCGCTAACATATTAAGCAAACCATGGTCACTATTCTATTCTAGTACTGCGTCGTAGCATTATCAATGAAATGCCGCGTCGTAGTAGTTATGTTCATCAACAGCGACTATTTGCATAAAAGTTTATGGTGCCATATCTTTATCTTTATTTTTTTTAATTCGGGTGTTTTTTAATTTCAATTGCTTCTCTGATCATTCTAAGAATGTAATGTTTCTCTCTAGATAAAATTTTCACAGAGTCAAACCTTAAGTAGTGGTTGGACTTGTATTCGATTTTTAATATCAGCTATGTGTTCTTTTACGCGGTTTCATACGTTTTTTTTGGTTTGACCAATGTAGGAAAGCTCACAGTCTCAGTCAATCTTGTCCATCTATCAATCCGACGCTTGACACCTCAGTCGCTCGTAAACACGGGGTCTGCAAAGACACCGAAACGTAGAGTTGAAATTTGAAATGTAAATATACGCGGTAAATCTGGTTAAAAAGTGTTTTATTTGATAGTATGAATCGCGAAAACTGAAGACAATATTAAACAAATAACACGTTTCTTTAGTATGGACGTCTGGCCAGCACCTGTGCCAAGTATAAAAATAAAATTAAAAATTTTAAAAACCCCCCGACACAAAAAAAGACCTTAAAAACTAACAAATAATATTTTAAACCTATTCTAATTATTATCGTCCCATATATAATTGACTGTAAGACTTGTACTTTAAAATATTTTTATTTTCCGAGCTTCGTCGCCGCGTCTCGTTTTGCGTCGGGGTTAAAAATAGTGTGGAATACCATTATGAAAACACTTAAAATAACTTTTGATCAAATTGTTTGTTACTTTTCGTGTACAAACAAAGTAAAAGCTACTTGAATCGACAAAGGCCGCAGGTGACTCACGACGCCATATTTAAGCCATATTTTCCATTGATTTCTGCCCGGACGTAAAAGATGATTTCAATAAAAAACTATAAAAACAAACTGAATTCATAAAATATTATATGTTTTTGATATATAAGTAGTAGTGGCTGTGAAATGTCACTTCCGTACATTATGTTGACCTTTAGGAGCAACTCTCATTAACCGTTTATAACTTTTTGTTTAAAAAGTCGTATGCTTTGAAATTATATAGTTTTAAGTTTTTGTAATTTTTTTATACATAATAAGAATAAAAGACAAATCTCTAAAGTTTTGGAATACATTTCATTGATAGATTAAGTACGGCCATTTTGTAAAACTGTGGAGATTTGTGGCAATAACGTCATTTTGTTTTTTCATTTGTACACGTAAATTAATGATTCAACTTTAGATTTGGTATTTTTGTTTCATTTGTGAATAATTTCCACGAACCTAAAATTTGGCACAGGTTGCGGACAGGAATGCAATGGACCCTTTAAGTTTAAAAACTTTGGAATATGGTAGAAGATTACCTGTGAATAATGGTCTGTGTTTCGGTCATAATTTATAATGTTTCATCCACTCAACGCATCACATGAAAAGCACAATACTAAAAGTCTTATACAGCGTGTTCATCTTTTTTTTTATTATTTGTAATAGTTACATGAAATAATATGAAAAGAAATTATATTCAGATTGTTATCGCATATTGTATAAGTTGAAGCGGTCTATAAGTGTGTCTATAAACAAATAATCTAAAGATATTTAGATAATCCACAGACTTTTAGGATCATAGGATTTTATCGTTTAAAACCTATAGCTAAAGATAAATTATAATAATAGTTAAATAAAATAGTTTCATACTTCTTCTCGAAAGCTTTAATGACAACGTTTTCCATTAGAGAAATATCTATTCGTAACATTTACGAATAACTTAATGTATTTCACATAGTTTTTGCTGGATTTTACCTCCATTATATTATACTAAATACTACTACTAATCTATACTAATATATAAAGCTGAAGAGTTTGTTTGTTTGTTTGTTTGAACGCGCTAATCTCAGAAACTGCAAGTGGGATTTGAAAAATTCTTTTTTTGATAGCCCAACTCTTGAGGAAGGTTATAGGCTATATTTTATTCCGAAATTCCTACGGGATCAAAAGTTACGCGGGTAAATCCGCGCGCGGTGGCTAGTATTATAATAATACTTGTCTACCTCTAAATTCCATACGCTAATAAGAGACGCGCTGGACCGAAACCGATGGCGGCAGATCATCCGCTCCAAATGCTGACCACAATCCTCAGACATGAGGGACCGACCCAAGAAAGAGATATTATACTAGCCAGTGACTTTGTTCGTGAAGTTTTTATTGGTTAGTTTGAAACATCGACAATTGTTTGATACGTTATTATTTAAGTTAATCTCATAAAATCAAATTATTTCTTGGACAAATCTGCCCGAAACAAAGCCGTATTTCAATTCAATTCAATTCAATTCAAACACTTTTATTGCCATTTGCATAGAATGGTGAAGTATTTTAAAACAAACAGTAATACAGTTACAAGAAATGGTGCAATATGGGCGGCCTTATCACTTCAAAGTGATCTCTTCCAGGCAACCTTAAGATTAATCTTAAAATTTAAAAAGAAACATAACATGGCGTCATTATTTTATAAATAGTATTAATATGTATATAAATAGGTATAGGTAAAATAATATAAAATAATATACTTACAATATAATAAATACATAGATAAATACATATAGACATATACTTGGGTACATAAAAGTAGGGATAAATATAATAATTTAAATAGATAGACCAAAATATATATAAACACTTGTTCTATATAGTATGTGATAAGTGCGAGAGATAGTAGTTTTTCAAATGATATTTGAAGGAAGCTATTGTTTTGGCTTGGTGGAGAGAAGATGGTAGTGAGTTCCAAAGAGATATTGACTTCACCGTGAACGACTGCTGATAAAAGTGGGAACTGTGACGAGGAGTTGCCAGCAAGAAGTTGCTGGCTGACCGCAGGTTACGTTCATGGAGTTGATGGCGAAAACTAAAGCGTTCTTTAAGGTAGGTTGGCAGACAAGGGTTGAACAGTATTTTGTATAAAAGATTAAGTGTATGAGTATTCCTTCGAAGACGAATTGGGAGCCACTTGAGTCTAACGCGGAATTCAGAAACGTGATCATATTTTCGTAAACCAAATATGAACCTGATACACATATTTTGAAGGCGCTCAAGCTTGTTTAGTTGCTCTTCACTCAAATTAAGATAGCTAGTATCGGCGTAATCCAGTATTGGGAGTATAAGTGATTGTGCAAGAGCAATTCTGGTAGGTATTGGTAGAAAGTTCCGAAGTCTTCGAAGAGATCGGGCAGCAGAGAAAACCTTTCTGCTGACAGATTCTAGATATGGTTTCCATGAAAGTGTGGTATCCATGAGAACTCCTAAATTCTTAACCACGCTACTGAATGGTATAATGATGTTGTCAAAAATTATAGGAGCAAGTTGTTGGAAATCAATTTTGTTTATGAGTTTTGAACTACCAATAAAGATAACTTGAGTTTTAGTTGGATTAATATTCAAACCATGGGATTTGCTCCATTGAAGTATAAAATCAAGGTCCTTATTGATAGTGTTTATTGAATTACCGATGTTATCTAAACTGTTCTGCGTATAAATTTGTAGGTCATCTGCATATAAGTGGTAGGAAGAGGAAAGAGAGGTCGTTATAGTATTAATGAAAATAGAAAACAATAAAGGAGAGAGCACACCGCCTTGAGGCACACCAGCAACAGTATTGCACCATGAGGATACTTTGTCATCGACCGATATACGTTGCCGGCGGCCTTGCAAGTAACTGCGAAACCATTCAATCACTTCAGGAGATATGTTAAGTGAGCATAAAGTTCCAAGTAGAACATCAAAATCAACTGCATTAAAAGCATTACTGAAATCCAGTAAGGTAAGTAATGTTAGTTGCTGATGCTCCATACCATATCTGATGTCATCGGTTATTTTTACTAGCGCTGTAACAGTACTATGACCGGAACGAAATCCAGACTGGAATGGGTTAAGGAGACTGTTTTGGTTAAGGAAAGCAATTAATTGTTGATGGACTAAGCGCTCAAGGACTTTAGAAAGGAAAGGTAGAATTGAAATAGGACGATAATCAGATGGACTCAGAGGATTGTTTGTTTTGGGTAGTGGAATAAGGTTCGCAACTTTCCAAGATTCAGGAAACGTAGATGAGGATAAAGAATTATTAAGGATCTTGGTCAAAGTCGGGATAAGGATTTCAAGGATAGGAATGATCATATTACGGCTAATGTTGTCACAACCCATGGCATCAGACGTAATTTTAAGAATACTCTGCTTAACACCACTATCTGTGAAAGGTTTAAATGTGAAAGGAGTTATATCCGGGCGTGGCAAATGAGAAAGATTTTGTAAGGTACGGTTCTTTACCGATCCGTCCATTACTGTAACTGAGGAGAAATGTCTATTAAGTGAGTTTAGATCGACATGTGAAGTAACAGAATTAGTTGGTTTGCCAATGCCCAGGGTCTTAAGAAATTTCCAAACTTTTGCTGGATCACCGTTTTCTACGGATGCATGAATGTGGCGTCTTTGTGCATCCCTACACACCTTGTTTCAGTAATTTCTGACAGATCTATATCGCTCTTTGTTTACTTCGGAGGGGTCTGCTTTGAACTTCGCTTTCGCAACGTTTTTCTTATGTAAAAGTTCTTTGATTGCATTAGTTAGCCATGGAGCCGGTAGATGTTTTAATTTAACCTTTCGGAGAGGTGCGTGGCGGTCATAAATTTCAGTAAGAAAACTGTTGAGGAGCTTGACTTGTTCATCAACATCAGCTGTATTATCAATAACAGACCAGTCCATATTGGCAGCATCACTGAGCAAGTTTTCCAAATTCATACCACCAAAATTACGTCGAAACACAATCTTAGGCTTTAATTTAGGAGGGCGTACCTTATATGACAGATAAATAAGATCGTGATAAGAAAACGCGTCTGCACCACACTGGCCATGTTTATGAATATTATTTTGAAAAGCGACAAACATAAGGTCTAATAGAGAAGGGGCACAGTTCGGAAAAAAATGCGTTGCATTGAGTGAAGGAATGTGCAAGTTACTGGATTCGACAATAGATTTTAATTTATTAGCCTTGGAATCATTTCTTAGCAAGCATGTATTAAAGTCTCCCATAATTATGCAATCGCTGTAGTATTTCTTTTTGAGTTAAAAGTAACCTAAGTTTTTAATACAGAACAGAGTATGAAATATTCAAAATTTTGTTGCCGATAAAGTTAAATAAATAAATAAAATAAAATCCCCAGACAATCACACCAACTACATGTCCTCAAAGTAAGCAAAGCTTGTGTTATGAGATAACATGTAGCGAACTAGGGGGTAACCTAGAATATAAAATACGTGTATAGATAAAAGCCCAGACCTCGAACATTTTTTTTTCTTGTTCCGTGTGAGTACCGAACCCGCAACCACAGGCGTCTGAGGCAGATAGGTTTACCCCATCGCCAAAGTGGTCGTATAACAGCCGTTTAGAATATTCGATTGCCATTTATAAATATCGATTGCCTCTGGATAAGCGTGTTTTAAAAGGATCAGGATCCGCCTGGCTAGCCCCACTTCATATAAAACCTTCATATAAATCTTCATATAAATCTTTATATAAATCTACATATAAATCTTCATATAAATATTCATACAAATATTCATACAAATATTCATATAAATATTCATATAAATCTTCATATAAATATTCATATAAATCTTCATATAAAATCTACCGCCAAATATCACCACTCTAGGGCCACTAAACGCCAGTTCCATTCTAAGCCCGTAAGCTGACATCTTTGACCTAACAACCAACGCTGTGTCCCGCGTGACTACGCACGTACCATACGTCCGTGTCGTACGCGCGTACGGCAAGCGTGACGCAATTTCGCTAGTAAACTTTCATGAGTGTGCTTGTACAGTTGTGCCAATGAAATACTTAACCTATTACTAATTGATTGAATCAGGCGTTACTTTGCGGAAATCCATGACAACTAGGTACCTGAACAAAGTTACCTTGCTAATTCCGCGTAGTTGCTAGTTCGGTGGTGGTCGTTGTACCCTGAAGAAACTTCTAGTTAAAGCGAAACACGTGTAGGTGGTAGCTTGTGGTGTGGGTTACAGTTTCCAAGTGTGTGTTCATTGCATTTCTTGCTTCTTGTTTGAGGGAGGGCGGTGAACCAACGCACGAAAATCCTGCATCACTAGTGCAAGTACAAGTCGCGGAATTAGCAAGGTAACTTTGTTAAAGTAGTTAACCTATTACTATTTGGCTAAACTGCGATTAAAATCGAAAAACTATGTATGGGCGTGTAGGTAGTACACGTGGGAGCTAGCCACGTCCCACGCGCGCCGTATGTCCTTACGCACTTACGGTACGGACGTAGCTGTTTTGTATAAATACGCTCGTGACGAAGCGTGTGCCCTAAATCTTCACTTGATGACTAATTGGAAGATTCCTTTTTTTTTGTATCTTGTATTGACATTAAGTAATTTTTCATTTTATAAGTGATGACTAAGTTTGTAAGTTATTTTTTTTTTACTGTGTAATTTTTAAATTTGTATTTACATGCTTTTTTTAAAAAAATATATTTTTTTTGATTTGATCTACCTATACTAATATTACAAAGAGGAAACCTTTGTATTTTTGTATGTTTGTATTGAATAGGCTCAAAAACTACTGGACCGATTTCAAAATTTCTTTTACCATTACTTAGAGGGATTCTTCCGAATCCGTATAGGCTACTTTTTATCCCGAAAATCCCGCGGGAATCGAAATTGCGCGGGTAAAACCGCGCGCAACAGCTTGTATAATATATAATTGACTAAATTCTTATTGATATTATAGACTAAACTTGCTAGATCTTTTTTTTTATCTCAATGTAAATACTATCTGAATTGTAGGTAGGTACCTAGGTTCTTTATTAAATTAACTGTTTTGAAATTGACATATCTGTAATATATTAATATTTGCACGCCTCTATCTGGCAGACAGTGAATTGGAATTGAAATAACTCTTGAACACACTTTCTTGCGAATAAATGATTATTATTATTATTTATTTTTATTATTACCATCAGGTGAGATTGAGGTCCAATTTCAGGTCAGGCCCTAATAAAAAAAGACATACCTACTTACATTTATCTCAAAATTTCGCATTTGTTATTGTAATAGTATCGTGTTTCGATGTTGAATTGACAGATATGAAAGCAATCAATCTTCGGCATATTTCTCTGAGAATCGCATTCTGAGCGCTCACTTACATTTTTATTCTATTTAAATATACATGTTATGTATATTTTGTGAGTTATCTATGGAATTTTTTTGATTCTAAGCTTGTGCCGTAACATCAATCTACCTACTTTTAAGATTCGTGATACAGTGAAATCATGAGTTTAAACTAGTTTCACTTCACTACAAGTTTTCAGTTATTAAAAGGTATTTTTTTTATTTGTTTACATTTTTTTTACTTTGTATTGTTAGAGGATCAATTATTTCATCTTTACACTAGCTGTTGCGCGCGGTTTTACCCGCGCAATTTTCATTCCCGCGGGATTTTCGGAATAAAAAGTAGCCTATACGGATTCGGAAGAATCCCTCCAAGTAATGGTAAAAGAAATTTTGAAATCGGTCCAGTAGTTTTTGAGCCTATTCAATACAAACATACAAAAATACAAAGGTTTCCTCTTTATAATATTAGTATAGATAAGGGCCTAGTAATATAATGCTGTGCAATCCTGTCATTAATATGCTCCCCAGAAATTATACCTATTGTATGTTAATATAAAATGATTTGTGTAGCGTATAGTTGGTTTGCCTTAATTAAATAAATAAACTGACAGTGTCTTAAGTTCTTTTTTTTATATTGTAAGGATAGGACGTTTGTCTTCCATGCCACCTGATGGAAAGTGCGCATGAAGACTATGGTGTTACACGTCCATCCACGAGAAACCTATTCACTCGACACTTAAAAGTTCCAGGACTGTAGTGGTCAGGAAAAACAGACGCAGGCAGATTGTTCCACTCCTTGGCAATCCGTACCAAAAAGGAACTATCGAAGCGTTTTGTTCGACTTCTTGGTAAATCCACTATATAGGGATGGAAGTTAAATTCAATATATTCTATAACATCATCATAACAAATGCTTGTAATGAGCCCACTGCAGGGCAATATGTCTCTCCCCTGGTTGACGAGGAGGCCGTACGTAAACCATGAAGCTGGCCCAGTGCTGGGTAGTGGATGTCAGAATTTTAAGGGTGACAAACCCTAACTACTACTGTATACAAGTTTACAGCACCAGGGACCGACGTTTTAACGTGCCCTCCGAATTACGAATTCGGCGTGTTAAATGAGTGATCGGCGGTCACCCATCCTTGTACTACCCGCGCTTACGATGTTGCTTCACCTGTTGTATAGCATGATATTTTAAGAACCTCTACGGAACGACAATTTCAAAGTTTAAATATGCATGTGTTTTTTATTTCATAAGATTTGAAGACAAAAAAATATTGCCGGAACATATCACCGGCATTCTATTTGGCTGCAGATTTCATATGAAGGGTGCTCTCTAGCCTAACAGGACCCTACCACCAAGTAAAACCCGTAAAATTTAAATCGAGTCACTGCATAAAATTAACGTTACATTCGATATTCGAATAACAACGATAATATAGTTTACGCACGTAAAATATAAAGTTTGGTTTCATTGCATAAGTTTCAATTGTCAAAGTTATTAGGGTTGCTACTATAAAACATTATTTTATCCTAATGGCGATAACATTAAATACATTATTTAAGTAATTAAATAAATCTGAAGGGCTTATTTTCGTTTATCTAAAACTGAGACTGTTTAGAAAAGGTCGATCCCTAAATTCGCCTTAACTGGCTTGGTCTATTCTGCGTCTACTTCTGCCTTTCACGCCGGAGTTGAACATTCTAACAATGCTCCACGTGGGTTGTAATTCTTCTATTAGATTTATATGTGTGTACGAGGTTTAATTTTTTTTTTTATATCACAACCACTTTGTCGATGGGGTAAACCTGTCTGCCTCAACCGCCAGTGGTTGCGGGTTCGATTCCCGCACGGAACAAGAAAAGATAATGTTCCTTGTCTGGGTTTTTATCTATTTAAGTAGGTATTCGCTACATGTTATCCCATAACACAAGCTATGCTTACTTTGGGGCCATGTAGTTGGTGGGATTGTCTGGGGATTTATTTAACTTATAATGGTAAGAAAAATAAACCATAAAATTCCCCACCCAGGACTCGAACCTGGGACTCCCGCTTGCTGGGCTGCTACTCTACGCTACTAGATGAGCTACAAGCCCTGGCCACATGCCATCGAAATTACTTTGCATATTCATTTACGTTATATTGCTAACAATATACAGATCTTTAAGGGAAATTGAACATTATTAAATTCAAAAAAATATTCACATAACTTCCGAAACTGAAGCACCCTGTATGTAAGCAATGTTGTAAAAACGGTTCGCGTTCCAGTATTTATGGCGGCTGAATTAAAATTTATCGCACAAAATATTTCTGCTTGGTTACTATAGCGATTTTTCTGCTAAGTTCCTTTATGTACAATTTAAAAAGATGGTTTGTTTTTTTCATCTAAATATTGTTTTAAATATTAGTGTGTATAAGTAAGTAGTTTGATTCCCATATACAAATAAAAATTGAGGAATTAGTCTTTTGAAACATTTCTTCAGAAACATATCGTGAAACACATCCACATACATACATACAAACATAACCTCACGCCTGTCTCCCTTTGGGGTGGGCAGAGACAAGGGAACACCAATTGCTTCGATCCAGACATACCTCTTTCCTTTCCACGTTCATTAATCTTTTCACACATGATCGCTGGTTACGGGTACTTTTAACTAGGCCCTTTTTAAGAACGTCGCCAATTTGATCGGCGTACGTTCGCCTAGGGCGGCCCCTTCCGACAGCACCATCTATTTTTGCTCTGTACACCTCTTTCGTAAATCTACTTTCACTCATCCTTTCCAAATGTCCAAACCACCGTAGCATACCCTTTTAAATCTTAGGTAAATCCTTTTTCATTCGATCGGTGTCGTTATGGAACGATCTCTCGATTGGGATCCGCTTGGCGCGCACACCGCGCATTTTTAAACGAATGCTGAAACGGTATTATACCAGGCAAAACACTGTCCATCTTAACTATCTTTATATATTATGTGATGTATATTATTATGTATTTTATTTATATTTACTTAAATATGTATGCTATCATTATGTATGTGTATGTAATTATTCGTATGTAGTTTATTTTACGAGCCGTACACCTCGCCCACATTCTTCTCCACCAATGCCTGGGTTGCCTGGCAGAAATCGCGTTTCGGCTATAAGGCCGCCCTTTGTATGTAAATTATAATTAATGTTTCGTTTAATATATGTATCCATGTTTGTGTACAATAAAGAGTATTATTATTCAGTGCAAAAAACATTTAAACAACAGTAAATTTAAAACTTTAGATTTTGTTAGTGGCAATGAAAACTATTGTAATTGTTTCAATATTTTACCAAAAGGAGTAAGCTCGATACATTTCGGCCCGGTTTTACTAGGTATTATGATGTGCTAGGAGTATAAATATTAATTCAATTCAAACACTTTTATTGCCATTTGCATAGAATGGTGAAATATTTAAAAACATACAGTAATATGCTGGACTGGGAGTGAAAGAAAAACATAGAATGTGCCAGCTGCTTCTCTTCCCGGGCATACTGTAAAAGTCAGTAAAGGGACGGAGGTTTTATCGACGTTTTTGTGGGCGATAAGCTGACCCCCTACCTCTGCAAGTCTCTCTCCATCATTTTAATACCTCCAAATTTGTCAAACGTGACATCAGATGGGTTTATAGCCTCTGGTATTCTGCCTACCCCATTAGGGATACAAGCGTGACGTTATGTATGTATGTATGTAATATAGTAACATGAAATGGTGCAATATGGGCTTATTGAAAAATTTGTAAAGATCTGTGTTACTGTGCATATGAAACGAAATCGCAGGTAAAGCGCGCTCGGCGCGGCCGGTATTAGGATGGGTGACCGCCGATCATTTATTTCTATAAAATAAAATAACAATAATAAAATTCCCCGACAATCACACCAACTACCTGGCCCCAAACTAAGCAGAGCTTGTGATATGGGATACCATGTAGCGAATTAGGGGGGACCCTAGAATATAAATACATATACATACAGGTAAACGTCCAGAACCAGAACATTTTTTTTTTATTGTTCCGTGCGGGAATGGAACCCGCTACCACTGGCGTCTGAGGCAGATAGTGTTACCGCATCGCCAAAGTGGTCGTCAAGTGGTTTCTCACGACGACTTCCGTGTTTCGGAGGGCATGTTAAGCAGTCGGTCTCGAGTGCTGTATACTTGTATACAGTAGTCGTTAAGGTTTGTCAAAAGCCATTTCGGCACCCTGAAAATTTTGACATCCACCAACCAGCATTGGGCCAGCTTGGTGGATTACGGCCTAAGCCCCCTGTCACCCAGAGGAGAGACTCATGCCTCATTGTGATGACCAAAAGGAACCTTCAAAAGAATTAATTAAAAGGTTCTGCTCTTGGTCCTAGATTCGAGTCCCAGAGTCCAATACGAGACGAAATTTTCAAAGCTGGCTCGGATATTCCCTAGTTCCTCTTTGTCATCATCATCCACAGCCAGTAGACGTCCACTGCTGGACGTAGGCCTCCCCCAAGGTTTTCCACGTCGCCCGGTCCCGCGCCGCCCTCATCTAGTGTTTACCGGCGACTTTGACCAGGTCGTCGGTCCATCTTGCGGGGGGCCTGCCTACGCTGCTTCTCCTAGTACGTGGCCGCCACTCGACAACTATCTGTTCTGCGAGCCATATGCCCTGCCCATTGCCACTTCAGCTTTGCAATCCTTCTGGCTATGTCGGTGACTTTGGTTCGCCTGTGAATCCCCTCATTCCTGATTCGATCCCGCAGTTAAACTCCGAGGGTAGCCTTTTCTATTACGTGCTGTAAACTACACGTAATACAAGCTTATTTTGCCTCAACATGGCTGTTGTATTACTTTGGGTAATTTGTTTAACTTAATTCAAAATGGGCCAAGAATGTTGTCCTTTAAAAAACCTTAGCTACAATTCTTGAAATAGCATGACTAAGAATCCGAAATGAAGACCGATTGGATTACACGGCCGAATTGAAAATGTTATATTGAAATCCGATTAATTCCAAAAATGTTTTGAACCTTACACCATTTAATTTAGATCCTCTTAAATATTTTATTAAAGCCTAGCTAAAATCCCACTGAAATCGTCGTAGCGTAGTGGCTGTTGTGTATTTTAATTGATATTGAAAGTTAAGCAATGCTCGGCGCGGTCGGTACAATGATTGGTGACCGCCGACCATTTATTTCTCATGGCGACTTTTTTACTTTAATCCCTATAGGGTTTGAATTTTTAATTTCCAATACAAAGTTTATCCTAAAATACTCTATAATATTAGCTATCTGCAAATGTAAGTCCTGTCAAAATCGGTCCAGCCATTTCAAAGAGTAATCGCAACAAACAGATATTAAAAGACTGATTTTTTAATGTAGATATGTATCTTTTATAGGTACTGTTATATGCATTGAGTGAAAAGCTGTTCATTTGAAATTATTTATAGACGTTTGTTATTTGTTTGTATTGATTGAGGGGAAAAACTTTAAAAAAACATACTTTTCGAATTTTTTGCCATAGATACTTTTATAAATCAAAATGTTTTGTAATAAAATCATATGATCTTAAAAATATGATGTAGTTCAAATTAACAAGCAAATAAAAATATTTCAATCAACTTAAGAAATGGGATATTATATTTACTAAGTTTTTCATTTTTTAATCAATTTATTAAAACAATTTTTTTCAGTTCTCGATATTTCGGCATTATCAATCACGGCGATACTGAGAACTCAAATAAATAAAATTATAACTATCCCGTTCTTTGTGTTCATCGGATAATGTAAAGCTTATTAAAATCAATCTTATAAACAAACTAGCATTCATTCTTGGCTTTTCCCGCGTAAATTTTCAATCCGTAGAAACTTGGTACATACATACATAACGTCACGCCTGTATCCTTATCGGGTAGGCAGAACACCAGAAGTTACAAGACCATCTGATGTCACGTGTGACAAATTTGGAGGTACTATAAAGATAGAGAGAGATTATTGTAGTGACAGGGGGTCAGCCTATTGCCCACAAAAACGCCTTTAAAACCTCTGCCCTCAACTGACTTTTACAGTATGAACGGGAAGAGAAGCAGCTGACATTCTACGTTTTTCTTTCGCTCCCAGTCCAGCTTGGTATTTTAAGAACTTGGTATTTTAAAGAAAACAACATATTCATGCTTGTTCTACAATCACGGCAAAAGAGCTTATGAATTTTGCAATAAAAATGATTAGATCTGAAATAGCGCAAAGGCTCCTTTTTATGCCACAAAAAATCGATTTGTTTAAGAAAAAAAAATTCTTTCACTCTTTGACAATAGATGGCGCAGTTGATGTTTTGAAGCGCGTAACACACTTTATCAATCTTAGAATCATGTTACAAGAAATTTATTTTTCAAACCGTTAATTCTTCCACATATAAAACCATAGGTTGCATATTCAAAAAACCGACTTTATAGCAATTTACTCTTCATTGTACATTTACACAAAAAAGACAAAAAATTAAAATATAAAAAACACAATGTACTAATAGGCAGCCTTATCGCTTGTGACCGATCTCTACCAGGCTACTTTAGCAAGATTTCAAGATACTTTCAATTAAGTGAAACGTCATCTACGTTTGTACAGAAGGTAGCGCATCAAATGTTACAAATCTGTCAAAAAAATTTACTTGAATCTGAACTCTATTCGACATTAAGTTAAAATTGGTCATACCTGTCAAATTCCCGATTCTACGCTTGAACTGCTGTCTTCTGTACATATTTCTGTATTCTTGCATATTTTTTCAAAGATTGCAAATTTTAAAGAAGGACGTTTTTAGAATTTGATGCAATTGATTTGGGACCATTTTTGAAGTGTCTTCTATGAAACAAAACATTATTCATCACATCGCGTTGCAATAATACACACGAATTGAAAACCTACTCTTTTTAGAAGTTGGTTGAAAACAGAAAACAAACAACAACAATTCACCCCGTTGATGCAGTCAAACTCAAACTACCCGCATTTCACAGTTCAGCACACGTTCCTAGAACAAATATAAGCTATATTAGCTGCTACTAGGTACGAATACGTACCTAACGTATTAGGTATCGATTGGGAATACCAACGCACAAATGTGAGGAACGTGACTGCTGTCCAGAAATGGATGTTTTATACACACTGGGACTGAAAAACCGCGCGGTTTTTTTACCCGACTACCTTTTGTCCAGTATGTACGAGTATGTATGTATGAGGGTATGGATGTGTTCATCTGTTCCCTCACAACCAGGGGTGTCACTCTTAAAGTACTTCAATGGGGAGTTTTCTGACAGCTCATTAAAAAAACAAAACTGTACAAAATTGGTACAAAAGGCTTCGATAGATGGCGCTTTACAAAAGGCGAAGGCGAAGAATTTATTTCACACTGCGTTTTTAAAAGTAAAATAAATTAATTGATGTCTATATCAGAAATTGAACGTATAAATAACCATAGATGGTAGATACCACTTACCTACATTATAGTTTACAGACTTAACGCCTTCGGCTTTTTAAAAGTGCCATCTATAGAGGTGTTTTGAACTAATTTTTATGAGCTGTCAGAAAACTCCCCATTGGGAGCTATTGAACTAATTTTTATCACATGCAACAAAATGGACCGGTCATGTTGTCATTTTACCACGATAGATGTCTATAGTTGTAATACACCAATCAAACAAAAGGTCTGCTGTCAGTTGTGACTTGCGACAGGTCCGTCCAGCCAGCCAGTCACAAAATGGCTGCTACTCCTTGCATGTGCATATGTTGATGTAGTATTTTGTGATCTTGTTATCTTGTGGTGATTTATGCGCGGTGAGTTGAGCTGAGGTTCCGGGTTCGAATCCCAGTAATGTTTCTTTATGTGGGCAAGATAATGTGGTGTTTATAATATTAGAAAATATTAATAATACCAGCCATGCTATACTTAGTATTAGTTGTTGGACCGACATTCAGATGGCAGCACGGGAGCTTAGCGAAATGGCGGCGCGTCAATTGGGGTGACAAGTTGAGGCGTTGAGTAGGCTCTCTATTCCTTTTGGTAGATTTATCTTTCTCTATGCTCACAAAGAACTAAACTAAACTAGTTATCACCATTGGACAAATGAGGTGTCTTTGGAAGCGTCTTGATTGTCCGCAGATTATAGGCTACTTGAAGTCACGCTAAATTAACTACAGCGCCATCTAGAGGACTTAAAGTAAAGAACCAAAAAAAATTCTCTATGGTTTCGTGTAGGGTATCAAATGAAAGAGCTTTCTTAGCATAGTTCAAATACGTAAACACTATTATTCTAAAAGAAGTGAAAAAAAAGTTTAAAAACTAAAACCCGACTTTATTTTAATACCCTTAAAGTCTAGGTTGTGCAAGCTTTATACAACCATGAGTTTTTCTGAATCGTGACTATAGAATGGATTATTAATAAACAAATATTTCTAATATCTACACAAGCCAAAATTAAGTTTCTTAATATTGTCTTAAGTTTTCGCGATTCAAACTATTAAATAAAACACTTTTTAACCGGATATATCGCGTTTTTTAACTCGTGACCACGGGGTCTGCAAAGACACCAAAACGTCGAGTTGAAATGTAAAATAAAATAAGAAAATTCCCAGACAATCACACCAACTACATGGCCCCAAACTAAGCAGATCTTGTGATATGGGATACTATGTAGCGAACCACGGGGGAACCTAGAATATAAATACATACGTAGGATATACAAATTTAAATTAAACGCCATAAATCCGGTTAAAAAATAGATGAAATGAATCGCGAAAACTTAAAACTCAGATATTTAACTCGACGTTTTGACCGTTTACAACGGTTGTCGTTCGAACCCAGGACCTCTTACATCGTAGGTTCAAATACGACGATTTCGTTGACTTAGAACAGCCCGACCATCTCTGGATACGTGTGTCGTAACAAAACGCTCGAGCGCTAGCTTGAGTGTCTATACAGGGTTGATTTGTAGTCACCAGCCAAATTTAAATGTTAGTTTTTTTGATACGATATAAAAGCACCTGCATATTTATTTTAGCGTCGCTCAGTACAAAAAAATAGAAATATTTAACCATAAACTTTTTTTAAAATAGTCGCTGTTGATGAACATAGCTACTACGACGCGGCATTTTATTGATAATACTACGACGTAGTACAATAAGATGTTTTGTAGTAGCGCGTAGTCAACTTTATTTTAATGGTAATTTAGAGTGACCATGCTTTGCTTAATATATTACCAGATATATTAATTTCCTTGTAAAAACAATAAATCCTTTTTTTGTGAAAATCGTTTCTATAAATGATGCTTATTGTGTAAAAAAAATTTGGCCGGTGACTACAAATCAATCCTGTATAAAGAAGCCCAATAATAGCGCCGAACTCGACGCTCGACTCGGCTCGAGCGTGAGCGTCAACAAAGTATATGAACATTTCACACGTTATAATAAATGCAGAATATCCCCTTGTAAAATAACATTCATATTTTCATTTCATTCTCATTCATTCATCATTAGAAATGATAACGCTCGCTCGAGCACGCAACTCGAGCGTCGAAGCCCGAGTCTTCAACGCTCGCGAGCCTTAACGCTCGACTCAAAACGCTCATTTTTGATAACACTAATCAATATAAGATATAAAACTTTTCCGTTACTGACTGAGTGACTGACAGACAATGTACAGCCGTAACTACTGGGCGTAGAGAGCTGAAATTTGGAACATACATTCTTTAAAGGATGTAAGAGTGCACTAAGGAAGGAATTCCCGAAACTCCCGCGGGAACGGGAAATATAAGACTTTTTAGTTTGTATGAAAAATCTTATTCCTTGAGTGCACGAATACGATACTTAGCGTGAAGGTTCTTCAAAAAGTGACTTGTTGTTTTATGAAAGGAATTTCTCAAATTCCCACGGGACCGAGAAATATATGATGTTTTAGTTTGTATGAAAAAACCTTATTCCTTGAGTGCACGGATGTGTTACTTGGTATAAAGGTTCCTTAATAAGTGTCTGTTTGTATTATGGAAGGAATTCCCGAAATTCCCGCGGGAATGGAAAATATAGGACTTTTGAGTTTATGCGTGTACGAAGTCGCGGGCCTAACGCTCGTATCACTATAAATTATAACCGCGATAGTTTAAAACAATTACTAATATCACTGCTCCGGCAGAAATGTGTTTCAACAATATTATATGAGGATTCTTCCTAAAAACCTTGTGTTGTCATCATCAACCTCACCTGCACTTACCATCAAGTAATGGTAAATGCAGGTGAGGTTGGTCACCCGAAAAACAAAATGGACACCGACAACTTTAATATCTCGACTTGATTATCTGTTTGAAGCCCGTAATCGCTTCATCATCATCATCACGACTCTTTGTAAAGAGCCCACTGCAGGGCTATGAGTCTCTCCCCTGGGTGACGAGGAGATATAGGCCATAATCCACCAAGCTGGCCCAGTGCTGGGTGGTGGATGTCAGAATTTTCAGGGCGCCGAAAATGGCTTTTGACAAACCCTAACGACTACTGATACCCGCACCCGGGACGGACTGCTTAACGTGCCCTCCGAAGCACGGAAGTTGCCGTGAGAAATGAATGTTCGGCGGTCACCCATCCAAGTACCGACTGCGCCGAACGTTGCTTGACCTGTGAAATCGTTTGATACACACAGTAACCATGGCGCCACGACGACTTCGTAATCGCTTAAATTATCATATATTGCTTTTCTTTGCGTACGTACCCTAAGCACTCTTTTGTTGTAGTTAGAATCTTATTGCCTAAATGTAACTTAATTTACCCAAAAGTAAAACAATAAAATCATGAATTTGCTATCTTAAAATAATTAAGGCAATTCTTCAGAAAAGCTCCCTAAACATATTTACAGTCAAAAACAATAACAGTAATTCGATTCAAGTGTTCGAAACAAAAGAATTCAAAATGAGACAGGAAACTTTTTCAAAATATTCAATCGAAATATTAAAAGAAAGCCGTTTCTTTTATAAATAGGCACGGAAGACCATCGTACAAATTGCTTTGACACCTAAGTATTTTTACCTGTTTAGGGTGCTGTGGGCAAATAAATAAAGGTCGATTTAAAATATACGCGTAATTGAAACAGTTAAAAAATAAATAAATAAAAATAAAATCCCTAGACAATCACACCAAGTACATGGCCGCAAAGTAAGCTGTGCTTGTGTTATGAGATACCATGTAGCGAACTAGGGGGGAACCTAGAATATAAATGAGAGACGATGACGACGACGAGATGTTGGTCCTCTTCTTTGAAGGCTGCGAAGGTTGTTCAGCTCGGGGTCACCACTTTGGGAACAAGGTGTACGTTCCCAATCCCCAGAAAAGGGATGGCAGGCCGCGGCCCACGACCCGACGGTAGATGTCGGGATGTCGTATATATGCTAGGCGCTATATAAACTTTAATAGCGCGATGTAGGAATTTCGTCGTGTCGTCGTCGTTCTATGGCGCGTCGCTAGATAGCGCTACACATAAGTAAAAATAAGCGCCCAGACACCACTGGTGTCTGAGGCAGATAGGTTTACCCCATCGCCAAAGTGGTCGTCAAAAAATATTATATGTTTAATAGAGTTTAAATAATGTGAAGTACAAATACCACTAAGTAAGTATAAAGATATCATTATCATTCCATCCAAGACTCCAGAACGGTAGTGGTGCAGGATTTTCGTATGTCGGTACATACCTACACCGTCCTCTCTCCGTCATAATGGCAAGCATTGTAAAACACGCAAGAGCTTGTTTCAATGCAAACATAACATACATAACTTCACGCCTGTAGCCCTTATGGGGGTAGGCAGAACAGCAAAGGCTATAAAACCTGATGTCACGTTTGACAAATATGGAGTTATTATAATGATGGAGATTGACTATTGCAGTGACAGGGACTCAGCCTATCGCCCGCAAAAATGCCAATTGAACCTCTGTCCCTTGAATGACTTTTACAGTGTGCTGGGGAAGAGAAGCAACTGGCACATTCTATGTTTTTCTTTCGCTTCCAGTCCAGCATGGAAGACATGTTTTAATGTTTCGCTTCAATCAGATTCTCAGGATGCAGCAACCTCTGCAAAAATAAAAACTTATTTGTTGTGAACTCTCGGAATTAACAATAAAACTTGGTTATAAACTTGGTATAAAAAGGTAAATTGATTCATCAATCCTAACATGCTTTAGCCAATTTAAAATAAACAAACAAAGTAAACAATATTCACCACAAACAAAACAATAACAAAAAACCTACGGAACCCGTTTGAAAAATTCGACCACACCTTGACCGCTTTTCCTTTAAAAATGTAGCGAAAAGTACCTAAGGTCTGCAATGCATTACCCACGTTTCAAATAATGCCATTCTTAGTAGACCCTTGTCGGGTATTCGAAGGGCCAGAAGTGTACCTTTTCAACTTGTGCTATTATTGTGACAGTTCGTTTTTTTTTCTTTTGAGGTTTTAACTGTAAAGTTTGTATAGGATTTTTTTAAGACAGTGGTAATTAGCCATGAGCATCTTATTATTTGAGGTGCACGAGTATTTTGTTTTAACTTAAGACGGCACATAGAAATGTTTTGTTTTAAAATGTTAGCACTTTAACATCTCGATATAAGGTCTCGTATTGCATAGAAATCGCGACCATCGACACCGCTCAGATATTGGAATCGTTTCAAAAATCGATAAAAAAATAATGGTAAATGCCATGTAGATTATGAGCAACCAAGTTCGGACAACAATGTGAAGATTGTATTTAAGTTATTTCTAGGCATATGGATTTCATAACTACGTGGTAATTTAAGGAAAAGTATTTTTTAGACGTGTTTACGAAAAAGTAAAAATATCAAGTCAAAATCATTAATTCATGTTTTTGAGCAAGCAAAGTATAGATAAAGATATGAATTTACACATATCGAAATTTCAGATCCGCTCGTCTTGTCATATTATCCTAGTTTGCGATGAAAGTCAATGCATTTGTTCAATATGTCGCCTTAAGCCACCAGCACAGTTTTAAGTAGTCACCCACGGTTTTACCCGAATGTAGATTGATAAAATATAGTTTTCTTCAAGAGCTGTACTATCTAAAACTAAAAATTTAATTTCATTAAAAAAAACAATTTCCGAGACTACCATACGTTAAAAATGTTTGAACATTTGATTCATGCTAGTTTGTCTTACCTACAATTATCAAAATTCGATTACTACTAGCGCTACGCGCCGGGCATTACTGGAACTTTTTGTATTATTTGCTGCGTTCGAAACCGATATTTGTGATGTCGCCAGTTGAGAAAAAAATTACGCCGGGTAGTTCTTATATATAATCTGACTGAAAAGTTTATCAATATTTGATTATCAAATCATTACATCTATAACTTGAAGTTTTAATAGTAATTAATCGTCTAACACTATGACTTGGTATATTGTGTAATTATGCCTCAGTAATGACATATAATAATTTTATTAAATATGCTTTGGTAGATTTTTCATACATACTTGGAACACTTAAAAAGTGTCGCACAGCTTGTTTTCTTCAACGGTTTTGAACTTTTCAATCAAACAAGTTTTTGCTCTCGTTGCATTTGCTTATTTTGCTGTGCGTTTTGTGTCTCTGAATTCTTTTGTTAGTGTTTTCTGCAAAGAACGTTGAGTAGAGTATTCACTCCTCGCGTCTTTACGATCTCGCATCGAAGATTTTAGGTACTTTTTTTTTGATATTAGAGTGAAATTTTTACATAAGATAATGACTTTGTAGTGAGATAGTGAGTTAAGAAAAGGAATTGCAATGATTTTGAATGACTAGCGCAAGGTGGTGAACAATTTGTTGTGTGGCAAAAGCATTGAGTTTCACGAAGACGAGCCGAACAAATCTATTGCCTATAATTGTTATATCAAACACAAATATAAAATGAAAAAATAATTGTCTGAGATGCATGTTTTTTTATTACTCCCAACTCCCATAGCATCATGCTTTGTGCAGTTTATTTCATCTAATTGCTATTGTGCAGTTTAAATTTGATTCGTTACCTATGTAATAAAACGAATCAAATTATAATTGCGCAATGGTAATAACTTGTACTTCGAATTTCTGAAAATTTGAAAGTGGAGTTGGCTGCATTCTAGTGTTGCTTTGGTCAAAAAGGTTCTAGGAATGGGTACTGTATGGCGCTAAAGTGCAAAAACCGCGAGACGGTCATCATTTAGTACTTATATTCATCTATGACTTGATGAAACTTAGGTACATTCGTTTTATTAGTATTGATTTGACTTCGACAAAAGGAAAGAGGTCGATACGTTTGTAGTTTCGTTTTCCTTAATATCGTCGTTGCCAAAACAAAATCTGCTATGCGAAGGTAAGCTTTCCAGATATTGACAAAAGAAGTTTCCTTAGAGAAAATAACATGAAGATTTATATTTAGAAGTAAATTATTTCCAAGGACGTTGCCATTGCTTCATACATTGTCCGCCCCGATGGTAGGAACATTGGCAAAATGCTTTTTATAATCTAAATTAGGTACCTACTATTGATTTCGTCCCATGTACTCGTATCATTCATGAAGCGGATAATTTGCTACACCTTGTTTTTACACAATTCAGATTTTGGGGTTATGATAACCTAGACAATCAATATATATAAAACTGTTCCGTTACTGACTGAGTGACTGAGGTACTGAGGTACTGAGTGACTGACAGACAACGTACAGCCGTAACTACTGGACGTAGAGAGCTGAAATTTGGTACATACATTCTTTAGGGGATGTAGGGGTGCACTATGGAAGGAATTCCTGAAATTCCCACGGGAACGGGAAATATAGGACTTTTTAGTTTGTATGAAAAATCTTATTCCTTGAGTGCACCGATGTGAAACTTGGTGTAAAGGTTTTTCAATGTGTGTCTAGTTGTGTTATGAAAGGATTTCCGAAATTCCCACGGGAACGGGAAATATATAATGTTTTAGTTTGAATGAAAAAATCCCATCCCTTGAGTGCACGGATGTGATACTTGATATAAAGGTTCCTCAATAAGTGTCTGTTTGTATTATGGAAGGAATTCCCGAAATTCCCACGGGAAGGGGTTGGACTTTTTAGTTTGTATGAAAAATCTCATTCCTTGGGTGTACGGATGTGATACGTGGCATGAAGGTTCTTCAAAGAGTGACTGGTTGTGCTACAAAAAAAATTCCCAAAATTCCCACGGGCACGGGAAATATATGATTTTTAGTTTATATGAAAAAAAACTTATTCCTTGAGTGCATGGGTGTGATACTTGGTATAAAGGTTCTTTCAGTGGGTGTCTGGTTGTATAGTTTCTGAAATTTCCACGAGAAGGGTAGCTAGTAAATATATAATAGGACTAAAATAATTAATTGCAATATCTAAGATAGTAATATTAATATAACCAAGAAGACCACTAACCTTTTGATAATGAGCTTTCACTTAATACTACACAATGTTAATTGGAATAACAGAATAATTCAAAAACCTTTTGTTTATTTTGGCACATTTTGAATTGAGCGATGATAGCTGACTCCACAGTATCAGTATCGATTAAATATTCGATAGAAAATCGATTTCTTAGATTCAATAAGTGCTAAAATAAATTATTACCTATTTAATTTGCAATTTTGTGATAATAAACTTTATGAAATTATGTTTTTTTGTTTTTTATAAAATGCTGCTGTGAAATCGTGTAACAAGACTTAAAATCGATGCAATCAGATGCGATAGAAAATAGTAATACAACCCTCATGATTGTTTTGTTATGACATTGACTTTGTTTTATCAAGATGTCGACGGGTTTGAAGTGTTACTATACTTTATATACTTTATACCTTGACTACGAGAGAAAGACATAATTTAAGCAAAAATGGAAATTTAATCAAGAAATAAGAATTACATTAATTGAAATGGACATTAAAATTAGAGCAATGACTGAAATTGAGCGTAATTTTCTTATTATTATCATTAGGGTGGTCGACTTCTGAAACAGTAGTATATTAATCTAATGCCAAACTCCTTGTCGCAAATATCGACCAATCAAATCTCGAGAATTTATTTGCACCAATATTTATATATATATATATATATACAGGGTGACTGGTACCAAACCCGCCATAGCAAATTAGCATATAGAGGAGGTCATTTGCTAATTATTGGACCTTACTTTCCCTAACTAAAGTTTTATACTTTAGGAGATATGTCAATTTTTATACATTATTGAGATTTTTCCAAAATTTGACCTTAAAGCATTCGTAACTTTATTTTTCGTCATTAGTTTAGAGTTTTTTTATTATTTCTTGGTAGTCATTAACATTTGTGAATAAAATACGTCGGAACTTCCCTCAAACTAGGGTTAAAAAATAAGACGCTTATGCTTTTAAAAAAAATCAATAAAGAAAAATTACTTTGCGATCAAATTCAACCGGAAATAATAAAAAAACTACGGCGTTTTAATAATTTATTCTACTCTAAATTAGTTCTCTAGTTCGTCACCTTACCAACGGTACTAAATTTGCAACGGAAAGTTTGATTCGCTAAACATCGGTAGGATTTTCAGGTCAACCAGTCATTTTGATCAAAAATAGTGAAGGTCCCAACGACAGGATAAAGCTAATTTATGTAGCAAAGTAGTTTTTGCAAATTTATGAGTAGGTATTAGATAATAGAAATTGAGTGCTTAGTGTACTTAATTTTTTTTTTTACTTTTACCATGTAAAGCAAGAAATCAGGAAAAGATATCGAGCATCAAAAGAAAAATTTAAATAGAGTTGAAACTAAAAATTCTGCTCGAATTGCTGCCCGCAATTTCTGATACATGCCCGATATCTTTTCCTAATTTCTGTGGTGGTAAGACTGAGCCTAATTTCTTCTTTCATAACAGAAAACGCATTATTAATTTTTTGAATTAACTCATCTTTTGTAGTTACTTCTTCATTGTAGACCAACTCTTTTCATTTGCAATGACAGTTTCAATGACTTTTAGACGTCAAATGAAAAAGATGAGGTCGGACCCATCTCTATGACATTTAAGTTGTTGTCATATATGCTTTTCCTTTCCGTTTCGTGTGCTTTCACAAATAGTTGAGTAGACACAGGTATAAATAAATAAGACATTTCGTTTTAAAATGCCGGGATACACAAGGGAAGAATACGCCGACATGCTGCTGGCGTATGGTGCTGCACACAGTAACGCCCGCAAAGCGCGGCGAATTTACCAGGAGCGATATCCAAATAGACGCTTACCTGACCGTGACACATTTCCTACCACATATCGTCGGTTTAGAGAAACGGGTAACTTGAACGTCAGGGTACCCCAAGCAGCTGTGCGACAATTACCTGTTGAAATTGATCAGCAGATTTTGGCAGCTTTTGAAGAAGATCCCACGACTAGCACCAGAGTGGTAGCTGCCGCTTTGGGCGTCAGCCAGTGGAAAGTCTGGTCAGTGATGCATGGGGACCATCAACACCCGTATCATTACACGCCAGTTCAAGGTAATTTTGAGTTTATTTATGTACCTACTTACACTAAAGCGACCAGTGTTATCTTTAGAATTAAAGAACTTATTAATATTACGACGAGCTTCGATGTAACATAATCCAAATCAAATTTTGTCTTTAGAATAACATTTACGTAAATAATTAACAAATGGAGTGTTGGCAGGGCTTGAAAATGGCGACTACGAAAGGAGGTTGAATTTCTGTCGCCTCGTTCTTCACACCGATGTCGACGACCCAACATTTCTGGAGCGTATCCTTTGGACCGACGAGTCACAGTTCACCCGAGAAGGCATCACCAATTTCCACAATCTGCACCACTGGTCCCATGATAACCCCCATAAAAAGAGGGTTACATCGGTCCAGCGGAAATTTTCTGTTAATGTGTGGGCCTGCGTTATTGGTCGTAATATCTTTGGACCCTATTTCCTACCAGACATTTTAAATGGGGGAAATTATTTAGAATTTTTAAGGGACGTCTTGCCTGATCTGCTGTTGGATGGAATAACCGACGACACGCCCATTGTGTTTCAACACGATGGGTGCCCGGCGCATTTCAGGCTGGACGTCCGAGAACTTTTAAATAGTTCATTCCCCGATTCATGGATCGGTAGAGGTGGGCCAATTGAATGGCCAGCTCGGTCGCCAGACTTGACACCTCTCGATTTCTACGTTTGGGGCCGGGCCAAAGAGTTGGTCTACAATGAAGAAGTAACCACAAAAGATGAGTTAATTCAAAAAATTAATAATGCATTTTCTGTTATGAAACAAGAAATTAGACTCAGTCTTACCACCACGGAAATTAGGAAAAGATATCGGGCATGTATCAGAAATCGCGGGCAGCAATTCGAGCAGAATTTTTAGTTTTAACTCTATTTAAATTTTTCTTTTGATGCTCGATATCTTTTCCTGATTTCTTGCTTTACATGGTAAAAGTAAAAAAAAAAATTAAGTACACTAAGCACTCAATTTCTATTATCTAATACCTACTCATAAATTTGCAAAAACTACTTTGCTAAATTAGCTTTATCCTGTCGTTGGGACCTTCACTATTTTTGATCAAAATGACTGGTTGACCTGAAAATCCTACCGATGTTTAGCGAATCAAACTTTCCGTTGCAAATTTAGTACCGTTGGTAAGGTGACAAACTAGAGAACTAATTTAGAGTAGAATAAATTATTAAAACGCCGTAGTTTTTTTATTATTTCCGGTTGAATTTGATCGCAAAGTAATTTTTCTTTATTGATTTTTTTTAAAAGCATAAGCGTCTTATTTTTTAACCCTAGTTTGAGGGAAGTTCCGACGTATTTTATTCACAAATGTTAATGACTACCAAGAAATAATAAAAAAACTCTAAACTAATGACGAAAAATAAAGTTACGAATGCTTTAAGGTCAAATTTTGGAAAAATCTCAATAATGTATAAAAATTGACATATCTCCTAAAGTATAAAACTTTAGTTAGGGAAAGTAAGGTCCAATAATTAGCAAATGACCTCCTCTATATGCTAATTTGCTATGGCGGGTTTGGTACCAGTCACCCTGTATATATTATATTTTTGTGTTCCAAATTCTAACACCAAAACAGTGAATAAAAAGAAAACAGTGAATAAAGGGCCTTTTATTCACTGTTTTGCGTGAATAAAATAAGCTTTTTAGAGTAGGTATGGTATAAAAATACTTTTAAAATATATGTTTTATAGAGCAAATTGTCCGTAACATATAGAAATATGTAACTATCTAAGTAAAATATGTATTTGCATTACTATTAATAAATTAGATTTCTAGAAGCCAAGGATTTGAACATTGACATTAAATATGTGAATTTAAAAGTCTTAAGTTTTCGCGATTCATACTATTAAATAAAATACTTTTTTACCGGATTTATCGCGTATTGCATTTTAAATATTATTTTTTAAAAGACCCGACGACGTCCTCACGAGAGACTATTGTGAACACGGTATTTAGATTTTTTTCATATCTTCAAGATGTATTTTATTTTTCCAAAATATAAAAATTGGTTAACATTCATTTAGATTCGAAATCCTACGCAATGCGTGAGCACGATTATTTATGGATACGTCGAAATTGCTCTTAATCATACTAATGTTACGAAATGATTAATTTAAAGATAAAACATGCGGGTTTACAAATTATACGCATGAATCTTCCTTCTCTACAGACCGTTAAGTGAGAACTGTTCTGAAATTCGTTGCGTGAACTAGAAGAAGTTTTGGATGTAGAGTTGTAAAAGACTCGATTAATGGAGTCTTATCTCATAAGACTTGAGTTTTTTTTTTTAAACTCGAGTCATAAAATAAAACTTCCTGCTCAAGTCATTCAGAATTTGGAGTCTTTTGTTAAAAGACTTGAGTCCTGACAAAAAAACTCAAAGACTGAGTCTTTTTAAAAGACCTCATGGTCATGCTGTATCCTCCATATTGTTTAGCAATAAAATAGCTAAATAAAACTTAAAGACCAAATTGGAACAACATGTTTCAACACAACTTTTAATTTAAGGACAATTTACGTAACTTCATTTGCTGTAACCACACAAAAGTGAGTACCGTAAATAGTTTTTTTAATACAGTTGCTCAAAAAGTGGCATATTGCAGGGACGTTTAGCGTTCGGGATGTGGGCTATTACACACTTGTGCTTTTTTTTTACCTTTTCCGCACTCGTGCGTTCTCTTTCCCAAATGTCAAAATAATGTCTATTAAAAAGAAAAAATCAACCACGAAGTTTTTACTAAAAAAAAAAATTCATAGAAGTTTTTACGATTCATGCAAATATTTCTGAAAAGAAGCTACTAATTTGTTTCAATATCAGATATAATGATTTGATGCAATGAGTTAGGTTAGGTTTCATTTCATTTTATCTCACTAAATTCATTTTCATTTCATGTCAATACAAAAAATCTACTAAAGACTTGGCTGTATGGGCATAATTCCCTTTGCCTACCCAGAATGGGTAAACAAAGAAAACCTCTGTTTATAATCTTTCACGGCTGGCTGGCGCCATTTTGTATATTTTATAAAATTGCTTAATTTTTTCGCAACTGTATTAAAAATAGTCGTTCAATACACGTGCGGAACCGTCATTGCAACTCGTTCCAACAGGCTTTCCGCACTCGTAATGAAATATACTATTTTAATACAGTTGCTCAAAAAGTGGCGTATTGCAGGGACGTATAGCGTTCGGAAAGTGGGCTTTTACGCACTCGTGCTTTTTCTTTCCCAAGTGTCAAAATAATGTCTATTAAAAAGAATAAAAACCAACCACGAAGTTTTTACTAAAAAAAATTCATACAAGTTTTAAAGATTCATGCAAATATTTCTGAAAAGAAGCTACTAATTTGTTTCAATATCAGATTTAATGATTTGATTCAATGTGTTAGGTTAGGTTTCATCTCATTACATTTAATTTTCATTACATAGTAATAAAAAAAAATCTACTAAATACTTGGCTGTATGGGCATAGTTCCCTTGCCTACCCAGACAGGATGTGTGAAGAAAACAAAAAACAATCTTTGCTTATATTCTTTTACGGTTGGCGCCATTTTGTTTATTGTTGAGTTTGTTGTGTTTTTATTATTTTATTAAATTGCTTCATTTTTTCGCAACTGTATTAAAAATAGTCGTTCAGTACACGTGCGGAACCGTCATTGCAACTTGTTCCGACTGTCAACCCTCGCCTTCGGCTGCGCCTCGGCTCGTGTAGACATTTGTCGGAACTCTTTGCAATGACAGGCTTTCCGCACTCGTAATGAAATATACTATTGCGGGTTACGTACCAACGGGATGACGTAAGTAAGCCGTTTTTAACAGTGGTGAAAACACCTCAGGACTTTGGATAATATAATAAACCAACTCAAGTTCATGACTCAGTCAAGCTCAAAATACTTAAAGGACTTGAAAGACTCAGAAGACTCAAAGGACTCGAGCTCAATGTGACTAACGAGTCCTAATCTTAAAAAGCGACCCAAGTCGAAGGTCCGGCGGTACTTCAGCCCTGAACGGCTGCTCAACTTATACACAGCCCAAGTGAGGTCGTGCATGGAGTACTGTAGTCACCTTTGGGATGGTTCTGCCAAATACCAGCTGAAGCGCTAGACTCTGTTGACCGAAGAGCCCGTAAAATCATAAATAACAACAACCTTACAAATAAAAAATTGCAGACGCTGGAGCATCGTCGTAAGGTTGCTTGTTTGACAGTATTTTATCGGCTACATTTAAGTGAGTGTGCGAGTGCTCTTTTTGACCAAATTGAACCCACCCCTTTTTACCACCGGACTACCAGACGCAGACAGAACTTCCATTCCTATATAGTGGATTTACCAAGAAGTCGAACAAAACGCTTCGATAGTTCCTTTTTGGTAATCTGCCTGCGTCTGTTTTTCCTGACCACTACAGTCCTGGAACTTTTAAGTGTCGAGTGAATAGATTTCTCGTGGATGGACGTGTAACACCATAGTCTTCATGCGCACTTTCCATCAGGTGGCATGGAAGACAAACGTCCTATCCTTACAATATAAAAAAAAAAGTCTCGAAATGAAGACTAAAAGACTCGAGTTTATTACAACCCTAATTGAGACTTTAACAGTGACTTTATTTTTCAGTTAAAATAAATTACAATATAAAATAATATGCTGGACTGGGAGCGAACGAAAAACATAGAATGTGCCAGCTGCTTCTCTTCCCAGGCATACTGTAAAAGTCAGTTAAGGGACGGAGGTTTTTTGACGTTTTTGTGGGCGATAGGCTGACCCCCTATCACTGCAAGTCTCTCTCCATCGTTATATTTCCCCTAAATTTGTCAAACGTGACATCAGATGGTTTTATAGCCTCTGTTGTTCTGCCTACCCCATTAGGGATACAGGCGTGACGTTATGTATGTATGTAATTACCCAAACTGATTGATGAACAACTATATGTCCTCAAAGTAAGCTTTTATTATACACTATTATTAAAATATGGGGTCTTTCAATAAGGACGGTTCGATTTCAAGATGGAATAAAACTGGCTATGTATGAGATATAAAAAAATATTCTTTAATTTGAAAGGCTCATTCATATCATTTTGTTTTGAATATAACATAATTCAAATGTCCGCCGCAGTTTCGCACGGATCCGGAAAGTCCAATTTTCAATGACTCCGCTGCATTCATTCTACTGAAACTAAGTGATAGGCTAGGTTATGTCGACTTTCACAATATCAGTTTATTGTGAGTTATTGATCATTTCAATTGGTCATAGGAGACTTCAGAAACTCCCTCAAGAAAATATCATATCCATAGGGTTCTTGGATCTGCCTGTTGATTATTATCTATCTGTGGAAATTTAATCTCCCAGATTTGTGCCACCATTCGAAGACGCGGTGGACAGTTGAATGATGTCATATTCAATACAAAATGGCATGAATGGATTTTTCAAATAACAGAAAATATCGTCAATATCTCATACACAACCTGTTTTATTCCATTTTGAAATCGACCCGTCCTTATTAAAAGACCCTATACTATTTAAAAAAAAAATCTAAACTGGCCGGGGACTCGAACACAGAACCTCTTACACTTTAGATGATCACTCAATATACAAAAATTCAAAATTCAAAAATTCAAAAAGTTTTATTCATCTTAGGAATTTCACAAAACCACTTGATGAAGTCAGTCATCACATACTTCGGCTTTAACTAGTTGTTGATAGTTGTTAAATAAGATATTACAGTAGACCAAGAGACAAAAAAAGCCGGCGGAAAAAAACTCTTGGCACTCTTTTTCAGTCAGATTTATCAAATTAATACAAATAGGTACAGTACAAATTGACCGTGACATGAAAAAAAAACAAACACAAGACAGCTAATTGTGAGAGCCAATGTCATGCCACAACCAAATTGCTACGAATAATACCACGAAGTCCATAAATAATATTTCTTCATATTAAAGGCAACAGTATTAATACATTACTGCAGCGGCCGGCAAGAGGGCCATTGACGGACGAACGTATGAATACGTAATACGTAAGTCCATCAATGCCTATAGATTAATTTTTTTCGAATGATTTTCATGTGTTTTCATTTTCCATTACGCGCAATCTTAAATAGACAGATTCAAAGAAACGAAAAGTTCAGTTGATAGTGATTGACACTACTGAATCGACATTGAATCGATGAATATGAGCGGCCATCTTGTAATCGGAAGTTTGTATAAATTTTTTTCACCAACTGATTCGATACGTCAAAGCCATCGAATGGAAGATCGAACAATTTCATTACGGCAACATCACAAAGATTGTCAATTTTGAACTAACACAAAAACCACTTGAAAAGAATTCAACTATAGTTTATAGTACTTTTCTCAAAGAAAGCGCGGAAATTAAACTAAGAAGTACAATTCAGAACTTTTACTTGAAAATACAATGACGAAGTTGACGAACAACTGCTAATTGAAATATTTTTTACGCGCAAAAGTACTTTTTTCTTTTTGTTTTTTGTATGTGCAAGCCAGTTACAAATTTAAATTAAACCTTTGATAAGTAACCTCTTTGGTCGCCATGTTGCGGAGTAGAAGATCGTTCCATTTTTAAATTACACTAAAATACGATTTTGCATAGTAATTCGGCCACTAACACGAACACGCTAAACACGACAGATATGGATTTTCATACAACTGTTGCCAGCCGCTGTTCGACCAGTACAAAAAGTTCGATTTATCTCGAAGAAGGTTTTCAAAATAATGCTCGAATTCCCAAGCATGTTCGAGAAAAAACCTTAACATGTCTCATCCTCTTTTACTAACTGCCAAAACAAAGGTCAAACTCAAGGGAAATTATAAAGAGAAAAAATCAAGGTAAAACATATTTGACCTAAAAACCAACAACATAATGCAAAGAGTCATTTAAAACGGAATACTTAAAAAAGCAAATTCTTTATTTAAATCCCCGAGGAATGCAATGAAGGCTGAAAAGAAAAAAAAACCTTTGCTTTTGGAATTAAAAACTCAATCTTTCGGAAGAGGCTGTAATCGAAGGGAATGCTTTTCCGGGTAGCGATAGATTTTTTTTGCTGTCTCCCTTGTGTGAATTTTCGATCCTACATTCGGTATATCTTAGGGCCCGTTCACACCAGATCCATCAATGACGATTCGTCTAAAAACACGATACGTCATGACAGATACAGGTTCACATTGCATACGGAATCGTGTTATTTCACGATTCGTCAAAATATCCGAATTGATTCACATTCGTTTCGTGATTCAGAGTTCAGTCTTGGCTGAAGTACCTAACTCTCATTCGTCACAAAAAATTCACGATTCGTGTTTTTTGACGAATGAGAGTTTTAAAAGACTATACGTGATTTAAGACGTGTCCGTCATTTTACACGATTCGTGATGCGTGTGAACACGGGAATTTAAAAAGCATTGCCAGCGTCAAAAAAAAACGAATCATGAAAAAGACGATTCCTCAAAAAACACGAATCGTCCTAGTGTGAATAGGCTCTTACTAATATTACAAAATGTAAAAGAATGTTTGGATGTATGGATGTTTGTTCCTCAATATAAATAATAATATAGGATAGTATTAATCCCGATATTCCCGCGGGATTATAAATTGCATGAAAACCGCGTGAAACAGCTAGTTATATAATTGCATAAAGTTTTTCTTCAGTCTATTTTATTTTCATAAAGTCACCGAAAACTTCGAGTGTTTTTCCAAGCACCCTTCATTTTCGGTAAAATTTTAACTTAATTTTAATGAAAATCTCAAGGATTAGATAAACCAGTTACAGGACCCAACAGAGCTTAGCGTTTATAGTAAACTTCTTTATTCTTGGACCCAAACGTCCCTCGGGATTAATTCTGCTATCGAAGTTTCTGAAATAAGGATCGTACTTGAAAAAGGGTTCATATTGGTGAGCGAGAAATCTTTACTAATATGATAAAGCTGAGGAATTGTTCATTTGTTTTAAAATGTGAATTTCAGGAATTAGTCGTTTATTTTAAATTTTATTTATATTAAATTTTATTTTATTTATATTTTATTATAATCAACGAATGCAAAACATTAAAAAAAACGACTTAACTTCCATTTTTAAATCCTTGTCAATACTTTGTCTGAAGTAAAAAGTCATCGACGTACATATATGTGTATTCTCCGTTTTATACATATTTTTTCTAAAGTTCAAAAGTATTCAAAAAGTGCTGAATCGATTTCGATGAAATTTATATGGGATTGCCTCTAAAGTATCATCTATTATATGAAACAAGAATCATCAAAATCAGTTCATCTAGTCAAAAATGATGAGGTAACAAACATAAAAAAAACATACAGACGAATTGAGTACCTCCTCCTTTTTTGAAGTCGGTTGAAAGGTAAACTGTCAAAACTTCGAGTGTTTCCTGAATTAATTGATATTGGTAATGATTGAATTTAACGACGATCGTTAAATTAATTTCAACCCCGGATCCAAAAGAGGGGTCAACATTAATAAAAGGGTTGATTTATTTAATAAATGGCGTTTATACGGATACAGGGTATCTGTATGTTTTGTCTATGGCATCGTAAATACTTAACGCATAAATCGATGATTGAAGCGATCTTTTAAAAGCCTATTCTGTTATAAATGTTTAATTTTATTTAGACAAACTGCACCCGAGCGGAACCAGGTACAGAAGGCAGATCAAGCGTTACATTACCTGTCAAATATCCCCAACCAATTTATCTTAATGTCGAGGGCACAGAGTTCAGATTCAAGTAAAAAATTTTTGACAGATTTTGTGTAATAGCTTTAACATTGAACATGAAAAAAAATGAGGTTTTATTCGCATTTTTGTGGGTGATAGGCTGATAGTTACTGCAATAGCCTCTCTCCATCATTATAATAAAATTAATAATAAATATTTTTGACACTCACACAACATTATCTAGGCCAAATTAAGTTTCTTAAAGAACTTGTGTTATGGATACTAGATAACTGATATACTTAAGAAATATATAAACATACATAAATAAATACATATTTTTTTATTAGAATAAACTTAAATAAACATATCAACATCCATGACTTGACGACTAATATCTGTGTTCATCACACAAATATCCGCCGCCGCCGGGATTCGAACCCAGGACCTCTGGCATAGAAAGCATGTTACCGCATGTTACGGTATGTATGTTACCGCTATACCAGCCGGTCGCCATTATTATAATACCTCATTTGTCAAACGTGACATCAGATGGTCTTAAAACCTCTGGTGTTCTGCCTACCCTATAAGGGATACAGGCGTGATGTATAAATGTATGTATGAAAAAAATCTTACAATTTTCTTTAAAAACTTTACTACAGCGCGGTTCTTAAATATTGTGATGAGATTTTAAGATTTCAAACTATTTAATTCTTAGAACCACGATCCAACCAATGGTACTTGGGTTCTTAAACTCTCACACGTAGTTATCAAAACTTTGAATTACCACAGCTAGTTTGTCCTAAACCTAAACTAAAGGGCGCGTTCCCACTGTGTCGTACCAGGCCTGGCTCACTTCACGCGGTACATCCGTTATTTACCTACAGCGAAGCGCTCCGCCGGCGCATTTAGAATGGGTCGTGTGTCACACGCGCGCGTTGTAGATACCTACCTACCTAATAGCACTCACAGTAATTCTATGATCGAGGTCGCAAATAGTATTTAAAAATGGACATAAAAAGAAACAAATATTCAATTAGATTCTATTTAGATTTGATTATGTTAAATTTAGTAAACAAAACATAGGTAGTATTACTAATTATTCGTCGTAACTTTTTTTTCATTTTGTACTTTAGGTAAGTTGAAATAATATTTTTTACAAAGGTAGAATAACAGTAATACCTACATAGGTAGATACTTAATTACAAATAAGGAGATTAATTATTCTTCACTAGGCAGCAACCCTAACAGCGTAAGAAAAGATAGGAGGCATGCGATAGAAAGAGACAAAACTTCTAGGTATATAAATTTGCAGGTATGTAAGGCTGTGCGAGCTGAATTCCACCGTATCGCGTCGGAACAAGACTCGAATTTATTTAGATCTTCTTGCGGAGTAATTCTTCTGTACCGGTACTATTACTTATTCTGTGGTCGTACGGTTAATTTATGATCGTTAAACCTGTTGCCATTATAACGATTGTTTAGTGTCTAATTTTTTTTGTTTAGCGACTATCTTGCTTTACCCTGACAAATAATGAGGAGTTTTCTGACAGCTCATAAAGATTAGTTCAAAAAACCTCTATAGATGGCACTTTTAAGAAGCCAAAGGCGTTAAGTCTGTATACTATAATGTAGATAAGTGGTATCTACCATCTATGGTTATTTAAAAAAACGCAGTGTGGAATAAATGGCTATGTGACATACAAGACTTCGCCATTTGTAAAGCGCCATCTATCGAAGCCTTTTGTACCATTTTTGTACCGTTTTGTTTTTTAATAATTTGTCAGAAAACCTCTCATTCAATGCAGTAAACTGATAGTTCGAAATATCAAAACGAAAAATAATGATACCAGTTACAAACTTCGTGGCGTAAGTGCTGAATGAGAATTATTGAAAATGAACGAGTCTTCATTCGTTTTGCATAAAATTTTAAAACAATGTATAAATTATTGAATTTTAGGTGTGTACTTGTTCGACAAAGTAACTTTTATAAAATTAATTAATTACCAAACACACCTACTGCTTTAAAATGGTTACAGTTAAAATCGAATTGATAACCGCTTTATTTTTTTAACTCCTTTAGTCGTTAAAAATGTTTGCTAACAGAATCATAAATAAATATATTTTGTGTACCAAAATTAGTTTTTTTTTTCCAAACATAACGATATTATTATAATAAAATAACTACATTCATTCACTTAAACCTCATCACTATTTATTTTCTTCCCTAAAGTGGGCACATTGGAACTGCCAGGGTATAGCTGTTCCCATAGGATAGCGACGACATAATTTGCTGTCATGGACGCGTTCTTATTTTGCAGATAATCGAGTACTTTTAAGTGTCGAGGCTTATATATTTATACTGTCGTCTTTCTATTACAGTGGAAACGGATGGCACACAGTGGTAAAAAGATAAAAAATCGTCGAGACTAAATCATTACAGAAAATTATGTCATCGCTAAACATGATAGTCGTTTAACAATAAAAATATTTGACAACAAACAGGGCCCTATTTCATAAAGCTACAATTCGTGGTAAACTGACAATTCTTAGCGATTTTCACATGACTTTCGTTTCATAAAACTACAATTCTACAGGTGACATACAAGTGTCAGTAAAAAGCGTTTCATAAAAATTGTCACGACAATTTTCAGGGTTTAATAGAGTGTTACTAGATGTAAAAAACTTAAAAATCCATTTATACCTCATTTCACTCACGAATGAAATGAGGTATAAATGGATTTGGATGGACGTTGTTGATAACGAAACGTGACTAGAAAAGGGTATTTACAATTTCGAAACGCATGTCAATTTAAAGCGACGTCTCTCATACATGTAGGCACCTACTCATCGTCATCCTTCCATCCATCACAATTTGTGAATCATTATATTCTATATCTCTATTTCACATACATACTTCCTTAATACTTATTTAAATCCAAATTAAAGGGTCACCAATCAAAATTACACTTCTTCTCAACAAAATGCATAAATGGCCTACAAAGTTTGCTAAATGCCCATTCAATTCAATTTCGTGTACAATAGCCACCATTATCATTATTTTGCATAAATTATTATCATTTTTCTTCGTGTTTTGCAATTGTAAGTCATCGACAGGTCCTCGCTTGCCTGTCGGATTGTCAGGACAATTCTACAATTCTTGGTAATTTTACACATGACAGGCGTTTCATAAACGACAATTCATAGCGATTTGTATGACATTTGTATGACAATTGTTTTATGAAACGCATTTTTGTAATTTTACAATGAATTGTCGACATACAATTGTCAGTCGATTTGAGTTTTATGAAATAGGGCCTAGATGTAATAATGGGTACAGATTGATTATTTAGATGTTGAAGACCGTGGGATTGATATCTCCACAGGTTATTTACAAATATTAAATTACCACGTAAGCAGCTTGGCTGTAACATTACAGTAGCAAGCACGAATACCTGTTTTCTGGTTGTTTATTCACGTCTTACCTTTTTTTTTCTGCCAAAGTTAGGTACCTATAATGAGTACTTTTGACAAAAGAGTGCCGAGAGTTTTTATCGCTGTCTCTTTTCCTCTCGGTCTACCTAGGGTTCTAACTTTGTATTGCTTTTTAAAGTTAATCAACAATGTTGCCTAAAGCTTTTACAATTCCTAGTCTTCAATAAAACACTTAATGACCAGATTTATCGCATATTTTAACTGGACATAATATGAGAAAACTCCGGTTAAAGTTTGTTTTATTTAATATTGCTTCCATGCTGGACTGCAAGCGAAAGAAAAACATAGAATGTGCCAGCTGCTTCTCTTCGCGGGCATACTGTGAGAGTCTGTTAAAGGACAGAGGTTTTTTTTGCGTTTTTGCAGGCGATAGGCTGACCCCTTGTCACTGCAATAATGTCTCACCATCATAATAATACCTCCAAATTTTATGACATATCATCACCATCATCATAGACGTCCACAAGTTGATCGATACCAGGTATTTTACCTTATATTTTTTTCCTTTTCATTTCATTAACCTACGATAAATTAATTGTTATGAAATAGTGGGAACGCGTCCTAAGAAGAAGGACCTCTCAAGAGGCTCTAACTGCTGTACGTGATTATTGTAATTAGTTGTTAGTTGGTTTCTTGTGTCAACTTGTCAATGTGATCAAAGTTGAAAGCTAAAATTTAGTATACAGGGTTGCTTTTCAATAATAGTATTTTTTAGATGTTGCTCAATTATTGAAAATGGTCAATTATTATTAAATAACTGAAAAAATGTGCTAAATAAAAATCACCCGATCATGACTCAAACCTGGAAGCTCTCGTTTGCCGGACGAGTGCTCTTCCACTGAGCTATACACTAATATGGAGCTACATTAGCAATATAACATAAAAACATGAATGTGATAAGTAATTTCGATGGCGTACCGCAAGGTTCCGGTAGCTCAGTGGAAGAGCACTCGTTCGGCAAACGAGAGGTCCTAGGTTCGAATCCTGGTCGGGTGATTTTTATTTTGCACATTTTTTTGATTTTTAGGGTCGCTTTTTATTCACCAGCCAAATTAGAATATTTATTGAAACGATATAAACGTACCTGCATATTTATTTTAGTATCATTCAGTACAAAAATATTAAAATATGACACCACAAACTTTTTCACAAATAGTCGCAGTTGATGAACATACTACGACGCGGTATTTCATTGTTAATAATACCTAAGACGTAGTACAAACAAGATGTTTTGTAGTAGCGCGTAGTCATCTTTATTTTAATGGTATTCATTCATAATTTACTTAATATGCTAGCGAATATATTATTAATTTCCTTGTAAAAAATACATACTTTTTTTTTGAAAAAATCGTTTCCATAAATTTATTATACTTATTGGGTAAAAAAAATTTGCTGAAGCCTAAAAAAGAACCATGTAAAGTGTAATTTGCCTATTTAAATAAGTACGCAAAAAATATGACAGGGCTTTTAAAAAAGAAAGAAAGAAAAGAAAAAAAAACGAATTTATTTGCTAAATATGGTACAAATATACATGTTCTTAAGGTTATTAAAGTGCAGCATACATAACCGTGCAACGGTGTGCAAATTTTTGTTATGTCCTAACTTATAACATTGTAATATCATAATAATCAATATTTTTTTTAAAAGTATAATAAAGGTTTCATAAATCATTTAAATGAAAAAAAGGAATGGTTTTACGATCACATACCTACTTGTTTTTCTATCTTTCTTTAGAGGTTCTTGTGCCTGTGGTTTGAGTAAACGGTGCAGTTACGTTAGGCACGGTAGCTACCGCTTGGGGCCTGAGGGGTTAACTAAACGTTTCGATTTGTTTAAAAATACCTTGGTCATGAGGAGCTGACAAAGTTTTCTTATTAAATATTTTTTTTGTCATATACGGGTCTTTTTTATGAAGTTTAAAATATTTAAGGAGAAGGTTAAGAATAATGTGTGGATTCAATTTATGACAAAAAAATTATATCCATTTTTTTTTATTGAAATTTAAAATTCTTTTAAGCGACCAAATTTTTGTGATTATTGAAAAATTGGGGCGGAACGTATTTCTTAATAGAAATAGTTGGAAAAACGCTTTTATTTCTTGCTATTTAGTCGTCAATAACAAATTAAAATGAAATGTTGTTAACTTATGAGAATTATAAAATATCAATGTACATAACAAAAAACATTTTTTTTTTCATAAATTGAATTCTTACATCATCCTTAACCTTCTCCCAAAATATTTTGATCTTCATAAAAAAGACACTATATTTTCTAATTGTGTAATTTCTTCTTATCCAGGTCAAACAAGTTGAAAGGCTTCTGGCAGAGCATTGCTGAGGAGCCTCTGCCGACCCTGGACTTCTTGTCTGCAGCTCTGCTGTCAGCGGAGTATGAGAGAGCCTTGGGACGAGCGCTGGCGATGCCCGAGTGCAGACTGGTCCCGTTTTTTGGTGCTTTTTTGAGGGAGCTTAGGTAAGTCTTTTTTTCATATGATTGGACTACTTACTTATAAGATCTTTTCATTTTTAAATTACACGACAAATATGATTTTACATAGTAATTTATTTGGCCGCTAAACACGACAGATATAGATTTTCTTACAACTATTGCCGGCCGCTGCTCGAACACTACAGCAAGTTTGATTTATCTCGAAGAAGGTTCTTAAAATAGTGCTCAAATTTCCAAACATGTTAGAGAAAAACACTTGTTTAAAACCGAATTGTTCGAAATTTACAATT
This sequence comes from Stenoptilia bipunctidactyla, assembly GCA_944452665.1. Lineage (NCBI taxonomy): Eukaryota > Metazoa > Arthropoda > Insecta > Lepidoptera > Pterophoridae > Stenoptilia > Stenoptilia bipunctidactyla. Next base: position 16,099,565 of record OX101747.1, on the reverse strand, counting down.
ACATTATACGTCAATGTTTCCTTTACAAAATAGGTCCCTATTCAGTATCCGAACGGCCCTCAGATTGAACTGAATTAGCAAGGCAGATCAAGGTTTACCGACAACCTAAAATCAGACCCTAACTCTCACAGTACTATCACACTTCCCTAATTACCATCCTGTTCAGGCTGTGAATATCTTAGACATTACATTTGACCACAAATTGTCTTGAAAACCGCAAATTGCCTAACTGAAGGACGCTCTATTCCTAACCAGTCTAATACCAAAGGTGTTATTTATTACCGTATTAAATTTATATTCCCAACAGGTATCGGTAATAAACAGAACTAACAATATCGAACAATAACGAATACGGCAAAAGAACTTCTCATTATTTAATTCCCCACCTCATCAATAACATATCTTTTAATATTAGAAACAAAATCACACAAAATAATATAAAAAATAGACTAAAAAAGTATTACTTGCAATAATAAAAAAGAAAAATAGAATAAGTAAGTCGACTGCTAGATTGGAACATCCTTTATACTTAGGTATCTTGTTGTTGCCAACCAAACCGATTTCTTGTTTGAATGCTTGATCACCGCGCTTTATCTTGACGAATTGAATACATTAGTATTTTTAAGTTGTAAAATATTTATAACATTTATTAGTTTTTATTATTAGCTTGAATTAAGTTTTTAATAAGTTTGTTTTTATGGTTAAGAGAACCATTGTCTTGACAAACCCAGAAAGGGCTTTAAGACAATACTTATTGTAAAATGTGTTTAAATAATGTGAAAGTAATAAATAAATAAAATAATTAACTAATGCACAGCATTAAAGTGGCGACTGACTTTAAACACTGTACAGACCTGGAACATATCATCGTAATAATAACGTTACGTCAGGATAAAATGTTACATACAAGTCAGTCCCCACCTTAGGAAACCAAGTTCACCTGAAATGGCTTCTGACAAACCCTGCAGACTACTGTATACAAGTTTACAGGACCCAGGACCGACTGCTTAACATGCCTTTCGAAGCAAGTAACTGACGAAATAATCGTTTAACAAGCACACAAAACATACACACAAATTGTGAATCTCCGGAAGTCACCGTGAGAAATGAATAGTCGGCAGTCACCCATCTTTTTAGCGACCGCGCTGAACGTTGCCTAACCTTTTTTTTATATTGTAAGGATAGGACGTTTGTCTTCCATACCACCTGATGGAAAGTGCGCATGAAGACTATGGTGTTACACGTCTATCCACGAGAAACCTATTCACTCGACACTTCCGGGACTGTAGTGGTCAGGAAAAACAGACGCAGGCAGATTATTCCACACCTTGCCTTATCGTACTATCGTATGATACACGCAGTAACCACGGCGCCACGACGGCTTCAAAAGCTATCTATAGGTACTTAATTGAAGATCTCTATATTTGGATAACGAACCGAAGTGAAGAAGTTGTTATTTGGATTACGTAATTACGGCCACATCTCTTATTTCCGCACTTATCTCAAGTCTTCCTTATTCACTGTATTTTTTCTAGGCAACTGTATTTTGTATGTTAAAAATGAAACTCTTCGTATAAAAACGGCCCAATCTAAAATAGACTGTCCATACATTCTACATAAATTGATTATTAATGTACCCAATAGGCGTTCTCGGATAAGGAACCTGCTCTATGCTCCGTTTGCCCGTACGAACTATCGCAAAAACTCATTTCTGATAAGATCAGTTGCTACATTCAACAAATACCATGACTCCGAAATCGATCTTTTTAACACCACACCTACTAAATTATATTTCACAGCTTCTTTCTTTGCGATTGAGGTTTACTTTATGTAGTAGCGCCACCTACTGCTAGCCTTTGCACGGATTTTAGAGTCTATGATAAGGGTTCTTTTTTTTTTTTTTTTTTTTTTAACAACTGTCACGTTTCGCTCCCTATGTCAGCATCCAGTCTACAGAACTCATTCTGCGTTTCCGTGCTGTAGCCTGCGCACGTCGACTAAAATATATTAATTAGCTAGTTAAATTTTAAAAGTTTAAATGGTAAAAATTGTGCATCGAAGGAAGAGAAAATTCTCAAGAAAATAATTCGAGGAGGTTGAGACATCAAATTACAAATTCCGAAGAACCCAACGGTGTTGGGACTTATTAGAAAAAATGTCGTTGACACAAAAACTACCCACATTGTATGTGCGTGTAGTCATCGAGGTTCGATGCATACAATTAATTCTCCTATTTAGTCCGTTACTCGATAATAATATCGTCGTTGGCGATTAATCTGATGTACGGTGGAGAATCTCTAATATAATTTTAATAAATATTAGAAAAAATGTCGTTGACACAAAAACTACCCACATTGTATGTGCGTGTAGTCATCGAGGTTCGATGCATACAATTAATTCTCCTATTTAGTCCGTTACTCGATAATAATATCGCCGTTGGCGATTAATCTGATGTACGGTGGAGAATCTCTAATATAATTTTAATAAATACTAGCTGCTGCCCGCGACGTCGTCTGCGTGAACGCTATGCAGCACCAAACGCACCTACGATTATAACACTGCTAGCGTGATAATATGTAGCCTATATGTTGACCCGACTTCTTAACTATCTTCATGCCAAATTTGAAGTAAATCCATGCAGTACTTTTTGAGTTTATCCCGGAAAGACAAACAGACAAACAGACAAACAGACAAAAATTCTAAAAACTATATTTTTTGTTTCTGTTTCGATTGTAGATCATACCCCAAGTATTCTTTTAAAAAAATATTCAATGTACAGTTTTGACTTTCCTACCATTTTATTATATGTATAGATTAGAAAAAATGTCGTTGACACAAATCTACCCACATGGTATGTGCGTGTAGTCATCGAGGTTCGATGCATATAATTAATTCTCCTAATTAGTCCGTTACTCGATAATATCGCCGGTGGCGATTAATCTGATGTGCGGTGGAGAATCTCTAATATAATTTTAATAAATATTAGAAAAAATGTCGTTGACACAAAATTACCCACATGGTATGTGCGTGTAGTCATCGAGTTTCGATGCATATAACTAATTCTTTTGATTAGTCAGTTACCAGATAATATCGCCGTTGGCGATTAATCTGATTTGCGGTGGAGACGATCTTGCACGCCGAATCCAAGATTTGAAGTGCCCGAGCTACCTCCGTCATTATCAGCCTTTTTTTTGATACGATTAATGTCCCGGAAGAGGTCTAAAAACCAGCAGTTGTCGGCTGAAGATCTAAAGAATCTAAAGATAAGCCTGTTGAGGACTATCTTGTACCCGCAATTTGCAAATATTTACTTGCTCCCTTTATTAAATTTAGAAGCAAAAGCAGCATTGGCTGAAACTCTTACCAAACGAGATTCTATACATCAACAAAAAAAAAAAAAAAAGGGCAAATTGGAATCGCCTTGGCAGCTTTATCGCAAGCGATGGTAATCATTTTCAATGAAACTTTGAAGCAAAAACTTTTAAAACTGCTGAGTTACGCTTGTCGCGATAGCCAGAATAGGGAAACTAAAACTCATCGTAACATAATAATGAGTTCCATAAACGTATGCCTGCGTGACACGCTGACCAATACAAGTTGCGATGATTATCTATTGGGAGGAGATGTTGCTGAAACGCTGCAAATTGCAAAAAACGACGACGTCATCTCCGCAGCCACAGCTGCCGGCTCGAGCTCCACAGCAGAGCTACACGTACCCGCCACGTAGGACCTACCACGAACGGTCGTGGAACACTAGCAACCAGCGGAAATAAACCACCAGGTGCAGTGCGATGGACGTTTACGATATTTTCATCAAAAATGGGCTTAGATAACGAGTGATCCATTAATATTATCGTGAATAGCTGGTTACTAAAGACCTTTTAAATATCTGCCCGCTAAACAAAGTAGCTCTTGTGTTTACCCAAGGTCAATACATGGCCATAAAAATTATATTTTAGCGTTGGATAAACTTTTAAAAATAAATGCTATATTCGTATGTTCTCATGAGCCAGGTAAATTTTATCACAAATTTTTTCTTGTGCTCAAGCTATACGGTGAAAATCGCTTCATACATAATTTAAAATCTTTGAATTAATTTACTACAAAACACTTCAAAATGGAAGATTACAGAACCGCTGATAAGTTAACAAAACAATGCTACATGTTATTTTTTCATCAATGTTGATAAGTCTTTCCGAAAGTACCTTCGATTTGAATATAACAACGTTTTATATGAATTCAAATATTAAACGTTTGACTTATGCACCGCTCTTTATATAAGTATTTACTAAAATATTAAAACCAGTCATGGAATTTTTACGTCGGGATAATTTTTTCATCCATAATATATCTAGATAATATATTTTACATTGGCAAAGATTGTGATGATTGTAATGACAATGTTTGGATTACAAAACATATTTTAATAAATTTAGGTTTCATAATGCATACGAAAAAAGGTTGCTTTGTTCCTAGAACACAATGTAAATTCCTTGGGTTTATTTTTGATTCAGAGAAAATTATTTTAAAACTACCCACAAAAAAAAAAAAAAAAGTTCTTAAAATAGAAAAAATAATACACAAAGTTATTCGAGCAATTTAAAATATTGTCACCAAATAAAAATCCTACTTATGATCAGGTAGTGAATTTACCCAGATATAATAAAGATGATTTTACTTGGTGGTTAAATTATCTAGAAGAGGGCTTTTCTCCTCTTAGAACAGGCCAATACACTAAAACTATCTATCCTGACGCATCATATACTGGCTAGGGCGGGTTTTGTGATGGAAAAGAGGCAGCGGGTCATTGGAAGGAAAGCGAGTCGTCGCTACACATTAATACTCTGGAATTAAAAGCAGTTTTTTCGGACTTAAAACATTCGCATAATTATGGTAGTTACGATTGTGATATATTGTTAAGAATAGATATTACCATTACCTGTATAAATAGAATGGGTAGTGTTCAGTTTTCACATATGGATCATATTACCCGAGACCAATGGAAATAGCGTGAAATGCGTAAGATCAATATCTTTACATCTTATATTACTTCAAAAGATAATATAGAAGCTGAGAGTTTGTCACGAAAACAGTTTAATGACACTGAATGGGATCTAAGTGACTATACCTTTAATAATATAACAAATAGGTTTGAAATACTATCGGTTGATCTTTTTGCAAACAGATGCAACTTATAATGTCCTATTTATGTAACCTGGAAAAATGACCCAGATGCAAAAACTCTTCAGAAAATTGTTAGTGAAAAGTCTGTGGGTATTGTGGTAGTACCATACTGGCCCACGCAACTATGGTTGCCATTGTTTAAAAGGTTGTGTTGTGATTGTATTTACTAAATACTAATTCGCTGAAATCTCCTTTCAGATCTGCGCACAACCTTCATTAAACATTAACCTTGGTTGCCGCGAAATTGTTCAGAAAGCGTTAGTAAAAAGATCACTGTCTTCAAAGTCCGTTGAAATTATGTTGGCATCTTTGTTGCATAATTCTTACCGAGACAGTGTGAAGGAGGTATCAAGGCGTGGATTGAATATTGCAAAAATAATAATTTTAGTTTTACTCAAACTTCTAAACCAATAATTGTTCATTTTCTAACTGAAATTTTCGAAAAAGGTGCTAAGTACGGTACTATTAATAGCTATAGATCTGCATTATCATTAATATTAAACATAAATTCCCAATATGACAGGTTAAAAAGTTTCATGAAAGGAGTCGTTATGTGAAGACCAACCACATCAAGTATGATCTTACCTGGGATCCAGCAGTTGTATTGAGCTACTTACCTACAAAATTTCCTAATGAAGACCTTGACTTAAAGACTCTTTTCCAAGAAAACTGTTACACTAATAGCTCTTGTAACGGAACATCGTGTTCAAATTTTATCCGTGACAAAGATTAAAAATATTTTAATAACTAAAAAAGGTACTTATAAAAGGGTTTATAAAAACCTCTAAATTTAATAGTATACAGACCTTGGTAAAGTTTCCGTTTTTTAATATTCGTCCAGAAATTTGTCCAGCAAAAACCTTACAGATGTAGGTATATAAATAAAACGAAAATTTAAGGAAACCTGATAATTTGTTTATTAGTTTTAAGAAACATATAGGTTTCCAAACTTTAAGTCACTGGGTTAAAAACACTTTAACTCTCAGTGGTATTGATGAAAATATTTTTAGTGCACATAGTACATGACATGCTGCTACATCAAGAGCTATTTATTTAGGAGTTTCTATTGACCTATCAAAAAGACTTCAGGATGGTCGGATTCTTCCTCAGTCCTTGCTAGAAATTATAACAAACTTTGTAACGAAAAATAATTTGCCTAATCATTGTTGAATTGTTTTCAATAAGTATGTTTATTTACTATTGAAGAGTTTTACCTTACTACTCTGCCAATTCATTTCACTATAACTAATCTTTAAACATCCTACATAAAGTAAACCTCAATCGCAAAGAAAGAAGCTGTGAAATATAATTGAGGATCAAACGAACTTCTAAAGTGAAGTTCGATCCTAATTATGTGAACAGCTTCTTTCGAAGCGATTTAATATAAACCCACCCGTTATTATGCTTTGAAATAAGCATAATATGAATATGTTTCAACATGGAGTAATTTCAATTTATATTTGTATTTTACCCAAACCCAATATAGTGAAATGAACAAACAGGAATAAGACAGATTGACTTTAAACAAAATGAGTTCTGTAGACTGGATGCTGACATAGGGAGCGAAACGTGACAGTTGTTAAAAAAAAAAAAAAAAAAGAAAAGAACCCTTATCATAGACTCTAAAATCCGTGCAAAGGCTAGCAGTAGGTGGCGCTACTACATAAAGTAAACCTCAATCGCTTCGAAAGAAGCTGTTCACATAATTAGGATCGAACTTCACTTTAGAAGTTCGTTTGATCCTCAATTAAAAAATATATTGGTTAAGAAGTTATTTAACTTTGATCTCGTGTGGCATAAGGTATTGTTATATTAGAAGCATATTGTCATAGATTAGATACTGCTGTTATTATTGTTATTTTTTCTTTATATAATTTTCTTTTTTTTGTGTGTATGTAACCATCTTTTTTCTATCTCCAAATGTATCTGCGGAGGCTTGTTAATGGCTTACTCGACATTATATGTTAAACCTACTTTTTAAGTAAAAGCTGTTGGCCACCCAAATAATATAAAATAAAAATAAAACCTTACCTTACTTTGGTATTTATATGAACAAAGACCATAAAACCGACATCTCCAACATTTTCAAGTCGATATCAAAACTCTGGCTAAATTACGAAGGCGATATTAATTTTCCCGCAACTTCATACGCGCGTAAATTAAAAAGTCCTATGTGTCCAGTTCCTGTAAGAATTTCGGGAATTCCTTCTTTACTAGACCCCCCTTAGGAATGTAATTTCCAAATTTCAGCTCTCTACGCCCAGTAGTTTTGACTGTGCATTGTCTGTCAGTCACTCAGTCAGAAACGGAACAGATTTTTTTTTCTATATTGTTTTTCTTTCATGCTGGACTGGGAGCAAAGGACAAACATAGAATGTGCCAGCTGCTTCTCATCCCGGGCATAATGTAAAAGTCAGTTAAGGGACAGAAGTTGAATGGGAGGTTTTTTTTGTGGGCGGTAGGCTGACCCTCTGCCACTGCAATAGTATCTCTCCATCATTATAACGCCTCGAAATTAGTCAAATGTAACATCAGATGGTTTTATAACCTCTGGTGTTCTGCCTACCCCATTAGGGATACAGGCGTGAAGTTATGTATTTATGTCTTGGTTTTTCTTGCTTTGCATTATGAAATGCAAAACACTTTAAAATCAATAAGTATATGTAGGGAATATAATGGGCGTAGATAGTTGCGTAGATAGGTGTAGATAGCTGAAATAAGGAACATACATTCCTTAGGAAGTTTAGCGGTGTACCTACTAAGGAATAAATTCCCGGAATTCCTACGGAAACGAGAAATGTAGAACTTTTTATTTTGTGTAAAAAATCTTATTCCTCGAGTGCACCGCTATGAAACTTGCTTAAAAAGGTTTTTCAAAGGAATAAGAAAAAAACGTACAATGCAGGTACAAAGTCTCGATGTAAACTATCAGTGTAAACGCACCCTTATAGTTCGGTCGTAAGTAGAAGACCGCAACTCATCTTATTAATATTTCACTTTATAAGAAGTTTATCTACTTCAGTACAAATAGATAGAAAGATAATTAATTTATTGATACCACAAGTACAGACATCTTACAACGAGAAAAAAAAGCGAAATGAATGAAAGAATTCGGAAAATTTATGAAAAAGTATAAAAGTCTCCACCATTTTTATATGGCTGCGTATTCCGATAAATAGATACGATTTTCTTACAGTCTTACATCCGGACCATATCCAGATAAACAGGTTATCCATTCATTACGGCAGACCCTGTATATTATATTTATACATTGACACAAAAAACGCATACATTTGTAATTATAAAAAAATAAATAAACACGCGGGGATTGAATGAATTAATAAAATTAATTGGAATAAAATTATTATAAAATAAAATTCTGATGTGATTAATAAACACATAAATTAAAAATGTTCAAAATAACAGCGCTTATGTCATACATTATATAAGTTAGGTATTAAATAGTATAACTTTTCGGAATCTGGTAGTGATTGATTGTCATGTACTGTAGACTTGAAACTCGCATAAAATAACGGCCATGAGTGTATGTCTCCATCAAAGGAAGTAAGCTCGATCGGCGGAAGACTCGGTCGGGACTTGCGTGGAGCGCAGGCGGCCGCGGCGGCTCACCTGGCTACCCACACGTTTAATACATCCATATTACTGCTCTAAGGCGGTCATGGCGCTAAAGTTTGGCTTAGAATGAGGGAATACTAACAAAAGTCGTTCATTGTACTTCACTAACAAATCATTGAATTTATTGTAAGTATAATGATTCAACATCCGTGTACGCGTTAAGAAATCGTTCCTTTGCCTCCTCGTTGGTGTTAATAAGTCTACTATCATCGTATATCCTCTGAATATTCTCAAATATTACGTTTCTTTGAGCTTCGAGAAGCGCCAACTGCATATCTGACTCGGCGTCCGATATGTCATCGACCTTCTTAGTTCTGCTAGTCATTGGAATTATTTTACGAATAACTTAGCACAAACAAGTATAACAATTTCGTAAAATAAATAGAAAGAATCTGTAGGTATTTTATTTTAAAGCCGCTGCATAAACGAATTATGTTAAGACGTTAAGACGCGTATTTAAAGTATAACGCGGGTAGATGTAACTAGAATTTAACAATACGCAATTAACGAGAATTTACTTTATTACCAGGATTTATGGCGATAAACTAGACTGGTATATAATAAATATATAGTGATATAATATAATATATATACGTAACTCCTTCTACAACGTGAATAATTAAATAAACCCAGCAGTGCAATACTGCTGTCATCCGGCTTGAAGGACCAAAATTTGTTGGCGGCACCATCTATCGATAATTAAGTGGACTGTAATTGTGGTTGGAAAAAACAATAATTTCAAATTAAGTTAATAATAAAATGACTCACCAGACAAAGGGAAGGGGTGTTGGGAATATTAGCCTGTAGTCGCCGTTTTCGGTGATCGGATTCTCTTTCCTTGATGAGTTTGGTGCCAAATGTGAATCGGTTAATCCTTATTGCTCAGCTCTGGTAGCTAATTAGATTTAAATTATAGCAGCACAGCGGCGTGTTGCGTCCTCGATCGGTTCGCGGTCGAACTTCAAGTCCAGGGTCGGTAAGGTGGGGGGAAGGTGACTGTCAAAAATACTAAAGTAGAAAAAGTTCACTTAAATATTGATAGATGGCGCCACCACATACCATGTTTCATCGGTGCACTTAAGGAATAAAATTTTTCATACATACTAAAAATTCGTTCTTGTGGATGGAATCTTTAGTGCACCCCTTGCACCCCTTGGAAATGTATGTTCCAAAGAGGCTGATTCATGGCTGAGCTGTCAGATTTTTGACAACTTATGAAATGTATTAAAACAACATAATAGTGCAATTGCAAAATTTTGGTTAATTCCAAATCAACACTTATATTAGAGATTTTAATGTTTTACCCTTATTTTACCCTCTCAAGTTACTCAATAGACTACACATTTCTAAGAAATTAAATCAAGTCTGCACCAATAGTTTAGATATAAACAAGCAGCATTTCAATGACAATATCATCTTTATACATTCACATATCCACGGTGTTTTCACTAAATTTCGTTATCATCACTAAGATATAGATGGCGCTGTTTATAATTTATAAAATTAGAAAAATGCAATAGACAATGTCTCTTTCATCCTACTTTTCATTCTTCGGTTCATTCAAACAATCACCTCACCGAATAATTAAATCTATCTTTCATTCGTTACCTGTGCATAGATGAATATAAGTACTAAAGTATAGATGACCGTATCGCGGTTTTTGCACTTTAGCGCCACACAGTATCCACTCTAGGAACCTTTTTGACCAAAACAACCCTAGAATGCAGCCCGGCCGTACCGCCACTTTCAAATTTTCAGAAATTCGTAGTACCAGTTATTGCTATTGTGCAAACTGCGCAATACTAATAAGTTGAAATAAACTGCACAAAGCATGATGCTATGCGAGTTGGGGGTAATAAAAAAGCATGCATCTCAGACAATTATTTATTTTTTCTTAATTATTTTTGTTTGATATAATAATTATAGGCCATAGATTTGTTCGGGTCGTTTTCGTCAAGCTCAATGCTTTTGCCACACAAATTGTTCCATTCCTTGCACCAGTCATTCAAAATCAATGCAATTCCTTTTCTTAAGTCACTATCTCACTAGAAAGTCAGCATCCTATGTAAAAATATCACTTCACAAAAGTAAAATCTTTGATTTGAGATCGTAAAAACCCGAGGAGTGAACACTCTACTCAACGTACTTTGTAGAAAACACTAACAAAAGAATTCAGCGACAAAAAACAGACAGAAAAATAAGCAAATGCAAAGAGTGCAAAAAGTTGATTGGTTGAATACTATACTATAAATACGCTGCCAGGTACTATAGATATATCGATATCGAACGCAGAAAAAAAATACAAAAAGTTCCAGTAGTGCCCGGCGCGTAGCGCTAATAGTAATAGAATTTTGGTATTTGTATGGAAGACAAACTAGCATGTACCTGTGTTCGTGCCTGCGCACCCGTTTTCGAATGTTGTTTTTATTGCTTTTTTCTTGGATTCCTTTTACCCACAACCCGGCCACCATTTGGACTCTGACGCCTTTTTTAATTCTGACCCGGCAATTCTACTGGATTTCAAAAACAACGCTGCAATTCGACCTTTGCATGTTTATTGAAATTTAGATCATGATAACGATTTTCTGATATATACATATTTGAATATTCTTAAATATATAGTTATAATATAGTCTTAAATATTCTTAAAGAAAAATACAGGGAAAGTTCCCGACTGGTTCTAGTAAAAGTTTCCGTCACTAAGTTCCAGATGGCGCTAGAGCTCCGTTTTAGCTGATATCTCTATCTCAACCTATAAAAGTTACTATATGCACATATCTAACAAAAAGTAGTTCGACAGGTCAGAGACTGTATGAATCGATCCGTCTTTTCCTGATTGAATCTAGTTGGATTGGTCTAGTAAAAACAATCGATCGACGTCGACTAATCCATTCATCGATAATCGATCGATTGGTGTGTTAACACCTGGTAGTCTCCACTTTTCTCCTCCATCTATGCCTCCACTTTTGAATTCGTCTGTGCATTCTATTTTTCAAAACCCTGGCTTTGGCCATCTAATGAGGTAAACCGATTATCTTACACTAGCCACCGCGCGCGGATTTACCCGCGCAACTTTTGATTCCGTGGGAATTTCGGGATAAAATATAACCTATAACCTTCGTCAAGAGTTGGGCTATCAAATGCAAAAAGAATTTCTCAAATCCCACTTGTAGTTTCTGAGATTAGCGCGTTCAAACAAACAAACAAAAAAACAAACTCTTCAGCTTTATATATTAGTATAAATACATAACTTCACGCCTGTAGCTCTTATGGGGTAGGCAATACATCAAAGGCTATAAAACCATCTGAGGTCACGTTTGACAAATTTAGAGGTAATTTAATGATGGAGAGTGACTATTACGGTCACAGGGGGTCAGCTTATAGGCCGCAAAAACGTCTATAAAAACCTCTGTCCCTTAACTGATTTTTACACTATGGTATTGTCTTAAGTTTTCGCGATTCATACTATTAAATAAAACACTTTTTAACCGGATTTATCGCGTATATTTACATTTTAAATTTGAACTCGACGTTTCGGTGTCTTTGCAGACCCCGTGGTCACGAGCGACTGAGGTGTCAAGCGTCAAATTGATAGATTGAAAATGTATCATCATCTCCATCTGTTTCGCAGTCTCCGAGCGTAGCGTTCTGGATTGACACAAAACGAGCTGACAGTATCTTGAGTTTCAGGTCTTGCAGCTTGCTGGATGTTGGATTTAATGTTTTTCAGGATAGGGTCCCATGTCGGTGATAGTTTCCAACCATCTCTATTGAAATTAGGGTGTTTTTAATTTCAATCGCTTCTCTGATCATTCTAGTAATGCTTCTCTTTCTCTTCTCTCTAGATAAAATTTTCACAGAGTCAAACCTTAAGTAGTGGTTGGGCTTGTCCATGGAATGCTCACAAACTGCAGACTTTTAAGCTCTTTGATTTTTAATATCAGCTATGTGTTCTTTTACACGGGTTTATTTTAAATGTAAATATACGCTATAAATCCGGTTAAAAAGTGTTTTATTTTACAGTATGCCCGTGAAGATAAGCAGCTGGCACATTCTATGTTTTTCTTTCGCTCCCAGTCCAGCATGCAAGCTTTTATCCAATTATCATTTAATTATAATACAATAACAGAAAAAAAAATGCAAAAAATCAAAGAGAAACCAAAGATAACGAAATTTCGATTTAAAATGTAAAACAACCGGTTAAGTCCGGTGCAAAATCCTGTTATTTAAAACTAGCTGCTGCCCGCGACGTCGTCTGCGTGAACGCTATGCAGCACCAAACGCACCTACGATTATAATACTGCTAGCGTGATAATATGTAGCCTATATGTTGACCCGACTTCTTAACTATCTTCATGCCAAATTTGAAGTAAATCCATGCAGTACTTTTTGAGTTTATCCCGGAAAGACAAACAGACAAAAATTCTAAAAACTATATTTTTTGTTTCTGTTTCGATTGTAGATCATACCCCAAGTATTCTTTTAAAAAAATATTCAATGTACAGTTTTGACTTTCCTACCATTTTATTATATGTATAGATATACAGGTATAAGTGACAGCGAAAAGTTAACGTCCTAATGACAGGAACCCTTTGCATAATTCCTTTGAAGGATTAAAAATGTAGATTTTTGATTTTGTTTTCGGAATTTTTTTCATGAACTGTACAGTTAAATGCCAATTATTTTACCTCGTTGTATAGCCAGAGAGTTGTAGAAGTTTTTCCAAAAATGTTTATGCAAAATTCATCAGACCTTTTTTGGTGAAAAAAGCCATTTTTTGTAAACGTTGCTACAAAAAAACTTCATTTTTATTTTATATGTATAACATCCTGTAGCTTCTGTTTTCAATCAGACTGAAATAATTTTATAATAGTTTATTATTGTCTTACTAAACTCCTATTTAATACTGAAAAGAACATTGAAATCAGACTAGTTCTTTTACAATCGATGTTTGAAGGACTAAAACTAGATTTTCAGAAAAAAAGTAATTACCCCAAATATTTTAAAAACGGTTCACTTTGGGATCACATGATTTGGGCTCAAATGATTGTAAATTACCTCTCCTACGTCACCTAAAGAGATTCCGGTCTAAATACCAATAACCGTACCTATAAATCCGGTTAAAAAGTGCTTTTTTAAGACTAGCTGTTTAACGCGGTTTTACCCGCGCAATTTCGAATCCTGTGAGAATTTCGGGATAAAAAGAAGCTTATGTGCTATTCCAGACTGTGCACTATCACTGTGCCAAATTTCATCCAAATCCGTTTAGCTGTTGTGCCGTGATCGAAGAACAAACATCCATGCATCCAAACTTACAGATTTATAAATCAGTAAGATAATCATGATAATTGTATGGAATAAATCAGGTTGAAAGTATTTTATTTAAGATGCTTCCACTTGAAACAGTCTCATTAAACAAACAAAATACAAAAAACGAGTTGCTCAAAAGGGAATACACATAAAAGCACATCATTTAATTAACCCATCGATCGTCGGTTCACCCGATGCAATAAGGCTAATGACTCGGGGTCTATCGATCCCTAGACCTGTTGATACCCAACAGGTTATAAATAACCGGTTAAACACAGTCTGAAATAACAGAATGTAGAAGTTCAACCGACTTCAAAAAAAGGAGGTCTATGCGGGCCCGGTACAGGTATCTACAGTATTTCAATTTGGTCACATCTTGGAAATAAATGCCTGCAGCGCTGCGGTCTCTTCACATATTGATAGGGCTGACCACCTTCAGCATTTAAATTACATTTGCCTACTTTGTGTTCATTTCCATTTAGTTTTGTGACTGTAAATTTTCTTTTCTTATATTGGGTGGCGCAAAAGTAAAGACCCTATTTGGTTCAGCTATAAAAATTTTTCTAAATTAGAAAACTTTGATTTAGGTTTATTAATGGCGGGTTTCAATATTCAACTGACTGCTATGCGTAACCGGTAAAGGTACAAAACTGGTAGGAAAAAAGTAGCGTTTCACAATATCTACTAGCTACGGGCTGTAAGTTCTCAAATTTGGCATGGGCCCTCCTTGCGTGACGTTCTTCCAAGAAAATAGGTGATATGTGATTTATAGAATATCACGCATTCGCAAATTATTTGTATGATATTTGAACTAAAGAAATATATAAACTTATTCAATTTATGTTTGCTATGTTTTAGTATTCGATAAATATATTATAGTATGTTTTTAGAGCTTTTTATTAATAATTGCGTTTAACTGCTTACGTAAAACGAAACGCCAATCCTTCGACAAATTTTGCCATTGGTTGAATCACATTTTTATGACGTCAAAGTAAATATTTAAAAGAAAAATTATGTCATTCAATAATATTCGTCCTTTTTTTCAGAAAAAGTTATAGATGTGTTAGAAAGAGAAAACTGGATTATTGATATATTGACAGATATTTGATAGGATATTTCGTTAAATGAATAAATTTTTACGCCGTTGGCTAGATAAAATGACCTATTCTTTAATTGGTCATACGTAATGAAAACTTAACTCTTATTGGCTGCAGCAGACTGCCATGCTACCTTTACCTCATTGGTTTAAATTAATAACTTGTTACGTTGTCGTTGGCTAGATATAATGACTTATTTTGTAAATGGTTAAATGTAACCTAGCAACCCATTACAGTCAAACAGTTCGTAAGCAGTGGTTTAGATGTCAAGATTTTGAATATAGAAAGGCATTTTGGTAGTGATTTCTATTGTTCGTAGGCAAAACGAACAGTTTTCATAATATTGAAACCCGCCATAAATGTATATTTGTGCCATTAAATTTCGTACCATTGGGATTTCAAGATGATGCCTTTTAAATGGTGACGTCCAGAGTTGATGCACATTCGAACCCTTTTTATGAAATTTTACAGAACTTGCCGTAACACTTTCTGCGATATGTTCCTTATTTCTAGATGAATGTTTTCTTTTAGAGCTGCGAGAGTCTGTGGCCACTTCACATACACCCGATATTTCAAAAAACCCCAAAGAAAGAAGTCTGGACTGGTCAGATAGGGTGATCTTGCAGGCCAAGGCAAATCGCCAAAACGAGAGATAACTCGGCCTGGAAAAGCGTCCCTCACTAAGTCCATAGTGTCGCGCGCTGCAGTTCTGTAGCGTTCTCTAGTGAAAGTTATCGCATTGCCTCCAGCGTCTTCGAAAAAATAGGGTCCGATCACTCTGTCAATCCAGATGCCACACCATACATATCTTTTAGTGGGTGTAAAGGTGTTTCTTGAATAATGCGCGGATTATCAGTGCCCCAGAACCGAGTATTTTGCTTATTGACATGCCCTGAGAGATGGAAATGCGTTTTGTCACTCATAACCTATTTTGAAGAACAATCATTATCTTCAAGGTTGAGGTTTATGATGCGCTGGCTGTATTCTAGACGAGCTCGTTGGTCAGTAGGTAGCTTCTGATGAGTCATTTGTTTTTATACGGGAACATCTTTAAGTCTTGCACGAAAATACGCTGCAGGGTCTGGCACGTCGTCTCGTTGATGTTACTGGACACTCTTCCACATCTTCGCGCACAGTATCGATTTTTTCAGCTGAACGGCCTGTTCTTGTTCTCCCAGACTTAGGTCTATCCAATGTTGAGCCAGTTGCCTCAAGGCGTGTGGCAAAGCCTCGAATTGTGCGACCAATCGGTGCTGCAAGGTGGGGAAATCGTTGACGAAATTCACGTTGTGTTTTTATCACTGATAAATTATTCCGTAAGAACATTGACACGATTATTCCACGTTCTTGGGGAGTAAAACGGTCCATGTTTATTTTCAGTGTATTTTACATTTATTCACGACACAATTTTCAAAAAGAGAATGACAGGAAATATCATATAAAAAAAAACTGTATTTTCTTTAGTGCCAGTACTTTTGCGCCACCCAGTATAAACAAACAAAATACTTTGTGAAATGAATAGGAAGTGCTTAACAAAAATGCGTTTTGACTCAATAACCCCAATAACTTAATAAGTAAACATACGCTTGAATTAACGATCGGTCTTATTAATTAGCGACCGAAAAATACATGGGCCTCGACTTTGACGTACGTAAATGGTGTATTATTAAAATACTCAAAAATCCGCATTTTAAAGTTTTTTTGGCATGCAGACACTCGTGACTGGCCGCAAGCCGAACGCATGCCGAGTTCGATTTGCGTAGGTATAGCTCGTATTTCGTCCACTTGTATGAAGTTGAATTACAGAATATAGTATTACCGTGACCCGGGGGTCACTCGCGTGACAGTCAATTCACGCAAATATGAGTTCAATGAACTAAGTATCTCTACTTAGTAATTCTTATCATGCATAGTTGGAATAACCAGGATCCGAAATGCAAATAGCCAAAAAAATGTCTACTTAGCAACTTCTCACTCCTTTAAAACATATTTTTATTCATTTCTATGATAATTTATGATAAAATATCAAATGGACTGCAACTTAGCATTTTAAGAAGGACGCTGACATTTTTAAAGTTAAATTTGCAGTTATTTATTTGAGCCACGTTTTCATTATGGTTCTTTCTAAGTAATCACCTGACGCTTTTTTAAACTGACTTAAAAAAAGGGGGAGGTTCTCAATTGGTCTGTATGTCATAATATTGTCTGAACTTTTCACGATTCGTTCTATTAAATAAAACACTTTTTAACAGAATTTATCGCGTATATTTAGAGGTATTTTAATGATGAAGAGTGACTATTACGGTCACAGGGGGTCATCTTATCGCCCGCAAAAACGTCTATAAAAACCTCTGTCCCTTAACTGACTTTTACAGTATGGTATTGTCTTAAGTTTTCGCGATTCATACTATTAAATAAAACACTTTTTAACCGGATTTATCGCGTATATGTATTTACATTTTAAATTTTAACTCGACGTTTCGGGGTCTGCAAAGACCCGGTGTCTTTGCAGACCCGGTCACGAGCGACTGTCGCCGGTTAAAAAGTGTTTATTTAATAGTCTGTATGTTTTTTTATGTTTGTTACCTCATAACTTTTGACTAGGAGAACTGATTTTGATGATTTTTATTCCATATTATAGAAGATACTTTCCATTGTGCATACATACATAACGTCACGCCTGTATCCCTTATGGGATAGGCAGAACACCAGAGGTTACAAGACCATCTGATGTCACGTTTGACGAATTTGGAGATATTATAAGATGGAAAGAGACTATTGTAGTGACAGGGGGTCAGCCTATCGCCCACAAAAACGCCTTTAAAACCTCTGTCCCTTAACTGACTTTTACAGTATGCCCGGGAAGAGAAGCTTGGAAGCTTTCCATTGTCCCATATAAATTTCATCGAAATCGATTGAGTATTTCATGATTTTTTTTTCAAATATGTATGAATTCGGAGATCGTTTACCTTGACGACCTCCTACTTCAGCCAAAGTTTTGACGTGAAGTCGGTTTTTTTAATGCTCTGCATTCGTTGATTATTATAGATAATAATTATAATATTGAACTTGTTGTAATAAATGCTTTTTTTTTAATAAATCTGTAAAGTTTGTTTATTCGGTTGATTGAAGGCTTCTGTAACAACCCCGGTCCGACTCGATTTTTTTTTTGCATTTCAAAGTATGTTTTGGGGAAGGTTGCAGGCTATATTTCATTCAGAAAATCCCACAGATTCATTATTAATTGATTAGTTAATATATTTAAAATATAATATACCTAATTAAAATACTTTTCAACACTCTCAGCTTGTTTTATGTAAATCTCAAAACGCTAAACTCTTAGACTGAGAAAGAGATGGAGGTGATGATGAACTTTTGTCACTATCAATCCAACGCCTGATATCTCAGTCGCTCGTGACGACGGGGTCTATAAAAAATACAAATTTGTTAAAAATACCCTGAATTCTATAGATATGTACACTATGGAAAAATACTGCTACTAGACTGATGCTCACCACATCTAGGTTATAACTACACGCCCGCTAAGTAGTTCTGCTGTTATAGGTGTAAAAATATTCAATAATAAATGTAAGTATTAAAAAATCAAAGAAATGAAAAAATATTTTTATAATAACAGCTCAAAAATTTACTAATATCAAAAAGCTGTTAGGTATACAGCACAAGAATATTTTAATGATAAATTGTAATCAGAACGTAACTTTTATTTATCTAAGTATAATATACGCCTCCTCTCTCCTAATATTGCAGTACCCAATAGGGTCATAATATATCATAACATAACATAACATAACCCCACGCCTGTCTCCCCTTGGGGTAGGCAGAGACAAGGGAACACCAATTGCTGCGATCCAGACATACCTCTTTCGCTTCTTCCACGTTCATAAATCTTTTCATACATGATCGCCGGTAACGGGTACTTTTGACGAGGCCCTTTTTCAAAATGTTGCCAATTGGATCGGCATACGTTCGCCTAAGCCGGCCCCTTCCATCAACACCATCCATTCTTGATCTGTACACCTCTTTCGTAAATCTACTTTCACTTATCCTTTCCAAATGCCTAAACCACCGTAGCATACCCTTTTCAATCTTAGTCACTAAATCGTCCTTCAATCCGCGTCTCTTTTTTATTTCACTGTTAGAATATATTATGACCTCCTGTCATAATATATCCTATAACGATTTGTGTATGATATGGAAGCAATAAAGAAGTGAGAATTATAAAGAAACCGAATTATCGAGCTAACTACAAAATATAATTATAAACGATAATTCCAGTCAGAACAAGATATTTTATTCAATTGTCAAAGTTGTCAAATATTTAATTACAAAAAACTACCTAAAGTAAGGTAGTATTTAACTAGGTTGTCATTATTGAAATTTGGTTGTAGTTTAAATCAAAATTTTGTCATCTATGTTTTTACTTTATATGTATAGTATGTTATTATTGTTAAGGAAGAGCGAGGCCTCCTGTCACTGGTGTCATTGAACACCTACTAGGCAGGTCCCAGCCCTGGATTATTGTAAAATTAATACTTTTTGTAAAGGAAATAAAAATTAATAGTAGTTTGGGATATATAATTCATATTCCCCTCACTCTGGTTCTAAATACAATTACACTGTATAAACATCAACATAAAATCACAAAATAAAAACAATACAGAATATACTTTTAAAATTATTTAATTTGAATATCCTTAACATTTCAAAGCAATATCTTCAAAAATCCTTGTTTATTTAAAAAAATACTGTATTTAAACATTTGTCCGACAATTAATTATAGCCCTTTTGTATTACCAACTCCTTTACATTCCACTCTTTCCCACTTTCAATCTTGTACCCACTTAATCTTTTTCACATTTAATCCTAAACAAGGTTTAAGTAACTAGAAAATTAACATCCGCCTGTTTTGAGGAGATAAAAATATTATGTAATTTACTCTCCACCCTGTATATACTCGTTTTGTTTACAAAATAAATTGCGAGATAATGAAAATTAGTCCAACATGCAAGTTACGCCCGGTGTACTAAACTTGTGTTGTTTTTTTTAATAATTATCCGGATCTCTCTGGAGTTGTTACACAAAATAAAAAAAAATAAAAAAAAATGTTACACAAAATATAAAAGAGAGGTCGCTATAAAATAAGAATTACCGATTTGGCATTTGAACGCTGGTGATTAGGTGCTCTTTAAACTGACAGACATCATAAATGAAATTACGTGTGAGTAGCCAATGGTCGTGCAGAAAATGAAAACCCTTATCACAATGTGCCTCCATTCGTTTAGACCGTACTTTAAAGACGAAATATGTGGGCTGTATTTACGAATATTATACGTTATAGCAAATGTGGCTTCTTTGTTTATACGAGTATCATAAGACATAACAGGTTAAGCAACGTTGGGCCCGGTCGTTATAAGGATAGATAACCGCCAACCAATATCATAAGTATCTTATTTTTGTAACAAACAAAATAGAGTTGCCTTCGTTCTATTTTTTTAATATTGAGTATCTATGTTTTTATTCAGTATAAAAGGAACTCTTTGACATTGTATTTAATGCAGCATTTTTACACTTTTTTGAACGATTATAAACGGAGTAATATGTACATGTTGTCATCATCATCATCATCACGACTCTTTGTAATGAGCCCACTGCAGGGCTATGAGTCTCTCCCCTGGGTGACGAGGAGCCATAATCCACCAAGCTGGCCCAGTGCTGGGTGGTGGATGTCAGAATTTTCAAGGCGCCGAAAATGGCTTCTGACAAACCCTAACGACTACTGTATACAAGTATACAGCACCCGGGACCGACTGCTTAACGTGCCCGCCGTAGCACGGAAGTCGTCGTGAGAAATGAATGTTAGGCGGTCACCCATCCAAGTACCGACCGCGCCGAACGTTGCTTAACCTGTGATATCGTAAGATACACACAGTAACCACGGCGCCACGACGACTTCGTACATGTTGTACCTGAACATATTACCAACCGATGTGTAAGGATAAAAACATGATTTTTGAAAATTGGCTCTATAAAAAAATCACAAATATCGCTAACTTACAGTTGCAACTGGATGTTTCTACAAAATACCATACTGGATTCATATAAAAAATACATAAAAATATAAATTATACCTCTCTTAATCGATGGCTAAAGAAAATATTTTAAATAGTTATACATATATACATACATACATAACTTCACGCCTGTATCCCATATGGGGTAGGCAGAACACCAGAGGTTATAAAAACATCTGATGTCACGTTTGACAAATTTGGAGGCAAAATAATGGTGGAGAGAGGCTATTGCAGTATTCTATTCTATTCTATTGCAGTGACAGGGGATCAGCCTATCGTTCACAAAAAAAACCTCTAAGAGAACCTCTGTCCCATAACTGACTTGTACAGTATGCCCGGGAAGAGAAACAGCTGGCACATTCTATGTTTTTCTTTTGCTCCCAGTCCACCATAGAAATAGTTATACTTGTTGAAAAATAAACCAATTAAACGTATTTACGCTTGGACACGTTGGCGAATTTCGCTAGCGATATCTAGGCTGGGAGTATGCTGCGTTTGAATACCTACACCTCCTGCTACAATAGGGCCTTAAGCATAAGGCGTTAGTTCCCACTCCCAAGAAATGGAATGGTACGCCGCTGCCCACGGCCTAACGTTTGTTGTCGGGAAGTTCTATACAACGTGTAACAAAATGGAGAGATAAAACTTAAGGGTTAGCTTCTATACCATACGTAGAATATACAGTAAAAGAATTAGCATGATCAGTGCTGGTATAGACTTTCATACAAATCTATTTAATTATTTTACAACAAAATATTTTGACAACCCTAGTCAACCTAATAAGCTAAAACAAGTCTTGTGCCGCAGTCAGTGACCTTATGACCTTACCCGCACCGGCTGAACTTTGCAGTATCTGTCTTAGTTACCCATCACTTTATTTTTACGCCATCTGTTATCGAATAGATTCCATCAAAAGCTAACAGCTGTTTTTAGGGTTGACACTTAGATATTTTGATCTAAACTTTTAACTTGTTTTTCGGCAGAATCGTAAGGATAACAAACTTATGTTACTGTTACTTATAAACTACATCACCAAACATACAATCCCCTTAAGTATTATCTCTTCATTATGTTACACGTTGTATACAGCTATATAGCAGCTATTAAATTTCTTGATAGTGCGATGTAGGATCGTCAGTATCGTCATAATCGTAATTTTTATCCACTTTACATCGTAATTTGGTACTAACATCTACTGCCTATTTCATCTATGTATTTCTTAGGATTCGACGAATCCCCTAGTTATTAACTCAGGGCCCGCTGGCTAGAGACTATCCTTCACGTAAGTCTTCCAAATATCATCCTCTGCGACGGTGGTTTGCTCTAGCTGTGTTTTATGATTTATCAGAGGGTTTTAGTTGAATTAATATATATGTATATATTTATATCAATAAGGTAATTAACGAATTCAGAGCATTAATAAACCGACTTCACGTAAAAAATTTGTCTGAAGTATAAGGTCGTCAAGGTAAACGATCTCTGAATTCATACATATTAAAAAAAAAACATGTAGTACTCAATTGATTTCAATGAAATATATATGGGACCAACTCTAAAGTATCCTCTATCATATGAAACAAGAATCATCAAAATCAGTTCTCCCAGTCAAAAGTTATGAGGTAACAAACAAAAAAACATACAATCGAATTGAGAACCTCCTCCTTTCTTGAAGTCGGATGAAAGAACGACTTGAAACTTCGGCTAAAGGGAAAGTCATTTCCGTTTTTATAGATTTTTATCGAAAATTGCAAATTATTTAAAAAGTCCGTTTCTGATTTGAATATATGAGACCAACCAACTTGAAGTATCTTCCATTAAATGACACACTAAATAAAAGAAAGAAAGAAAGAAAATAATTTATTTTTTAACATCATCATAACATTTAAGAAAAGTATAAGTACTTAATACATTTAAAAATAAAAATAATAAGACCAGGTTAAAAAAATGGTCTCCCTCTCAGCATTTAGCAAAGTGTATGCTGTAAAGAACATACGCCCTGCCGCTGATACTATGAGGGAGCCAAAAAATTAAAAAAAAAACTTACCATCTAATTCAATAAACTAACACAAGTATACTCAAAAGCAATAAAATTCAGAAAATAAAAACTTTAAGTGAATACCTAAATAACTATACAACAAAAATAATATTAAGTATAAAAAAGATTAACAAAAACTTCAACAGTAAAAAACATTCGTTTTTGAACGAATCAACATTCTTTCAAAATCGATTCGGAAATGACCATGTAAAAGCGTAAGAAACACTTTTTTTTAATCATACACTCGTATTGATAACCTTCTTCAGTAGTCACTTGAAAATACAAGGTTGTATTGTTAGTCTCCAGACAATTTTTTTTTACACAATAATTTAAATTTATACAAATGAATTTTGCTAAAAAAAAGTTATGTATTTTTTGACAAGGAAACTAATATATTCGCTAACATATTAAGCAAAGCATGGTCACTCTAAATTATAAATGAATACTATTTAAATAAAGACGACTTCACGCTACTAGAAAACATTTTAAATCACATATCTTGTACAATAAAGAAAATTTATTTTTTATTATTATTATTACGACGTACCAACGAAAAGCCGCGTCTTAGTAGCTACGTTCATCAACAGCGACTATTTGTAAAAAAGTTTTTGGTGCCATATCTTTAATTTTTTTGTACTGAGCGATACTAAAATAAATATGTTTATATCGTATCAAAGATAATAACATTTAAATTTGGCTGGTGACTATAAAACAACCCTGTATGATAATTCGCGAACTCTCCAATCTCAATCTTTAATATAAAATATCTCAGTAAACCGATTGCAAGGTCACCCTACAGTACTAAAAAAGCCATTTAAGTTGATAAGGAAAAACATGTGTGCAGCGCTTAAATTGAAAATGGCTGACCCACATATTGCTGAACTTATAATTCGTCTTGAAATGAAGGGCCGAGATGTCACACACAGCTGTGGAGTTTCCCTTATTTTTTCCCACAAAAACCTTTGCCCTTATTTATTGTAAGGGCTTTAGGGATCGTCGGGGTTACTCGCTTGTAAAAACTGTCTAGGAAGTTTCTTTTAATATTGTTTTATGATTTTACGTTTCGTTGATTTTATGACAATAAATAAAATAAATATTTTTTTACATCTCTCATGTTCGGTAAGTAGGTTCTTTTTACCTCCAAATGGGGCTTGTAGGTGACTAATTAGCGCTCTAGGGTAATAATCTAGCTAGAAAAGCCTTAGAGCGGTAAGTAATTAATACAAAACACTTCTTTCTTTCAAAAAGTTCGCATACATTTTACCATCATACTGGCAATAGACATCAAGTATGTGATGACTGACTTCATCAAGTGTTTTGTGAAATTCCTAAGATGAATAAAACTTTTTGAATTTTTTTTTTAATTTTGAACATGCATTCATCCCAATGACCAAAGAGGTCGCTTTGCTATTCAGCCTTGTCTTCGTGTGAGTATAATAGTCATCAATTTTAAATATCGAACGGCGAAGCTCAATTTCAATCTTGAAAAAAAAATGAAAAGGTTCTTTACTTGATTCTTTTTAATGAAAAAAGGCGGGAATAAAAAACTTACTTTAAATATTGTTTGTTTTTGGGATGTTTTTATAATTACGTGCTAATTAGGAAAAAACATGAGTTCTTCAATTGATAAAGATATAAGTTGCACTCCCGATTCAATGAAAATGGAAGCTGAAGCAGCAATTAACAATATTTTGCCTGAAACTTGTAAAGAAAGATATTTGAAAACTTACGACGAGTTCATAAAGTGGCGAACAGAAAGACTAGAAAAGTCTTTATCCGAGACTGCAGTGCGATCACAGAACTTTATCGAATCGTTTGTTAACGAATTTTCGTATAGTATGGAGACGGTTTTTAAGAAAAGATTGAAATCTATCCATTGCCGCACGGCCAATTTAAATAAATGTGTGCCTTGTTAATTTTGAATGTTTGTAAACATGTTGTATATTTATATATCTGTAAAATAAAACATTACAATGTTACTCAAAACTTGCAATCGACTCCATACTATACGAGCATTCTGTGATCGCACTGCTGTATTCTTAACATACTTTAGTGAGCTATCAAAAAAGCTGCAGCCATCTTGTTTGTGGTGCATTTATTCAATATTAAAAGCAACTATGAGTACTAAACACGACATCAATATCAAGAACTATTCAAAATTATCATCTTTTCTAAAAAGACAATCTGCTGGGCATAAAAGTAAAAAGTCAAAGGTTTTTAAAGCTCAAGACGTGAAAACATTCATAAATGAAGCCCCTTTTGACATATATTTAGCTGTAAAGGTACGTAAAATAATAATCATATAATGGTAATACTTCATAATCTATACTAATATATAAAGCTGAAGAGTTTGTTTTTTGTTTGTTTGATTGAACGCGCTAATCTTAGAAACTACAAGTGGGATTTGAAAAATTCTTTTTGCATTTGATAGCCCAACTCTTGAGGAAAGTTATAGGCTATATTTTATCCTGAAATTCCCACGGGAAAAAACTAGCCACCGCGCGCGGTTTTACCCGAGTAACTTTTGATCCCGTAAGAATTGCGGGATAAAATATAGCCTATAACTTTCCTCAAGAGTTAAGCTATCAAATGCAAAAATAATTTTTCAAATCCCACTTGTAGTTTCTGAGATTAGCGCGTTCAAACAAACAAACAAAAAACCAAACTCTTCAGCTTTATATATTAGTATAGGTAGATGTCTCGGGCTGAAATTGATACCTTACAGCCCTTAGCTACTAATCTACTATAACAATATCTTATAATATTACATTATCTATGTACACGTTTTTCAAAGAACTTGATTTATGGATACTACATACGTAATAAATATTCTTGTCGGCTCTTGTAGTCGTATCATTTTACTAATGTCACAATCTTACTAATATTATAAATGAGAAAGATTGGATGTATGGATGTTTGTTCCTCATCACGGCAGAACGACTCAACGGATTTTGATGAAGTTTGGCACAGTCCTGGTATACAGTCTGGAATAGCACATAGGCACGTTTTATACCGATATTTCCAGGGAATTCGAAATTGCGCGGATAAAACTTCGCCAGTACAAAATAAGACACATAGGTCTTTAAAATCGATATTATAGAACGTTTATTGATATTATTTTAACACGTGTTTATTGTTATATATTTTATGTATTTATATTTTATTATAAGTATGTATTGTATGTATATGTATGTTTATGTATGTATTGTATGTAATATATCTTTTCTATGTTAGTATGTTGTACGCACTTAATTTGTTTTTTTTCTTTCTCATTTCCCAGCCCAGGCTTGCTGGTAGAAATTTCTTTTAGAAATAAGCTTTGCCTTTGTACCTTGTTGTCAATTTAATTGTTTGTCTATTTAAGTTTCCTTGTGTGTACATAAATTATTAAATAAGACACATAAAAAGGTTTTTTCTATACATTTAAACACTTTTTGTGGCGCCTTAGTTGCAAGAACAAGTTGAATAAACGTTTAAAATAAAATTAAATATTATTGAATGCTTGTATTGCTATTATTGAAAATTGAAGACATTAATAATCTAATATTGTCTTAAGCTTTCACGATTCGTATTATTAAATAAAACACTTTTTAACCGGATTTATCGCTTGTATTTATGCATGCGCGTATATATATCGCGTATGTTTCGGTGTCTTTGCAGACCCCGTGGTCACGAGCGAGTGTTTTATTTAACATTAGTAATCTTCTTAGTTATCACAATTCATAATTTTAAATAGAAGACTTTTCCGAATGGATTTTATTGTTTACGTTCTTGTCGTAGCGTGGTAGTTTCTGCGCATATCATTCGATATCGCAGGTTAAGCGACGTTCGCCACGATTGGTAAAAGGATGGATGACCGCCGCCGCCAATCATTCATTTCTCAAGACGACTTCCGTGCTTCAACACGTTATGCAGTCGGTCCTGGTTGCTGTGTACATGTACACAGAAGTCGTTAGGGCAGATTTATCCAAAGCCAAAGTCAATAACTCGTTCAGAGGTCAACGTGTACTTAGATACGCTTTTATAATAAAGTTCAATATGATATTTAAGATTAAAATAATAAATAAATAAATAATAAAATCCGCAGACAATCACACCAATATAACTACATGGCCTCAAAGTAAGTGAAGCTTGTGTTATGAGATACCATGTAGAGGCCTAGAATGTAAATACATATTATATAGATAAATGCCCAGACCAGTAACATTTTTTTTTCTTTATCCGGGCGGGAATCGAACCCTTGACCACTGGCGACTGAGTCGGGTTATCACCAATTTTTACCCATCAATAGATTTAAGGATACCACTAAACAAGTGTTGTGTGAAAAGGAATACTCCGAATAACATCCGGATGCAAGAAAATGGACTCCCTGGCTGTAAACTGTTAATTGAATATTTTTAAAAGATAATTGCTGTTGAGTTTCTTGCCATTTCTTATCAGCAGATCGACTTTCCGAAGTAGTGGTATATTCAGTTCAATTTGTAGGTACTATTTCAATTATATTTATGTAGGTACCAACAAAAAATATATTTTTGACTTTGACTTTGCCATTTCAACACCTTGAAAATTCTGACATCCACTAACAAATTTTGGAATAACAAGAATTTTTAAAACAAGCCAAGTTTAATCAACTCTGTAGAAATATTAATCAACATGACTACACACCGGCGCGCTTCGTTTACAGCTGTTATTTTTAATTACGCGTCCATATTTACACAGCGCCAGGGTACATTATTGTGATGTCATTTTGAGTGTGTGAGTCTTTAATTGGGTTAATAGCGAGACTAAAATCTGGTTTAGAATAGATGTTTTTGAATTAAAATATAGGGTCTTTCAATATGGACGGGTAGTTTTCAAAATGGAATAAATCAGGGTGTGCATGAGACATTAATGAAATTATTATTTTATTTAAAAGGCCCGTTCATGCTATTTTGTTTTGAATATAACATTGAATTATGTTTTATTCAAATATATTTGAATATAACATAATTCAAATGTCCGCCGCAGTTTCGCACGGATCCGGGAAATCAAATTTTCAATGACTCCGCTGCATTTATTCTACTGGAACTGAGTGATGGCCTAGGTTATGTCGACTTTCAGGGTATCTGTTTATTTCGGCTTATTGGTCGTTTCAATTGGTAATTGGAGACTTCAAAAACTCCCACAAGTAAATATTATATCAATATGGTTTAATTTAGGCTTAAAATGGATCTGCCTGTTGATTGCCTGTTGTGTTCAGACCATGCACCGTCCTCAAATATACCGGAGCGCAAAAGAAACTCCAAATATTTCATTGCGTTCAAGTCGCCGCGTCCGTTGAGGTCGTTACATCCAAACCGGTACGATCCCAACGGCGACTTCCCATGTAACAAATTATTTGGCGTTTGTGTGCTCTGGTATATCTGAGGCCTAAACAATCTGAGCGCTTTTTCTTTTTATTAAAGACTAAAAATAAGTCGTCGTGGCGCCGTGGTGACCGCCGACCATTCATTTCTCACGACGATTTCCGTGCTTCGGAGGGCTTTTAAGCAGTCGGTCCCGGGTGCTGTATACTTGTATACAGTAGTCGTTTGTCAGAAGCCATTTCGGCACCCTGAAATATCTGACATGCACCAACCAGCACCGGGCCAGCTTGGTGGATTACGGTTTAAACCTCCTCGTCGCCCAGAAGAGAGACTCATAGCCCTACAGTGGGCTCATTACACGGAGTTGTGATGATGATGATGAAAGACAAAAAAGATAATAAATAAATATTTCTGACACTCACACAACATTATCTAGCCCAAATTAAGTTTCTTAAAGAACTTGTGTTATGGATACTAGATAACTGATATACTTAAGAAATATATACACATACATATTGAATAAATACATACTTTTTATTAGATTAAACTTAAATAAACATATAAACATCCATGACTTGAGGACTAATTTCTGTGTTCATCACACAAATATCCGCCGCCGCCGGGATTCGAACCCAGGACCTCTGGCATAGAAGGCAATATATGTTACCGCTACACCAGCCGGTCGTCGGTCAAAGATGAAATACAAGATGTAGATAGCAGACAGGCCTAGAAAAGAACTGATTTTTTTATAAAATAAAACAGGAACACATCACCGCTTGATTGTATATGAAGGGTGGTCGGTAGCCAGTCGGACCCTGACGGGATCCTACCGCCAAGCGGGGGTCACTCAAATTAGTCGCCTTTTACGACACGCTTATCCAGGGGTAGGGCCTCTACACGGCTTTGGCTGTGTTTTTGTTAATGAATATTAAATTCTTCTTAGTATTTGGTGATCCTGGTGATTCAAACTCAAACTGAAATATTCTTTATTTCGTAACTTATTTCGGGATCGTACCGGTTTGGATGTAACGACCTCAACGGACGCGGCGACTTGAACGCAATGAAATATTTGGAGTATTTTTTGCGCTCCGGTATATTTGAGGACGGTGCATGGTCCGAACACAACAGGCAATCAACAGGCAGATCCATTTTAAGCCTAAATTAAACCATATTGATATAATATTTACTTGTGGGAGTTTTTGAAGTATTCAAGCGTACACATTTGAAATAAGTCAAACAATTTACAAATTGAACTGAATCTACCACCACTTCGGAAAGTCGATCTGTTGAGAAGAAGTGGCAAGAAACTCAACAGCAATCATCTTTTAAAAATAAGAAAAAAAAATACACAATAACAATTTACGGCTAGGGAATCCCATCTTCTTGCATCCAGATATCTTATAGTAAACCTTTTCACATAACATTTATCCTTAAATCTATCGAAGGGTTAATCTTAAATATTTTGGAATTTTATTATAAAATAAAGCGTACACATTGACCCATGAACGAGTTGGTGATCTTCTGGAGTCTACTATTATATTAGGCAATCAAGTACTAGACAGATACGTAGACATAGGTATATAGAGGTAAAGATAGAAGCAGAGATAGACGTAGCGATAGAGGTGAGAGAGAATACAGATAATGTGGATGGAGATGAGAATAGTCGTGGACAAAGACAGGTTTTGGTGATATAGCAGCTGACTGTACCATACATATTCAAACTCAAATTTCCGGTGTCTGTTTAGACATTTATCGGGCAAAATTTAGTCTTAAGTCAAGGATTGATGACATCTAATTGTTCTTTTCTCTATCTGGTATATCACATGGTTGTCTGGTAGAAATCGCTACTCAGCGATAAGACCGCCAAGTTTTTATGTTTAATGTAAGTGTTCTTTTTTCTTTTACTGTACCTTTATAAACTGAAGTGTAAATAAATAAATATCTCTTTCTTTCCTATTGTTACAGAGAGATCCTCGCAGCCAGTCCTTCTCTTACCGGTAGCTCCGTGGCTGCGACTCCTACACATCATAGAAGAGAATTCAAAAGAGAGTCTACTAAAGAAGATAGGTGAGTTCCATCTTCATTATAGCAAATAACATTATGCCTTCTGATGGATGAGGAGAATGAGGCTGCACTGTTAAATTTTTTTAGTGAAAATTACATAAAAGCTTGGGCAAACATTTCATCATCATCATCACAACTCTTTGCAATGAGCCCACTGCAGGGCTATGAGTCTCTCCCCTAGGTGACGAGAAGGTATAGGCCATAATCCACCAAGCTGGCCCAGTGCTGGTTGGTGGATGTCAGAATTTTCAGGGCGCCAAAGTGGCTTCTGACAAACCCTAACGACTACTGTATACAAGAATACAGCAACCGGGACCGACTGCTTAACGTGCCCTCCGAAGCACGGAAGTCGCAAACATTTATGTAATATTAAATTTTGATGTAGTTTTACATGAGAGATGTAATTACACATTACATAACTGTGTATTTTTTCTATAATTTATGGATTATTTCGGCAATTTTATACCTTTTTAAAGTATATTTAAACATTTTTATGTATTGCTTCTGTGATAATCCCAGCCCATGTGTAAAAATACAAATTGTTCTGTCATTATACACGTTTTAGGTATAATTACAAAAAAAATAATAAAAAATCTGTAAAATTACCGAAAATTATTTTCTTTTCCACAATTTACTGAAATTTACAGCAGTTATCGGTACATTCTACAGGTTTATGTACTTTTTTTTTATCTTTATTTAGAAAGCTATGCACCTATAAGGTTAAGACAGCTTTTATGTACTTTTTTGCATGTAAAATCACATAATTTTTAACAGTGTGCAAACCAAATAGCCGCGTTTATTTTAGCCCTACCTTCCTTGGATATGCGTGTCCTAAGAGGTGAATAATCCGAGTGACCCTGATGAGAGCTTGGTGGTAGGATCTCATTAGGGTCCACCTGACTAGCAATCACTCTTCATGTAAAATCTGCTGACCTACGACCTAATCTTCATTTACCATCGGGTGCGATTGAGCGCACACGCGGGACGCACAATTAAAAAAAATCAGCACGAAATAGGTCTATGGCGGGTATCAATATTAAATCTATACTCTATACTAATATATAAAGCTGAAAAGTTTGTTTTTTTGTTTGAACGCGCTAATCTCAGAAACTACAAGTGGGATTTAAAAAATTCTTTTTGCATTTGATAGCCCAACTCTTGAGGAAGGTTATAGGCTATATTTATCCCGAAATTCCACGGGATCAAAAGTTACGCGGGTAAAACCGCGTGCGGTGGCTAGTAAATAAATAAAATCCACAGATAATCACACAAACTACATGGCCCCAAAGTAAGCGAAGCTTGTGTTATGAGATACCATGTGGCGAACTAGGGGGGAACCTAGAATATTAAATACATATGTAGATAAACCACCAGACCCGGTAACATTTTTTTTTCTTGTTTCGGGCGGGAATCGAACCCGCAACCACTGGCGTCTGAGGCAGATAGGTATGGGGTATCGCCAAAGTGGTCGTCATATTCAACGGACTTTTATGAGTAACTGATGCGACCAATGAATAGTAGGTAAAAGAATAGTTAATATAGTAGCAATAGAATAGTAAATATAGTAGTGGTACTATAAATGACAAGACGTTGATTATTGAAACGCGTCGAACTGCGCGGTAGCTAATTCTTTTGTTCGTAGGATAAATGAACAGTTTTATTTCTATTGAAACGCGGCAATAGTCCGATACAAAAAATAAAACTATCTATATTTAAAACCCATTTCTATTAAAACTTAAATATAATAGCACTATAGGCGGGCATTGTTTTTCCCACGTACATTTTCAAATGTTTTCGAATTTACTTCAGTTTCAATGCTTTCAAAAGTTCCGGAATCCATAAAAACCGTATGCCCTGCCAGTTCTCTAGGGACTAGTATCACATGAGTAGATAAACGGAACAGAGACAAAGCTTCTTAAGAACGTGCAAAATTGTTACCTATTTTGGTAGGGTTGTCACAATAGGTAAAGACAAACTAAACAAAACATTTGTTAAATAGTTTTATTGTTCAGTATATAGAATACTTTACAAATTACTTACTCTAATAATTTTCTTTTAATAATTTTTGTTTTTTAATAATTTATTGTTTCTTTTGACGGTGTGGTAAATTCTGAATCTAACATATAGTTTTTTCAAGTACTCTAACGGGAAACACTCACATGGCATATCAAATTACAATCTTTAATACGTTTAAGTATTTCATTGCCAATATTGACAATATGTATTTCAAGATCGAAATATTCGCGAAACTTTTGCTCGAGCAATTCAACAAATGCGATAAAGTTATCAGGAGGTATAATTAAAAAACCCAATTGTACATTTCCATCATTAAAATCCTTGTAATGGCTGAATAGAGAATCTTTTCCCATATTTATAGGTTGTTCAGATCTCTTAACATACAGTTTTATTTTTTCGCATTTGTTGTGTTGTTCGAGGCAGTTTCTGTACAAATAGCCTGATACATAAACTAAACCATTTTTTTCCGGTAAATCAAATCGATAGTCACTTGTTCCTACTGTTAACTCAGAGGCAATAACTTCGTCAAGTTGTGGATCTAGCGAAACTTGTGAGTTAAAAATACGACAGTCCTCTGGTTTCATAAGTAAGCTATCGAAATCTTGATCACAATTAGTATTTTGAGGTTTCTTTAAGATATTGGTTATAAATATCTTTTTGAAGGCATTACTAAGTTGTTGACATGTTGGTTCCATACAGTTACCACCCGCCTGTCTAACTTTCCCGAAGAAATTTTCAATTACGTCTTGATTTAGGCGTCTCGTTAGTATAAATTTAATTCCTTCTGATTTTGAATCATCAGATAGTAGTAATAAAGATTTTATGGACACTACAATAAACAACCATTTTTAATAATAAAATACCACGTTTTACATCAAAATATTCAAACTTCCAACTAACAAAAAAAACAACGTGCGTCGCGCTGACCCTGAGATTGTACACTAGCTGTGACAGAGTAAACCGGTTTTTACCAGTGTCGCCGCGTACGCGACAAGCGGCCAGTGGTCACGCACACATGCCCCGCGTGCTTGTAGTATTACAATCGATTCGTGCGGATGTATGAAGCTTTGTCTCTGTTCCGTTTATCTACTCATGTGCTAGTATAAAGGGTTAAGCGTCTTTACTAGGGTGAGCCCATCTTGGTGGTCGTAGCCCTTTAGGGTCCATCTGACAACCGACCACCTATCAAAGTCTCGTGACAAATATCATTGCATGGTGACGTGCTTTGACAATATTTTTTGTATTATTGTTGATATATGTGATAGAGGTATACATTTGAATGGGGTACGTATTAGAACACCTAAAATTAAAATATCCAAAGTTAAAACCCCGATGTTCAAAACCCCTAAAATTACAATACCTAATGATTGGTTGACCTAAATTCAAAATAATGAAAGTTCTAAATGTCGAACGATTATTATATCGAAGACCATAAACCCTAACTTCACTATACCTAAACTTGAAATATCTAAAGATATAATCCCTAATGGTAGGTTGATCTAAATTCAAAATAATCAAAGTTTTAAATGTAAAAGTAGTTTTTATTTATAATCAATACAAAATAATCATAATTATAGCCATATAACAATTTCGCTGAATATACATTATGTCAATAAGATTAACACTATAATCTATAATTTTTATCAAAAACAAAAAAATACCTAAAAATTTTATTTAAAGATTGGCAGCAATAGCCAACAACAGGCCAACATGAGTGTACTCAGGAATATTTTGCAATATACGAGGGGTGATCCAAAAGTAATGATAATCAATAATAAATACAATGAATAAAATAAAAATAAAAATTTATTTCTCAACATAGTCTCCTAGCAAGTCTATACATTTAGTCCATCTCTTTTCTAAACCTAAAATTCCCTTAGAAAAAAAATGTTTATCTTGACTCTCAAAAAAGTCCTCAACCGCGGCCATCACGTCGCTATCATCGTCAAATTTCTTGCCTCGGAGGTGTTCCTTAAGTCGTGGAAAGAGATAGAAGTCACTGGGGGCTAGATCTGGTGAATAGGGAGGGTGTTCCACCAGCTCAAAGCCCGCTTCCTGAATGGCAGCCATGGCAATTGCAGCTTTGTGAACCGGTGCGTTGTCTTGATGGAACAGCACTCCAGCCCGCAGTTTGCCTCGCCTTTTCTCCTTAATAGCCTCCCGCAATCTTCTTATTTGTTCTGCATAGTAGGAGCCTGTAATAGTGGCCCCCTTTTCCAAGTAGTCCACCATGATTATTCCTTCAGCGTCCCAAAAAACAGACGCCATAACCTTCCCTGCTGAGCTTGACACTTTGAATTTCTTCGGCGTCGGTTCATCGGATCGTTTCCATGTCATCGATTGTTGTTTTGTTTCAGGATCAAAATGGTGGATCCAGGTCTCGTCCATGGTCACAAAACGTGACAAAAAATTATCCTTGTCTGCCTGAAACTTTTCGAGATTTGCTCTTGACATGTCGACTCGTTTCTTCTTTTGCTCGTCGTTTAACATTTTCGGTACCCAACGCGCGGAGACCTTTCTCATATGCAATTCGTTCGCAAGGATTCTTTGAATGCTGCCATATGAGATCCCTGTGACCTCAGCTACATGCCTGATAGTCACTCTTCGATCTTCCAATACAACTTCTTCAACTTTTTTCACATTTTCTTCAGTGAGGGACGTCGATGGGCGTCCTTCGCGGTGTTCGTCTTCCGTCGATGTTCTTCCCAGTTTAAACTCCTTAGCCCAGCGTGCAACTGTGGAATATGGAGGAGAAGAGTCCCTTAATGTTTCCATCAAGTCGCTGTGTATGTCTTTGGTAGACATTTTTTTCAAGCAGAGGTATTTAATGACAGCTCTGATTTCGTGTTTTTCCATTTTGATGTTTACTCCTTGACAGTCCGTATTCAAATGAATTTAGCTCCCGGGAATCGTGGCCTATTTATATGATTTTTTTTTCCTGTACTAGTGGGTAACTGAGCAAGTGACTGATATTTTTTTTATATTTTTGTGTGCACTAGAAATAACTGATTATCATTACTTTTGGATCACCCCTAGTATTGTCTATTTTTGACAATTTATGTTGATATTTTCTCTTCCTTTTCTTTGGTACTGATTCACCATTTATAATTTTGTAGATTTGTGTTAGGTTTACCTTGGTTTCTTTAATCAGTTCCGACACCAAACGATAAAATCCAACATGTCTCTGAGAACATATCTGGTTTATGTGATGGTGAAATGATTCGGCACTATTTTGAGTCCGGGGAATAGTAGCCGAATGATCTAAACACCAAAAGTGGGGGCTATATTTTGGATTCTGATTTCGTCCTATATAATTTTCTTCAAACCATTCAGCGATTTTTCGGCCGTCATCTGATAATGTTTGCAACAAATCATTGAAGTACATTGACACGTTATCTGGATGAACATAGCATAATGCCATCAAACATTTTATTTCTTGATTAAATTTATTATCACTGTTATATTTCGAAGTCAATCCTTCCTTCTGAACTTTCCGATATAAAATTTGACGGAGGTGAAAAAAACAACCTTTTAAATTAATAGTTTCGAAATTTTGACGAATACTTAAAGCAGCGGCTTTTTCAAAGTCCATAATTACATATGATGGGTTCAGCGTAATGTTGTTCAGCGTAATGTTGTCATAAGACGCCTTGTCTTTGTGCGTACATAGGGCGAATAGTAAAGGAAATGTTTTTTGAGTATTATGCAGTGAGCCATGTATGGTGTACAATTGCTGGAATATCGTAGGGACTATCTTAAAAGTCCCATCCATTAGCCAGTAATCAGCTTGGCTTAAATATGTTAGTAACTCTTTTGTACTGAATAATATAACTCTTTTAGATTCAGCAAAAACTCGTTCTTTAATAACGAAATTTTCGTTATTTATCATTGTTGATTGATAATTAATATCGAAATCAAATTTACATGGCTCTTTTGGTATCTTAAGTACCTTTTTTTTCTCTCTATTAATAATTTGTCGCATCGAATCCTTTGAAGGTAAACTTACGGCGATATCAGTACTAGTAGATGCGACATGATTTTGTAACATTTGACACGTCCTAACAGTGGGTTGTTCTCTCGTCTTCAATTTTAAATCATGTATATTCTGAGCCACATCTACTCTGATGGGATTACCCTCGTGGTTATGTTCGCCATTACATGATATCACTGATGCACTTCCGCCTTCCGTAAAAACATTTGTTATCAAACGCGCTTTGCAATTGTATGAGTCATTATATTTAAATTCACATTCCCAATACACTTTGTCATTATACTGTCGATTTTTACCATACGTGAATTCAATTCAATTCAATTTTAGGGTTGAGTGGCAACCAGCCGTCGGTACTAAGCGACAGACTATTACTGCCAGTATCACGTGATGAGACAGACACGGTATTAGGAAAAACAGATTCATGTGATACCATACGTGAAACCATCAACTTGAACTTTAATTGCACCTTTTTGACTTTTAAACACAGATATACTTTTGTTTCCCGTCATTTTTTAACTGCATTTAGCTATTTTGTAACATCAGGAACTAACTAACGAGTGACATCCACACGCAACAGAAATATCAACCGCAACGTCATTATTCTTTGTAGGTACCCACATTTGTTAAATATAGTTTGTTTTCAATCTTCTCATATTTAATGTTGGTATTTTAACTTTCGATGTTTTGAATTACGACATTGTGAACTTGTATTATTATGACCTTAAATATTTTGAACTATTAGGTGATTTGGATATTAGAAATTTCAAACTTAGTTGTTTTGTACTTCGGGGTTTCATCATTAGGTTATTAGAATCATTAGGTATTGTAATTTTAGGGGTTTTGAACATCGGGGTTTTAACTTTGGATATTTTAATTTTAGGTGTTCTAATACGTACCCTTTGAATGTAATATAATTTTGGCACTGTTAACATAAAAATTACAATCTTTTAAAAATAAACGAATGTAAAAAACTATATAATAAAAGACGTGTGGCACTCGGAGACTGCCGCGGTAAAGCTATTGCATAGCATTTTTTATCAACTTATGCAATTATAATTATTTATTTATTTTATTAATGCAGTAATGTTTGATCTAATATGAAGTTCCACAAGTTCTTAGTAGATGGCGTTGATTGTTTATTAAAGCCCGCATGTAAAGTTATGAAATCAAAGTATCACCGCTGTGCCGTTCGGAGTGGGGAGTGTTAGGTTTTTTTCGTTACGGAATTTCTGGATTCGGTCCTCACGCTCAAGGCCCGCGATAGAAGCTATACAATAGCTTAAAAAATATCTAGTTTGTTGTCCTCTTGAGCAAAAGTTTTGATGACTGAAATCAGAAGTCTGTGATAAAATGAATTAAGTTACTTTCGATTACATCTTCATTTACCATAATTGCCAACGCTGCGTCACGCGGTCGAACGCGCGTTTCATACAAAACTGCAACGTCCGTACCATACGCGCGATCGATACGGACGTTCGGAATGCGCCAAGCGCCGCGTCTGATACGCGCGTACGGTACGGAAAATCTTATGAATGTTTGTATGTTTAAATCTTTCTTAGTAGGTTGTATAAATCTATGGGTAGGTGTGCCTATTTGAATATGCGGACGTACGGTACGCGCGTTCGAACGCGTAACCCAGCCTTGACACTAAGGCGAGATGAAAGTCACACGTGGGTTGAAAAAGTTTATTCCAATTGCGTTCTATTTTTCAGATCATCTAAAATGGATTCTTCTCGAAGGGAAAGTGGGAAACGAGTGGACCAGGGGACTACGACTAGTCCTCTCAGAGATAGTTGTAAGAGAGACCCCAGACATGAGCCTAACCGACAAGTGGTATGTTTTAAATCTAATTTACTTACTAAGAAATTATGTTTTTATAAAGCACCTTTAAATAACCCAAAAAAAAATTACGTAAACACTAAGTTTGTTACACCAATCATGTAAAAAAGTAAAAATGGGTTTATTGTGACAGCAGTATTTACACATAAAAGTAACAAAAATAAAAAAGAACATATAGTAAAAAAAAGTACAAAAAAAATACATATATCAAAAAACTTAAAATAAACAAGAGCTTAAACATTGTCAAATAAAAGAATTAATAAAATTTAATATAAAATACTGCTGAAACAAAGGCACACAACTCAGCATGTACTTTATTGCGTATGGAAAAAAAGCGCTGATTTTCAGTTGTGTCCTAATATTTGGTGACTGTCCTCAGATAAATTAAATAATAAATATTAAAAATTTATATAGTAATTAATATAATATAATATAGAGATAAATCATAACAAATAAAGACAAATTTATACATATATAATTGACAAAAATAATACATATATTACAAATCAAACACAAAATCAAACCTCCCAAACACACAACCGCTACAATAAAAAAAAAACATCGAGCCACTTTCTTTACTGCGGAACACACTGTTTATTTAATAAAAACTATTTATATTTTTTATTGAAGGTATTCTTTGTCATGTGGCCCCTAAGTGGCGACCAACTGGTGTAGTGATAACATAATATATTGCCTTTTATGCTTGAGGTGCTGGGTTCGAATCCCGGTATCAGGAGATGTTTGTGTGATGATCACAGATGTCAGCCACCATGGATGGTTTCTGTGCTTAGTTAAATTTATTATCTAATAACAAAAAATAAAAAATATTATATATAATATACAATAATTATCCGTTATCTAGTATCTTTAAGAAACTTATTGTTGTGTATAGGTCAGAAAATATTTATGAAGCCTATATAGTAATCCAGATTATACACTATTTTCATACAAAATTTCATCATGATCCGTTCAACCATTCCGCCGTGATTGAGGAACAAACATCCATTTAAACTTTAATTTATTTATTTATTCAGTCACAAAATCCACAGCTCTTAATAATTAATACATAAAAAATATAGAATAATTCTGATAGCCATTTATGGACTTACATTATTTTAGTGTGTCTTCTAGACGAGTAACAAATTATTTAGTATATACAAAACATTACAATTATAATATTACTTTATAACTAATTAAATATTTAAATACAAATTATGGATTTGATAAATAATAAAAAGGATTTGTTGACAGTCACATTGTAAAAATTAAAAAAAAAAGGTTGATTAATGTCAATTGAGAGGAAATATAATTGTCAATGGCTTACAAAAATTAATTATTACTAAATAAAGATATTTAATACAGAAAACTTAAAATGTTAAAAATTACAAAAACAATTAACTATTCAAACAAATTATTAAATTTAAGAAAGAAAAGCAATTAATAAAAAAAATCTAATTAAATGAATATTAAATTGATTCAATAAAATTGACAGCAATTAAAAACTAAGTGTTATTAAGTGAGTGTAGGGTGTGTAGTGAGTGTGAGTGTGTTTCGTGGAAAGTGACTAGTTAAAGGGCTTCACTTACTTTTCTTTTGAAAGTACTTTTAGGGTCATGAAATAGGTCTGATACATTTATAATATTAGTAGGATATTTACTGGCCTTTGTATGACAAGAGGCGAAGAACTTAAACTCTTTGATCTATGCTGATAGCTTCTATAGGGTCGCCTTATAATAGTCAATAATATTTTAATAGCAGATTAAGACTGATAAGTGGGTCACAATTACGAAAAAATAAAATATCTTTTTTAAAATTTTTCGTAAATGAAAATTTCAAAATTCTTCTAAATTATCAAAATTTAAATTTGATCTGTAGTTTATGACTGCACAGCAAGTAATAAAAACGTTTCCTTCTTATTATATGAAGTCACAAAATGTACATTAATCTTCAATTTTACTCACAGAGAATAATTTTGATTAAACTCATACTTAAGACATACGTCATACTCAATTTACATAAAACGTTAAATTATTCCTCACAAATTGGTTCGAAAGCCCTCTGTTTTAAACAAAATGATTGGCAAGAAAATTGAAAAGTAATTTCAAAAATAGGTTTGTAAATCTTAAAAAAATCAAAAAAAAACCGTCCAATTTTATAACAAAATAACTATCATTTTGTAGAAACGGTTTTTGCAACAAAAGGTGTGATTCTTTTACAAGGAAATTAATATATTCGCTAACATATTAAGAAAAGCGTGGTCTCTTTAAATTACGAATGAATCCATTAAAATAAACAAAACATCTTGTATTACTACGTCGTAGTATTATCAATGAAATGCCATGTCGTAGTAGCAATGTTCATTAACAGGGACTATTTGTAAAAAAAAAAAAACAACGAATGCAGAGCATTAAAAAAAACGACTTCACGTCAACACTTTGGCCGACTAATAATGACATCCACGTAAACATTCTCCGAAATCATACATATTGTTTCAAAAATTTGAAATTTTCAATGAAGTACTCAATCGATTTCGATGAAATTTATATGAGACCAACTACGAAGTATCCTCTATCATATGAATTAATAATTTTTAAAATCGATTCGTAATTGTCGATAACTCCCAAGCGTTAATCATCACTCAATAGTAGATTCACAGTAAATCTATACATATAATAAAATGGTAGGAAAGTCAAAACTGTACATTGAATATTTTTTTAAAAGAATACTTGGGTTATGATCTACAATCGAAACAGAAACAAAAAATATAGTTTTTAGAATTTTTGTCTGTTTGTCTGTTTGTCTGTTTGTCTGTTTGTCTTTCCGGGATAAACTCAAAAAGTACTGCATGGATTTACTTCAAATTTGGCATGAAGATAGTTAAGAAGTCGGGTCAACATATAGGCTACATATTATCACGCTAGCAGTGTTATAATCGTAGGTGCGTTTGGTGCTGCATAGCGTTCACGCAGACGACGTCGCGGGCAGCAGCTAGTTCTCCATAAAAAAAAACCGTCAAAAGATCTCTGCACACTTAAGTAGCATTCAAGTTTAAGCTTTCATAATACTTTAAATTCCTTAATTATCTTTAAATAACTAAACACCGATTTCATTATCAATCTAATCCAAACCAAAAAAACTACAAACGACTTAAGTACCTATCCAAATCAACCTTAAATCAACCCTAATTAGCGGTGATTAAGCTCAAATCCGTAGAAACTGGAATATTCCTTGATGTTTTGTAATCTTCAAAGGCTTTTAAAGCGTTCTGCTTGGTCGCGCAACCTTCTCGAAGGTTCTCATAGGATCAACGAAGTGTGCTAATACGATTTAGTCACAATTATGATTTACAATACGTAATTTGCATATTGATAGCTTATGTGGGGGACTGTTATGTGGGGGACGGTTAAGGGATTTCGTGGTTCAGTGAGTTTTACAGGGTCTTTTTATAGGTTAGTTTGTTTTGGGTCTAGCGGGATTGTTGCTGAGATTTTGACACGAATTTATAGTAAATGAATCCGTAAACAGGGCTAGGAAGTACCTAATGGTTTATAACTAAAAGAGATATTAAATAAACATAAACAGGTATAGAAAGTTCGTAACCTGATGAGAAAAATTACAATCATATATTTGCAACCGACTTCCAAAAAAGGAGGAGGTTCTCAATTCTTCTGTATGTTTCTTGTGTCTTTGTTACACGATATTTCGGACAATTATGAATCGATTTTAAAAATTCTTATTTCATATGATAGAAGATACTTCATTTTAGTTACTTGAGATTGAAAATTAAAAGAATATGTAAGATTTCGGAGAATGTTTACGTTGATGTCGGTTTTTTTAATGCTCTGCATTCGTTGATTATCATACAATGCTAAGTATTCAAC
Source organism: Stenoptilia bipunctidactyla (assembly GCA_944452665.1). Lineage (NCBI taxonomy): Eukaryota > Metazoa > Arthropoda > Insecta > Lepidoptera > Pterophoridae > Stenoptilia > Stenoptilia bipunctidactyla. Next base: position 16,057,075 of record OX101747.1, on the reverse strand, counting down.
ATCAAAACATACAAGCCTTCCATACATTATGTATGACTTAAATTTTCTTAATATACTCGGTTATGGCAAGCAAAATTATATCGAATAAGGGTCGTCTATATTTTTATATTTTTATTAATACACAAGTTACATTAGGAACAACATACTTCATCTGGCCATACTTGAAGGAGTTTTGGCGCCAACACTTATGTATGGTAGTGAATCTTGGGTGTGGCAGAAGAGACATGAAAGCAGGATTAATGCTGTGGAGATGAGAGCTCTGAGAAGCATGTGTGGAGTGAAATTGAGTGATAGGGTGCGCAACAGTGAAATAAGAAAGAGATGCGGATTGAAAGAGGATGTAGTGACTAAGATTGAAAAGGGTATGCTACGTTGGTATGGGCATTTGGAAAGGATGAGTGAAAGTAGATTTACGAAAGAGGTGTACAGAGCAAGAATGGATGGTGTTGTTGGAAGGGCCTAGGCGGACGTATGTCGATCAAATTGGCGACATTTTGAAAAAGGGCCTAGTCAAAAGTACCCGTAACCGGTGTTCATGTATGAAAAGATTGATGAACGTGGAAGAAGCGAAAGAGGTATGTCTGGATCGCAATTGGTGTTCCCTTGTCTCTGCCTACCCCAAAGGGAGACAGGCGTGAGGTTATGTATGTATGGTTATGTATTATTTAAGAGGGATACTTTAAGGCGACGACGATGCAACGTTTGTACCTTTTTTAACCGACTTACATACATACAAACATACATAACTTCACGCCTGTATCCCTTATGGGGTAGGCAGAACAACAGAGGCTATAAAACCTACTGATGTCACGTTTGACAAATTTGGAGGCATTATAATGATGGAGAGAGACTATTGCAGTGCTGTCACTGCCATAGTTTCTTTCCACCATTATAATTCCTCCAAGTGTATTAAAAGTGACATCAAGTGGTTTTTATAGTCTCTGGTGTTTTGCCTACCTCATAAAGGATACGGGCGTGAAGTTATGTATGTATGTATGCATTTCGTTCCTTGATAAAATTGTCTGTCCCTGTGGTGCAGTAGTCTAAACGCTACTGCGCCAATCTTGAGGTCAAGGGTTCGATTCCCGCAGGAATCAAGAAAAAAAATCCATCAGCTTATCGGTTACAAAAAAACTCCCTTTACTGACTCTTACGGTCATCCCGGGAAGAGAAGCAGCTGGCACATTCTATGTTTTTTCTTCGTTCCCAGTCCAGCATGAAAGACGGCTTCCAAGAGGAAAAGTCGATGTTTCATATACCTAAATTTCATCGAAATCGATTGAGGACTTTTTGAAAAATTATAGCAATGTCTGGGCGTAAAGTACGGTGCGTTTGAATATCTACATACCGCGCCACAAGAGAGCCTTAGGGCTATCTTAAATACAATTTGTATGTCTAATTCTTATGGCCAGCAAAGTGTTTATGTTTCCCTAAGTTGTTAAAAGTATCATCCCTTAAACTACCCCTAATTAGCTTAATTATTCCCAGTTAATGCGTTTCCGAGCAGATGACCATGAGTAATACCTTTTATTTTCCTACCCTCTGGTCTTCGTGACTTACAAAATTCCTCTAGTGTGTACGTCCATAACGTCCCCTAATGTTAATAGGTTAATTTGTAAAACACCTCGCCAAGACTTTTTTCGAATTTAATTTCATTCGATCTAGTAGTAAATCCTCAACACTTTATAATCAACAAATGCAGAGTAATAATAATAACGGAATAACCCTTGTCAAATCTTTTTAAAGTAAAACGTTATCTACGTACATATTTTCTGAAAATTATTGAAAAAATGCACGATCGATTTCGTTAAAATTTGAAGCCACCTCTGAAGGATCTTCTAGCAAATGAATTAAGAATCATCAAAACTGTTTCATTGAATAATTGCGCAATAAACATCCAAAAAAACATCCAGTGGAATTGAGAACCTGCTCCTTTCAGTTAGTTAAAACAGGGGGCGTCGACAATGTATGGAGATGGTGCAGACTGGTACATACTGGAGACAGAGTGAAGGAGACAGAACACAATAAGAGGAAAAGAGCAAGAATGATACCAGCGTAGCCCACGAAAAAAAATATTCAAATGATTGTTCGAATACATCGCAGTATTTTTTTGAGTTTACACTTATTCATATTTTTCTTCAAGAAATCTTCGCTTTTTTTAGAAATAACACTAAACGAAAACTTTTTCATGACTTCTTCATAATTTTTAAATTTTTAAATTATTTAACAAATATTTAAAGGGACCGTATTACATAATCGAATGAATTAGCGAATCGATGTTATTTGATTATAGCAACACAGACATAAAAAGAAATGTCAAAAATTAACGTCTACTTCACAATTTATTGTTTTACTTATTGTTCATCAAGTTAACCTTATATTTAGCCAGTTGCGATAAAAATAAGCAAACCTTACAGAACTGATACATATGGTATTTCACCTAACAAGTTTGAAAGTATTTGCTAATTTTTATTCAGACCAGAGCAAGTTGAAATCTCGAAGTCGTTTGAACTGTTTGAAATTCCCGCCATATTAGCCATGTGGACCATTTTCAGATGGCGTCTAGTCTTAACTTTTAATGTACGAAGTTGTACTTCTTCTCGTGAGTATATGTGTTCTATGAGTTAAAAACACCACGCCAATTCTTGTAAGTGCTCATGTAAGCAATGAGGTTTCGAAATGCGATAGTATTAATCACTAGGCAGTTACTTAGTACTGAGAGTACTACCACAGTAATACCATTACTGTGGTAATACCATTGGGTATTACCACAGCCCTATTCACAGTTACAACGCTAAACCCAATTAATACCGAGCCACTATTAACGGAAAATGGAGAAGAAAACGAAAAGCTCTAAATAGATGTCGCTTCATACGCTTGACACATAACAAACTATCAAATGAACAAGTTGTAATCGAAATTGCTTGTTCTGTGTTCTATTTTGGGGTAAACCTATAAAATAATGTAAAAGCACATGTATCAAACTATGAAAAATGTGGACCGTAATATGGTCATTTCCACAAAAGTTTAAATCAAGTTACATCCACAAGTTCTGTGGTATCCATTTTCTATAAAACTTATGACTACGCAATGATGCATTTCTAATTTTTTGATCAAAATCTCTATAAAATTAACTTTTACTATGGTATTTGAGTTGTTATGGGTCAAGCGTAATCAGCGCCTCTAGTAGAATAAGAAGGCAGTTTTCTACCCCATTGTCAGAGGAAACGGATAGCACGACAGTGGTAAAACGATAAAAAATTCGACAGATAATGAGGAATTTTCTGACAGGTCATAAAGATTAGTTCAATAAACCTCTATAGATGGCACTTTTAAAAAGCCGAAGGCGTTAAGTTTGTATACTATAATGTAGGTAAGTGGTATCTACCATCTATGGTTATTTATAAGTTCAGTTTCTGATACAGACGTCAATTAATTTATTTTACTTTTAAAAACGCAGTGTGGAATAAATGGCTATATGATAGACAAGACTTCGCCTTTTGTAAAGCGCCATCTATCGAAGCATTTTGTCCCATTTTTGTACTGTTTTGTTTTTTTATTAGAACAGCTAGGCTTGATAATCGATAAGCGATATAAAAATTGTACAACGAACATTCGTTGTAAAAGAAAAGTATGGTTTGACCGACGATAAATTAACCAATGTTGACCACAACCAGTCTTTCAAGAGCGTTATGACTAAGAAGAAGAGAAAATTAACCGTGACGACATTAAAACGCGCCTTTAATAGATCCACAAACATTTAGATTCAAAACAGCCCCTAAGTATTAAACAGTGACGCACATCACTCTGTCGCTCAATTAAACACATACAAATATATATATAGGTATGCATGCCATCAAACAATAAACTCTGTATTAGTTAATTAATGTGTTATTTCGAGGCATTGGAAGCTTAATCATACTTATACCATAATGGAATAATTAACAGTTGATAGGTACTTCAACAAGAAGCCGTAATTGGCTGTAAAATTGACGTTTATACTTCAAATTGTTTATTTGTCAAACTAATATTTTGATAAATTAACAATTATATTTCGTCGCTTCATTCTTCAGATATTATATAACAGGTAGTCCTTTTTAGGTACTAGGTAACTTCGCACAATTTAAAGTATCATAAAAAAAAACACTGTGGCGGGGCGCCGCGTGGCATTATCCACCCGGTTCGCGCCAAGCCCTCATTCTTTTTTCGTGCGTGGTAACAAGCATACGTCATTTACTTTAATCATTTACTTAAGTTTTTACAAAATGTTAAACGTACAGCAGAAGAACAGCTTCAACATTATAATATAAAGATAAAAAAGTTGGAACAAAAAATAAATAAAAAACGGAAACAGCGAATTATTTCTACCGATGAAGAAGAAATCTTACAAGGCAAGAGCTACTTATTCAGTGTAAAAATGTTATTTAAAAAATCAGAGCAGAAAATGCGTGTAATCTATAATAGATATATCACGTTAACTGCTCAATATCGTTGTGATGTAAACTTTAATAAATTTTATCTGATCTTATCGATCACCTTTTGTTTTCAATACGACTACAGAAAATGCGGGTAATCTCAAGGAGATTTATCTCGTTGTCTGTAATACGTTATGGGCGTTATATTAATATGAATTAGACATAAACATGTCGCCTCCAAGGTTATTTAAAAAATCAGAGCAGAAAATGCGTGTAATCTATAATAGATATATCACGTTAACTGCTCAATATCGTTGTGATGAAAACTTTAATAAATTTTATCTGATCTTATCGATCACCTTTTGTTTTCAATACGACTACAGAAAATGCGGGTAATCTCAAGGAGATTTATCTCGTTGTCTGTAATACGTTATGAGCGTTATATTAATATGAATTATATGTTTGTTAAAACATAAACATGTCGCCTCCAAGGTATGAGTTACCGCTACCGCTGGATGATGTAAACCTGGATAACCAGAAGACTGCCGCGTCATTCACTGTGGATCAAAAGCTATCTGCAAAGACGCTCCCTAATCCGGAGCCGTCAATATCACAAGACGCACCAGGTATATCGGGAGAACCTAATCCCGATCTGGATCCAGAGCTGCTTACTGCACTTGGAGCTGCAAATTCCGATACACCCGAATTTGGCGCTAAAATACACGATACGCTCTCAAATTTATGGACACCTTTACTAAGAAAAGGACTGTCCAAAGAAGACAAAGATAAATTAACCATAGAAAATACGGTACCCGAAAACTGCAAAAACTTGCAAGCCCCAAAATTAAATGCGGAAATCTTGGCAGCCATAACTGACATAGCACGAGCACGTGACAAAAAAAAAAACCAAAACTTTCAGCAACAGCTGGGGTACGGTATTACCGCCATAAATCGAGGGATTGACGTCCTCCTTGGGAAGGAAGAAAACAAATGAAGGCCCTCCGTCACGTAAGTGATGGATGCCGCCTATTATCAGACCTCCACTTTATGTTAACCAAAGATAGGGTAAAACTGATTTTACCGAATTTGGATACAAACTTTAAACATGTTATACAAGACTCCGAAAGAGACAAAACTTTATTCGGAAGTTCAGTGCCGGAAAAAATAAAGGCAAGTAAAGCCATTGAAAAGCAGGGAGCCCTAATTAAAAAAGGCCCAGCCAAAACAGCCGCCTCTCAAATATCAACGGTCAACCGGTCGTCTCAGCAGGGAAACTGGACAGGACCTCCTCGTTACCCGTCGTTCAGGGGGGGGGCGGGGAGGTCAGAGGAAACCGATAGCAGCTCAAACACAGCAGCGCCCACAATCGAACTCTGCGTTCAACGCCAAGTTCCAGCCGCAGACTTCATCCAGGATGCGTGCTCCGACCCAACATTAATCAAGGTACATGCAGGTCGAATTAATTTATTTTATGATTGTTGGACAAAAATAACTAAAAATGAAGTTATATTGAAGTGGCTAAAGTATTTATTTAGAATACCATTCGATACTCAAATTTGTCAGTATTCTATTCCTAAAAATAATTTGTCATCATGTGAAAAACGAGACATGAAAATAGCTATAAATAAATTATTTGACTTAGGGGCTATAAAACCTTGTTCTCCTTCAAATGATCAATGTATTTCAAATATATTTTTAGCTCCGAAACCTAACGGAGAAAAAAGGTTTATACTAAATTTAAAATCTTTAAACAAGTTCGTAACAAAAGTACATTTTAAAATGGAATCTTATAAAACAGAAAGTACCTACGATTCGAATTCCAAGAAAATGATTCGTCTGAGCCGATCACTTACGAGTTCACAGCAATGCCGTATGGATTATCGATAGCTTTGTGGGTATTTACAAAAATTATGCGTGAAGTAATGAGTCATTTGAGAAAACAAGGTTTTAAGTCTACTACCTATTAAGACGATCTTCTTATTGGAGATACATATGAAGAATGCATGATTAATGTAAGAGAAACTTTGAAGTTATTACATTGTCTAGGTTTTATTGTAAATTTCGATAAAAGTCACATTGTACCAAAAAAGTCAATCAAATTCATAGGTTTTATGTTCAACACAGAACAGATGTCTATTACGTTACCTGGCGATGAGCGGAATAACATTGCACAGTTAATAAATAGGTACATTAATCTTAAAACTTGTTCAATACGAAATTTCGCTAAACTTATAGGTGTATTGATCGCAGCCTGTCCAGCCACAAAATATGGATTCTTATATACAAAAATATTAGAGAGACAAAATTTTTTAGCCTTAAATAAGTTCGGAGAAAACTATGAGGCAAAAATGAATCTCAATAAGATATTACTAAAAGATTTATGGTGGTGGAAAAATAATATTAATATTATTTCTTGTCCAATCATTACTCAAAATTATAAGTTAGAAATTTACACCGACGCATCTAGGACAGGCTGGGGAGCAGTATGCAAAAATAATAAATATAGTGGTTCATGGACGAACAGTGAAAAAGAAAATAATATTAACTTTTTAGAATTACTCGCGGTTTTGTTAGGTCTCAAAAGTATAGCTAGTGAAGAAAAAGAAAAGAAAGAAAGAAAGAGTCCAGAAAACTTAACCCTGATACTGAATGGGCCCTCTCGGATAGCGCTTTCCAACTTATTGTAAGTAGTTTCGGGCCCATTAAGATCGACTTGTTCTCAAGTCGAGCCAAATGTAAATTATTTGTCACCTAGAAGCCTGAACCTGATGCAGTCGCAGTTGATGCATTTACAATAAGCTGGGCTGACTTGGATTTTTATGCATTTCCTCCCTTTTCTCTTGTATTAAAATGTTTACGAAAAATCATTGATGATAAAGCCGAAGGGGTACTTGTATTCCCCTTCTGGCCTTCTCAGCCATGGAGTCAGCACCCACTGCACTCCAGCCTTACCCTGGGTGCCGCGAGGCTCTCCGGGCGTCGTTCAGCTGGCGCGGCTGCCCACCAGAGGCTCTCACGTTGATGCTCGCCTCGCTCGCAGACACTACTATTCGCTAGTACAACGTCTCATTGAAGTTATGGTTTCAAGAAGTGTGGTTATGAATTAATAGTTTCGAAAAATCCATTCCATTAGTTCTTTGATTCTTAAACGAGCAATTTAATAAGGGATGTTCTAACGGTTCATTAAATACGCATCGATCTGAATTATCTCTTTTATTAGGAGAAGAGATAAGTGATAATAGTTGTGTTAAACGCCTCTTAAAAGGAGCCTATAAAACTAAACCTATTAAGCCTAAATATTCATTTACTTGGGATCCAAATTTAGTACTAAATCAACTGTCTTCTTGGTATCCAAATATTAATTTATCATTAGAAAATATTACAAAAAAAAAAAAAAAACTCGTTACATTATTAGCTTTATGTACCGGTCAAAGAGTACAGACATTGTCTTTAATTAAATTAGAAAATATTGTTTTTCAATCTGATAAAGTAAATATTATTATAACAGATATAATCAAGACTTCCGCTCCAAATCGTGAACAGCCCTTATTATCTCTCCCTCTTCTCAAACTTTCAAAGCAATATCAACATATGCCCAGTATCAACTTTAAAAGAATATATTTTTATTACAAAAAATATCTGAGGTTCAAACTCCGGGAATCTCTTCGTAACATTCAAAGCTCCCCACAGAACTGCATCAAGTCAGACGCTAAGTCGATGGATTAAGCAATCGCTCGCCACGAGTGGCATTGACATGAGCGTTTTAGTGCGCACAGCACACGACACGCGTCAACCTCAGCCGCGCGCGCGGCCGGTATCAGTGTCGATGTCATTCGAAAAACGGCCGGGTGGACACAAAACTCACAGGTGTTCGCAAAGTTTTACCATCGGCCTTTAGATGATCAACAAAATAACTTTGCTTTGTCGATACTTAACAATACTTAACCTAATATTAAAAATAGTTATTGAATATTACGTATTTTGATATTAAGTAAATTACTACATTAAAAATTATGTGTCTATAAATAGACTATCACTAAGTTTCATTAATTTAAGCTGATTATAATTTCTAGCAACTCAAATAAAGTAAGATTATTTGAAGCTCATTATGCAATAATACTAATTATTAAGTACTATAATAATAAAATATGTAATTACATATTTATATCTTTACTTATTTCAATTCCAAGTATATACCTAAACAAAACTTTCTATCTCTGAAAATCTACCTGTTATATAATATCTGAAGAATGAAGCGACGAAATATAATAGATGATTAAACGAACTTCTAAGTGAAGTTCTATCGCTATTATATGAGTCGCTTCATTCGAAGATATGACGTACCCACCCACCCCGGAACCCATTTAAAAGTTTCGTTTAGGGTCTCTAAAGAATGAGGGCTTGGCGCGAACCGGGTGGATAATGCCACGCGGCGCCCCGCCACAGTGTTTTTTTTTATGATACTTTAAATTGTGCGAAGTTACCTAGTACCTAAAAAGGACTACCTGTTATATAATATCTTCGAATGAAGCGACTCATATAATAGCGATAGAACTTCACTTAGAAGTTCGTTTAATCATCTATTATATTATACAGGGTGGAATTTTTAATGCCACCTGGAGGGAAAGTACTCTATATAATAAAGATAGCAAAGGTTCCGTTGCATTCCTGGCCGCAACATGTGCCAAAAAAAAGGATCGTGGAGATTATTCACGAATCAAACAAAAATAACACATTTAAAGTTGAGTCAGTAATTTAGGTGTACAAATGAAAAAACAATATGACGTTATTGCTATAAATCTCCACAGTTATACAAAATGGCCTTTAGTACTTACTGTATGTAAGTATCTATCTATTTATCTATGTACGTACGTACTCAATCTATCAATAAAATGTGTTCCAAACCAATAGAGATTTGTCTTTTGTTCTTAGAATGTATAAAAAATAACAAAAGCTTAAAAAATATAATAATAACTTCGAAGCATACGAGTTTTTAACCAAAAAGTTATAAACGGTTAATGAGAGATGATCCTGAAAGGTCAACATAATGTACGGAAGTGATATTTCACCACTACTACTACCTATCAAAAACACACAATATTCTATGAATTCAGTTTGTTTTTCTAGTTTTTTTTATCAAAATCATCTTTTACGCCCAGGCAGAAATCAAAAATAAGGGAATTTCAGTGAAAATATGACTTAAATATGGCGTCGTCAGCCACTTGTGGTCATTATCGATTCAAGTCGTTTTTCTTAATTTAAACAAAAAGTTACTAACAATTTAATAAACAGTTATTTTAAGTGTTTTTTATTTAGTTCGATTGTGTGTGTGAAGTGGGTGAAGCAAGAGAATTGTCGAAAAATCTTTGAATGCGGTTTTATTACTTTTCACAAATAAAGAAATAATTCTTTGGAGTATATTTGCTATATAAAAATTTGCTATTTCTATTATTACTATACTATACTTTCCCTCCAGGTGGCATCAAAAAATTCCACCCTGTACCTATATACGTTGAGATAGGGTACATTATTCCAAATTTTTACGCTCAAGCCGCTTCACGTATCCTTCTTCCTACTATCCTACTCATATTATAAATGCAAAAGTTTGGATGGATTTATGTATGTTTGTTCCTCAATCATAACAAAATGGCTGAACGGATTTGGATGAAATTCCTCATGGAAATAGTTTGTAGTCTGGAATAAAATAAAAATCCCCAGACAATCACACCAACTACATGGCCCCAAAGTAAGCATAGCTTGTGTTATGGGATACCATATAGCGAACTAGGGGGGAACCTAATATAAATACATAAATAGATAAACACCCAGACACGGAACATTTTTTTTTCTTGTTCCGTGCGGGAATCGAACCCGCGAACACTGGCGTCTGAGGCAGACAGTGTTACCCCATCGCCAAAGTGGTCGTTGAAAGGTATAATAATACAAAGGAACCTTTTTATTCCACATATCCCTTGAAATAGAGATGAAGGGTGATGTGCAAAAAATTCTATCTATATGCTAGTAAACACCCCATAACCCCATGACGACCGGCTGGTGTAGCGGTAACATACATTGCCTTCTTTGCCAGAGGTCCTGGGTTCGAATCCCGGCGGCGGCGGATATTTGTGTTTATTTAAGTTTATGCTAATAAAAAAATATGTATTTATTCAATATATATGCTTATATATTTCTTAAGTATATCAGTTATCTAGTATCCATAGCACAAGTTCTTTAAGAAACTTAATTTGGGCTAGATAATGTTGTGTGAGTGTCAGAAATATTTATTTTATTTATTTATTTAATAACAAAACCTTATGAAACAAATTTCTTTGTGGCCATATAGTTGACTCTCTGTTTGAGTTATTTATTTATTTATTTCCTCCGTTCACAGTATATAGCATCATTTGATGAAGAGGGTGAACAGGCGCCAGGCTGGAAGAGGGTAGGACCTGAAGGTCTGGTCAACTTGGAGAAGGTGTACCGGACGCAGGCTGTGATGGACCAGATAGCCAGCTTCCATCAGCACCATCACGCGTTGCTGAGAACGAATACTCCAGTTTTTGGAGATCATTTGAGGTGATTGACACGATTTTTGAAAGGATAGCAGGGTTGTCTGGAAGAGATTGTCTGTAGATGATAAGGCCGCCTATTGTGCACTGTACCTATTATATTTTTAATAAAGTTATGTCTTACTCCATGTGTACAATGAAGAATTAATAAATAAACAATTATTGTGTAAAGTTAATTTTGTTCGATGAGTATTCAGGCAGACAGACAGACATAAATTTTATTCGAGATTTCTGCACATTAATACAAAAAGACACATTCAAACAGATATTATTGTATATAAACATTAGTACCTACTTAATAATAATTTAAGCATTAAAAATGTTAAAAAATACACGAAACATGACAATAAAACATAAAGTTGACACACATAAGAAATTTTAAATGCTAAGTACATGTAGGCATACAATTTTTAAAAATGGGCTTTGTCCCTCATCGTGCAAACGTGCAGAACTAGCGAAAGGGCACTGACTCAGCTGTGATATTGCCAATAATGCAACACTGATCTTCCGTCAGCTCCCGAACGTCCTGTGACGCGCATTACACATCTACTACAACAGTCAATGTGTCAGCTTCTACGTGAAGTTTGTGTGGCTTTGAGTGTGTGTGTTTGTTTGTTGCTATGAAAGAATTTCTGTGATTGCATGTTATATACAACGTGTAACATAATGAAGAGATAATACTTAAGGGGATTGTATATTTGGTGATTTAGTTTATAAGTAACAGTGACATAAATTTGCTATCCTTCCGATTCGGCCGAAAAACTAGTTCAAAGTTTAGATCAAAATATCTAAGTGTCAACCCTAAAAACAGCTGTTAGCTTTAGATGAAATCTATTCGATAACAGATGGCGTAAAAATAAAGTGATAGGTAACTAAGACAGATACTACAAAGTTAAGCCGGTGCGGGAAAGGTCATAAGGTCACTGACTGCGGCACAAATTTTGTTTTAGCTTTTTAGGTTGACTAGGGTTGTCAAAATATTTTGTTGTAAAATAGTAAAATAAATTTGTATGAAAGTCTATACCAGCACTTATCATGCTAATTCTTTTACTGTATATTCTACGTATGGTGTAGTAGCTAGCCCTTAAGTTTTATCTCTCCATTTTGTTACACGTTGTAGATTAGTGAATAGATAGATAAGTAAATATTAAAATTGAATAAATGTAAATATATGATACTAAATATAATAAAATAAATATAAAGGTAAAAGATGGGTAAGTTTTTATTCCCACATTTTATAGTCGCCTCCATGTAGGATTGCCAACCATACTGTTTTAAACAGTCATCACCATCACCATCACCACAACTCTTTGTAACTCACCCACTGCAGGGTATGAGTCTCTCCCCTGGGTGACGAAGAGGTTTAGGCCATAATCCACCAAGCTGGCCCAGTGATGGGCCATGGTGGATGTCAGAATTTTCAGGGCGCCGTAATGGCTTCTAACCAACCCTAACGACTACTGTATACAAGTATACAGCACCCGGGACCGACTGCTTAACGTGTCCTCCGAAGCACGGAAGTCACCGTGAGAAATGAATAGTCGGCGGCGGTCACCCATCCAAGTACCGACCGCGCCGAGGCTTGTTAGCTGCTATTTCTAGAAAATAAAGTAACCCCTACCTCCATGGTAAGTGAAAATCAGTTTGAAAATGAAAGCGCACAAAATAAGGAAAGAACTGACCGTTATATTTGTTGGCAAATTTTGTATAAAGGGTGAACCCAGAAGAATATTTTAATCGGGTTCTATCACCAAAGGGATGTCAATTAGATAATAAATAATAAAAATGTTTACTGATTTCTCAAAAGCATAAATTTTACAAATAATTTACTTAAAGACACAAGGAAAGGTACTAACTAACGCTTATTGCAAACTGGACGGCAGCGACAGGGACAGCGAGAGCGACAGCGGCGCAGGCAGCGATTTCCGCGACACGATAGAAAGTATTGAGTTTATCTATGTAATTAAGGCAAACCAACTATACGCTACAGAAAACATTTTATAATAACATGCATTAGGTATCATTTCTGGGGAGCATATTAATGACAGGATTGCACAGCATTATTCTATTACTAGGCTCTTATGTAAAGATGAAATAATTGATTCTCTAACAATACAAAGTACCTACCTACCTAAAAAAGAAACTAAACATATAAAAAAAATACAATCAGCTTAGAAGTGAATTAATTATACACAAAAAAATATATAATCATAAAACAAAAAAGAAGTGAAAGAGCATTATAAAAAAAAAAATAAGGATTAATTGAGTTTGTATGAACCGCGACAAATCGCTCGAGCGCCCGCTGGCGTCGAGAACGGCCCAGATTCCTCGCGTAGCTGCCCGCGCCGCTGTCGCTCTCGCTGTCGCTGCCGTCCACTTTGTAGCCTTAGAGTAATTCTTAGCTGATCTTACGTTCTCTTTTTTACCTCCAATCTACAGGATCATTGGTAGTTAGACCAGAATCTTTTAAAATGACATAAGGGAGGTCATTTTCAATAATTTGAACCCACATCATGTCATACGAAAGTGTACCACATTTTTTAAATATTTGAGTTATTTTTGGAAAAAAAGCAGTTTTTCAAGAATCATTTTTATTATATAAAACGTCCTGTCCTGTAAACACCTATCTAACATTTTTTTATTGATGTTTGAAGGAGTGGAAATTACTTTAAAATATTCCGGTCTAATCTATACTAATATATAAAGCTGAAGAGTTTGTTTGTTTGAACGCGCTAATCTCAGAAACTACAAGTGGGATTTGAAAAATTCTTTTTGCATTTGATAGCCCAACTTTTGGGGAAGGTTATAGGCTATATTTTATCCCGAAATTCCCATGGGATCAAAAGTTACGCGGGTAAAACCGCGCGCGGTGGCTAGTTACCAATAACCCTGAATATATTTCACGCCATCAAACAACAGAGGTAATCAAGACTAAATTCTTTTCCAGAGCAGAAATGATCTCATGTGAGGAGCCAGTCTTCGCGGCAGTTCACAAGACTACCGGTTCTGACTTCGAGAATGAAGCTCTTTATGAGCTGGAAGGTGGAGGATACTGTCCAGTCCAGCCACTTCCCCATGACCATGGTGTCACCATGTTTCCTCTGGCGCCGCATAATGGAGAGAGGATAGATAGGCATGTTTTACAGGTAAATTCAATTTACTAAACAATAATAGTAACTATTTGATCGAAATAAAAACACTGTGGAATTTAACTCAAACCAAAAGTATCCCTATAATTTTATCTAGCACAGGCGTCATACCAAAATTTACTACAAAAAGCCATTATATTAAATACCTGCCTTTTAACCAGAAAGTTTTCAAACATACAATGATAACTTAAGTTATCAACCGTTAATTAACGCACTTATCTTGGCTTTGGCCCGTGCTTTCTTTTAAATCCTCCTGCAGAGGGGAGAGAATAAAAATATTCACAGACAATAATAATAAGCGGTATTGCTTGACACTGCCTGAATCTTTCGCCGGTATCTGACTCTCATGCCCTGAATCCCGACTCTCATGCCCTGCTCAGAATGTTGGGTCTTTTCCGCCGAAATGCGTGTAGCTATATAATAATAAAATACATAATAATAAAATCCTCAAACAATCATACCACTACATAGCTTCAAAGTAAGCAAAGCTTATGTTATGAGATACCATGTAGCGAACTGTGAAAAAAAATTACGTGCGTTTTTCCTCGATGCGCGATGGAAACTCAGCTGCGGTCCACGCCGACTTGCTAGGTATGGCTAGCGCTTCATATGCCTCTGCGTGCACGCAAATGTCTACTTGATTTTATGCGTTAGAATGCTGACCGGTATTACCCCTTTTACCCTAATAATAATAAAATCTCCAGACAACTACACCAACTAAATAGCCTCAAAGTAAGCAAAGCTCGTAGTGTCGTGGACCCTGTATTATCATTAGATTATCTCACGACGACTTAACGACCGATATGACCTGTTCATCAAGATTATTATTAACAACATATAGGGTCCTTTTTATGAAGATCAAAATATTTTACGAAAAGGTTAAGAATGATGTGTGTGGGAAAAATTTTTTGTTTGGTAAATTGATATTTTATAATTCTCATAAGTTAACAACATTTTAGTTTACTCTGTTATTTACGACTAAATAGCAAGAAATAAAAGCGTTTTTCCAACTGTTTCTATTAAGAAATACGTTAAGCCCCGATTTTTCAATAGTCAGAAAAATTTGGTCACTCAAAGAATTGCAAAATTTCAATTTAAAAAATAAATATGGATTCAATTTATAACAATTTATGATATATATTTGTCATAAATTGTCATAAATTTACAAGAATAATAAAATTATAGAATAATAAATTATAGAATAAAAATTATAGAATAATAAATTGTCAAGAATAATATTATTTGGATTCATAAATTGAATCCACATATTATTCTTGAACTGCTCTTAAAATGTTTTCATCTTCAAAAAAAGCACCCTGTATAAACTTAGCTTTAATTATCATTCTGACGGTCTCCATGGCGCAGTTTTCTTGGCGCTACTACACCAATCCCGATTCGAATCCCGCACGGAACAAGAAAAAAAATATGTTCCGGTAATGGGCGTATATTTATACCTATATGTATTTATATTCTGAGTTCTCTCATAGTCCTCTACATGGTATCTCATAACACAAGCTCGGGTAACTTAGATGCCATGTAGTTGGTGTGATTGTCTGGGATTCTATTATTATTTATACATTTTTTATTAATATATTTCTATTATTATATTATTATACATACATAACGTCACGCCTGTATCCCTTATGGGGTAGGTAGAACACCAGAGGTTACAAGACCATCTGATGTCAAGTTTGACAAATTTGGAGGTTTTATAAAGATGGAGAGAGAGACTATTGTAGTGACAGGGGGTCAGCCTATCGCCGACAAAAACGCCTTTAAAACCTCTGTCCCTTAACTGACTTTTACAGTATGCCCGGGAAGAGAAGCAGCTGGCACATTCTACGTTTTTCTTTCGCTCCCAGTCCAGCATGGAAGACTATTATCTATTCTCATACGAATCAAAATACGTTGTCACAGATAATGCATCACGGCACGGCGTGTGTGGTGGGTGAGGCGGAGTGGGGCGGTGCTCTTGCGCAGCTGCGGCTGGAGCGCGCATGCGCGGTGCTGGCGTGGTGTCGTCCACATTCACACCCAGGTAATTAGGCATACTTATCCTATAGGGACCCAGTGTAAATTATAAAG
The DNA here is from genome assembly GCA_944452665.1 of Stenoptilia bipunctidactyla. Classification (NCBI taxonomy): domain Eukaryota; kingdom Metazoa; phylum Arthropoda; class Insecta; order Lepidoptera; family Pterophoridae; genus Stenoptilia; species Stenoptilia bipunctidactyla. The sequence goes on along the minus strand of OX101747.1, from coordinate 16,040,857 downwards.
GGCAAATTTCGTACACGATATACATATTTGAGAAATTTAAAAGTACAAGTATGTACGGAAGACTATAGAGATTGTTTAGAGATTTGGTTTAGAGTTTGTGAACCGAACCTATCCTAACTCTAACCCTTTGACCTACCTTAACCACCTCATGACCTTCTTATTTATTTATTACTCGATTTACCCTCTCAATTCATTATTTACATTTTTCCTAAACTCTACTTAATCATTAACACCAAGAACTACGCATTCACTATCTTTCTAACCACTAATACTCTCGATAACATTCCGTACATGACATTTTAGAATTTCGCAAATATCTCATGTACAGTCTGCAAAATAATCATGAATACCACCCAGTATACAATATGCCATATTGTGTGTGTGGCAGACTGGCTAGTATACATAATTCTATTGTAGACTGTACTTTACGAAATATGCATTATGTCCTTCATAGATTATAGGTTTATTTTAGGCTATATGTAGATTAAAGTAAATTAACGATCCGATACCCATAAGAAGCAGAAAAAAAAATGTTTTTTGATATCTTAAAAAGTCACATATAAAACAGTTTACATAAGTCATATTTAAGCCAGTATGACGGCCTCCTTGTAACATTGACCGAGTGTTCTGCTGTTGACACACCAATTTTGGTTGTGTTTGGAGACTATAATATTTATATTTGTTGGGTCTTTTCCGCCGAAAGGCTTATGATTTTAAAATGCCGAATAATAATAAATTCTTTATTTGCTGGTATATGTCCAATCACATACCACTGTAGTTTCAGCCTGCAAATATACATGTCACAGTTATGGATTAAGCTAGGTCAGGTCTACAATCTTCCTAATGTTATGAATGTGAAAGTTTGGATGTATGGATGTTTGTTCCTCAATCACGGCAAAACGACTCAGCGGATTTTAATGAAATTTGACATAGTAATAGAGTACAATCTCAAATAGCACATAGGTTACTTTTTATCCCGAAATTCCCGCGGGAACCAAAATTGAGCGGGTAAAACCGCGCGCCACAGCTAGTGTTTAATAAAATGCAAATTAAACTAAATTTGAATGAAAACTTTACTAAATTTCAACTTCAATTGAAATTAAATTAAGTACAAAATAAAAATACAGCCAAGTCATGAAAGGAAATTTCAAAGAAATAAAAAAAAATACCAAATCAGGATACAAACACAATGATAAATAGGGTAATTAATTATTAAATGTCATAGATCTTTATCATTAAAATATATACGAATGTCATAATGCATTTTGTTTAAAAGTATATTGAATAGAGTATTTTTAAATTTTATTACAGGCAATTCTCTAATTTGGTAGGGTAATTTATTAACCACTGAACCTACACAGCGGATCATATCCACGCCCGAGCCAATTTACAAATTTTCGAGACTCGAGCAGTCGAACACTTGACCAATGTTCCACGAATCGAATCAAACGTATAATTCAGATATAGTTACTCAATGTGCAAACTTCTAAATTGCAGCAGAAACCCCATCAGAGAACGTCACACAGCCAGAAGTGAGCCTCTCCTATAATCCAGAGGAAGTGGTACCTTTGAAGTTCACAGCACATCCAACGCATGAGAACGAGGCTGGCATCGTTGGAGAAGAAGGGTATGTTGTTGAGTACTTCTTCTGTCTGTAAGTTCTTGCTTTTGGATGTTAAATAAGTTCCTTTTCTTATAAAAGGGATAGAAGGATGTTTATCTTCCATGTGACCCGCAGGGACATCCTGAAACAGACCTGAACAGATCTTGTATAAAACTGTTCTGCAATGTTACATTATATTTAACTGTAAATTGTACATACATACATACATAACTTCACGCATGTATCCCTTATGGGGTAGGCAGAACACCAGAGGTTAGACCTTTTGATGTCACGTTTGACAAATGAGGTATTATAATGATGGAGAGAGGCTATTGCAGTGACAGGGAGTCAGCCTATCGCCCACAAAAATGTATGTAAATTGTATGTTTACTTATCATAACAATGAGTAATCTCAGCTTTAAACAATACCTCATTTTTCTCAATAAACAATTGTTATTATATCATTATTATTTTACAGATGCATAGACCTCCAATTCGTGAAAGACATGCGAATTGGCGGCAAAATGATGGATCCTCGAGACATCGCAGACCTAGTCGCCACTGCTCGGAAACTAGGTCTGCCTGCGTCTACGCAAAACCCTCACATAATCTCCCTTGTCTATGGAACCACGCTTAGTGATAACCGGACGGTGCATTTTGTTTTGCCTCCATATTCGTATAGGTGAGTTTGATTTGGTAGGATTCGAAATTTCGACGACCGGTGTAGCGGTAACATACATTGCCTTCTATGCCAGAGGTCCTGGGTTCGAATCCCGGCGGCGGCGGATATTTGTGTGATGAACACAGATATTAGTCGTCAAGTCATGTATATGTATGTAGTCAATATGTATGTTTATATATTTCTTAGGTATATCAGTTATCTAGTATCTATAACACAAGTTCTTTAAGAAACTTAATTTGTGCTAGATGATGTTGTGTGAGTGCCAAAATATTTATTTATTTAAATTTATTTACTGCAGGGCCAAACCACTAAGTTAACTGTTGGTTGGTGGACGTCTGATAATCAGAGCGCTAAAATTAGCTTTTAACATACCTTTCTTACGAATTATTCATCACACTTTTAAAGCCCATTATAGGGCGTTGAGTCTCTCTTCTAAGTGACGGGGAGGTTTAGGCCGTAATCTACCAAGCTGACAAGTACTAAAACTATTCAACGTTGACTAACCCAAGTCTAACCTTGATATTCCACAACCTGATACGTGAAGATGTGGTTGAAAATAACAGCTGGAAAAAGAAACTGGCTCTCCATAAAAAAATCCAATGCCCTTAATAATTTCGATTGCCAGGACCCGGTAGCTCAGTCGGTAGAGTCATCATCACAACTCTTTGTAATGAGCCTAATGCAGGGCTCTGAGTCTCTCCCCTGGGTAACGAGGAGCTTTAGGCCATAACCCACCAAGCTGTCCCAGTGCTGGTTGATGGATGTCAGAATTTTCAGGGCGCTGAAATGGCTTCTGACAAACCCTAACGACTACTGTATACAAGTATACAACACCCGGGACCGACTGCTTAACGTGTCCTCCAAAGCATGGAAGTCACCGTGAGCACCGTGTATGTGGTCGTCACCCATCCAAGTACCGACCGCGCCGAACGTTGCTTAACCTGCGATATCGTATGATACACACAGTAACCACGGCGCGCCACGACGAATTCCGGTAGAGAGAGTGCCCGGAATGCAAGAGATCTGGATTTGGGTCCATGCCGGGATCGATTTCATGTCATATTTTTATCTGCAAAATTATATTTAACATCACAGCTCGTCCGGTGATTTGTCTCCTTGATCGGTTAATTAGAGGGAATTTGGGAGAACAGTCCACGGAATTATTGAACTTTAGATATTGGTATCAAAGGTGACAGAAATTTAATTTCGGAATCACTTGAGGTGCAATATCATCAATTAGAAAATTTCATTTTAGTGTCTAAAGAACATTTCATTTAAAAGTGTCCTAAGTTTTAAATGTTTTTAATGTTTTAAGTTTTTGGTTGATTTTTGAATATAACAGTCGAGCCAAAACGGTTCCACAGGTGAAATGATCACCTAACTTATATCGTATTATCGGCAATTTTGTGAGTATCTTTGGGCTTCTTATGCATGTTTATGTACTGCAAAATTTCCGTATCTTTGTCCTCAGGGTATGGGCAGTAGGTCTCCATGCAGTGATCAGAGCCCTCATGAGTCAGACGAAGCTGGCCGACCGAAGTCTCGCCTGGCTGAAGAACAAGTACACAGCTCTCTACTATGAGGACGGGTGCTGTTGTGAGCCTTTAGTTTCTGATGCTATTCGGGTAAGTTTGACAGCTTTAAATGTTTCCTCCGTGTCAGGAAAAAGAGCATTTTTTATAATGTGTGTCAAATATATATTTTTTTTATATTGTAAGGATAGGACGTTTGTCTTCCATGCCACCTGATGGAAAGTGCGCATGAAGACTATGGTGTTACACGTCCATCCACGAAAAACCTATTCACTCGACACTTAAAAGTTCCAGGACTGTAGTGGTCAGGAAAAACCGACGCAGGCAGATTGTTCCACACCTTGGCAATCCGTACCAAAAAGGAACTATCGAAGCATTTTGTTCGACTTCTTGGTAAATCCACTATATAGGGATGGAAGTTCTGTCTGCGTCTGGTAGTCCGGTGGTAAAAAGGGGTGGGTTAAATTTGGTCAAAAAGAGTAAAAATATAAAGCCTGTAGTGCTGTTATCTAAATCGACAAACAGCTCCAATATCATCATCACCACTTTTTATCATCACCATCGTAAGTCTCTACCTTCGGTGAAGAGGAGGTTAAGGTTATTAAGCATCAAGTTGACCGAGTATTGAATGGTGAAGCTAACACATTTTCAGGGTGCCGAAGCGAAGTGGTAAAACTATATCTACCCTTCTATGCCAGGTCTAGTTATGGACATCTATATTTATTTATTTATTTTATTTATTAAGAAAACCAACAGCATATATTTTTACAATATTTTACAAAACGTTTAAACAATATAATAATGCCAATAACAGGTTTCCCTAAACTTCACAGATAGTCAATCAAAAATAGTACAATAAATACAAAAACAACAAAATAATTCCAAAAAGTGTTCAGAAAAGGAAATTAAATAGTTCTGTTAGAAAAAAAAAGAAACAATATGAGAAAACTATAGAGAAACTATATGTTATTTCTAATATTTATTTAATTAATGTGTATGGTTGTATTATTTCATGTTTTAATTAAGACGACATATTGAAAAAATGCATTGACTTTCCTCGCAAACTATGAGAATATAACAAGACAAGCGGATCTGAAATGTTGATATGTGTAAATTCATATCTTTATCCATACTTTGCTTGCTCAAAAACATGATTTGATGATTTTGACTCGATAGTTTTATTTTATACTTTTTTTTAAATTACCACGTAGTTATGAAATCCATATGCTTAGAAAATACTTAAATACAATCTTCACATTACTGTTCGGACTTTGGTCGCTCAAAATTTACATAGCATTGACCATTATTTTTTTATCGATTTTTGAAACGATTTCAGTGTCTGAGCGGTGTCGATGGTGGCGATTTCTATGCAATACGCGACCTTATGTCGGCGTGTTAAGGTGCTAAGATTACAAGAAAAAATATTGCGATGTGCCGTCTTAACAGAAACTTCGTTCTTTAAGGAAACTCAATTTGGATTCGATAATGAGGTGTGATTGTAGTAAATATTTATTAATTAACGTGATCCAATCAATTCTTTGTTTTTTTTCTCAGGTCTTTGGCGGAAGAGACTCCACATACACAAGCTCGTCTCACTCCACTCCTGTGAAGGGAGTTTTCTCTGAATCTCATACCGATTCAATCAGAAGTACGGGGATTAGGTTTAAGGTAAGACTTCTTTAATAATAATAATAAATACTAGAATCCCTAAACAATGACACCAACTAATTGGCCATAAAGTAAGTAAAGCTTGTAACCATGCTAGTTTGTCTTCCATAGAACTGGGAAATTCTGATATAAACTAACGCCACCATACTTTTGGGCTCGGAACTATTACGAATAGAAAAAAGCGTTCAAACCATCATTTACACGCGTCTTTTATCAAATTCAGGTAAAACAACAACGTGTTGTTTTGTACGTACTATGCGATTCAAAAATGTTGTATCACTAAGAATCCGTTGGTTTTCATGTGAAATACTTTTGCGTTTTCAACTTTTTACCAATTTAGATTTTTTGTTGTTCAAGGATAAATTTAACCTTAAGTTCGAAGATTATTTCCATTTAGCCTGAAGTTCTGCAAGTAGTTCTAAAACTTTCTTCAATATTTTAGATGAAGCATCTCCCGCCCTTTCCCCGCTTTTTAGTTCCGGTCCCGGGGCCTAGTTGGCGCCCTAGTGCAAAATCGGCGAGACGGCCATCTATATCTTATATCTTATTGTCATCTATCTTTGTAACTGAAAAAAGATACCATGTAGCGAACTAGGTTATTATAGTAGCGGGAACCTCAAAGTCAAAGTCAGAAAAATATTTTTTTACTTAAATACGCTTGAAATATGTCAAATTATTTACAAATTGAACTGAATCTACCATCACTTTGGAAAGTCGATCTGTTGAGCAATCATCTTTTAAAAATACACAATAACAGTTTACAGCCAGGGAATCCCATCTTCTTGCATCCGGATATCTTATAGTAGACCTTTTCATACGACACTTATTTTAACGTACCCCTTTTTTCTAGCTTACTTTCAAGCTGCATAGTTGGTGTGTTATTTCGGGTAATTTATCAATTCATCTTATGCTTGATTTGCAGAAAAATAAATCAACTTCAGAGTTAAAACAGAGTTCTCCAAAAAACTACGGAGCCTGCCAGACATCCGGAACCCGGCACGAAGATGACGTCGTGCAGGGTTCCCCGAGACACAGGTAAAAACCATCCTTTTTTATTTTATAGTACAGTGATTTGATAAAAGAACTGTATTGAGGAAGGGTGAAATAAACAATGGATTAAAAAACCGACTTCACGTTAAAACTTTGACTAAAATATAAAGTCGTCAAGGTAGATGATCTCCGAATTCGTGAATATTAAAAAAAATCATGAAGCACTCAATCGATTTCAATGAAATTAATATAGGACCAACTGTGAAATGAGAATCATCAAAATCGGTTCACCCAGTCAAAAGTTATGAGGTAACAAACATAAAAAAAAACATATAGACGAATTGAGAACCTCCTCCTTTTTTTCTTCATAACAACTCTTTTCATAAATGCTGTAAAACATTGTTATTAAATAATACATTTTTGAATTTCGAATTTTGAATTCGAATTTTCATGTCCTTATCACAAACAAGAACGTTTTCTTCGTATATGTTTTTTGCATCGGCACTTTTCCTTGTTGTCTTCCTATTATATTTAAATTACTAGCCACCGCGCGCGGTTTTACTCGCGCAACTTTTGATCCCGTGGGAATTTTGGGATAAAATATAGCCTATAACCTTCCTCAAGAGTTGGGCTATCAAATGAAAAAAGAGATTTTCAATTCCCACTTGTAGTTTCTGAGATTAGCGCGTTCAAACAAACAAACTCTTCAGCTTTATATATTAGTATAGATTTATAAAGCCGAGGTAGAATACAACGTATACTATGAAGTTCGTTTAAACTCAGGATTTAGATTTATGACTTATTCTTTTAACCGTAACCACACTCGCCCTTGAACTCAATCTCACCAGATGCTAAATGAAGATGAGGTTAAAGATGACAGTGCACAGGTCCAACAGGTACCTATCGAAAATCACCAACAATCCTGATTTCACAAGGCGAATCAAAAAGTTCTTAGAATGAAACAATGAAAATTTTTCTAAGTAATCTCCTTCTAATCTTAATCGTTACAACACGACGGCAAAATTGATCTGAATCACGTTGGAACATTTCGAGATTACGCTTAGAAATTTCCAGACGTCGAGTTTTGTTTTCTTCGGTTAACATTCGTGGCACCCATCTTGCTGACACTTTTTTGAACCCCAGTGAATCAGTTAAAATTGACTGAATGATACCAAACGATATCTTAAGGATCTTAGCTAAATATTTTATTGTAATTCTTCTGTCGTCTAAAACCTATTTTTCCTCTTTTTTGGCATTTTCTTCGGTGATGGGGGTTGAAGGTCGTCCAGAAAGCGGGTCATCTTTACAGCTCGATCTACCTCTTTTAAATTCAGCAACCCAATAAGCCACAGTGGAATAGGGAAAAGCATCATTCCCTAATGTCTGTTGAATGTCCGAAAAAATCTCTTTCGTTGACATTTTTTTCAGGAACAGATACTTTATTACCGCGCGTAACCCGTTTTTCTCCATAGTTTCGTTTTTTTATCAGAACACTCAACAATAAAATTAATATTTTGCGAACGATCTGTCGAAAACAATTGAAAGTCTGGATAAACAATATGTAATTGTCAATCTTTAAAAAAAATATCGAACTGCCTCCAAAAAGGTTAATCTAATATATAAAGTTCTCGTGTCACAGTTTTCGTTGCCATACTCCTCCGAAACGGCTTGACCGATTTTGATGAAATTTTTTGTGCTTATCCGGTATCTATGAGAATCGGCCAACATCTATTTTTTTTTTATTTATATGGCAAAACAACGTTTGCCGGGTCAGCTAGTTACATATAAGTTTCTAAGAACTTTTTGATTCAGCCTTGTACTATTGCATTCATAAGTTTTCCTACTTACTCCACAGCTCATATTCTGCCTGTTCAAGCTTAGCGCACCCCTGCGCGGCTCGACACAGCAGCCTTACCGCCGCAGCTACCAGCATTATGGCCACTTCTCCTAATAGGAGTAGGTCAGTCTATGTATTATGTATATCAGTTAATTATTTTATAAATAAAAAATACAATAAGTATCATACAAACGATTCTTGAAAACAGGTAAGTATGTATTTCTACAAGAAAAATAATATATTTGCTAACATATCAAGCAAAGCATGGTCACCCTAAATTAGTAATGAATACCAATAAAAAAAAGACTAATATGCGCTACTATAAAACATCTTGTAGTACTACGTCGGCAATGAAATGCCGCGTCGTAGTAGCTATGTCCATAAACAGCGACTATTTGTAAAAAAAAATGTGGTGCCATATTTTTATTATTTTTTGTACTGAGCGATAATAAAATAAATGCTTGGAGATTCCCTGCGGGATCGAATCAGGAATGCGGAGATTCGCAGGCGAACCAAAGTCACCATAGCCAGAAGAATTGCGTAGCTGAAGTGGCAATGGGCAGGGCACATAGCTCGCAGAACAGATATGGCCGTTGGGGCAGAAAAGTTGTCGAGTGGCGGCCACGTACTGGGAGACGCAGCCAAGGCAGGCCCGCCGCAAGATGGACCTATGAACTGGTCAAAGTCGCCGGTAAACGCTGGATTAGGGCGACGCGGGACCGAGCGACGTGGGAAACCTTGGGAAGGCCTATGTTCAGGAGTTGACGTCTCCTGGCTGAATGATGATGATTATGATGAGTGGGTCAAACGTCTTAAGCAGTCAATCTCGCTAATTACTTGTTTGCAGTAGCCATAATGGTATGTCAGAAGCCATTGCGGCATTCTAAAAATTCTGAAAACCACATATATAATAATATTTTAACGTTTTTGCATTTAAAACCGGACGAGTGCTCTTCCACTGAGCTACCGGGGCCTGGAGGTATGCCTCGAAATTACATATTTTTGTTTTTACGTTATATGTCTAACGAAGCTCCGTCTAATGGTATAGCTTGGCAGCTAAGACCACCCGAGACCAATTTCTTCTCAGAAATTGTGAATCTCAGTTAAAGGGAAGCGTTGCAATGTTAACACAATTTGTCAATTATTTACCATATGTATAGGTTGCCTAAAGTGGCCCTACAAACGTATTTGATTGATTTGAATTTAAAATAAAAACATAGGTACTTTTGGTGAGATTTTAATCCGCGTAACTTTTCACCGTAAAAGAAAAGTAACACACTTTTTTTTAAACCCACCTTGAGATTCAGCTGATATTGCTCTGAATAGCGTTTTGCATAATCAACGAATTCAGACCATTAAAAATCTGAGTTCATTTTTAAATCCTTATCAAAACTTTGGCTAAAGATTAAAGTCATCAACGTATACAGGATTAATTTTTCTACGACATTTTACAAATCTTGATAAATAACACAAAAATTAAAAACAAAGAAAATTTTGCTTCTTAATCTACATTTTGTAAGAAGTACCTATTATTATTATGAAGCGATATTTTACTACGCAATGTGCAGGGCATACCTACGCTCAGAGTAAATGAATGAAATGAATACTCCACTAAACCAAGGCTATAAATATTTTTATGGGAAAACTAAAATTTTAAAAACTTCTAATTTTAAAAAGTCGTGGAACAATGTTGTTGGGATTGATGTGGAGAGGCTGCCTGCCAGAGGTTATGCGCTAATTAAAATTAACTCTATAATTTTTAGTCACTGGCCGAATTAAAATATTATTTTCCTTTGATACGATATAAACGTACCTGCGTATTTATTATAGCAACGCTTTTTTTATATATATGAAATATGGATGGGACGTTTGTCTTCCATGACACCTGATGTTAAGTGAACATGAAGACTAATGAAGAGAAGAAACCTATTCACTCGACGCAGGCAGTTCATTCCAAACCTTGGCGACCCGTATCAAAAAGGAACTGTCAAAGCGCTTAGTTCGACTTTTCGGAATATCTACCACATACGGATGGAAGTTCTGTCTACGTCTGGTAGTCCGATGGTAAAAGGGTGAGGGTTCAATTTGTTCAAACAGAGCACTCGCGCACTCACCAAAATGTATCCTGTAGTACACGGTTAAACAAGCAACCTTACGACGATGCTCTAAGGTCTGCAGTTTTTTGGTTGTAAGGTCGACGTTGTTAATTAGTTTACGGGCTTTTCGGTCAACGGATTCCAGCGCTTCTAGTTGATATTTGCTTATTTATTTCAGTAAAAAAAAATAAAGATATGGCACCACAAACTTTTTTACAAATAGTCGCTGTTGATAAACACAGCTACTAAGACGCGGCATTTCATTGTTAATAAATACTACGACGTAGTACTACAAGATTTTTGTAGTAGCGCATAGTCGTCTTTATTTTTATGGTATTTATTATCTAGAGCAACCATGCTTTGCTTAATATGTTAGTGAATATATTATATTTCTTTGTAAAAAATACATACCTTTTTTTTTAAATCGTTTCCACTAAATGATACTGAAAAGTGAAAAAAAATTTGGCCACTGACTTAAACACAAGCCTGTATTCTCTGTTTTCATTCACATGTTTTCGATTTTTTTTTAAGAAGTTCTCAAACGATTTCAATGAAATTTATATGGGACCAATTCTAACATATTAAATAAGAATCTTCAAAATCGATTCATAACACGAATTGAGAATCCTCTTTTTGAAAGTCGGTTGAAAAATGGGCTTGTGTTGCCAAAATCGCTTTTTTTACTATTTTTAGATGACCTTGACCCAGTTTCTACATTAATGATAATTGAGGTTGAGCCTAAAAATAGTGACCTTTGGTGCAGTTTATTTTATTTTGGAACTTTCGAATTTTGATCTCCTCTGAGGGCGAATAAATAAAAAGATGTTTTGTTAAGAATCAATAACTTTTGTGGTAGGTACGAAAAATAAAAATAAACGAACTTCAATGTACTTCTTTTAATACCTAATAACTTTTTGGTCAATTAATATTTTCTTTTTCTTAGAACACATTATGAAATGTTTACATATTAAATATAATACCTAATAATATTAAAAATTTATTAAGTAAACATACAAGCATCCATGACTTGACTTGAGAGGTTGTTTAACGAATTTTGTTTACAATAAGTATCATTTAACGAAACGATTTTTGCAAAAATAGGTATGTATTTTTTTACAAGGAAATTAGTATATTCGCTAACTTATTAAGAAAAGCATGGTCACTCTAAATTATGAATAAATACAATTAAAATAAAGATGACTACGCGCTACTACAAAACATCTTGTAGTACTACGTCGTAGTATAACAATGAAATGCCGCGTCGTAGTAGCTATGTTCATCAACAGCGACTATTTGCAAGAAATTTTGTGGCTAAAACGCAACCCTGTATTTTCATCACACTTCTTAGATTTAAATGGTGTTAATCTACATCAATTTTAAAGATATTATTTTTCTTTCCAGTTTGAAGCGATTGGAGACCAGCGAGAGGTTCTGGGAGAACCTGAAGCACTTGAGGACGGGATCCGTCGGTTATGATACACAATTAGATTTTATGGACTTCGTTGCCTTATTTAGAAGTTTTAGGTAAGTTTTTTAACTTGTTTGCCTTGTCTTAGGAAACTTGCAGGGTTTTTAAAGATCTGAAAAAATATAGTAAATAAAATCACCCGACGAAGACTCGAACCAGGGACTCCCGCTTGCCAGGAGTCCAACTCTATCCACTGAGCTGGGTAGAGTGGCCGAGCCCTGGCCACACGCCATCGAAACCACTTAATGCATTCTTTTAACGTTATATTTCTAATCAACGAATGCAGAGCATTAAAAAACCGACTTCACGTCAAAACTTTGGCTGAAGTATAAGGTCGTCATGGTAAACGATATCCGATTCATACATATTTATAAAAAAAATCATGAAGTTCTCAATCGATTTCAAAGAAATTTATATGGGACGAACTGTAAAGTATCCTCTATCATATGAAACAAAAATCATCAAAATCGGATCACCTAGTGATGTAACAAACATAAAAAAACATACAGACGAATTAAATACCTCCTTTTTTTAAGTCGGTTGAAAAGAACCTTTCTGGGTTTGTCTGGTTAGCGACCACCCTTTATATAAAACTAGACACCGCGCGCGGTTTTACCCGTGTACCTTTTGATCCCGTGGGAATTTCGGGATAAAATATAGCCTCTAACCTTTTTTTTATATTGTAGGGATAGGACGTTTGTCTTCCATGCCACCTGATGGAAAATGCACATGAAGACTATGGTGTTACACGTCCATCCACGAGAAACCTATTCACTCGACACTTAATTATATTTATTCCTCAAGAGTTGGGCTATCAAATGCAAAAAGAATGTTTCAAATCCCACTTGTAGTTTCTGAGATTAGTGCGTTCAAACAAACAAACAAAAAAACAAACTCTTCAGCTTTATATATTAGTAAAGATCTACTGCCTTATACCGTTGCCGCTTTCATTTGTTTCATTTGTTCATTCTTTGTGAATATCCAGGTCTTTCCTAAATATGTTGTCACCTTTGACCCCATCTTTACTTGACATTAGATTAGATTAAAAGCAGTAGGCGAGGATTTTTCACTGTTACACAAAACTCTGTATTAATAAGAAATATTTTTTGTTTATAAGTATTTTTGATAAGTTTTACATAATGAAAAGAAAAGATAATATCATCGATAGAGCTCAAGCATTTGGGATTAAATCATTAGTTTATAATGCCGACCTTCGTTATGACCTTTTAAGCCGTCATTAATCTCAAGTACTGTATAATTGTATATCGAAGGTAAAAAGTGAACCTGCAGTAACCCACAAAATGAAAAATGCTTGAAAGAGCCCAAAAACTTTTTTAATTTTCGAAAAAAAATCATATTTCTTAAACTAGCTTAAACCCTTCAACCATGGTAGGTAGTTTAAGATATGTGCTTTTTTTTTCGAAATTTCAAAAAGTTTTTGGGCTCTTTTAAGCATTTTTCATTTTGTGGGTTACTGCAGGTTCGCTTTTTACTGACGATATGTACAGAAGTCTGAAAATTCTGACATCCACCAAGTAGCACTGAGTCAGCAGATACACATACATACATAACTTCAAGCCTGTATCCCTTATGGGTTAAGAATACCAGAGGTTAAAAAATCATCTGATGTCACGTTTGACAAATTTGGAGGCATTATAATGGTGGAGAGAGACTATTGCAGTGACAGTGTGTTACTTAACTGTTAGTTAAATCAATCGTTAGTAACGGCCATGGAAGGTTGTACAATAAGATGCTTAACATAAAATTATATTATGATTGTTTCAGTCTAGTAATGCGAAGTGAGCTTCGTGATATTTTCGAGCAACTCGCCGTGCCTCGTACTCGCTCGCCTCTGCTCGTTGCCGAAAAGAGCAGAAGTTCTCCCGAACTGTTCAGAAACGCAGCGGGATTTAGAACTGGTAAGCACCTTCATATGCAAGAGACTGGTCATCAATGTTGGAGACTTTAGGACCAACGCTGACTCACGCTAGCGCAGATGCGATACCAAAATAATAATGTAATAATAATAAATCTCTTTACTGCATTTAAACAATGATGGAGGTACAAATTTGGCCAGTCTTATCGCTTTAGTGATTTCTTCCAGGCAATCCAAAGTGCCTTGTCCATGTCCCCGATCGGGGTGATTGTGTACGGAAGCTTACCCGTGACCGAGGCTTTGATAGGGGTTGAATAATGATATTTTTACAGCTTGCAACGGACTACATACTAGATGAACATGTAAACATACGAATAGGTAAAGTTTTTTGATCGCACTGACGACCGGCTGGTGTAGCGGTAACATACATTGCCTTCTATGCCAGAGGTCCTGGGTTCAAATCCCGGCAGCGGCGGATATTTGTGTGATGAACACAGATATTAGTCGTCAAGTCATGGATGTTTATATGTTTATTTAAGTTTATTCTTATATAAAATATGTATTTATTCAATATGTATGTGTATATATTTCTTAAGCATATCAGTTATCTAGTATCCATAACACAAGTTCTTTAAGAAACTTAATTTGGGCTAGATAATGTTGTGTCAGTGTCAGAAATATTTATTTAACAATTTATGTACACACTACAAAAATTTATTTATTATTATTTATTTACTGCAGTTTAGCTTAGTAAAGCAGAAACTAAGGAAACTACTTTAGGAAACTAAGCAGAAAGCTTAGTTTCCTAAACTGGCCCAGCATGAGAGGGCCCAGGTTCGAGTCCCAGAACATAGAGCCTCTCATGCAGCAGCCGAACTAGGGTTGCCGACAATACTGTTTTTCACTACATTATACTGTTTACTGTGGAACAAAAATAAAGTATACAAAATACTGTTTTCAGCATAAAAAGCTAAACACTTTATATATGCGAGATTTCAATTGATAATTTGTGCAAGAAGCTCTTAAAATATGTGTTTAAAACTTTAAATAAATTGAATACTGTTTATTTTTCAAAAATACTGTTTGATATTCTTTTCAGACTCAAATATACTTTGTAAAAAAAAACTGACATTAGAATTGTATTGTTAATTAATTTAAAAAAATTAATATAAGTATATGTATTATGTTAATATTATCTGATTTGATTAAGTTATAATATGCATGCTGTATGACAGTGAAATATGTGGTCACTATAAACTCCTCTAACAACCCAATGTACCATATTTGATGCAATAAATGAATTTTGAATTTTTGAATTTTGAATTTTATTTCTAGAAAAAAATGTTGGCAACTCTAAGCCGAACCCTCAACCAGTGCACTATGGTAATGGCTTGATTATTAATTACAGGTCTATTGACAAGAAACGGCTCCTTAGACATGGAGCCCCCAAGTGACAAGGCAGGCAGGAAGAAAGCTTTTGACTTACTAGCTGCAGCTGCGTTGCCAGGTATCTATCTAATAATTTAATTTAAACCACATATACAGGGTGTCCCGTAATTTGCACGACAAACTGAAATGAAAGAAAGATGTAAAAATAGCAATAGCTGTGGATATAACAATAGTCTAAAAGTCATAGCAGGTAGTAGTACTCATAGAAGTACGAGGACTGGCAGTTTCTTTTTTTTTTCTACAAAAATATGGCCAGTATTATAATTTTCTGAAATCTTTATTAGATGCCTAATTTATTTGTTAAATATGCAGACAGTCCAGTACATTTTTTTTTCACCAGCGAATTCCTAAGCTGAAATAAATAATTTTTGTAGAAAAACATATTGAGAATAATATTTTTTTCTCAAAGATATCTAATGAAATTTAACAAAATGATATTTGAATACGATAGAACTACTATTCTTAAATATTTACAAAAAAAAATAAAGCGATATCTGTTTGTTTGTACACCCAGCAAAAACAAAACTGACCAAAAGCGGCATTTTTGGAAAAAAATTAAAGTCGGGAATATCTCGAAAACGGTGACACTTTTACTGAGGTCATTTTTTTTATCTAGTAGAACATACCTCAATCTTTCTTTCATTTCAGTTTGTCGTGCAAGTTATGGGACACCCTGTATAACACATCACTTCACACCTGTCTATCTATGACAGACAATTGCTACGATCCAGACATACCTCTTTCATTTCCTCCACGTTCATTAATCTTTTCATCTATACTAATATATAAAGCTGAAGAGTTTGTTTTTTTGTTTGTTTGTTTGTTTGAACGCGCTAATCTCAGAAACTACAAGTGGGATTTGAAAAATTCTTTTTGTATTTGATAGCCCAACTCTTGAGAAAGGTTATAGGCTATATTTTATCCCGAAAGTCCCACGGGATCAAAAGTAACGCGGGTAAAACCGCGTGCGGTGGCTAGTGTATCATACGTGATTGTCGGATACGTTTACGCCGGTTTCATTTAATTTTAATCCATACTAATAATAAAATCCCCAGACAATCACACACTACGTTGCCTCAAAGTAAGCGAAGCTTGTGTTATGAGATACCATGTAGCGAACTAGGGGGGAACCTAGGATATAAATACATATATAGATAAACACCCAGACCCGGAACATTTTTTTTTTTTAATACTTTTTCAACGGTGACTTTTAATTGTATTTATCCTCAACCTCACCTGATGGTAATTGAAGATGAGGTCGAAGATGACAGCACAGGTTTGAAAGGAACTGTTTTTTCTATAAAGCATTGCCGGAACAAATCACCGCCGGAGTGGTAACATTTGGCGGAAGATTCTATATGAAGGGTGGTCGCTAACAAGTCGAACCTTGATGGGATCCGGCTTATACAGGGTGACTGGTGGGTCATTTTCGAAATTCGAGGACGTGATAGTTTGAGATCATACACGAAGAGAAAAATTAATATTAATTATTTACCGAGTAAACTTAACCGAAAGTTAAAGAATTCATTATGCAACGCATGGTTACACCGTTAACCAAGGACGATCGCACGGCGATACCTACACAGAATAGGTAGGTAGGTATTGATGACTTCACGAACAGTCGTCGAGCCGTGATTTTTTTTTTTTTATTTTTTTTTATTTATTTAAAGGGAATTCTGGTGAAAAATAAAGTACCTACTTTTATTACATTGTTATGATCAGAATCGAGTACAGTTTGCTCTCATTCAATATCTAAAATTTGTCATCACCCTGTAGACTGAAACAGCGAGAGCGACAGTGGCGCGGGCAGCGACGCGGAGAATGTGGGACGTTCTCGACGCCAGCGGGCGTGAGAGCGATTTGTCGCGGTTCATACAAACTCAATACTTTTAGCCAACCCCACACGGTCTATCACTTTCTATTTCACAGTGGAAGAAAAACGTCCCATTCTTATTACGTAAAAAAAACATAAGCAACACAAAAAGACATTTCATAATTTTTTCGCAGGTGCCTGCCCAGATTTATCAGGTCGGGTGCTGTCACTTCCGACCCTGGGGAAGTTCTGCGAAACAAGACAAAATGAACCTAAGAACGAGCAGCAGTTGAAAGACATTATACAGGTAGTTATACATATTTATCAAAATCTTCAGACAATCTTAGTATTATAAGTATTAGTTGTTAAACTTTCATGGTCATAACATCATATTTCATTCATATTAACTTGTCGTGGCGTCGTGGTTACTGTGCATATCAAACGATATCGCAGGTTAAGCGCACTCGGTGCGGCCGGTATTAGGATGGGTGACCGCCGACCATTCATTTCTCACGACGACTTCCGTGCTTCGGAGGGCACGTTAAGCAGTTGGTCCCGGGTGCTGTATACTTGTATACAGTAGTCGTTAGGGTTTATCAGAAGCCACTTTGGCGCCCTGAAAATTCTGACATCCACCGCCCAGCACTGGGCCAGCTTGGTGGATTATGGCCTATACCTCCTCGTCACCCAAGGGAGAGACTCATAGCCCTGCAGTGGCCTCATTACAAAGAGTTGTGATGATGATGATGATGAGTTGTTAAACTTTCATGATCATTAACATCATATTTCATTCATATTAACTTTAGAAATGGGATATTACCGTCGTGATCATGGCGCTTGCAACAGTGCCGAAATGTCGAAAACTCAAAGTAATGGTAAAACATGGTAAATATCGCGTTCCTAAAGTAATATAAATTATATGTAGGTAGAGTTGATACTATTCTAGCTGCGAATTATTGTATAATAATAATAATAAAATCCCCAGACAGTCACACCAACTGCATGGCCCCAAAGTAAGCATAGCTTGTGTTATGGGATACCATGTAACGAACTAGGGGGGAACCTAGAATATAAATACATAAATAGATAAACACCCATACACGGAACATTTTTTTTCTTGTTCCTTGCGGGAATCGAACCCGCAACCATTGGCGTCTGAGGCAAACAGGTTTACCCCATCGCCAAAGTGGTCGTCAAAATTATTTGAGTTTCGGTTAGAATATCTTTTTTTTTTTTTACGCAAAGGGTAGATATAACAGGACCCTATTACAAAGACTCCGCTGTCTGTCTGTCCATCTGTCACCTGCGTGAACCGTGCTTATAAAACAGCTGACACCATGCGTATATTGTATGAAGAACCGTGATCGATAGAAAGATGATGTAGGTATTTCTGTTGCCGCAAAATCAATAAATACTAAAAACGAAAAGATATTATAAACTATAGCATGTGTGTGAAGTATTGTATATATAATAATAATCAACGAGTGCAGAGCATTAAAAAAACCGACTTCACGTCAAAACTTTGGTTGAATTATAATGTCGTTAATGTAAACGAATGAAATGAAGTCATAAATATTTTTCAAAAATTTGAAAATATCCATGAAGTACTCAATCGATTTCCAACTCTAAAGTATCTTCTATCATATGAAACAAGAATTTTCAAAATCGTTTCATAATTGTCCGAAATATCGTGTAACAAAGACACAAAAAATAAAATTAAAAAAACATACCCACGAATTGAACAACCTCCTCCTCTTTTGGATGTCGGTTGAAAATTTAATGGAAAAAAAAGGTGTCCACTTGGGTATGTCACCACACGCTCATCCAGTGGCGATAAAGTTATTCTAAGTCAGCCCTACGCGGGAAAAGAACACCTTGTGTGATTATCTTACCTACCCTGTTTGTTTCAGAGACACGAACCAGACCCTGTCTTAAGGCTGGAGAACTGCCTCTCCTTCGAGGGTTTCGTCAGGTTTCTGACAGATAAAGACAACTATGCCTTCGTTCCAGAACAACGGAAGGCTAATAATATGATGATGTAAGTTTACCTGAGCCATTCATTACAAACGTGCGAACGAAGTTATAAACATTTTATCTAAATTTTAGCTTGCACTTATAGTTCTTATGGAGCTAACCTAGTGTTGTATGTACTACCGCACCAACTGAATCATGATTCATGACCCATTTTGCAGATAATTCGTTAAAACTGTCAAAATAGCAATGTCTATCGCGTATAATGCACATATTATTATAGTCCGACAATGATCTTTTGGCGCGTGGCAAAAATTGAAACTAACCACCGTCTTGGGAAATCTCACTTCATGACTTTTACCGCTCATATTTGTTTATGTAATTTTTGAATTCAATATGAAGATATGAAATACGCCAAAATTTACAAAATGTGGTACTTGTTGTAGTTATAAAATTGAAGAAGTTTTTTTCAGAAAGAAAAACAATGTAACGTCTCAATAAATCCCTTTTTAAGCGTAAATAAGCAAGTTGCCTGTGCATTGTTTACATCATAAAGTAACTTTTATGGTTGGTTTACATATTGCCATACTTAGAAAAATACACTTTAGAACATAATTTATTTCCTTTTTTAAATCTCAAACGTAATTTTACAAACCTTTAAAATTACGAGCATTTCTAGGTACAAGTAGGACCTTATAAAAAAGTAGTGGTTACGAGGATGATAAGAAAAACAATTTATCATAAAAACATGATTTTAATTTCATGTCACTTTATGTATTAATACATTTTCTTACTTCTCTATTCTTAATTTATATCTTAGACCCTGTATTTTTGTACCAACAACGTTTTTCTCAAAGTTTACGCGACAAACCTTTTGTAGTACATAAAATGAAATAATTTGTTTCCAAACTTGAAAAAAACTAAACGTTTATGCATTCATATTTTTCCCTGAGAATAGGGAAATTGTACTTAATGATAACCCTTATTTCACCCTCACGCCCTTCTGACGTCATCATCCAAGCACCAAAAAAGCCTTGTCGGACTGTACGACATTTTAGATACTACACGAATTATGTACTCAGTAATTGTCAGTGTCGAATGAAATGAAGTTATGTTTGTGTGTATGTAGTACCTACGTATTGTGAAAAAGGATTAAGGAACAGATTTATGACCTAATCTGCACGTTTGTAATGGCTAATGGCGATTGTAACGTTGTTAATGGCTAATGTTAAAAGTATGTCTATGTGTTATGTCAGGCTCTGCTTGTACAGTCACGTGCATTAATATGTATACATTTTCATTGGACTTTTAGCCTTATTACAACGGAATAAGTTGCGAAATGTGACTGTACCTGCTTGTGCCTGTGTTTGTTATTTAAGCGTTATCTTAGTTTAGTACACACCTAGACCTGAATCTATACTAATATATAAAGCTGAAGAGTTTGTTTTTTTTTCGTTTGTTTGAACGCGCTAATCTCAGAACCTACAAGTGGGATTTGAAAAATTCTTTTTGCATTTGATAGCCCAACTCTTGAGGAAGGTTATAGGCTATATTTTATCCCGAAATTCCCACGGGATCAAAAGTTGCGCGGGTAAAACCGGGCGCGGTGGCTAGTCGGTTTATAAAAGCTCCATTCTCGAACTGGTCCTTTTGGAATTCGATGCCAGGACCTCTCACGCCACAGCCGAATAATCGACCCACTCCACTCCACGAAGGCCGCCAATCAGTTGGTAGCTAATTTGAAAAGAGTAATGTTCATAGCTGACCTGTCAGATTCTTGACAACTCATGAAATGTATTAAAACAAAATATAGTGCAAATTTTAGCTCATGTTCAGTTAATTCCAAATCATTTACTTATATTAGAAACCGCAGCAAGGATTTTAATATTTTACCATCTCAAGTTACTCAATAGACAACACGTATCATCCACTTGAAATGAAAATGCCGATATCGTTTATAAGAAATTAAATTAAGTCTGCACCAATAGTTTAGATATAAACAGGCAGCATTTCAATGACAATATCATCTTTATACATTCACATACCTAGTAAAAAGTAGTTCGACAGGTCAGAGACTGTATAGACTGTGAACATTACTCTTTGACAGCTAGATAGATAAAGATAAAACATAAAAAACGTTTATTGTTTCCTTAATATACACAGTTACAATTTGGAACATTATAGTATATACATTTTATGGATTTAAAAGATAGCAGAAGTATTATATAAATCTCATAGACCATACAGGAAACAAAAGGCTTCAACTCAGCATAAGCGTTGCTGCAGAAAAACTAGCACCGCGCTGATTTTCAGTTGTCGCCGGACTTAAGTTAACTTATATATATTAAAAAAAAATTATAAGCTACTTTGACAAGTTTGACAGTCTCCTTCCCCATCATAGGAAACAGTTGAAGCCGGACGACGAAGAGGCCTATAAATTCGACATGTCCGGACCCCTCAGCCAGTACTACATCGCGAGCAGCCACAACACCTATCTGACAGGACACCAGCTGAAAGGAGAAAGCTCTGTGGAGCTGTATAGTCAGGTATGTTTGTTCCAAGGACTGTATACCGGTATGAATTTCTGTACATTTTTTTTCTGTATGACGTCATACCGTTAAATTAGGTGTATTTAAAAATAACAGTACAGGAATTTATACTGAAATAATAAATTCTTGTACCTTTTTTATTATTGTAGCATAACTGATTTTTTTTTCAGTTAACTGAAATTTTCCGGTATTAATATTAATATTGATATTAAAATTTTATTTTTAAATAACTGTAGAATGTTCGATAGTTTAGTTGAAGCCTATGAAGCGTAGGTACATATGCTGACCTATACATTTCGATACAGAAATAAAATAAGTTAAAATATTTCTGAACTTAAAACATCTACAGAAATTAATCTGGTATATATTATTTGGGTACTGATATAATTAATTTAGATTTTAATAACTTGTACAGTTATTGTGTTTGATGAAGCAGTACACTAATAAGGGTACTGAAATTTTACTAGTACTATTTAAAAATTTTATACTGATATGCGATTGTTCAACAAGAAAAAAATATTGAATCGTTTCAATAACTTACCGATGAGTTAAAGTAACAGTAACAATAGAAAGGCTTCCCGCCATATCTTATATATCTGCCGGCTACCAACTGTATTACAGTTAGCTAAACCACTGAAGATAAAGTTATTGTAATAATGAAATAATGTTATAACCAGCCTGTAACATGCTTTTGTGCAAAATAAGTCGTTATATCATAGTAAAATACCTAAAATTGTACTGAAAAATAACACCTGCCTACCAACCCCCACCTTATTGAACGTTTTTGAATAGGAGCTTTCTTAAAGTACTTTCTTAATCGTGTTAAAATTAAAAATATACGCGATAAATCCGGTTAAAAACTGTTTTATTTTATTTAATCTTCGGTAAGTTATTGAAACCGACCATAGATAAACTATGGTTACTATGAATTAGTACAAAACCTTAAAAAACAGATTTTATCCGCATTTCCAAGGCCTTATCAAAACTTTGGCTGAAGAGAAATACAAACCAAAACGTCACTTCTGTTTGTATTCTTTAACTGTCTCGTTTTTCCAATAGCACTCATTTCCAACCGACTTCCAAAAAAAGAGGAGGTTCTCGATTCGTCTGTATGTTGTTTTTTTTGTGTCTTTGTAACACGATATTTCAAACAATTATGAATTGATTTTAAAAATTGTTGTTTAATATCATAGAGGATACTTCATAGTTGATCCCATTTAAATTTCATCGAAATCGGTTGGGGACTTCATTGAACTTTTGAAAAAATATATATGATTTCGCAGAATGTTTACATTGATGACATTCTCAACTCAGCCAAAGTTTTGACGTGAAGTCAGTTTTTTTAATGCTCTGCATTCGTTGATTATTAAAAAAGCTCTTCATTGATTTTGCACCTCTAAATTATCTTCTTCCAAACGAAACACGAATTTATAATTGAAGAAAACGTCGCCAAACGTCCTAATAAATAACATAAGGACGTATTGGAAACCTCGTTGTTGGTTAAGGTAAGTACATTTTATTTATAGCTACAGTATCTGTATCTGCGGTGGCTTGTTAATAGCTTACTCGAAATTATACAGGGTTCATTTGACAACATCTACCAAATTTTTTTTACGTAATAAGTATCATTAATAGAAACCATTTCTGCAAAAAAAAGTAGTTATTTTTTTTACACGGAAATTCATATTATTCACTAAAATGTTAGGCACAACATGGTCGTATTATTTTACGAACGAATACTATAAAGACTACGCGCAGTGGTACAACTTGTTTAACCGAATGAATTACAACACAGACGTCTAAATTTTCAAAAAACAATCGTATCCTCTTGACAATAAGTGCCATTACATCGAGCAGGTAAGATACCGACATGTTCGCACGTGAACGAAACCGGCCGGCGCCGCGGCGGCGCCGTCGCAAACAGGGTTGCCAACTCTACGTCTTTTTACGTAGATCTACGTATTTTAAGCCTTTCTTGCAAACCTACGAACTTTAGTCCCAGAATCTACGTATTTTCTATCAAAATTTTTCAAATTTGCAAAATAGACTGAATGAGCATAATTTCCTTTACTTTTGCGAAAAAAAGTTAAACGTTCCGTTTCATACTAACGCACTCTCGCCTCACCACTCAACACGTCACGCCATTCATTTTAAAAGCAGGGCGCCATTCATCTGTGGTCTGTGACTCATCTCACATGGGATAAGTGACGTGACTGTGTAAAACGAAACGTCTTGCCGTCAAAGTGAATATTAATTCCTAACCTAAAAAAAATATTTCGAACTAAGATTTCGAAGGATTTAGCAGTGCAAATGTCGAGCGTCTGTTTTCTGCCAATTTGATGAAAACTAATATAAAAAACAGGCTTCACACTGACACGCTAACAGGCTTACTTTTTACGAAGAGTGGCTTAAAAAAAACCGCGAACCTTCGCAGGAACACCTTAAAAATTTTGATAAATATATGTACAAAAATTTGTCTGAAAATGATAATAAAATTTAATAAATTAATGATGACAAACTTTTTTAAATTATCTACAAGTGATAATTCATAGATTTTTTTGTTTGCTAACAGTAACTTTGTCTGCTGTCTACTACTTTTTGGGTAATTTAAATTGTCGTTTTATTCACTTTTACCTAACCTACTCTCTTCATTACACTCAGAAAAAAAGTACGTAGATCTACGTATTTTGTATATGGAATTTTTACCATTTCTACGTAATTTTCTAATCTGACCTACGTCTTTTTAAAAATCCGAGTTGGCAACACTGGTCGCAAACCCGGAAACACTTGTCTGTTGCCATGACCTTCAGTCGCTCGCGCATCCTCGGCGAAAGTGCACGCGCAGCGTACGTAATGCAGCTGCGTTCGCGAGAGCCCGCGAAACCTGCGCCGCATGTGTTTATTAGACAGTAAGTCGTCGCCACAGACTAATAAGGAGAACAAGTTCAGACGGACAACTCCCTTGTCATAGATGTCGGTCTATACGAGGCTCACATATTGATTTTGAAAGCTTGTTTTTTTTAATGTTATTCTACACAATGAGGTGTAGAAGTTTTTTTTCTACGGACATGGCAAAGAACTTTCTTAGTATGTTATGCCTATAGGTAATTCCTTTGCCAAATAATAAAATTTACAAATAAATAAATATGGGTCTGGATGTTTTTCTATATAAAAAATAAAAAATATCTATGTGTTTATATATTTCTTAAGTTTATTTATCCGTTATCTAGTATCCATAGCACAAGTTCTTAATGAGACTTAATTTAGGCTGGACAATGTGGTGTGATTAAGTAAATTTTTCTGACAATCCAATTACAAATCCAATATAGGTATATAATTTCAGTCCTCGCTGTCAGTATATTTCAGGTATTGTTGAGTTATAGTTTGGTATATTTTCTTGGAAATTCACATAAGGGTAACACAATTTTCACAACTTATACAATATTTTTATAATTTATTTATAATTAAATTCATTTACACATCAATTCACAAAGATTGTTATTGTGTCAATCTCTACAAAGATTGTTCAATTCGAATTGAAACTTTCAATTCAATCAAACTATTCAACCAATTCAAGCAGTCAAGTGTCAATATCATTATGTGAGCCCATGGACAATATCCATAGACTGATGCTAATATACACTATGGAGATTACCAGCCGTGGTCGTCGCTAACTATCGATAATGTTTACAAAATAGGGAATCGTTTATCAGAACGAAGCTCGAAGCCTTTCTGATTTAAAAACCAAATAGTGTGTGAATTTGACAAAGTGACACTGCAGTGCTAAATAAAGCCCATGAAAATACTTACGTTAAAACGTGCTATACTCTGCCTGGAGAAAAATGGTATGCATTTTGATCACTTATTACACAGATTAGAGCTTTAATTAATGTACATAAGTTTATTCAATCTTTTTAAATACGCCGAAGTGCAAAATGCTTCTTCTTTCTATCTATTTTTGCATTCACTTAAAAGTATTATGTTAAATTTTCTCACATTAAATCCCTCAAACCTTTTGCAATTTGCCGGTTCTAAGCCTGTAAAAGTATGAAGAAAAGATTGTGACGTAACTTGTGTAGGTAACTTTTTTTATTGCCTGTAGGTATGCATAACTACTGAACTCAAAGTGTGACCTTGCAACCTCATATCGTTAACATGTTTTGTCGCGCGACAAAACATCTTGTAGTACTACGTATTCGTAGTATTATTAAACGTAATCAATAAAGTGCCGCGTCATAGTATCGTATTGTGTATAGGGCATTCATCAATAACGACTATTCGTGAAACAAATGAAGGTGCCATATCTTTACTTTTTTCTACTGAGCGATACTAAAATAAAAATGCAGGTTATTCGTATTAATATATCAAAGTACGTAATATTTAAATTTGGCAAGGGCCTACAAAACAACCCTGTATATTAAACCTAGTTTTTTAGTAAAAGCTGTTGGCCACCCAAATAAAATAAAAAAAGACGTGTGGCACTCGGAGACTGCCGCGGTAAAGCTATTGCATAGCATTTTTTTTTATGCAGTAATGCTTGTACTAATATGAAGTTCCACAAGTTCCTAGTAGATGGCGCTGATTGTTTATTAAAGCACGCATGTAAAGTTATGAAATCAAAGTATCACCCCTGTACCGGTCGGAGTGGGGGTGTTAGGTTTGTTTTCGTAACGGAATTTCTGGATTCGGTCCCCACGCTCAAGGCCCGCAATAGCTTAAAAATAAAGCTATAAGTAGTAGTGGCTCACTGGCTCCTGTGTTTATCAATCAATATCGCATGTTAAGTAACGTCCGGCGCGGTCGGTACTTGGATGGGTGACCGCCGACCATTAATTTCGACGACCACTTTGGCGATGGGGTAACACTGTCTGCCTCAAACGCCAGGTAGTCGCGGGTTCGATTCCTGCACGGAACAAAAAAACAAAAAAATGTTCCGGGTCTGGCCGTTTATCTTATCTGTGTATGTATTTATATTCTAGGTTCTCCTCTACATGGTATCCCATATCACAAGCTCTGCTTAGATTGGGGCCATGTAGTTGGTGTGATTGTCTGGAGTTTTTTTTAATTTTTAATTATTTACTAGTATATCAGTATAAGATTAAGAGAGTATTCGTTAATTATGTATTATTTTGTGTATTTTATTATATATTATGTATTTGTTTATAAAATGTTATCATATGTAGGTATATTATGTTTTATATCGTTATCTCATTATGTGTTACTTATTTTTATATTATGGGTCGATACGATATACTGACTAAAGTTCACATAGGTACTTACTGACCTATTTTATAATGTTTCTCTTTTTGTTTTTTTTTTTTTGTGTTTTATTTTTAATTGCTAAATACTTTTGTATAATTTTGTAAAGGTTGTCTGGTAGAGATCGCTCTAGAGCGATAAGACCGCCTTTTGTACCTTTTGTTCCATGTTTTGTATTTCCTATTTTTGTTACTGTACAATAAAGTGTAAATAAATAAATAAATAAATATTATTTCTCACGGCGATTTCCGTGCTTCGGAGGATACGTTATGCAGTCATTCCCCCGGTGCGATAAGATTTTATCTTATTTCTTACTGTTTAACTGCGTGCAATGAAGTGTAAATAAATATGTCACCTACTGTGAACATCTATACTATAGTAGAATTCTGTTCGAATGGTTTCTGTGACAGTTCAAAATTATCAATCATAGAGATGTTGCTCCAATAAAATTTTTCGATTTTAAAATCGATTGTTTCAAAATACCGATTCAGTTAGTAAAAGAAATGGGATAAAAGATTATAGGATTTTGTTTTCTTGTTATAAAAAATTGAAATAAAGACCATGATTTTTAAATCATTAATTTAATTCGTCACTATTTGTCGAAAGAGAACTTGTTTCGGTATCACTTTCTTCTCCGAGTAAAATAATTAATTGTTGATCGTGAACTCTATCTATGCGGATATATTTATTCCAATCTTCATATATAGTTCGCTGCGTTTTTTCAACAACTTTTTTCCATTTTTCAGTATTCACATGTAGACAAGCTTCCTCCAGTAAACCCAACATTTTGTTTGTCGTAAAAGGCGGAGTCATATTGTATTTAGCCGCATAACCTTATAAAAAAAACTCTATTAATGTGTATTGTAAAATTAATTAAGTATGTAACATTAAGTAAAAGAATATTGTAAATGAGCGTGTGTTTCTTCTAAATATAAACTTTTTACAAAGACAGTCAATTTAATTAGATATTATAATATCTTTTCAAATTATAATTTTAACTCGAATAGGCTAGAAGAACGTACCTTTCACTTGGGCCCAAATCAATTCTATTGCATTATATTGACAATGATATGGCGGTAATCTAAAAACTGTATGGCCACGTTCTTTTGCAATCTCATCTACCTTATAAGTGGGTATTGGGGGTTAATGAATTTTAATTAATTTCTGTAATTTTTCCTTAAGCATTGTCATGGTTGCAGCCACATTATTTTTATTCAGCCATTCCACGAGCGTTGCTTTATTATTTTGGGAAGAAGGCGGTTTGTTGAGCTGTCGAGAATGGTATTTTCCATTATCCATTATAATAATGCTAGGTTCCGCTATATTATTCAGCAAGTTGGCGAACCACTCTTCGAATTTGTCAGCATTTATTTCTTCGTGATAGTCCCCCGTTTTTTTTTTATTTAAATGCTAGAAGACTATTGGGTATAAATCCTTTTGCATTCCCAGCATGACATACAATAAGCCTTTCGCCTTTTCCCTCTGGAACTTTCATAGAGGCATGAGCAGTGTAAATTGTCCACATTTTGCTAATAGAGTGATTAGCGTTTAGCCATGTTTCGTCGACAAATATAACATCATCCCAATTTTCTATTTGCTTTGCATGCTCTAAAAATGTAGCACGGGCCATAGCAATATCTCCCCTTTCCATAATTATGTTTCTTTTATTTACCTTTTTCCACTTAAATCCTATTTTGTGCAGTACACGCCGTAGCGATGAAATCCCTCCTTTAAACAGTTCAGCCTCTTTTAACGATTTCATTAATTTCATCAGCGTCGGGAACTCGTTCCTTTCGTAATATTTATAAATATGATTGCGGATTGCCTCAACATCGAAACTGTCGATGTTGGTTATTGATACTTTGCGTTTATGCTTCTTCGGAGTGGACAGCTTCTTTTCTTCCATACCACTTTTACCAAATTTTTCATTGGTAATTCGAGTAACCGTAGATGTTCTTATTTGTAGTGCTGCTGCAACTCGTTTTACGACATTTTCAACCGATATTAATGGACCCCCGTTGATACGTTCTTTTTCAAAGTAGTCCCTCAGTCGAATAACCAACTCCCGACTTTGAGAACTTATAACGTGTTTGTTTGTTTTTTTTTTATGCCAAAAAAGATAAGCAATTATATAAAATTAAAAATGAATAAAAATAACTAAAACGAATAAAAATAATGGTAACGAAAATATGAATAAAAACGAAAAACTTATTAAATACAAAAAAATTGGACAAGAACGAATAGATACAAAAATTTCAATTAATACGCAAAACTTTACAAAATGTGAAAACTTAACAAAACAGTGAAAAAGCAGTATTACACAGTATTCGTATTGGCGCCATCAATACGATTACAAGATGGCCGCTCAATCATCGATTTGGTGTCGATTCAATAGCGTCAATCCCTATTTACGGACGCGTTCCGGTGCTTTACATCTGACAGTTTAAAATGTATATAATTTTACCACATTTACTTATTTTATTTACAGTTAGTAATAATGATTAATAGTTTACTTTAAAAAAATAAGTTGGCAATTTTATTCCAATACTTTTTAATTTTTATCCCGCTTCTTTACTTATTTTTTATTATAAAAAAATTGCGCAAAATGGAATATGAGAACTGTCACGGAAACATTTCATTGGAGCAACATCTCTATGATTGATAATTTTGAACTGTCACAGAAACCATTCGAACAGAATTCTACTATAATATTATAAAGAGGAAACCTTTGTATTTTTGTATGTTTGTATTGAATAGGCTCAAAAACTACTGGACCGATTTCAAAATTTCTTTTACCATTACTTAGAGGGATTCTTCCGAATCCGTATAGGCTACTTTTTATCCCGAAAATCCCGCGGGAATCGAAATTGCGCGGGTAAAACCGCGCGCAACAGCTAGTACATAATATATTTTGATTTTGTTGTTGAATTGAAATACTAAAAAGTTTAAATTTGGGGAAAGACTTTATTCATCATATTATTATAAATTTAACTTAAAATAAACTTATAACTATGTGTTTCCAATAACTTGACACGTGGGACAACTGTCAAAGTGACATTTCGCTTTAAATCATATAAATCTGTCAAAGGTTGTAGAAATTGACAAAATAAGTCGGAACGTAATCGCGTTAGGTTTCGAATATATTTAAAATAGATTCTTATATTGAATTTCTATCCAAACCCCTGTTTGTAAACACCTAAATATACCACAGATATGCCAGATATGATTTTGTATGAAAAATCTTGGAATGAAATGAAGAATTCATACTTTTTCATGTCACGGTCAATTTGTACTGTACCTATTTGTATTAATTCGTATAATCCTGACTGAAAAAGAGTGCCAAGAGTTTTTTTCCGCGGGCTTTTTTTGTCTCTTGGTCTACTGTAATATCTTATTTAACAACTATCAACAACTAGTTAAAGCCGAAGTATGTGATGAATGACGTCATCAAGTGTTTTGTGAAATTCCTAAGATGAATAAAACTTTTTAATTTTTTATTGAAACCCACTATTATTTAAGACATTGTTTCGACCGAATGACAATGGACGTAATTACGAATATAACTTCTTACTATGAATTGATATGTCCTCTCTTTTGGTACAGAAGCCAGCAGATCAAGCGTTACATTACCTGTCAAATTTCCCCAACCAATTTTAACTTAATGTCGAGGGCATAGAGTTCAGATTCAAGTAAAATTTTTTGACAGATTTGTAATCCTTGATGTGGATGCTTCTGTACCTACACTTATTTTTTTGTCACAGACATAGTAATATTTTTTATTTTAATACAATACAAGTTACATTATTTTTACCGAGTAGCAAAATCCATTGAAATCGAGAAAGAAACAATTTTTCAATGATATTGTATTAATTTATCATCCATTTCATCAGATTAAAATATATCAATCCCATAAAAATTTTCTCAAATGACAGTTGTCAAACGTATCAACCTATAAATAAACTACCATTCATTCAATCTTCTTTTTGCTTGATGGAGAACGAACGAATGAACTAAACCCTTTCGGTCTGTAAAGTAAATCACTTAACCACTAATTCAGGAATACAATAAAAGGCACAGACATACATCTACATAGACAGCGCAAATGCATGTACTTCGCGTGTCTGAACCCCGACCAAGCGAAAAAGTTGGTCGCCGTTAGATTCAGTCTGCACGTATGTATGTCTGTTAGAAAATCGATTTCACAATATCAATATCGGTCTTAGTAATCGATTTCATCAGGGGCAACGGTGTCTTTGAATCGGTTTTTATTTCCCATCACTAAATATCAGCTGTGACGTCACAGTAAGTGCTAAAAAGTCGGCACGCTTGGTTTCTTCAATACAAAACGTGACACTTGCGTTGTCTATGTAGATGTATGTCTGTGATGAAAGGGTATTTTTGGACTTAAATTATTTAATGGGTGTTTCTTCGGTACCAGAATCTTGCTCTGTAGTCATCGCTGCAGGTTAGGAAGGCAGGAGCGGTTCCAGAATGTACGATATGTCTGCAAATAAATGAATACAATTAATATCCACGCAAATTCATGTCTGAAAATAGATTAATAAAATTAATCTTAATACCATAATAATATATGATATAACTCAAATTTATATCCAACGAGCGTTTGCCCGCGACTTCGTACACGCATAAACTAAAAAGTCCTATATTTCCCGTTCCCGTGGGAATTTCGGGAATTCCTTGCACGAAATAACCAGGCATTTTTTGAGGAACCTTTATGCTAATTATCATATCCGCGCACTGAAGGAATAAGATTTTTCATACAAACTAAAGTCAAATAATTCCCGTTCCCGTGGGAATTTCGGAAATTCCTTCTTTAGTGCACCCCTACATCCCCTGAAGAATTTATGTCCAAATTTCAGCTCTCTACGCCCATTAGTTACGGCTATACGTTGTCTGTCAGTCACTCAGTCAGTAACGGAACAGTTTTATATATATTGATTGATAATTCAAAGACTTAGCAAAAACATAGAAAAAAAGGTCATGCGCATTATTTTCTTCTGTCCACAGTGTCCAGCGTAGAGATAAACTAAATTATGTTTAAACTAATCTCTTAAGCATTGCTCATATGCAAAATCCTATTAAAAAAGTAAATAATTTGTATCAGTGACAGGAAAATATCAAAGTCATATAGCTATCACCAAAGTTTATTTAGACTTTTTCGTTTTTAAGATAATATGCGTGACTGAGAGCGAAATAAAAACGAATAATGTGCCAGCTGCTTCTTTTCCCGGGCATACTGTAAAAGTCAGTTAAGGGACAGAGGTTTTAAAGGCGTTTTTGCGGGCGATACGCTGACCCCCTGTCACTACAATAGTCTCACTCCATCTTTATAATACCTCCTAATTTGTCATACGTAACAGCAGATGGTTTTATAACCTCTGGTGTTCTGCCTACCTCATAAGGGATACAGGCGTGACGTTATGTATGTATGCGAGACAATTGCGATAAGTTAAATTACAATGTTTAATCGTTTATAATTTTTTCTAAATTTTTTTTTTATCTTGGTTTGTGAATCTGCAAAGTATTAACCCAAGATGGAGCTACGTTAGTAACATACCGAAAAAATTCAGTACACTAAATAATTATATTAAATAATTTCGATTGGGTCCGAGTCTCGTTCGCGAGCCATTTTATTCAATACTTTTTCATCTATAAAATTATACTTAAATACAGGGTTGACTTGTAGTCACCAGCCAAATTTTAATGTTAGTTTCTTAGATACGATATAAACGTACCTGCATATTTATTTTAGTATAGCTCAGTACAATAAATAAAGATATGGCACCACAAACTTTTATGCAAATAGTCGCTGTTGATGAACATAGCTACTACGACGCAGCATGTCTTTGATAATACTACGACGTAGTACTACAAGATGTTTTGTAGTAGCGCGTAGTCGTCTTTATTTTAATGGTAATTTAGAGTGACCATGGTTTGCTTAATATGTTAGCGGATATATTTATTTCTTTGTAAACTAAAATGAATACTTTTCTATAAATGATAATTATTGTGCGAAAAAAATTCGGTGACTATAAATCAACACTATATTTATAAATAATAAAAAAAATGTACACCATTTAACTTATTTTCAAGTGTTTATAAAGCACAATATACAGGGTGATAAAGAATATCAAATAAGTCAAAGTCAAAACTTTGTCTTTGTCTAAATTAAGTGTCTCCCTCTCACCTGACTGCTCCATTATGGCCAAGGGACATGAGTTGACATCTCGACGCATTTCTCGAATTCCACGTACAAAGAGATGTGCTGGCTGCGTCCGGGAACAGAACATAGTCCTCTGTATGGTTTAGTATAGCCTGGGCATAGTGCTCTTGTTTACCTGCGAAAAAGATAAGGAATTTTTAATTTTATTTTTAGAAAACGTACGTGAAGTTAAAAATACATAAGTATAATACAGCCCCAGCTAGACTGTTGGAAACAAAACATCAAACCAAGGTGACCTTGCTAGTTTACAACAGTGAAGACGGCTGTTGTCAACTTAGCGGGTTGTAAACGGCGGTGTTTAGAAACACAGACATACATCTACATAGACAACGCAAGTGTCACGATTTGTATTGAAACCAAGCGTGCCGACTTTTTAAGACCTATTGTGACGTCACAGCTGATATTTATTACTGGGGAAAACAAACAGATTCAGAGACACCGATGCCGCCGATGAAATCGATTATTAAGAACGATATCGATATTGTGGAATCGATTTTCTAACAGACATACATAGGCGCGGATTATATCTAGCGCCGATTAACCTTGACGCTTTGTCGGGGTTCGGACACGCGAAGTACATGCATTTGCGTTGTCTATGTAGATGTATGTCTGTGCCTTTTATTGTATTCCTGAATGAGTGGTTAAATGATTTACTTTACAGACCGGAAGTGTTTAGTTCATTCGTTCGTTCTCTATCAAGCAAAAAGAAGATTAAATGAATGGTAGTTTGCATTGTAGCATTTGCGTTATCCATGTAGATGTATGTCTGTGTTTAGGACAGTGTGTACGCTCGTTATTGTATATTTTACTATGTAACTATAACTATAAATGACTCGAGTTTTGTAGCTTTTTATCCTGCGTTTCCACCTTTCCTTCTTTATATCCTCAATTGCATACAAAACTGCCATCGCGAAGATGTTGCCGACGCGAGAGATCAAAGCGCACTGACAATTTGGGGCGTGGATTAGCGTGACCTTGGTTTGTCTCCTTGTTTGCAACCACCGTTTGTAACAGTGTGGATGACCTTAACCTTGATTGGAAGCATTGGTTTTCAACAGTCCGGATGGAATAAGGTTTATAAAGGCTAATTTAAAGTTTTCACAAACACTTAATAGACATGAAATTTACAAAACAGATTTAAAACAACAATCGAGAAAGAGAGCTTTGCAAAAATAACATTTTCATACAAAAATTTAAAAAAAAAATACTATATTAAAAAAATATATATTTTATCGATCTATTTAGCTATTTCGTAGTAAAAACATACATTTTTAATATTAATAGGATAGTACGATTAGTCGGATTAGCAGGATTTAGTACAATTGGTAGAATAATGGTGAGTTTCAATAATTACAGAGGTTTTATTGACAGTTTTGCGGGCGATAGGCTGACCCCATCACTGCAATAATCTCTCTCCATCTTTATAATACCTCTTAATTTGTCAAACGAGACCACAGATGGTTTCATAGTCTCTGGTGTTCTGCCTACCCCGTAAGGGATACAGGCGTGAAGTTATGTATGTATGTATTCAATAATTATCGAATCTCAATCCATAATCCTTCTTTGTAAACACTGAAACGGCTTTGCCATTACGATGCCATGAGATTAAGTATTGAAACCCACCATTAGTGTGATTAGTAGAATGCTTTCGTATGATTAGTTGAGTGGTATTTTTAGAATTCGTAGGAATCATCATCATCATCACAACTCTTTGTAATGAGCCCACTGCACTGTTTAGGCCATAATCCACCAAGCTGGCCCAGTGCTGGGAGGTGGATGCCAGAATTTTTAGGGCGCCTAGATGGCTTCTGACAAACCCTAACGACTACTGTATACAAGTATACAGCACCCGGGACCGACTGCTTAACGTCCCCTCCGAAGCACGGAGGTCGTCGTGAGATATGAATGGTCGGCGGTCACCCATCCAAGTACCGACCGCGCCGAACGTTGCTTAACCTGTGATATCGTATGATACACACAGTAAACACGGCGCCACGACGACTTCGTAGGAATGATTAAGTATAAGTTATAGTATTCTCACCAGTGGTGCCCGCTCCAGTGTATTGAGTAAGGCACCTACTGCTAGATATCTCCCACATTTTGATCGACGAGTCGTATCCGGATGTCAGCAAATACTGTGAAAGGAATTGTTAAATTATGAATAAAACTTTCCTTGCATTTATTACACACATTTCTTAATATCTACGAACACCATTACTTGACAGAATATAAAATAATAATAATAAAATCCCCAGACAATCACACCAATTACAAGGCCCCAAAGTAAGCATAGCTTGTGTTATGGGATACCATATAGCGAACTAGGGGGGAACCTAGAATATAAATACATAAATAGATAAACACCCAGACACAGAACATTTTTTTTTTCTGGTTCCGTACCCGCAACCACTGGCGTCTGAAGCAGATAGGTTAACCCCAACGCCAAAGTGGTCGTCAATATATAAAAAGGAAGGATCGACCATAACCGGATGCTTAGGTTTATCTTTTTTAAATCTAATAGTGTTGCCAATATAAATCTATAATAATTAACAGAAATAATCAACGAATGCAGAGCATTAAAAAAACCGACTTCACGTCAAAACTTGGGCTGAGTTGAGAATGTCATCAACGTAAACATTCTCCGAAATCATACAGCTTTTTTCAAAAGTGTGAAATTTTCAATGAAGTAGTCAACCGATTTCGATGAAATTTAAATGGAACCAACTATGAAGTATCCTCTATCATATGAAACAACAATTTTTAAAATCAATTCACAATTGTCCGAAATATCGTGTAACAAAGACAGAAAAAAAGCAAAAAAAAACATACAGACGAATTGAGAACCTCCTCCTTTTTTAGAAGTCGGTTGAAAATAAACTTCTTTATATTTTATTTATTTTCTAGCTGTTTAGCAATAATCTCACGGGAAAATCGAGATAATAATAAATAAAAATAAAATAAATAAAATCCCCAGACAATCACACCATCTACATGGCCCCAAAGGTACATGGCCCCCAAGGTAAAATACATTGCCTTCTATGCCAGCGGTCCTGGGTTCAAATCCCGGCGGCGACGGATATTTGTGTGATGAACATTGATATTAGTCGCCAAGTCATGGATGTTTATATGTTTATTTAAGTTTATTCTAATAAAAAATATGTATTTATTCAATATATATGCTCATATATTTCTTAAGTATATCAGTTATCTAGTATCCATAACACAAGTTCTTTAAGAAACTTAATTTGGGCTAGATAATGTTGTGTGAGTGTCAGAAATATTTATTTATTTATTTAAATCTTACTAATATTGTAAATGTGTAAGTTTGGATGGATATATGAATGTTTGTTCCTCAATCACGGCGGAATGGCTCAACCACGGGCTCAACGGATTTAGATGAAACCTAGAATATAAATAAATAAATAGATAAACATCCAGACACGGAACATTTTTTTTTCTTGTTCCGTGCGGGAAGCGAACCCGCAACCACTGGCGTCTGAGGCAGACAGGTTTACCCCATCGCCAAAGTGGTGGTCAAACATAACATAAATTGAATTATACATAAATTAAATCATACATAAATTGAAGTTGATATAAAAATATGCAATTTCGAATCCCGCGGGAATATCGAGATAAAAATAGATCACTATGCCAAAATTTCATCTAAATCCGTTGAGCCATTCCGCCGTGATTGAGGAACAAACATTCATACATCCATCCAAACTTACACATTTACAATATTAGTAAGATTTAAATAAATAAATAAATATTTCTGACACTCACACAACATTATCTAGCCCAAATTAAGTTTCTTAAAGAACTTGTGTTATGGATACTAGATAACTGATATACTTAAGAAATATATAAACATACATATTAATAAATACATATTTTTTAATAGAATAAACTTAAATAAACATATAAACATCCATGACTTGGCGACTAATATCTGGGTTCATCACACAAATATCCGACGCCGCCGGGATTCGAACCCAGGACCTCTGGCATAGAAGGCAATGTATGTTACCACTACACCAGCCGGTCGTCAAAAAAGATTTAAAAGCACTTACCTTGCTATTTCTTGTGAAGGCTACGGAGCATACTTCGTATCCATCATGAGCGTTGATGAAGGTGTTAAAGCAACGATTTGAAACCGTGTCCCAGAGTTTAATGGTCCCGTCCACTGAAGCGCTAGCGAAGTACTTGCCGTTGGGGGAGAATCTGCGGGATTAATAATAATAATAAATACATTCACCTGGGTATAGAAATTAAAAGGCAATGGCGTGCTCATTCCGTAACAACAATTCCGATCATACTCTCATCTACAGGCGTAATTCCCAAAACACTCCATCAGTCACTTAAACTATTAGAAATGCATCCACTATCCTTCATACAGCTGCAAAAAGCAGTAATAATGAACAGTTGCCGACTTGTGCGAAAATTGCTCTCAATATAATTCAGTTATAAGCATCATGTCTTAGCCAAAAGCTCGCATAGATGTTCCATCT
This sequence comes from Stenoptilia bipunctidactyla, assembly GCA_944452665.1. Lineage (NCBI taxonomy): Eukaryota > Metazoa > Arthropoda > Insecta > Lepidoptera > Pterophoridae > Stenoptilia > Stenoptilia bipunctidactyla. Next base: position 16,003,312 of record OX101747.1, on the reverse strand, counting down.
TCAACCCTTAGTCTTTTTGACTAAGGTGAATGTAAAGCATAAACACATAATAATAATAATATATATTCTTTATTGCCATTAAACTACGAAAAAAAACTTAGACAACCACTTTGGCCATGGGTTAACAGTGTCTGCCTCAAACGCCTTCTGATTACGCCTTACGATTCCTGTACGGAACGAGAAAAATAAAAATCCGGGTCTGGACGTTTATCTATATATGTATTTATATTCTAGGTTCCCCCCTAGTTCGCTACATGGTATCCCATATCACAAGCCATGTAGTTGGTGTGATTGTCTGGGAATTTGATTTTTTTAAACTTAAACATAATGATGTTCACAATATTAACAAAAATTAATAACAACGTAGACGGCCTTATCGCTTTAAGCGATTTCTTTCAGGCAACCAAGGCAACCTAGGTAGGATAAGATCAATTGAATTGGGAATTAATGGGTTTGTTGCAATTGAACTGGGTATCAATTGGTTTGTTAAATTTAATTGGGAATTAATTGATAAAATAACATATTATGGGATTTTTTTGATCATGTACATTTTAAATAGAAATTCATTAATAAATTAATATGGATATTAAATAATTTAACTCATAATAATTTTCTATCGCAGCAAAGCGATGGTTAATAATATAAGCGAAGCCCTTATCTCTTCATTACTAGGAAGTCGGAATGATTTTATGTTAAAAATTTTAAAATCAATTAAAAATAAACTTCAAATTCAAATAAACGAATTTGGCGTCTTAGGCAGACAGGTTTATTTCCCCATCGCCAAAGTGGTCATGAATTAAGTTCTTCCAAGAATGGAAGAGCCCAAATATTTCTAATCAAATCAAAAAACCACAATACCACTTACTTGATAGCCACCACAGGTTTGGTATGATGATGCGAGGGTATGGGGCAGACAAAGCACTGGCTGGTGGTCACGTCGTATAGTCTGATGACTGGGTGGGTGGTAGCCGCTATTAGGTGGTCACCTAGCGGGTGGAACGCTACGCACATAACGGGTTCTGAGTCCTGAAATATAATTTTTTGTTGGGGCTTAAATTGTTTTAAAAATAATAAATAAATAAATAAACATTTCTGACACTCACACAACATTATCTAGCCCAAATTAAGTTTCTTAAAGAACTTGTGTTATGGATACTAGATAACTGATATACTTAAGAAATATATAAACATACATATTGAATAAATACATATTTTTTATTAGAATAAACTTAAATAAACATATAAACATCCATGACTTGACGGCTAATATCTGTGTTCATCACACAAATATCCGCCGCCGCCGGGATTCGAACCCAGGACCTCTGGCATAGAAGGCAATTTATGTTACCGCTACACCAGCCGGTCGTCAGTATAATACATACATACATAACATCACGCCTGTATCCCTTATGGGGTAGGCAGAACACCAGAGGTTACATCTGATGTCACGTTTGACAAATTTGGAGGTATTATAAAGATGGAGAGACTATTGTAGTGACGGGGGGTCAGCCTATTGCCCACAAAAACGCCTTTAAAACCTCTGTCCCTTAACTTACTTTTACAGTATGCCCGGGAAGAGAAGCAGCTGGTACATTCTATGTTTTTCTTTTAAAACTAAATAAATTAAAAAATATTATATACAGGTTGCGCTAAAAGTGGTTGTCCCAACAATAACTATTTTTAGGCCAAATTAAAATAGTTTTAAAAATCTATCTTAATCACTTTCAGCGGTTATCAGCTCGGCAACTATTTATTTGATTTATATGAATAGGAAGTTATTCTGTTCGAGGCGGAAACCTTATAAAGCATGACATTGATATATGCCCACTAACTTATACAGTTATAGTATTAAACACAAGTATGGCAAGATTGACGACCGGCTGGTGTAGGGGTAACGTATATTGCTTTCTATGCCAGAGGTCCTGGGTTCGAATCCCGGTGGCGACGGATATTTGTGTGATGAACACAGATATTAGTCACCAAGTCATGGATGTTTATATCTTTACTAGCCACCGCGCGCGGTTTTACCCGCGTAACTTTTGATCCCGTGGGAATCTCGGGATAAAATATAGCCTATAACCTTCCTCAAGAGTTGCGCTATCAAAAGCAAAAAGAATTTTTCAAATCCCACTGGTAGTTTCTGAGATTAGCGCGTTCAAACAAACAAACTCTTCAGCTTTATACATTAGTATAGATTTAAGTTTATTTTCTAATAAAAAATATGTATTTATTCAATATGTATATGTATATTTATAAATTTCGTAAGTGTATCAGTTAACTAGTATCCATAACACAAGTTCTTTAAGAAACTTAATTTGGGCTAGATAATGTTGTGTGAGTGTCAGAAATATGTATATTTATACATAGGTAAAATTATTTGCTTTCATTACTGCGACGACCACTTTGGCGATGTGGTAAACGTGTCTGCCTCAGACGCCAGTGGTTGCGGGTTCGATTCCCGGACGGAACAAGAAAAAAAAAAGTTCCATGTCTGGGTGTGTATTTATTTATGTATTTATATTCTAGGTTCCCCGGGTAATCGCTACATGGTATCCCATAACACAAGCTATGCTTACTTTGGGGCCATGTAGTTGGTGTGATGGTCTTGGGATTTTTTTTTTTTTATTAGAAAATTGTGTGATAGTTGTGTAAGGCTTTTGTTAATCTATACATATAATAAAATGGTAGGAAAGTCAAAACTGTACATTGAATATTTTTTTAAAAGAATACTTGGGGTATGATCTACAATCGAAACAGAAACAAAAAATATAGTTTTTAGAATTTTTGTCTGTTTGTCTGTTTGTCTTTCCGGGATAAACTCAAAAAGTACTGCATGGATTTACTTCAAATTTGGCATTTTTTTTTTTTTTTTTTTTATAGGTGACTAAACCCGCGTTTGACCTCAATCTCACCTGATGGTAAGTGACGATGAGGTCGAAGATGAAAGCACACGGGTTTAGGAAGGAACTGGCTCTTTATACAATATTGCCGGAACACATTACCGCCGGAGCGGTAACATTTGGCGGCAGACTAAAATGAAGATAGTTAAGAAGTCGGGTCAACATATAGGCTACATATTATCACGCTAGCAGTGTTATAATCGTAGGTGCGTTTGGTGCTGCATAGCGTTCACGCAGACGACGTCGCGGGCAGCAGCTAGTACTAAATAAATGTGGAATTGGATGAAAATAAATGGACTTACAGTGATCGACTTGTATGCCTTTTTAGCCGATGCCTTTGTAATGTCAAATAGTTTGATACAGCAGTCTTTTGAAGCAGACACCAGAATTTGTTCTCGAGGATGGAAGTCCAGAGCCGTTATCTCATCTGTGTGGTCGTATCTGTAAAGTGACATTAAGGTAAATACAGGGTGTCGAAAGAATTAACGGTAGAGTTTATAAAGTGAAGTGTTTTTTAATACAGTTGTTCAAAAAGTGGCGTATTGCAGGGACGTATAGCGTTCGGGATGTGGGCTATTACCAGTGATAGGAATAGGTAGTGCAATTTTGCGGGATTTCATGACGAAATCTTAATATGGACATACAATACGAGTATTGTTAAGGATTAGTCATGTTCAATAATTTACATTGGATTATTGTTATATAACCGTAAATTCCATACTATCTTTGTGGATATAATATTAAGGTTGTTGGAATATTCTAAAAACTCGTTAAATTACTAACTTCAGCATATAAGATCGAACTCTAGGAGACCCAACTCAACATTAGGACTTTTTTGTGAAAAATGATTTTTTGTGTAAGAAACACAACTCACTTTAAATCAGTTGTCAATAATACCTTTTTATATATTTTTCATCTTATTGATTTAAATTGTATATAATAAAGAAATAAAAAATAATAAAAACGTTACCAAATTTCATAATGTTTTTCTTTGATGTCCTGTTTATCAATTATTTTATAAGATGATTGAGCAACCGTATAAAATTCGTAGCAAATATTAAAAACAAACCCGGTTGGTTTGACCAAGAATTGTTCTACAAAAATCACTAAATCCCGCAATGACACAGGCGTATCAATACTATTCTCATATTGGAGTTTATTGACCCTAAATTGCACTACCTATTCCTATCATTGGCTATAACACACTCGAGCTTTTTCTTTACCTTTTCCGAAATCGTGCGTTCTCTTTCCCAACTGTCAAAATAATGTCTATAAAAAGAAAAAACCAACCACGAAGTTTTTACTAAAAAAAATTCATAGAAGTTTTTAGGATTCATTTTAGGACTAAAAAGAAATGTTACCGTATGTTACTTAGCAAAAGTAAAGGTCTCGAGATAAAATAATTGAACATTATTTAATTGTTTCCTATTTTTAGTACATATTTAAATTATAATAAAATTTTGGATTGTCGTCCAATTTCAATAATGGCGCTTCTGCCACACCACGCTCGCTTCGCTCGCTCGGCGCGCGTATGCGATAAATACTGCCTAACATTAACCTAACGCAAAACATTTTTTCATTCATACGCATTTTTAGATTTAAATGACTATGATGAAATCTTAAGACATTAATTAATTAATTAGTTTAGGATAGTACTAACATTATCAAGAAATCTTAATTTTTAACAATAAATTTGTGTATTTATTTTTGCAATTCAATGCTTTGTGACACTTGGAGTTGCATAAAACTTTGCTTTTTTTACATGCACGCGGAACCACAGGTAAAAACTATAATACGCCTAGGGTTATTAAAATATCACTGTTGCGGCTCCGTGAAATTACAATATCACTGAAAAGAATCCGTGAAATTATAGTAAACGGTCGTTATTTATAATAATCCGTGTAATTATAATCTCACTAGTGAAATTATAATATCACGCTTCTGACAACATTCCTGCGACATAAATAAACATTACACTCACAGTGTCCTGATGACTGGATGACCCTGTTGCTCACGCCCCGGATCCACCTCCTCAGGGGCAGACTTGGCCAACATTCGCTCCACGTCCAGAATCTAAAATAAAAATATTCCATATTTACACATATTCCATGCTGGACTGGGAGCGAAAGAAAAACGTAGAATGTGCCAGCTGCTTCTCTTCCTGGACATAACTGTAAAAATCAGTTAAGGGAGAGAGGTTTTATAGACGTTTTTGTGGGCGATAGGCTGACCCCCTTTCACAACAATAGTCTCTACGTCTTTATAATGCCTCAAATCCTTTCTAGGGGAGAACGCTGTGTCACGCACGCTGTTTCGCTAGTAAAATTTAATTAATGTTTTGTGCAGTTGTGTCAATGGAATACTTCATCATCATCATCATCACAACTCCGTGCAATGAACCCACTGCGGGGCTATGAGTCTCTCCTCTGGGTGACGAGGAGGTTGAGGCCGTAATCCACCAAGCTGGCCTGGTGCTGGATGTCAGATATTTCAGGGTGTCGAAACGGCTTCTGACAAACGATTACTGTATTCAAGTATACAGCACCCGGGACCGACTGCTTAACGTGCCCTCCGAAGCACGGAAGTCGTCGTGAGAAATGAATGGTCGGCGGTCACCCATCCTAATACCGGCCGCGCAGAGCGCGCTTAACCTGCTACGGTTTTTAAAATTTCATTAATTTCATAATGAAATTTTAAAAGCAACAGACTACAATAAAGAATTATTTTATTGTGAATTGAACCATATCACCATAACTTTAGGGTTACCTTTATACTAGCGTCCACACTGCCGGTTGCCACCAACTGGCCACAAGCGCTAAAGGCACCAGACCTGCAAGCCATCTTGTGAGAGGTCACATATGCCGTCTCATAAGTAGCGGGTTCCGGAGCAAGGGAAGATGCATCCATTTCATATTCCAGGTCTGGAATTAATGTTAGAATGGACATATGACACCAGAAAACTCTGAACTGAGCTAAGCTTGTTTTAATAGACATTTGCTGTAGATAACTAGAAATGCATAATAGACAAACAGGTTTGCATGCATACTACATTTTTTATTAAATTGCTTCATAAAATTCTACTAAACTATGATTATATTAAACTTTGAATTTATATGCCAGTATTTATTTATAAGTAAAAATTTTTACTATTGAAATTCATGAAAACCTTAGATAAATATGTGCAGTTAATGCAGTCACCTATACAGGGTGACTGGTGACAAATTTTAGATATTGAAAGAGAGCACTCTGTACTCGATTCTGATCATAATTATGTAATAAAAGTTGGTACTTAATTTTTCACCAGAATTCCCTATAAATAAATAAAAAGACATTACTAGACTTTCCCCGACACACTGAAACAGTCAAATAAGGTGCCAGTGTAACCATGTGTTGCATAATGAATTCTTTAACTTTCAGCAAAGTTTACCCAGTAAATAATTAATAATTATTTTGATGACCACTTTGGCGATGGGGTAATACTGTCTAACTCAAACACAGTGGTTGCGGATTTGATTCCCGCACAGAACAAGAAAAAAGGCCTGGGTCTGGGTGTTTATCTATATATGTATTTATATTCTAGGTTCCCCCTTAGTTCGCTACATGGTATCCCATATCACAAGCTCTGCTTAGTTTGGGGCCATGTAGTTGATGTGATTGTCTGGGGATTTTATTATTATTATTTTTTTTCTCTTCATCTCAAACTATCACGTCCTTGAATTTCGAAAGTGTCACCCACCAGTCACCCTGTATATAATTTTGTAATGCACTTAGCCAACTTAAATAGCCATACCATAAATTCTTGATTTGCTGTGTGGCTTCATAACAAAAGCTCACTTTCAGGATACATATTTAGTTTGACAGTCTAAAAAAGTCTTACCAAACCCAGTAGTCCCAAGCAAATGTTCAGCTCCACTGGAGATCCGGTCCGAGCGATCTGGCTCATGCTGCAGCCCAACCATCATCACATTCAAAAGCCTAAAAACAGTAAAAATAAACATATCATGCCCAAGGTTGTATACTATTACCTACATAGTCCAATACATAACCTAAGCCTGTATAGAATTTAATATAACACTATGCAGTAGGTGTGTAGATTCTTTATTTAGTAATTACGAAACCTTCAAAAAAAAAGAGATCATTCAAAAATAAGTAGTATAGATAGCCTGCTTAACCTTACAAAATGAAAAATCTTCAATGTTATAAAGTCTGTCTGTAATAAATATTTGCTTTTTGGTGTAACAAATGTAATGCTTCCCAGCTGCAACTAGAATATTCATATTTGAGTTTATTTAGATCTAGAGGAGTTTGGCTGCTCAATATATTTGAATATAGGTTTTTATAAGGATAAATCTTAGTGAAGAATTATAGTGAAGTTTCCATCATCATTTGAGAGTACTTAGGAGTTTTGAAGTTAAGTAAGATAACAAAACAAAAATATTTAAACATACCTGTCACTTGGTGGACATTGAGGATCAGCGTGTACTGCAGCTTGTAAGGTAGCAGCTATAGGTTGATATCCATCGTAGTATAGTTGACTAAAATGAATAATGATTAGTTTTAATAGTTATTCAATATGTGAAATTACAACGCTTTCTTAGTTACTACTAGAGAAAATTCGTTACTCAATGCAGATGATGCAGGTGTATGAAAAGATATATTATAATTTGTTGCAAATATTGCAGTATTCAACAAAACTACTAACAATCACAATAAATGCTTAAGTTATCAGAACACGTACCTGATTATCATACGATATAGAAGTTCTCGATTTTTGACAATGTTTCGAGAGTCAATATCTGTGTTATTTTCTTTCATTTTGATAGAATCCAATCAAATAAAGTGTTTAATTCTTATAAAATATGTGCACCCGGCAACAAAACGCGAGGTTATGTTTGAAACTTTGAAAACAAAAGCTGATTGACAATTTGACAATCACCGCGTAGATTGACAGTGACAATTACCAATTGTTCTGTCTATTATTGCTAGTGCGTTCACACTTATCAATGGGTTATTTTAGAGTAGCAAAAACTTAAGAGACCGAAATTATTCTTGTTCTACGTTTATAACTGAAAAATATAATCAATATCTCGTGACATGCGTAATACAGCAGCAGCGTAATGGAATTAGTACGACATACTAGCCAATAGATGGCATTTTTTAGTAAAAAATATGGTACAACCATAAAACAACTAGCGGAATCAAATCTTTCTGTGTTAATGTACAAAAACCAAGTAGTTCTTTGATATGCTGTGATTAAAGTAATATATGAATATGAAATCATAAGGGGAATGACACATTGAATATTAAATTTTACTGGGTTAGTCATAACGCCACGCATACATTAAATTTTTATATAAAAACATATTAGGTACTGTACAAAATTTGTGAAAATAAAAGGAAAAACGGAAAAACAATAGTCAATAGATCTTTACTGTCCTTTGATCTTACGTTTGATACCTGCTATACAAATATTCAAATTACCACATTAATCATTAGGTAATCATAGTAGGTATTTGTACCTAACAAACAATCCTTTACAACCAACTTCTAAAAGAAGTTTCTCAATGCTCGTTATTAAAGAGCCTACTGAGTCTGTCCCCTGGGCGACGAAAAGTTATAGTATACGTACATTTGACATGCAAGGAGAAAGTTAATATAGGTAATTTGAATTACCTACAAGTTACTCTCGGCTTCATATGCGTGTCCATAAATGATAGGATGGTTGACGCTTAGGTAGGTCTCTATCTGCTTACGACTTATGTATTAGCCAGTATCTTTTGGCTAAACCGCAAAACAATTGGTTTAGCTCAATTTCAAAACCCTCTGATATTTTGGGTTCAACTATATTTCAAACATCAACATCGGTCTGCGGGGCTAGCATGCGACCATTGACAACGATAAATCGGGCCTTTTATCGACATTTTCTTAGAATATGTATTTTTTTTTAAATTTGGTAGGTATCTTTGGTTCTGTAGACTTAATCATGGCATCAAATCGAGTACCTAATTCTATCTATTTTGGTGCGCATGTTAGCTAAGATTATAGGATAAAATAGCAAAGTAATATTTATCTAGTCGATTCGACTCTTTATCGATAGTCGCATGCTTGCCCTTCAGATGTGGTTTTTGGATTACAGACAGACTTTCGAACTTTATCGACTCGTATGTATACGAATGTTCGTATACCTACGAGGGTGGATTGAAAAGTTCGCGGCCTAGTCAAGAAAACAGAATAAAGTACATACAAAAATATTTTTATTTTTCGACGTAATCTCCATTTAGCTCTATGCACTTCTTCCATCTGCTTCCCAGAGCTTCCATACCTGTTTTAAAAAAAGATTCCTCAAGGTCTTCAAAATACAGGTTAGCAGCGGCTTCGACCTCTTCATTCGTTAAAAATTTCTGCCCACCGAGGTGTTTTTTCAGGTTTGGAAACAGATGAAAGTCCGAAGGTGCCAAATCAGGAGAATAAGCTGGATGTGGCAACAATTCGAAACCACAATCACGAATTTGAGCCATAGACTCGACAGACGTGTGGACTCGGGCGTTGTCCTGGTGAAACAACCATTTTTTTTCTCAGTAATCCTGGGCGTTTCTGTTTAATTTCTTCACGTAAACGGCGCAGAAGGGTGCTATAGTACGCAGAGTTTATTGTTTCGCCTTTTGGAAGGTAGTCCACCATAATGACACCCTTAGCATCCCAAAAAACCGATGCCATCACCTTGCCAGCCGACAGAATTGCCTTTGCTTTTTTCGGAGTTGGTTCACCTGATTTTTTCCATTGTTTGGATTGTTGTTTTGATTCTGGGGTATAGTGGTGAACCCAGGTTTCATCCATTGTCACAAATCTGTCAAGAAAACCTTGTGGATCAGCCTCGAACATCTCCAAACAGTCGCGAGAAATCGTGAGTCGAATTCGCTTTTGCTCTACTGAAAGCAATCTGGGGACCCACCTAGCCGAAACCTTAGAAAAGCCGAGTTCATGGACAATGATGTTTTGCGTTCGTTTATATGAGATGCCTATAGTGTCTGCAATTTCTCTGATAGTCAATCTACGGTCTTTCAATATGAGATCACACACTTTATTGATGTTTTCTTCGGTCGTAGACGTCATTGGCCTGCCGGAGCGAGGGTCATCTTCGATGTTCTCTCGTCCACGTTTAAATTCTGCAACCCATTTTTTCACAGTGGTATAAGACGGGGCAGATTCCAATAATGTTGTTTGCATGTCATCATGGATCTCCTTTGGTGTTAATCTTTTTTGAAACAAATATTTAATCACAGCACGTTGTTCAAATTTCTCCATTAGTGAAAATTTGTACTACACACGTATTTATATTGTTCGTAAAATTTTATTTCAACAAGATATCAAATTGAAAATTCGCGGGCTGACAATTGAATAATGACAGTTCAAAATGACGGCAGAAAAAATAACAAAAGTTTTTTTTTTAATGGCCAGGCAGCGAACTTTTCAACCAATGTAGTAGTATTGTGTCGGTTGCAACTTGTAAGCAACATTATTATTAATGAATTTTGCAATAACATTGTTATTTCTTAAATTTACCATTGAACATATTCAGAAACATTTAAAATTAGCAACACACACAATTATTTAGTCGCCGGTAAACGCTGGCTGGATGAGGGCGGCGCGGGACCGAGCGACGTGGAAGAACTTGGGGGAGGCCGTGGACGTCTACAGGCTGTGGATGATGATGATGATGATGACATTTATTTAAATACTATTGTTACTTAAAAATATAAAATTATATAAATACTATACGAACTTTCGTGAACACACGAAATACGAAAACTTAAATACTTAATACGAAAACCAGTGCAAGTATAAAGTTCTATGATTGAACTGGTTTCGCGCGGTTTTACCCGCGCAATAACGAATCGCGCGGGAAAATCGAGATAGAAAGTAACCTATGTGCTATTCCAGACTGTACACTACCACTATGCCATACCTACAAATCCGTTGAGCCGTTTTGCTGTGATTAAGGAACAAACCTCCACACAAGCTTTTACATTTATAATATTACTAAGATAAATAGGCACCCGATAAAACGTAGTTTAAAAAATAAGAAAATCGTAATACGTAATAATGTCGCGTCTAGCACGCATGCAAAAAGCGGTTTTGTTTGAAACTGCCGGAATAGTTGGCCGGTTTGTGTCTCTCTTGCCTTGATACCCGACCGACAGGTCTAATTGTCAGGTCATTCCGCCTGAAAAGGCGTGTGGCTTTTAAGATGCCTGTTCACTGAACATCACGAACAAACTCACTGCTGACCTACCTGAGTCAGCGCGCGACCGCGAGCAAAGTACAGTCGACAATAGTGCCATGCTGATGCTACTAAAACATTAGCATCTTAACTCTACGCACACTTGTAAATATCTATCACTATGTATAATAAACTTTATATTTTTAATAATAAATCACTGTGCAACCAACAGTCGTTTCATTCACATCCACCATGAAGAGCAGACCCTGGCATCCGCCAGACGAGCAGACTAAGAGGTTCCTGGCATCCGCAGACGAGCAGACGTCCATTCTTCAGCATCCTCTCACTGTGGCCAAGACACCCTTAACCATCAGTCCCTGAACAGTCTTGTGAGTCTGCTTGACTGGCAGTGAGAAAACCCTTTCCTGTGTACATTGCACGACGTACACAACCCTTATACCGTCTGTTGCCTTAGGTCTCACGGCGCATATATCCCGCCCTATTTATATATGTATATACACACTTACTTATGGCTAGGGAATTAGGATACACACCACTGTAGGGTTGTAGAGATTAGTATAGGGATACCTAGGGTACTAGGGTAGGTCTCTCTTACGATCGTGTCGGTTAATACTCGCGGGTATTAACCACCATCGTAGTTATTGTCCGTGCTAGGTACGGACAATGCCCGATTATAATAACTTTATTTTCATAAATGCAAGTTTTACAGGGTTATCATCTGGGGCCCTCTTCCATACATTATTTAAAAAAATACAATTATGTCTACAACTATATATCTATCTACTTATAGCTACTTGTAGCTACGTCACACGAACACACGATTGAACGTTCTTTGGAAGAGTTGTACTGTTCTGCTGGTGGATTGTAGAGCAGGTCGGCTATCTGCTCGATGTCGGTTTTATCCAGCTGCGCGATGACCATTTGAGCTAGTTGGTCTTGGTTACGGTTTAGGTAGCTTGTGGCGGTTTCGAAGGCGATGAACCACAAGCGGGACCTGTCCCGCCAAAAGGGAGGAAGGCGCACGGCCAGCGCGATTCCAGCGATATGTTGATTTTCTTCCATTATTTTTCACAGGGTTCACCACTTTAGGGGAACACACTCTCATCGTGAAGTACTTATTCCAGCAAGATGTAATTAATTAGTAAGATTTTTACCATCGGACTACCGGACGCAGACAGAACTTCCATCCCTATATAGTAGATTTACCAAGAAGTCGAACAAAACGCTTCGATAGTTCCTTTCTGGTACGGATTGCCAAGGTTTGGAACAATCTGCCTGCGTCTGTTTTTCCTGACCACTACAGTCCTGGAACTTTTAAGTGTCGAGTGAATAGGTTTCTCGTGGATGGACGTGTAAGACCATAGTCTTCATGCGCACTTTCCATCAGGTTCTTACAATATAAAAAAAAAATATCACCTAAATACTTAAGACCATTATCGATCACAGGTCCTGCTCACTGGCTGCCGCTGCGTGGAGCTCGACTGCTGGGATGGTGATGATGGCAGCCCTGTCATCTACCACGGCCACACCTTCACCACCAAGATACCGTTTCGGAGAGTTGCGGAGACTATTGCCAGGTATACTTATTTAGTTAACACCTAGGTTAAGAATAGGAATGGTTTTTTTTCCCACATTTTTTTGTAGTTTTTTTCAATGGTGTCTTAATTAGGGTTGCCAATCATACTGTTTTTCACTACATTATACTGTTTTTTGTTGAACAAAAATAAAGTATACAAAAAACCGTTTTCAGCATAAAAATCTAAACACTTTATATGCTAGACTTTAATTAATAATTTGTGCAAGAAGCTCTAAAAATATGTGTTTAAAAAACTTAATAAATTGAATACTGTTTATTTTTCCAAAATACTGTTTGATATTCCGCCTCCAAATTTCCATTACCTTTTGCGTTACCTTTTTTTATTGTAATGTGCGATTCTATTTTAATGGCAATAAAGCATTTTTGTATTGTATTGTATATTCTTTTCAGACTCAAATATAGGTACAGAAGGCAGAGCATCAAGCGTTACATATCTGTCAAAAAATTTTACTTGAATCTGAACTCTATGCCCGCGACATTAAGTTAAAATTGGTTGGAAATTGGTTGGCAACTCTAGTCTTAACCCACGTTAGGCCGGGGTTTAAGACCACGTTAGTTGAGACTGAAGATGAAAAAACAAGTGTTTAGGGAAGAGCTGACTCTTCATAAAACTTTGCCAGTACACGTCACCGCAGAATCAGTGGTTATAATACGATGGACTTTATATGAAAAGTAGTCGCTAGACGGCGAACCCTGAGGCTGCAAAGTGGACGGCAGCGACAGCGACAGCGATTTCCGCGACACGATAGAAAGTATTGAGTTTGTATGCAGCCGCGACAAATCGCTCTCACGCCCGCTGGCGTCGAGAACGGCCCAGATTCCCCGCGTCGCTGCTCGCGTCGCTGTCGCGGCCTTAAGGCTGCAAACTGAACAGCAGCGACAGCCAGTTTGCAGCCTTAAGTATACAGGGTCCACATATAATAGTCAATTATATTTTAATAGCAGATTAGGTACGATGAGTGGGTCTGAATTTCGAAAAAAAAATTTTTTTTCAATATTTTTCATAAATTAAAATTTCAAAATTCTTCTCTGTGAGTAAAATTTAAGATTAATCTAGATTTTATGACTATACACAATTAGATGGACACGCTTTTATTACTTGTTGTGTAATCATAAACTACAGATCAAATTTAAATTTTGGTCACTTAGAAGAATTTTGAAACTTTTAATTTATGAAAAATATTTAAAAAAATATTTTATTACCCATAGATAGACCCACTCATCATTCTTAATCTGCTATTAAATTATTATTGACTATTATATGGCGACCCTATAGATTATTAATTATTAAGTATCTATCGTGTCGCGGAAATCGCTGCCCGCGCCACTGCCGTCCAGTTTGCAACCGTAAGAGGTATCCAGCAAGGACCAGTCGTCTTTTACGACAAGAACTTTTGCATGAAAACGCCGTTTTAGTTAGAATCAAGATGAAGAAGTATTAAGGAATATTCTTCAGTATCTGTTTATCGCAATTTCAGTCGCCTCAAAGATTTAAAAAAAATATGAGAAGTAAGCAATTGCTTGAAACGTGATTTTTCGAATGAATAAAAAACAAAATAAACGACGCGACGGTTAAAAAGTAATTGAAAAAGAATAAAATAATTTAAAATCCCCCGACTGAAATGATTTATGTGACGAGAGATAATTAACGTGAAAAGCTGTTTTAAAAGTTCACTTGATCTCACACAGAGTCGGTCATATTATGAACAACATACTATTCGTTTTCATAGCACTTACCTACGCTTACCTATTCGGTTCTCAAAGATGTAGATGTCGCAATAACATAGGTATTCAACTCCCTATGAACTTTATAAGAAGAGCAAGAAAATCCGTCTGAAAATTCAAAGCGATTACTGAAAACTGCATTAAAATCGGACCAGTGGTTCTGGAGATAAATGGTAACATTGGTTTGCACAAACACCCTCTCACTCCAAACGCATATACCGTCTCCGTTCCGTCGTGTAATCAAAATATTTCTTGCTGGTCTGGGTATGAAAGAAAAACATAGAATGTACCAGCTGCTTCTCTTCCCCGACATAGGTGTTGTAAAATTCAGTTAAGGGACAGAGATTTTATTGGCGGTTTTCAGCCCTGTCACTGCAATAATAACTCTCCATCATAAATATTCCTCGAAACGTGTCAAACCTGACATCTGATGGTTTTATAGCCTTTGGTGTTCTGCCTATCCCATAAATGATACAAGCGAGAAGTTATGTATTATATTTTCGAATATAATAAATAAATAAATATTTCTGACACTCACACAACATAGCCCAAATTAATTTTCTTAAAGAACTTGTGTTATGGATACTAGATAACTGATATACTTAAGAAATATAAACGTACATCTATACATATAATAAAATGGTAGGAAAGTCAAAACTGTACATTGAATATTTTTTTAAAAGAATACTTGGGGTATGATCTACAATCGAAATAGAAACAAAAAATATAGTTTTTAGAATTTTTGTCTGTTTGTCTGTTTGTCTTTCCGGGATAAACTCAAAAAGTACTGCATGGATTTACTTCAAATTTGGCATGAAGATAGTTAAGAAGTCGGGTCAACATATAGGCTACATATTATCACGCTAGCAGTGTTATAATCGTAGGTGCGTTTGGTGCTGCATAGCGTTCACGCAGACGACGTCGCGGGCAGCAGCTAGTATTGAATAAATACATATTTTTTATTATTATAAACTTAAATAAACATATAAACATCCATGACTTGACGACTAATATCTGTGTTCATCACACAAATATCCGCCGCCGCCGGGATTCAAACCCAGAACCTCTGGGTAGAAGGCAATGTATGTCGATCCACCAGCCGATCGTCAAGTAATCAGCACATAGGATTATAAGTATATAATAATCCTATGTGCTGTTCCTGGCTATACTGGATTTCCACGCCAAATTTCATCAAGATTCGTTCAGCTAATCTGCGGTTGAGGAACAAACATCCATTCATTGAAACTTTCGGATTTATAATTATTTATGTTAATTCCAGGAGTGCCTTCGTAGCGTCTCCGTATCCTCTGATCCTCAGCATCGAGAACCACTGCAGCCTGTCGCAGCAGCAAGTCATGGCCAGCACGTTTGAGGTCAGTAAATCGCACTAAAACACCTAAACTATTTATACTTAAGTAAGATTTTTTTTTACATAATAAGGATGGAACGTGTATCGTCCATGCTGGTGGAAAGTGAACTTGAGTACGTACTAAGGTGGTACAGGTCCATCCATGAGCAATCTCCTATTCAAAACTTATTTTGATTATGAAACCAGCAGGCCTATTACGGTTCTTTCATAACTAAGATGATCTAAGATTTCTATGATACACTGATGATATAATTAATGAACAAATACATTATACATACATACATTGCAATTCATTGCATGCAAGAGGCATTACCTTTTGCAAAGACAGTTACAATGATATCATTTATGACTTAAAAACGTCAATTGAAAAAGGTGAGATCGCACCCACCTCTATGATATGTTTGATTCTTGATTTCATTTGTGTTTTTCCGTTTCGAATGCTTTTATAAATAAATACTATATTATTAAATACTGGGATAATTGTATTCAGTCTAATGGCAAGATCTTAGCTAAGAGATTACGCCGAGGAATATTACCGAATAATGATCGCAGGATATGTTTTACGCCAAAACTCAAAATTCAAAGATTTTCGAAAATTCGCTCGCTTCACTCGAACCGACTCAAATCTGTAAAAGTGACACCCTATAATTTTATTGCATCGATCGTTTGGATCAATCATAAGAATGAAATCTCTATAACATAGAAGGTTAATTAAATGAAAGAAAAACCATCAAATCTTAATTTTAGATTTTAGTCGGTTCGATTTTTGGGTGAAGCAAGCAAATTTTTGAAAAATCTATTAATGCAGTTTTATTTCTTTTCCAAAATAAAGGTATATTTCTTTGGAGTAGAATTTGCTATCTCCATTATTAAGAGTACTTTCCCTCCAGGGGCATTCAAAAATTCAGTAAATCATACTTACTAAGATTATTTATATTTAAAAAATCACTAATTACAATATTTACAATTAAGTATGCTTAAATAACTTAAAATAGTCTATTAATCTTAAATAAAAAGAATTTAAAATATTATTCAGTTTTTTGTATGCGTCTCATAAAGGCGGCCCCAGTGTGCGACGACGACGGTCACTCTTATTGTCGCCTTTTACGACAGGGCGATTAGACTATTGTAAGCCGACTATTCAAAGTAGCAACCCAAACTATATGATGCTCTACTGAGTCCTCTTCATCCAGGCAGTGTTCGGAGACAAGTTGGTGACGACGTTTCTGTTCGAGGCTGACTACACGGAGGACCCGAGGCTGCCCAGTCCGGAGCAGCTCAAATATAAGGTGAGATAAAACAGATGTTTGAATAAAATTATATCGAACTCTAGTTAGGCCGTATACAGAAAGAAAGCTGGAAACTTATAAGCGCTTACCAGCGCTTGACAAGTAAGATTATTTAACAGACTGTATATGATTTTTGTTAAAAAATAACTGAATAAAAACAAATAAAAATAAAAAAAAGTTCTGAAGAAATCGTCTTTATTTTTGTATACTTCTCCATGGTTAAATATTAAACTTATACTATATTGGTTTTATAAATAAATCATAAAAATTAAATGCAAAGAGTCAATTTTATGCTGAGAATATCTATTTTTAAACCCAATACCTAAATAGACACTCAGAAGTGCGCGAACTTCAGACACGTTTTTCTAAACTTTTAAGTATGGCGGCTAGCCAAAACGTCAAGGCAATAAAGCTGGCCTGTTTCTTCCTGGACGATTTCTAATGCATTGAAGAGAGATAGGCTCTGTATTTCGTAAGTTAAAAACACAGTTTTGTAACACAACTGACACCTTGCCGTGCCACGACGGTTTTTTTTCGTGCCACAACATTCTTAGTTATTGGTATTTGATGGGACACCATACTTACGTTATGGGGCTCCTGACTTTGCACTATAAACGGAATAATCAGTCTTAAGTGCATGTTGCTTCTTATATTTCAAAATTTTATCGTTCTAAAATAATTGCATTACATTGTACCTTCAATAAAATGCAAATATTCTTTATTTATCTAGAAAAACATCAACAGTGCAGATTCAACATGTATTTTGAAATTATTTGGGAAACGCTAGTCGCAAAGCGAATTAATTACTGATCATTACAAAAGTAGCAGTATTTAATATTGTAAGAAAAAAAACATCAATACGAATACCTCCTATATTAAAAATATAATTATCCTATCTACAGATATAAAAAGTTCAATCAATTGAATTCTTACCAGGTGCTCATAAAGAACAAGAAGATGCTCCCAATGGAAGCGAGTCCAACAGTCGGGCTGACTGGCGCCAGTTCAGCGCAAGGACACGGAGGTGTCCTGTCTACTGCTTTTAGGTATGTACTTATCTTTTACTGTAAAAATATTTATTTATTTCACTTTACTGGTGTTTCTACAGCACAATCGATTACATTTTTTTTTTTTATTTGCTACATAGAAGCCAATTATAAGAAACCTATTTTGTTATAGGTTTACCGTTAGGTATACGGTATGTATTTACTGATAGTCACTAATTCACTCGATCATAGGTATAACTCTAGTTCATCAGAAGGTTGCTAATTTGTAGACTGGGTGCGTGAAATTAAAATCAATTAAATAGAATATTTACTGTATTAAAATTAAAACATTACGTGTGTGATACAATATATAAACTAGCGTTACAGAGCGGGTGAGGGACACGACTGCCCAGTGTAGACGCTTAAATTAGGTTTTACAAAATATGCTGATGTCGCATGTCGCTACTAAGATTCGACTTTTGAAAAAAAAAATTGATACAATTCAAAATATAAATCTGAAAGAAAAAAAATATTGCCTTCTAAATCTTACAAATGAAATAAACACACTTTACATCGGTACTTAATTGAACTCGATACAAGAATACAGCTGCGGGATCAAATTACGTTTTATTATAAACAACATTGTATGACTGGAGCGATAACCAGTAACAAGAAATAATTACCTACTACAATAATTATGCGACATCAATTATAAAAACAATGTAAAAGAATGTTAAAAAGTTGTAATGTAAATGTTTACTAGATTTTACAAATAGTGCTGATGTCGCATGTCGCTACATAGGTATCGCCGATATAACCGGTAGATATATCGGTTCTAGTCCAAGCTCTAGAGAACTTTCCAAGTAACAAAAAGTCGTGTAGATATTTCAAGCTTATAGCGACAAACTTTTTCAGATATCACTTCGAAAAATATAGATGTTGATGACGTGCAGAGCTGAGGCGTGCCAAATGATAGTTACCGTACAACGCATGTTGTAACTCATCACAATAAGAATTTCTTGACTTACAGACATACCATTACACAGAAGGTTCACTAGTTCTCCTACTAGTTATATCTGTAGCGCTGCTATCGAATGTCACACTGACTGTGTTCATTGCATTCAGCGCCCTCTATGATATCGTTGGTATCTTCCGACACCATGATAGTGACGGCCGCCTTGGTGTACTGGCCGAGTTTGGCTGCGGCGTGAGAAGAACTGAGTTCGAGACCCAGCCGGGACAGTTTAGGAAATGAAATTGTGTTAGGTGGTCTGGGTGTATATGTCACCGGAAAATAATAAATTCCGTAAATTTATTTTACGCGGAAATTTATAAATTTCCGTATAATTCTAAACGGCAGACAAAATTTATTTTTACGCCTATATTTTCGCAAATTGATAAACTTACCGAACTCACTCGTAAAATAATAAGTAAGCTCTGATTGGTTGAATTAGTCACGTGTTCTTATTTCAAAAAACAAATGCACTGAAAGGTCTTGTCGGAACGGTTAGGTGCGACGACGAGCGCAGCGAGACAGAGCAGTTACCCCCCGTTCACACATGGTACGTTTTACTGGATACGTTTTACCGGATACATTTTTTTTCATCGATGGCGCATGGAGTTGTATGGGCGACTTCACATATGACACAGTATTCAGTATACGTATTTTCGATACAAAAAAGGTATCCAGTAAAACGTATCCAGTAAAAACGTATCATGTGTGATCGGGCTGTTAGGTTGCATATAGTAATATAGGTACGTGCCATAAACGTTTAGTGTAGATAAGCCAAATTTTGTAATTGTTTGTCTTCTTGACCAATCAGCGACTCGTGTATTACTTTCCGTACTTAAAAAAAAGCGTAAAATGAAAAGCTCTTCTGTGATTGGATCGTTTAGGATCTTACGAATGAATATCCGTAAGTTTATAAATTTACCACGAGACGTCGTAAATTGATACATTTGCGAAAATGTGAGCGTAAAATAATACAATTTATCTCTCGTTTAGAATCTTCAGAAAGTTTATAAATTTACGAGGAAATTTATAAACTTACGGTTCTTATTATTTTCTGGTAACATATACAAGGATATACCCTCAAAGCCATTTGAGGGTGTATCCTTGTGAATTTGTAAGACTCAAGAAACTTAATTCCCCAATTCATTTTCACACAAAACTAACCTTACTTAAATTTTCGTCTTTATCCATAGATCAAACGGAATGCGTCATACTTCCACCTCTCTACCCGAACAGAGTATCAGAACGAGCTCAATAATGTCCAACCAGTCGGCTGGCAGCTCTCTTACGGAATACTTCTCTGATGAAGAGTATGATGAAGATGATGAGGAAATTGATGGTAAGGATTTTTTTACTAAGGTATGATTATGGAACTTATTCCGGGACTTCATAAGATGCAATGTTGCGGAGCAATAAATTTTAAGAGCTAGGTACTGTATCAAGCAATACCTGCAATAGCGTTGCACACTAAGTTTTTTTGGGTTTAAGTTCAATTACAGGGTGACTGGTGGCATACTGAAGATAGATACTGAAGGAAAGCATGCTGAACTCGATTCTGATCATAATTATGTCATAAAAGTAGGTAATTAATTTTTCAACAAAAATCCCTATGAATAAATAAAGAGACCTTATTAAACTTTTTACGACGCGCTGCCTCAGTCAACACGCACACAGTAGTGTTCCCGCCACACGCACACCACCACCCGCTGAGTATCTATTGTATTACGCTTGTTTAACCATGCGTTGCGTAATGAATTCTTTAACTTTCGGTTAAGTTTCATCATCATCATCACAATTCCGTGTAATGAGCCCACTGCAGGGCTATGAGTCTCTCCTCTGGGTGACGAGGAGGTTTAGGCCATGCTGGTTGGTGAATGTCAGATATTTCAGGGTACCGAAATGGCTTCTGACAAACCCTAACGACTACTGTATACAAGTATACAGCACCCGGGACCGACTGCTTAACGTGCCCTCTGAAGCACGGAAGTCGTCGTGAGAAATGAATGGTCGGCGGTCACCCATACTAATACCGGCCGCACCGAGCGCGCTTAACCTGCGATATCGTTTGATATGCACAGTAACCACGGCGCCACGACGACTTCGGTTAAGTTTACTCAGTAAATAATGAATATATATATTTTTTTTTCTCTTCATGTATTATCTCAAAGTCACCCGGTAAAATTAAAAGAGGCAGCAATTTCATTCTGTAGACTTTTCCACCTTTGCATTTTACAGCCTCTTTCTAGAGAATTTTTCTAATGATGATAGGTACTTACTTAATGATGATATTTCCAGCTTCCTAAACGTTTTTTATTTATAAACAATCAGTTTTGAGACACATGAGCATATATCTTTATTTTTTGTTCTTAATTACAGAAAAGGAACTTCACAAAATCCTGAACTCAATGGAAGACAAATCTTGTCGGACTTCTCTCTCACTCTATCAGAGTTTTCGTAGGAGTGAAGGAGACGGGGAGACAACATCTGGAAGCGTCAAACACTCATCCAATAGGAAACGAAGTAATCAAATTGCTAAGGAGTTAAGCGATATGGTGACATATGTGCAGGTAGGTTGTGGAGTAATGGGGTAGAAAACTGCCAAATTTTTCCACTAGAGGCGCTAATTACGCTTGACTCATAACAACTGTCAAATACCATAGTAAAAGTTAATTTTATACTGTTTTTTTAGGAAAAAATAGAAATGCGTCATTGCGTAGTCTTAAGTTTTATAAAAAATTGACACAGTTTTTTCTGAGGATATACACATGTGGAAGTTATGGATGTACTTGATTTGAACTTTTATGGAAATGCACATATTACGGTCCATATATTCCACATTTTCATACAGAAAAACAAATGATCATATAGATTTAACGCAAATAAAGAACAGTGAACTAAGCAATGTCGATACCAACTTGTTCATTTGACGGTTTGTAATGGGTCAAGCTTATGAAGCGACATCTATTTAGAGCTTTTCGTTTTCTTCTCCATTGTCATCATTATCATCTCAAACCTTTTTTAATAAGCCCGTTTCAAGGCCATGAGTCTCTCCCCTGAATAATGAGTAACAACCAAGCCGGACCAGAGACAGGTGGATGTTAGAATTATCATGTTGATTAATTCGATCATTTTATTTGGTGGACCAACTTGAATGATTGTTATTAAGTATACTTATTCAAAAGCTTTTTCGAGATCTGACAAATTTTGAAAATTCCATACGGTTGTTAGTGAATCAATCGCGAATGAAGTTGGTTTTTATAATGCTTTGCAAGTTCCGCAAAAGTTACTTCGTCGGGTATTTATTTATCTCACCCTACGAAGTAACATTTGCAGAACGTAAACGTAAAGTGTGATTGAGATAATTTCTTGCAAATGTTATGAATTGTTGTAATTCCAACGGAATATCATTTTATTGGAATAAAGCTACGTATAATAAATAAATGCCATTTTAAGACGCCTCCAATACGATTCTAATGTAACGGTGACGGCACTACAAGGTTATGATGTGGAAATTACTGTCAGTGTCATAGGGATCAAGGTTCGCCACGCCGAATTATAGTTGGAAACTGAAGGGCTTAGACCCCCAAGCGAAAATGGCTTGGAATATTCGACATTTAGTACAAAGTTATCCAGGGGCGCTAAAGTCATTTACCAAGTCATTTGCCAAGGCGACGTGCCGCGGGGAAACCTTCTCAGCCCACTTCTCTCAACCCACAGGCTATAAAGTTCCGAGGACTGAACCCACTGTCTCCACGTAGCTCGTTCAAGCAGCCGAGCTCCCACAAAGACAGCGCTCCTTGCAGTTTCGAGTCTTCAGAAAGCAGTGACAGCACGGCTACTGTATGTATTACTGTGAAAGTGCCGGCACACATACATTTCACAGTACACCTATCTACAGTAATTCAACTCGGCTGAATCTTTGAAATAAATGCATGCGATAGGGCTGCCCGCCTCCAGCATTATAGTTATATTTGACTACTTTGTGTTTAGATTTTACTTAGATGGTTGTACTGTGCATTTATTATCATTATAATTTATACGCATACTCTCACCACTAAAACTCACATACATCCAAGGACGTAAAAAACACAAATTGGCACTATAATTGTGGGGGATAGCTCCAGTGGACTGTATAGTCTATGAATTCGATTACGATTTAGTCAAATGATGCGCTATCCACCCACTCTATTAGCTGGAATCGATGCGAGGGGCAAAAGGAAAATGCGAATTCACCACTTAACACGGTCGTGAAAGTCCAGCCGCGCGGCACTGTAACACTCTCGAATACGCCACAAGCACACTCTTTTTCCCGCGCTCTTCTGTCTTCTGTATTCACTGTATTCTGTCACTGTATTCTGCCTTCAGTCTTCTATATGAGTCTTCGGGCTTGAGAGATTCACTGTACTGTTGCTTGAGGCTTCTTTCGGAGGCTTCTTTCTTCCGGAGATCTTCACTCTTCGGGATCTTTTCGGCGAATCCGTCGCTAGCGGAGTGTGGCGCATCCTTAAGTGATTCGGTGCAGGCGCGCAAGGGTACCGCACAAGAGAGAGTAATTCAAGCGTGCGAGCGGGACACACATATGTCTGTCTCGCTCGAATCTAATTCGAACTTTCTAGATTTTGCTAATAAGATTCTGACTAGATTCGACTATTCTTATTAGATCTTTACTATATTCTAATTGGAAAACTATTTACAAATTCTATTATCTATTTAGATCTCTCTCTCTATGTGCGGGAATGATAAGACTTTCAAAACCATTTCTTTATTTCCATAATCAATCTTGCACAATAATTTATTTTTGCCCAAATTGACACTGACTATGCTGCCCAAATACTCACTATACATATAAGTATTATTTATTTATTTACCCTTTATTATACATGTTACGGACCCTAAAGGCCCTTCAGCTTGTCAACCTCAGTGACTCATCCTTCGGTATTTCAGTTCCCGTGAGAATATTAATTAGTGATTCACCGATTGATTTGCTGACTTAACTTTTTCATTGGAAGTGTCGCAACCCTATGTAACCGCGATTGAATTATAATTTGTGATTTTAAATCATTAATTAATAAGACAGCTCTGCGTGAGGTCAATCGTGGACCCAGAGCTTTAGGTTTAATTAGGCTAAGTTTTATTTTGTAGAATCCGAAATATAGTAATAATTTAACTTACTTTCTTGTCTTTTTTAAAACTCTCTACACCGGCTGACACACATAACTTACACAATAAAAAAACAAACAAGGTACCTACACTTATTGTATATCTATAACACTTCTATAACTATTTATAAGGGTTACTGTATTATTTTCCAGCAAATGGCACAATCATCTTCATCTCGAACGAGATGTTTGAACGCAGCCGCCGTCCATCATCCCTGTTATAGGTGTTCATCGGTGAACGAAGCCATAGGTAAATGATATTTACTTTAATCTCGTCTATTTAGTTGACTTAATATGTATTTATGAGGAACTGTAATAGTCTGCGCCATTAAAGCGTGAAATCAAACTCTTTTTTTTTAACAAATCTATCAAATGAAAATGAGCCTACTTGCAATTTCAGACTACACGTATACACAATTATTTTTATCCACGATTCCATTAAGACCCGTCAGCTGTTCTGTCGTGATTTAAGAACAAACAGACATACACCCATCTAATCTTTTTCTTTTTTTATATAGTTTTCACGATTCACATTAAATAAGAAACTTTTTAAACCTAAATATAATTTTTACTTTTTCTTGAACGCTATGCTTGTACAGGGTCAATGGTGGGTAATACTTGAAGTTCGAGTAGGTACCTATTTGATAGTCTGAGATCATACAAGAAGAGAAAACAAGAAATAAAAATTAATTATTTACTGACTAAACTGAAAGTTAAAGAATTCATTACGCAACGCATGGTTACGTAGGCGTAATACAATAGATACTTTGCGGGTGGTGGTGTGCGTGTGGCGGGAACACTGCTGTGTGCGTGTTGACTGAGGCGGCGCGTCGGGAAAAGTGTAGTAATGTCTTTATAGAGCATTTTGTCACCAGTCATCCTGTATAAGTTTTACTTTTTCTTGAACGCTACGCTTGTATACTTTACTACACGTAACTACGAGGACTACAGTAACTATTTTAGCTATTTTATTTCCAGGGAAAAAGATTTGCCGCAAACATCCTTTGGCGTTAATTGCACATACAGAGACGCAACTAGTCAGAACATATCCGGCCGGGTAAGTTACAGAAATTAGTCTTTTTTGTTGCTCATTATTATTCTGTACTCAAAGGCTAAAATGGGACCCAATTACCTCAGCATAGATATCTACAGTAATTCAACTTCATACAGACGGACGAAACGCGAGCTATGCCTACGCGCGTACGCGGCTCGATCTCGGCGTGCGCTCGGCGTGCGGCCATTCGCGCGTATCTGCATACTGAAACAACTGCAAAAAGAAACAAAAAATTTGATTCATTATAGATTTATGAAAAAAACTCTTAATGAACGTCAAACGGTAGATGAGGGCTGCGCGATGTGGAGTGTCTTGGGGGGGGGGGGGGGCTCTGTCCAGCAGTGTGCGTCTTTCAGCTCACAAGATGATGATTGCCCATTATCCTTCAATATAGCTACCTACTTAGTCCTTTGGGGACTGAAAACTGCTCGCGTCCGCAAGGTTTAGCCCTCGATGCCTTGTACGTGGTACCTGGGTGGTGCTAAACGAGCAGTAAAATCTGGTGGTAGGCTTCGGCCGTGGCTTGTCACCACCCACTAGACAAAACCATGCCGCCAAGTAACCTAGTTGCGTTCCGGCATGATGTCTAGTGTAGCCATTGAGGAGGATAGGTCTGAGTAATCGTGCTGCATCGGAGAACAGTTTTCAACGCGTAGGATAATGACTCGCCGGGTAACTCGTTTTGGAGGGTAGCGGGATCCGAAGCACGGTGCACCGCTGGCCGACCGCAGGTAGTAGGGGGCCCAAGTAGCATGCCAGCCACATGCAAAAGGCTGCCCCGCCACCTCGCGAAAAATCCCGAGAGGCTCCATCGTGCCGGTTGGCGACCGGTTGGAGAGGACCCGATGGCGACCTCGGGGGGGTTCGGGCGTCCCCGCAGTCTCCAGGCGAGTTCCCCAATGGTGCGTTGTTCCCTACGAGTTGCTTGGTTCCATTTGCATCGCTTCACTCAACTTCTATTCTCCTCCCTATTCACTCCACAATTCACAATGAAAGGTTCCAAAAAGAGTACGGTTCAACAGCGGTTGCACTTCCTCTCCCTCAAAGTGCACTTCTGTAACATCCGAGGAGTGCACTCCAATCTGAACGATGTCCACCACCATCTTGAGACGGAGAGACCCCACCTACTCTTTCTAACGGAGACGCAGATCTGCGATCCGTCAGACTCGGCATACCTTGGTTACCCAGGCTATATCCTGGAGTCACTTTTCCGCCCGCACGCCGGGGTGTGCATGTATGCCAGTGACGCGATCTGTTATCAGCGTCTCCGTTACTTGGAAGTGCCGGACCTTTCAGTCATGTGGGTTCACATAATAATGATAATAAATACTCTTTATTGCCAAATAAAATACAATTTTACAATTAGGTACTGAATAATAAATATATTGACAATGTGGCGGCCTTATCGCTACAAGCGATTTCTACCAGGCACATAGATACCGGCCTAGACCAAGTGGTTTACGCCGGTATCTATCGTTCACATAGCGGAGATCGGGAGACAACGAGGCTCATGGAATACCTTGGCAATATAGCAGATAAGATTCAGCAACGTTTTCCCACAGCGCAGTTGGTGTTCCTGGGGGATTTTAATGCTCACCACGGGCAGTGGTTATACCCGTATCAGGACACTGACCATGCTGGAAGAGAAGCCTTTAAGTTTTCGCTGACTTATGGTCTCTCACAGCTTGTAAACGAGCCTACGCGCATCCCCGACGTTGCTGGCCACACTGCGTATTGCTTGGACCTTCTGCTGACAACCGATCCTGACAGATACTCGGTGTCCGTCACTGCACCTTTAGGGACATCCGATCACTGTATGGTGAAATCTGTATCGCTGTACTCGCCACCTGACGCCCGTCTATGCCACCACTGAGGAAACCCGATGGTTCTCTGGCCCACACTGCTAAGGAGAAAGCAGATTTATTTGCTAGTATCTTCGCGGAAAATTCTCGTCTAGATTTCCAAGGAAAAATCCCACCCCAATTACCTCAGTTCGGACCTACAATGGGTACCGTTCACATTCGCCAAAAGGAGGTTCTTAAATGCATGCTGCACCTAGACGAGAACAAAGCTAGTGGTCCAGACGGTATTCCTGCAGTGGTCTTAAAACGCTGCGCAGCTGAGTTGTCTCAGCCAGTACCGAAGAAGGGAAGCCGTGCCGATCCTGTCAACTATCGACCAATTTCAATCACCTCCATACTTTGCAAATTCATGGAACGTGTATTGAACAATCGACTCCTGGCATACCTCGAGACCAACGAGCTCCTAAGCGATAGCCAATATGGTTTCCGCAACGGGCGCTCGACCGGAGATCTTCTCGTGTATGCCACTCACTTATGGAGCGAGGCCTTGGAGAGTCATGGTGAAGCAATAGCTGTATCCTTAGACATTTCCAAGGCCTTTGACAGGGTCTGGCATGATGGTCTCTTAAGTAAGCTTCCAGCTTATGGCATACCGATTGGGCTCTGCGACTGGATATCTGATTTTCTGAGGGAACGGTCAATTCGAGTAGTCTTAGATGGCTACTCCTCCGACCAAATGGCAATTAATGCCGGGGTGCGAATATACAAAGGCTATACTATTTGAGTCACGAGTCAGACTCTAATAGAGGAGCTTTTGTTTATGCATATTACTCAACAATACCTAATCTAACTCAGTAAAAAAATTGACTGAAATGGATTAGCTTTTGCTCTTGTAATTTTCAAAGAAATGCAAAGACAAAACCTAGTACTGTATAATACCTACATATTCACTCAAATAGATAAGCTTTTGTCAAGATGAAAAGTAGGTATATCTTTGTTTGATATACATTGCGATGAAAGAATACATTGCGATGAAAGAGTTAAGCTACGAGAAGGGCTCCCGCACCGGAAGGCGGAGTCGGTACGGTTAGGTGCGACGACGAGCGCAGCGAGCCGAGTGAGCGAAGCGAGCGGTGCCGCGGCAGCGGCCGGCGAAGCGCCATAAACCTGGTCAGCTATTATAGTCAACCCTGGACAATCCCGACATGGTCAAAAGTCAAACGTTAAGTCATCAAAATAACGATGGTCATACTGCATGCACATTTTATTCCTATCTTTGAAAATCAGAATAATTGCCACTTAAGTATCAAATTGAAGCTAACGATCGGTAAATATCGACATCAAATGGGATAGCTTTTGTTGCTGCAATTTTACATTGAAGTTATCTCACAAAGTCTACGCGACTTCGGTCAATTTCTGTACTAGAATAGATTAGGGTTTCGGCAAGTTTTTGAATTACAAAAGCTAAGCCAGTTCAGTTTCCACTTTCACTCTAATGGTATAGCCTTTGTAAATACGCTGCCGGGGTACCTCAAGGATCTGTTCTCTCTGCAACATTATTCTTGCTGCACATTAATGACCTTTTAACACCAGGCACTATTAGTTATGCTGATGACAGCACTGTTGTAGAGAGATACGTATCCAATGCGCGAGCGAGCCCCCGTGAAATCCAGAGTTTAAGAAAGTCAATGATTGAGCGCGTTGATTTGACCTTACGGAAAGTATCCGATTGGGGTGAGTCGAATTTGGTCAAATTCAACCCGTCCAGAACTCAGGCGTGTCTATTCTCCGCAAAAAAGAACACCTTCACATTAACACCCACTTTCCAAAATGTATCTGTCCCCATCACTGACCATCTAGGGCTTTTAGGTGTAACTATAACATCCAGTTTAAACGTCAACAAATTGTGTCCATGGCTCAAGTAGCTTCGAAAAAGTTGGGAATCATCTCGAAGGTACGGCGGTACTTCGGCCCTGCACAGCTTCTTAACTTATATACAGCTCAAGTGCGATCATGCATGGAGTACTGCAGTCATCTTTGGGATGGTTCAGCCAAATATCAACTAGAAGCGCTGGACTCCGTTGACCGAAGAGCCCGTAATCTAATCAACAACGTCGACCTTACGACCAAAAAACTGCAGACCCTAGAGCATCGTCGTAAGGTTGCATGTCTAACCGTGTACTACAGGATACATTTTGGTGAGTGCGCGAGTGCTCTGTTTGAGCAAATTGAACCCTCACCCTTTTACCATCGGACTACTAGACGCAGACAGAACTTCCATCCGTATGTGGTTGATATTCCGAAAAGTCGAACTAAGCGCATTGACAGTTCCTTTTTGATACGGGTCGCCAAGGTTTGGAATGAACTGCCTGCGTCTATTTTCCCTGACCAGTATAGTCCTAGTACTTTTAAGCGTCGAGTGAATAGGTTTCTCGTGGATGGACGTGTACCACCTTAGTCTTCATGTTCACTTAACATCAGGTGGCATGTAAGACAAACGTCGCATCCATATTTTATAAAAAAAAAATACTTCGGCTTTGAGAATTGAAAAGAAATGAGGACCCTAGGTAGACCGAGAGGCAAAATGCAGGCAGAAAAAAATTTGATTGATCCAAGTTGAATACAAGTTGATTGTGCTTTACGTTAATATGCGGATTGCTTATAATTTAAAATGCAATAATATATCAGTCAAGGCGCAAGGATTTTTCGGTCGCTAATTTATAAGACCGATTTGTTATTCAAACGTAAACATGATTTTTTGACACAAAACGTATTTTTGTTAAACACTTCCTATTCAATTTACAAAGTATTTTATTTGTTTATATAAAGAAAGTATATTAGCCGTCATAAAACTAAATGGAAGTAAACACAAAGAAGGCAAATCGCGGCGCGCTGTAGGCATTTATTTCAAAGATGCGGCCGAGTTGAATTACTGTAGATATCTGTACTGTGTCTTCAGTATCCGTCCATCTGTATTTCTGACACCAAGCTCATCTTCATCATCATCACAACTCTTTGTAGGCCATAATCCAGAACTGGCCAACTAGAACTGGGTGGTGGATGCCAGAATTTTCAGGTCGCCGAAATGGCTTCTGATAAACCCTAATGACTACTGTATATAAGTATACAGCACCCGGGACCGACTGCTTACGTGCCCTCCGAAGCACGGGAGTCGTCGTGAGAATAGAATGGTCGGCGGTCACCCATCCAAGTACCGACCCCGCCGAACGTTGCTTAACATGTGATATCGTATGATGCACACATTAACCATGACGCCACGACAACTAAGAAATCACCAAGTAACCAAGCTGCATCTCACGAAACATGACAGTTAGACGGTTGAAATTTTCACAAATAATGTATTTCTGTTGCCGCTATAAGGCCATATACTAAAAAGGAATAAGATATAAATATCTAAGGGGTTTCACATGCAACAGACAAATTAAAGTTTCCTACCATGTAGATGCTGCTGTTTGCACATTAAAACACGTTAGGGTTTATTTAATTACTGTGTTATGGTGGTATAAGTTAAGGTGGCGGTTCGCGTTGCAACCGAGACAAGCGACCGAGACAAGAGACCGAGACGGGAGACCGCGACAAGTGTCTCGGTCTCTTCGGCATGTACTGTAGGTCGAGACCGAGACCACAACCAAAGCTATCTTTATTTAGTATCAGAAAGTCTGTCGATGGTGTCTGGTGTGTTGTATAATGGAAACTCAAGTAGAACTTCTATTGTAGGAAGAAGAAGACGATGATTAGCTGTTATAGTTTCAGCTATACTTTTCCAAATATTATCCTTTAAATTTTCGTCTCTGTGGGATTCTAGTTGTGCATTGTATATCGGAGGATACTGTCTGATCAGTTCAATCAGCTTTTCACAATCTTCGTCAGAAAAAGTAGTCATTTTTAACAATAAAACACACGTGAATTGAGCGCGACACGGGACACTACTGGCCAGGGGCAGCAGCGGTCACGTAGTCTCCTGTCTCGCGTCTCTGTCTCCGGTCTCTATCTCGCTCACGAACTTATCCTTATATAATTACTTAAAGTCAAGTAACGGTCGCGGTCTCCCGTCTCGGTCTCTTGTCTCGGTCGCTTGTCTCGGTCGCGACGCGAACCGTCACCTTTACAGTGTTTTAGTGGTCGCACAGGACAATTAGTGCGCGAGTCTGACTTGACTTAGCCGGTTTTTTATTCCCTATTCATAAATAACATATTATTTCTTTATTAATACCCATTTACAAATTTCTTTCAGCCTCAGAATAGACTCCTCAAACTTCGACCCGCTAATATTCTGGTCTTGTGGCGTCCAGTTGGTAGCTCTGAACTATCAAACAGAAGACGCGGCAATGGCCATCAACGCCGCCATGTTTGAAAGTAGTGGGGGAGTGGGGATGAGGAGGAAGCCACGGGTCATGTGGGATAGCCAGCATATTGCTTATCGGAGGTGAGTTTTTAGCCCCATCTATCCAAAGTATATGATAATTACGATGAGTGTGATTTGCTACAACGCACTTTTAATATTTTTATAGCAGGTGCACCGCGTATTTTCATTTATTTATTTTACAATTTATATATATAAACTTAGTACATAAAAATAGATTCAAAGGTATCTACAGCTTATTTCTACAGAAATTTCTACCAGCAGACCTGACGAATGGAGAATTCGATAAAAATACACATAAATAATATAATATTTATAATACTTATACATACATATAAAGACATATATAGAATAAAAATGCAAACAATAAAATATATAAATATATTCGTACTTATATAAAAATTGAACAGTTGTAATTATATATGAAATTATTGTTGAGAAAAAAGTGTTCTCAAACCTTTTTCTTGAAAACAGCTTGGGCTTTTGACTCACGAATACCGTAAGGTAGTGCATTCCACAATCTGACTGCATGGACAGAAAA
Source organism: Stenoptilia bipunctidactyla (assembly GCA_944452665.1). Taxonomy (NCBI): domain Eukaryota; kingdom Metazoa; phylum Arthropoda; class Insecta; order Lepidoptera; family Pterophoridae; genus Stenoptilia; species Stenoptilia bipunctidactyla. Next base: position 15,971,252 of record OX101747.1, on the reverse strand, counting down.
AGAGTAGGAATAATAATTAGTTTAATGTATTGGCATTTTTAGAAGCGTACGTTTATGTGCTCTGCATAATTTTTGTTATTACTTAGCGTTGTTTTATTTTTGAGACCCTCAACTAATGACCGATAATGTTTTAATTAATTAATTATGTATCAATTTCCAATGTGTTCTCTGATTATTTTTAATTATCACTATTATTATTATTTTTGTTTATTTGTTTGATGAGTTTTGAATAATTTTTTGTAGGTAATTTGACAAATATTTTTGTAAAACTGTTCATGTAAAAGTGTAATTCAAATGTTAAGCGTGACTTTTTATATTATTAATCTAATTATAATTCAAAGCTTTCCTCGTATGACAAAATCTATCTTCTACTTCTGGTGCCACTGAAAATCAGCGTCATAGCATCCTTGCGATGCCATGGCTACAAAGCTGAGTGGTTACCAATTGGTGGCGTAGATCGGTAAATCTCTATCTGAACTTTGTTGACTGTATTTTTTTTATTTTCTTCTATGTTCCAATAAATGTATTCTATTCTATTCTATTTTTAATGTGGCGGAAAATGATAAGGTATGAGGTCGTGCTGAATAGGCGTAACGTAAAAGGTGACTAAATGCTTATTAGTAATGTCCCGTCAGGGACGTCCTGTATAGCGACCACCCTTTTTTTTAATCTAGGTACCACCAAATACCGCGCGGCGGTGATGTCTTCCGGCAACATTTTATCAAGAGCGGTCAGTTTTGACCTCATTTTACCATCAACTGAGATTGAGGTCAAACACGGACTGAGTTTTTTCCCTCCCAGAAAAATGAATTATTACAACCAATGTCCCATTTAAAAAAACATTCGTCTGGTCCTCTTAGTATGACTATAAAACTATTTAATAATTTACCGGAATATATCAAATATGAAACCAATGACAAAAGATTCACGCTCTTACTAAAACAACTCCTAATAAAAAATGTTATTACAAGACCAATGAATACTTAATTGACAAATTTACATAAATGAATTAGACATAAATATGTAGGTATAAGTGAATTGACGAATAATTTTTGTATCTAAACAATAAATCTAATTTAAAATGACTACAAATGTCCTCTCCCGCATTGCAATACCTAAATTAGGTGCATAATTTTACTGATTATTATTGTAAATTAACTATTATTATAAACTGTCACCTGTAAAATTATGTTTGCAATAAAGTATTGAGTATTGAGTTTCATAAAAATAACAAAGTTGAGTAGAGCGTGGTTGAATAACCCTTAATAGTTAGAAGCAATCTATTTACTATCATAGTGTGTCATGGAAGACTAACGTCCCAATAATGTTTTTAAGTTTTTGCATTTAAAATGCTCAATTATTCTTAAATAAATGAAAAATGTGATAAATAAAAATTACCCGACCAGGATTCGAACCTGGGACCTCTTGTTTGCGGGACGAGTGCTCTTCCATTGAGCTACCGGGGACTGGCGGTACGCGTCGAAATGACTTACCACATTATTGTTTTTACGTTATATTGCTAACGTAGCTCCATCTTATGGTATAGCTTTGCAGCTAAGACCACCCGAGACCAATTTCTTTACAGAAATTGTGAATCCCAGTTAAAGTGAAGCATTGCAATGTTTTAATAATGAATAAATATAATGAATATTTATTCATTATTAAGGTGGTCTTAGCTGTTTAAAAGAAAAAAAATGTGGTAAGTAATTTCGAGGCGTACCGCCAGGCCCCGGTAGCTCAGTGGAAGGACTAACGTCCCATCCTTCTTTTATTTATTTGAAAACAATATCTTCTTCATTTCCAGATTCAACCCAATGGACAAAGAGTTCGACGGCATCCACGCCGCTCATCTAACCCTTGCTGTCATTTCTGGACAATACGTAGCAGAGAACATCTACTCATTCTACAACGCGTTCGTAGAAGTTGAGATCCTGGGAGTTGCAGCAGACTGTAGGAAGATGAGGACCAAGGCCAGCAGCCGGAATGCTTTGAATCCTGTTTGGAATCATACGTTTAGTTTTAAGGTTGGTGAAAGAAATTTCAAATTGGTATAAGTAAATAAGGAAAGGAATCTAAAATGGTGACTGAAGATTAAATGAGACGCAATAAATAGTCAACAGTCTCTCCTATCAACCATATCCATTGGTGACTAAGGTTCCAAACACCCTGTATAAATAAAACACAAGTAAACGATTGAATACTGAGAAACAGATAGAGATGATGTATAACTTTTTCAACCTATGTGACTTCAGCCACTTCAGTCTCTCGTGACCACGGACGGGGTCTGGAAAGACACCGAAACATAGAGCTGAAATTTAAAAATATATTAGATATACGTACGCGATAAATCCATTTAAGAAAGGGTTTTTTTAAGACGAGCTTTTCCCGCAACTTCGTACGTGCTAAACTACACTTCCTGTGAGAATTTCAGAAACTTCTTCAACCAAACACCCATTGAAAGTACCTTTATACCAAATTCTACATCCGTGCACTCAAGGAATAATATTTTGCATACAAATTTCAAATGTCTTATATTACCCGTTCCCGTGGGAATTTCGGGAATTTCTTCCTTAGTGCTCCTCTTCAGTCCCCAAGGAATGTATGTTCCAAAGTTCAGCTCTCTACGCCTAGTGATTATGGCTGTACGTTGTCTGTCTGTCACTCAGTCAGTAACGGAACAATTATATATATATGAGTAATAAGATTATGAATCGCGAAAACTTAAAGCTAAACACACCCTGTATAAATATTAGAGATAAACTCAAAAAAATATAAATACATCCATCACTTGACGGCTTAATGTTACCCCAAACAAATATGCGCCGCTACCGGGAATTGAACCCAGGACCTCTGGTATAGAAGACAAAGTTTCTACCGCTGTACCCGCCAGCCGCCAGGCTATACATTCATAGACAAAACAATTTAGCGTCTCGAGTAAGAAACGAACTTTCGTATAGTATGGAGTAGGTTGCAAGTTTTTACATTTGACATTTTTAATTTTACTGTTATTTAAGAGTACCACATACTTCTATGCTGGACTGGGAGCGAAAGAAAAACATAGAATGTGCCAGCTGCTTCTCTTCCCGGGCATACTGTAAAAGTTAGTTAAGGCACCGAGGTTTTTTGTGGGCGATAGACTGACCCCCTGTCACTGCAATAGTCTCTCTCCACTATTATAATGATTCCAAATTTTTCAAACGTGACATCAGATGGTTTTATAACCTCTGATGTTCTGCCTACCCCATAAGGGATAGAGGCGTGAAGTTATGTATGTATGTATGTACATATTTACAAAGAAGAAGAAAAAGTAGTAGTAGACAACACCAAGACATTGGTGGATAATGGACGATCACTATCTTCATGAGCCGAGAGATGCACACTTCTCGACGGAGGCCTCCCCAAGGATTCGTCATGTTGTCCGGACCACGCCGCCCTCATCCAGCGTTTGACGTTCGTAAAGTGTATAAAATTACGTACTACAAATAAAAAGTTTTCATTTTCAAACATAAAAAATTAACCAGGCACACATCTATTTAAGCTGGCCGTGCGGCAATGGATAGATTTCAATTATTGCTTACAAACCGTCTCCATACTATGCGAACGTCCGTAAACACACGAGTTGATAAAGTTCTGTGCTCGAACTGCTGGCTCGGGTCTGGATGTATAGCTTAGTTCCGCTGTGTGGTCAAATAAAATAAAAAGCTTACTTTGTTTGGTTATTTTATTGGTTAATTTATTTCTTTCTCTTTCATCTATACAGATTAACTGCCCTGAGCTGGCGTTCATCAGGTTCGAGGTGTACGACGCTGACACCAACTATATGCTGTCTCAGAGAGTGATAGAGTTGCAGTGTCTGAAGCCTGGATATAGACACGTCCGTTTAAGGTATGATATGATTTCTATTATCATAATCATCGTAACGCTTATGAGTCTCTCTTCTAAATAACAAAAAGGCTTTGGTCGTTAACCAACAAGCAGGCCAATTGCTAATTAGTGGAGATGTTTCAGGGCGCCGTCTGACAAGTCCTAACGACTACTGCACACAAGTATACAGCACCCAGGAATCACTGTTTAACGTGCCCTCCGAAGCACGGAAGTCATCGTGGGTCACCCATCTTTGTGTTGACTAAGCCGAAAATTGCTCAAGTTGCTATCTGAAATGATATGCACAAGAGCTTACGCCACGACGACTTCTCTTTTCTATAAGTTATACATCTATCCTCTATGTATACTAATATATAAAGCTGAAGAGTTGTTTGTTTGTTTGTTTGAACGCGCTAATCTCAAAATCTACAAGTGGGATTTGAAAAATTATTTTTGCATTTGATAGCCCAACTCTTGAGGAAGGTTAAAGGCTATATTTTATCCCGAAATTCCCAAGGGATCCAAAGTTACGCGGGTAAAACCGCGCGCGGTGGCTAGTACTTAATATATAAAGCTGAAGAGTTTGTTTGTTTGAACGTGCTAATCTCAGAAACTACAAGTGGGATCAAAAGTTACGCGGGTAAAACCGCGCGCGGTGGCTAATTAGATGAATATAACTATAGTTTGTTCCGACGATAACCACCGGACCGTGGATTGCGACCTGTCATCCCTTTTCTGTGGACTGGTGACAAACAGTTTTTACAACACCTTAAGACATTTTCTAATATTTCCAGATCACCAGCAAACCAACCTCTCAACATGGCATCTCTCCTCATCTTCTCCCGATGCACCGAAGAGTTGGCAGGAGAGAGTTGCCGGTCAGACATAGAACCTTCATCCCCACAGCAGAGGCGGAAGATTCACTTTTTGGTGGTCTATGCCGTTGCAAGACATGAACCGTATAGTATCCTGAAGGTTACTCAGGATAGCACAGCAAATGAAGTAAGGATTTTTTAATAATGTTTTTGATTGTTTTTTGTGGTCCACAAATATTCAATTCGACGTTGAATCCACAAACTCATGATTACAATTCATTATCTACAATCTCTTCGGTAAAAAGATTGTCTTATTTCCTTATCCTAGATGTCCTGGGTTCAAATCCTAGTAACAACGGATATTTGTCTGTCGAAAACAGATATTTTCTGTCAAGTCATGTATGTTAATTTCAAATTAAATATCCAATTTTATAAGTACTCAATATGTATGTTTTAGTAGGAGAGTGGGGTAATTGCGAACATCTACCTAAGGGAAAACTTAAATAAAAGGAAAACAAATTAAGTTATCGAAACTATTTATTGATCAGTGTTTAGTTTAACTAATCAACCTTATGATTTAATAATCAATAGTTAAATATTTTTAAATATAAATAAGTTATTATAAGAAAATAAAACATCTGGTGTCCGGCATTGCCCCACATGTTGTGGGGTAATTACGGACACTGAGTGGGGTAATCTCGGACTAACTTGCTATAGCCAAAATCACATAAAAACCCCTTAGAAGTATTTTCCTCACTCGAGCACTTCTTATGGGCCCTTAATCCACAATTATCCAATGTTCGGTGATTGGTAGCTCATATTTTCGATACAAATCATACAATAATACTTACTGATCCTTGGTTTGGCCTTTTTTGGTAATTTCCTTTTTTTGACATGTTTCAAGATTTCAGATTCTTTGCACCTCTTTTGTTTTATTCGATCTTTTCAGTAACTTTTTCTGCTCTTTTTTCTTTCCTTTTTGATGTTCGCGATTACCCCTCTACGATTACCGACTCGCCCAGAAACACAAAATAAATAGAGATAAGAAAAACCCGTTGCATGATACGAGTACTTTAAAACGTTGTTCAGTTTGATATTATTTGGCAAAAAAAGTTATGTTCTTATGGTTTTCGTAATGTAAGAATTTTTCTTAAAGGAATCTTACCAAATCGGGCTATTTCACTCTGGGGTTAGTTACCTCCTACATCACACTTATCCAGGAATTTTATAGCTATTTTCAACCAACCCTACACTTCAAAATCTACCTTTATTACATTCACCGCCTCTCTCTTCTCCAGGCTATAGCCCAATGCCTCACAAAAGCGGGAGTCTGTCGCTCAGCCCGAGGTTCCTACGTGCTGGTAGAAGAGGTGCCATCGAGAGCACCAACGCAAAGGGTGCTGGCTCCTCATGAGAGGGTGCTGAAGGTAGCCACGGGGAAACCGGGAGCAAGGCTGCTGCTGAAAAGAGTAGGAGATGATCCGAGTAGCAGAGCCTGGTTGACTAGTATTCGGTGAGTGCGGTAAAAAACTGATGGTCTGATTCTGCGTGCCTATTACGGTTCTTTCATGACATGACATGATAAACAATATTTCTATCTTAGAGTAATTTCCTTATTCTTTCTCTAAGATTTCTATGATACAATGTTGATATAATGAATAAACGAATACATATACATAAGTATATACATTGCAATTCATTGCATGCAAGAGGCATTTCCTTTTGCAATGAGAGTTTCAATAATATCATCTATGACTTAAAAACGTCAATTGAAAAAGGTGAGGTCGCACCCACCTCTATGATATGTTTGTTTCTTGATTTCATTTGTGTTTTTCCGTTTCCAATGCCAAAAATACTTTACATGGCAAGAACTTAGCTACGAGATTTCGCCGAGTTGTAATACCGAATAAAGATCGCATGATATATTTTACGTCAAAGTATTTCATGATATCATCGCATGTTTTTCCGTTTCGTGTGCTTTCATAAATCAATGCTATCCTATTATATATTGGTATTATTGTATTCAGTCGAATGGCAAGAGCCTAGCTAAGAGATTTCGCCGAGAATACCGAATAATGATCGCAGGATATGTTTTACGTCAAAACATCGCATGGTTTTGAGATCCATAATAGGCCCCCTGTTGAGGTTTAGTAAGGGCGTAGATCCATCTTTGCGGTACGGCGTCGTGCACGGTGCACCGCTCAGCGCTTCATATTAGCTCTTAAAATTATCTCCATCATGGTTCATTATGGAATAGTATGCCGTCTCACGGCGGCGGCGCAGTGCCATACGGTGCAAATCAATAATTCCGACGTACTCATAACTTCAAGCCTGTATCCCTAATGGGGTAGGCAGAACACCAGAGGCTATAAAACCATCTCATGTCACTTTTGACTAATTTGGAGGTATTATTATGATGGAGAGAGACTATTGCAGTGACAGGGGGTCAGCCTATCGCCCGCAAAAACGCCAATAAAACCTCCGTCCCTTAACTGACTTTTACAGTATGCCCGGGAAGAGAAGCAGCTGGCACATTCTATGTTTTTCTTTCGCTCCCAGTCCAGCATGGAAGATGATCCATGTACATGATCCACGTACCTACCTTCTAAATGCCTACAGATTTTATTCACTTTAGTTTTTACAATTTAACGCTACTTTTATTAGTAGACTCAAGTCTATAAGAAGTTTCGGGGTAGAATTAGAGGTTAATATGTCAAAAAAAAAAATAAGTAAGTACTATATGATATACCTGAACTTTATGAACGCCATGCCTCAGCTTTAAAAAACGAATCAAAAGTAGACCGATAGAAAAAAAATCCTGTGGAAAAAAAGTTTGAAATAAGAGGCAAGAATACAACTCTGTGGTGCGATCACAGAACTTTATCGATACCTATGTTTATGAATGTTCGTAAAGTATGGAGTCGGTTGCAAGCTGTAAGCAACATTGTAATTTATTTATTTTACAAAATGTCCACAAACATTCCAATTTAGCAAGGTTCACATTTATGCAGGGTGACTGGTGACAAAGGAGACAGAACCTGCTCCATACATTTCTGGGCCACGGTGTTAACAACTTGGCATTTACTTTTTTTTATTTAAAATATAATCATGTTTCATCACCGAAATTTTCATTATAAACCAGTGTTGAGGAATTGAGATATCCATAATTTTGTCTATAGGTATACACAGAAGTTAAGTGAGCTTAGAATCACTTTCGAAAGCTATTCTTTTTCTTATTGTTGAGATCTATAAATGAATTATTGTATTATGAATTATTTAGACAGTTTATAATTAAAAATAAATAGTAGCACATTTTACTTAGATAGCATACTAGATAAAATAGGACATTATAAGATATTACCTATACTTACTTAGTTATTAGTTATAGTTTTAAACAACTATTCAAACTAATAAATTGGTACTAACAACTTTCACTTTTCTTAGGGCTATCTAAAAATAGAAAAAAACATGAAAATACTCAAGCGCAGGGAAAGAAACCAAACAAACGAGTGAACAAATAGATCGATTGACTAACTGAACGAGTCATTTACCATAGTTTCGTTCTTCATTCACTCAGTATTGCCAAACCTAATAAATAATTTCGCCTATTTCAATTACAAAATAATTATTTAAAATAAAACTAACCCGGATAGTTTACATTCATTTAAACTTATTAATGATTCTCATTTAATATTTCTTCAATTTTACTCAGCGAATTTTCAATTATATTATGAGTTATTCATCCATACTAAATACCCATGACAGCGATTTCTATATCTTGAATTAACTTGTTTCCCCCTCACTACATTTTTAGAGGTTTTATGTGTTTTGAATAAGGATAAAATAAGCTATTTTTTTAGACCAAAGTCAACCTGTTAACCCTGTGGCCCAGGCTTACTCAGTTTCCTTTGAGGTATTGAAGGAGAGCACTCTGTTCTAGGTTCGATCATAATTATGTAATAAAAGTAGATAGGTACATAAATTTTCACCAGAATTTCCTATAAATAAATAGACATTACTACACTATTCCCGACGCGCCGCCTCAGTCAATACGCACACAGCAGTGTTACCATCACACGCAAACCACCACCCGCTGAATATCTATTGTATTACGCTTATGTAACCATGCGTTGCGTAAGGAACTTTTATCTTTCGGTGAAGTTTACTCAGTAAATAATTAATATTTATTTTTCTTTTCATATAGGTATGATGAATGATCTCAAAACTATCACGTCATCGAATTTCGAAAGTGACCCACCAGCCACCCTATATAAACTTAAGGTGCAGCTGTGGGTAGATTTCAATTATTGCTAACAAACCGACTTTTTTTATATTGCAAGGATAGGACGTTTGTCTTCCATGCCACCTGATGGAAAGTGCGCATGAAGACTATGGTGTTACACGTCCATCCACGAGGAACCTATTCACTCGACACTTAAAAGTTCCAGGACTGTAGTGGTCAGGAAAAACAGACGCAGACAGATTGTTCCACAGCTTGGCAATCCGTACCAAAAAGGAACTATCGAAGCGTTTTGTTCGACTTCTTGGTAAATCCAAAAACTCCATGCTATACGAATTTTCGTGAACACACGAATCGATAAAGTTCTGTGATCGCAAAGCTGCTTATTCAAATTCAAATCCAAATCATTTATTTCAGCCAGAGCCATATTTTACATCAGAAAAATAAAGATTAAATTAAAGTAGGCATATACAATTCAAAACAATAATTAGAATAAAAAAAGACCACTGTTAATTTTACAAGTAATGTCAATAGGAATTAGATATATAATTTTAAATGTCAGATTTAATAATTATTTAAAATATTTAAAAAAAAAATATTAATAGTAGGTACAAGTAAGCAAAATGTCAGTAGAAATTAAAAAATATATGAAATTGAATTGAAACATAATAAAGTCACAATTAATATACATATATAGGAGATAAATTAATATAAAAAAAAAAACAGTTACTTAATTAACGAAAGCGCCTGGCTGGTTGCCAGTCGCATGAAAACCTACTATTTTTTGGAGTAGGGGAGAATCCCATATGTAATCCCATACCTTACTTATTCAGTTTCCTTCTTCCCAACCAGATCGACGTCCACAGATCGAGTCCGCGACCGCTCCGTGCCTTCGGACGAGGAGTCCAGCCATGATGAGCAGCGCCCGCCTCCAGACAGCTTCCTAGTCTGTGTGCATAACGTGTCCCATGAGATACCCTATGCCATACTAAAGGTACTAAAAGGTTCTTTAAAAGGTAAAATAAAAAGAATCTTCTTTAAATGAGATAATAAATTCTTACATTTCAAGCCTACATTTGCGCTGTAGCATGGTAGCAGGGCAAGCAACCTTCGGATGGAGGATTTTATGAAAGTTAAAGAGTGTTAAAAATCAAAAAATAAAATCCCCAGACAATCACACCAACTGCATGGCCCCAAAGTTAGCATAGCTTGTGTTATGAGATACCATGTAGCGAACTAGGGGGGAACCTAGAATATAAATACATAAATAGATAAACACCCAGACACGGAACAGTTTTTTTCTTGTTCCGTGTGGGAACCCGCAACCACTGGCGTCTCATGCAGACAGGTTTACCCCATCGCCAAAGTGGTCGCCATTATGTTGTGTTGTACAATAAAAGTAAGCTTTAAGTTGGTTTGCAATATTGCAATAAATATAATACGAATACAATATTATATTCACATAACTCTTGTTATAGGACAATGGATAAGCATACCTACTTACACTGTATTTTTTTTTTGTAAATGCAGATATATGATACATAATACACCCAGACCAATACAAACCGACATGTTACGTATACGACGGGAAACGTTTTTCTTAGTGGCGTCTAACAGTCCCCCTCCCCTTAATGTTCCCCAATGGTCGTCAAATGTCATACTGTCCGGTGGACTTCGGTGTATACCTATGCCAATTGGCCCTCTTAAGTTTAAGGCTATAAACTGGACGGTAGCGACAGCGCGAGCGACAGCAGCGCGGGCAGCGACGATGCGGGGAATTTGGGCCGTTCTCGACGCTTGCGGGCGCTAGAGCGATTTGTCGCGGTTTCATACAAACTCAATACTTTCTATCGTGTCGCGAAAATCACTGCCCGCTCCATTGTCGCTGCCGCCGTCCACTTTGCAGCCTAATAAATAAGTTCCTTTTTATTACAGGTTCCACTAAATGCAACAGCTGCCTTTGTCGTGTACCAAGCGTTGACGAAAGCTCGTTGTCACGACGACCCTAAGAGGTAAGCAAAAACATGTAAAATAAATGAAAAAGGCCTTATTAATCTTCGCTCCTAAAGAATAGAGTTACAATTCTACTGAATATAAAATTGCTTTATTTTACAAAGTGTTCCGCTTGATTTCCCATAACTCTAGTGTATTAATGGGACCATGTTATAGAATCAAATAACATGTGAATATTTTTTTATATACAAAACTAACTGACAAATAAATAAAAAAAAACAGATGTTGGCCGATTCTCATAGATACCGGATAAGCACAAAAAATTTCATCAAAATCGGTCAAGCCGTTTCGGAGGAGTATGGCAACGAAAACTGTGACACGAGAATTTTATATATTAGATAATAATTAGATTAAGTCAAAATGCGGAAATGATAAGTTTATGAACTCATTATATTAAGATTGATGATATCTTGGAAAGTATGCACTTTTTAACACGTCATATTCTTTGGCAAAAAGTATTATTTTTTAGTAAGCAACAAAACCTCAAAGTTGAGGGATATCACAAAGAACATCTTGTATTATAATTCTTTGTAAGAGCCTTAAATTAAAATAAATGGGTGTGTTTAAGGGTGGGTCTGCTTGTAGGTGTGTAAATTTAAGTATTTTGCTACAATCTTAAAGGTACAGTTGACCTTTTTATCACCTTCTCCGTTAATATCACTCCTTGAGGGTATTCTGTGAAATAATACAAGTACCTACCTACCTAAATATAATTATCAACTTTTCAATTCTATTGGCTTCAATATTATATGAAAAGGATATGTTTCCGTTACTTTGTATCTAGGGCTAGAATGAGAGCACAAGGATATATTGAAGAGAATAAGTACGGTATACCTACAAATAGTAATCACTCAATTTCAGATAGACATCATTTTAAAAACCACAAGATTTATTAAAAACTAGCTGTGCCCGCGACTACGTTCACTTTTACTACGACACTTATCAATGAGTTTTTGTGTAAAGTGATATTTATGTAGAACGTAATTTATCGAGCATACCGGTACTAATACTTCTGTCCCGGCGCGGGCCCTTTGTGGCTAATTACAATAGAAAGCCAATTGTGTCTCATTAGCGGCGATTAAGAGGGTATATGATATCTTTGCTCGCGATATGGCTTGCGGTCTGTAAGTTTATTGTAGTAGAATTCTACTTTGTTACCTGTTTAGCAGGATAACCGATAGCGAAGCTGACGTTCATTGCAACGAATGCTCTCAAAGATATTGGTAACGACAGATAGTCACCGTACGACATCAATTGAGAGCTTCAGCATACACGACATTATCAGTGAGCCCGTCCGGACTATGGACATAAAGGTTCCTTGGACTACTCACGCTAAAGCTGACCATGTGAAAAACAACTCACTTTAAGATCGACGCCAGCAACGACTAGAGTTTGACCTTGTGCCTTATTTATTGTCATAGCGTAACATAAAGCTACTGGAAACTGTAGCTACTTACTCTCTTAACCTGAAATGGGAAAATTTTCGGAATCAAATGAATTCTAGGAATCAAAACACCTTCCCCAGCACCAAAACCGGTTAAAATTTTTGCCTTAATTATTAGAACACTCACGAAAAATCTGCGTTTTATCACTATTCCTAGTAATGCCACATACCTATGGGATTTTCTGTGCGATCAAGACCGATAGGTATTTTAAACATAGTTTGAGCTATTTTTCCTCCTGTTAAGACGACACATCGACATGTTTTTTCTTGAAATCTTAGCACCTTAACACGCCGACATAAGGTCGCGTATTGCATAGAAATCGCCACCATCGACACCGCTCAGGCACTGAAATCGTTTCAAAAATCGATAAAAAAATAACGGTAAATGCTATGGAAATTTTGAGCAACCAAAGTCCGAACAATAATGTGAAGATTTAATTTAAGTAAATTCTAAGCATATGGATTGCATAACTACGTAGTAATTTTAGCAAAAGTATGTTTTAGACGTGTTTTCGAAAAATAAAACTATCGAGTCAAAATCATCAAATCATGTTTTTGAGCAGGCAAAGTATAGATAAAGATATGAATTTACACATATCACAATGTCAGATCCACTCGTCTTGCCATATTCACATAGTTTGCGATGAAAGTCAATGCATTTTTTCAATATGTCGCCTTAACAATGTCGCTCCTATTCCTGCTAATAGAATTTCTCCCAAAGTATTATTAACACTAAGGCAGACACGGTAAAATTACATTTTTTGCTCGGATGTCATATTTGAAACTTTGTTTTCCAAAGTTTCTAATAGTTCTGCAAGATTATAGTTAGTTTCTGCAGCGTAGGTACCTACTGCCTATTAAACGTTCGAATAAATAAACAGTGATTTACGGCTAAGCTATAATATAAAATCTATACGGTCTACGCCAAATAATAGTTACCTAACCTAAGTATCTACCTAATTAGAACATTTTTAAATTGAATTGCTGACCTATACGACGAGGTATGGCAATCGCAAGTGAAACGGTTTTCGGCTTTAAGAATGAAACGTAATAAACTCGAGTGTGGTTCAAACTTTATTATTCAGTATCGTGATCGTGGGGTTATATCGAAATTCGCGCGCATTAAAATGATAAAGTGCGCACGAGATAGTAATAAGTTCTTTAAGACGGCAAATAACAAAGTATTGGTGTATTATAAGCATATAAGTATTACTACCGTCGCAAAATATCATACATTAATTTGGATCTATACTCATTACATCTCGCATTGTCGCGATATCTTCGACTGGAACTATGGCACAAACTAGACACAATGACATATGGAAGGGCTAATATACTGGAAAGTAATGTAAGCGAAAAACATAGTAATAAGCTAAAGCGCCTGTTAGATGTACAAAGCAATGACTACGTTCAAAATGATTGCTCAGAACTATCACACAGAAATGTAATTAACATGTCATCACAATCATTTTGAACAGATACACGTAACGGATTGAACTTTGCTATTGCTCCCTCTAATATACCCGTGGAATTAATAATATCCAGCACTGAGGACACGATTTTTCGTAATAGAGTACCAGGTATAGACGCACAGTGTCAGGATGTCAGTGCCTTCATACGAAGGCATAAATTACCTAAGTCTAACATTACTAAACATGAAATGGCAGCCCTAACCGCCTTACGAAAAAACACTGCAACTGTCCTAGTTGACACGTCGCTGTATGAGGGAAAAGTTAGACAGTTTGTAAGTCATCCTCAAGTATATAAAAAGGTAACATACAATCCGACTTCCCGTGTGACAAATAAACTCAACAGAATATTGCAGTCGACGCAGGGCCTTAAATATCAGTTGCGCTCCTTAAATCCAACGCCACCTAAAATATACGGGCTACCTAATATTCACAAGCAGGGTTGGCCTGTACGCCCTATAGTAAGCCAGATAAATTCCCCTACTTCGCGTCACATGGTCACATGGTCAGATTTCATGCGGCCGCTGACAAGAAAAACATCTAGCTACGTAAGGGAATCTTATCATTTCATACAATTACTTAATGAGGTCATCCAGGATGACGAAATATTGGTGAGTTTTGACGTGACATCTCGCTTTACCAACGTGCCAGTGGCGGACACCATAATTTTAATGGGGAGTTTTCTGACAGCTCATAAAAATTAGTTCAAAAAACCTCTATAGATGGCACTTTTAAAAAGCCGAAGGCGTTAAGTCTGTAAACTATAATGTAGGTAAGTGGTATCTACCATCTATGGTTATTTATACGTTCAATTTCTTATACAGACGTCAATTAATTTATTTTATTTTTAAAAACGCAGTGTGGAATAAATTCTTCGCCTTCGCCTTTTGTAAAGCGCCATCTATCGAAGCCTTTTGTACCAATTTTGTACAGTTTTGTTTTTTTAATGAGCTGTCAGAAAACTCCCCATTAAAGACCTTCTTTTAAAAAACAAATTATACACTGAATATATGGCACTTATTGAGTTCTGTCTTAACAGTGGCTATTTCGTCTGGCGCGGGGTGAGTTTTACTTACAAACGGACGGTGTAGCCATGGGGTCACCCATAGCACCCCATAGTTATTTGCGGTTGGTACAGTAATCGGACCTCAGGATCGAACCGTAAAATTAATTTTGTTTTTTATTGCATATACTTTTTCGGGATATAAAGTATGCCCAGGATATTAAGGAATAATTATACCAAGTTTTATCGTAGTTGAACAGGTAGTTTTTGCGTGATGCCTGAACAAACAGACAGACAGAAAAAAATTTAATCACATTTTTGGGTTTAGAGTCGGTCTAAAATTCAAAATTCAAAATTCAAAAAGTTTTATTCATCTTAGGAATTTCACAAAACACTTGATGAAGTCAGTCATCACATACTTCGGCTTTAACTAGTTGTTGATAGTTGTTAAATAAGATATTACAGTAGACCAAGAGACAAAAAAAGCCGGCGGAAAAAAACTCTTGGCACTCTTTTTCAGTCAGAATTATCAAATTAATACAAATAGGTACAGTACAAATTGACCGTGACATGAAAAAAAAAACAAACACAAGACAGCTGATTGTGAGAGCCAATGTCATGCCACAACCAAATTGCTTACATAGCAGATGCAATGAGCTATGGATGCACAATACGAACATGACAAACTGGGACCAGAGTATTTGAACAAAAATGGAATAAAATAGTCATAGTATCATTAGCAAAACGACCTGGCACCGCTAGTAGCACCCGTTCACGAGTTAACGCAAGCACCAGCCATCACCCTCCTCAACCATATTTTAGGGAAGAGGGTGACCCGATACCCGACGCTACCACTAGCCATGCCGCCTGAGGGAGCATGACGTTCTTGCTGTTGTCTCGACAAGAAAATAAGTGAGTGGGACAGTCACCAGTATGTCATATATATACTGCACAGCCAAGCCGTAAACAAAATTATTAAGTAATTAGAAACTTTTATAAATATCCTGTTGTGCTTAATCCCATGCCCTTTTATCATCTAAGTAATCTTTAGTTTTATAATAAGCTTTTCGAGATAGAGTGTTTTTAACGATTGATTTAAATTTATTGAATGGCAGGGATTGAATTGACTTCGGAATTTTGTTATATATACGTATTGACATTCCAATAAATGATTCGCTGCTTTTAGCCAGCCTTAATTTAGGAAACGCTAACTTATGGTCGTTCCTAGTCCTTACAGAGTAATTTGTATCATGATTATCTTTCCTAGTTTTAAATTTATTACTATTCTTATAAATATACATAATGTTTTCATAAATATATTGTGATGCAAGGGTCAAGATACCAATCTCTTTAAACTTTTCTCGAAGAGATTCTCTGTTTCCAAGTTTATACATTCCACGAATAGCCCTTTTCTGCAGTGTAAATATCGTGTCAATATCTGCGGCATTGCCCCAAAGTAGGATGCCATAGGACATTATACTATGAAAATAACTAAAATATACCAACTTCGCTGTATTAACATCAGTCAATGAGCGAATTTTCTTTACCGCGAACGCTGCAGAACTAAGTCTACTCGCTAGTTGTGAGATATGGGCGCCCCATTGCAATTTAGAATCTAAGGTAATTCCAAGAAAAACAGAGTTATCTACTAGATTCAATCTGTTCCCATTAAGCCGCAGATCAGACTCAACTTGTTTTACATTTGGTGCAGAGAATTTTATACATTTAGTTTTTTTATCATTGAACGCTAGATTATTTATATTGAACCACTGAACAACATTTGCGAGAGCATTGTTTACATCGTCGTAGTTTATTTTCTGTCTTATCATTTTAAAAATTAATGATGTGTCGTCAGCAAACAATATAATCTCATGATTATTGCCTACCATATAGGGTAGATCATTTAGGTAGGGTAGGTCTAGTAACACGCCCTGCCATTAATTTTTTTTGATATTTTCAATGTACAGAATTTTTACTTTTACAGATTTATAATAAGTATAGATTGCTTCTCCGTACATAGACATTCCATTCCTCCTTACTTCAAGTGACAGATTTGTACCAAATGATAAAACATGACAATGATAGTTTAGACAATAAAAAGAGTATCAAAAATGGCGAAATGTAAAGACGACCTAGCATGGTGGTTGCCATTTACATTAATAATAAAATTATAATAATAAATATTTCTGACACTTACAACATTATCTAGCCCTAATTAAGTTTCTTAAAGAACTTGTGTTATGGATACTAGATAACTGATATACTTAAGAAAATATAATACACATACATATTGAATAAATACATATTTTTTATTAGAATAAACTTAAATAAACATATAAACATCCATGACTTGACGACTAATATCTGTGTTCATCACACAAATATCCGACGCCGCCGGGATTCGAACCCAGGAGCTCTGGCATAGAAGGCAATGTAGAAGACATTAAACTTTAACATTTTTGTTCGCTATTAATTAAGTTTATTGTAATTTTTCGATATTTTTATCAATACCAGCATAATTTTAGCTACGTTGTGGTCTAGTGTTTATTAAATATTCCAATTTGGAAACATTACCTTAAAGATTCATGTTATTCACATTTTTTTTCAAACAATCTCTTTTTGGCTTTTGAAGGTTTGTGCTGGTGGAAGAGTTGGAGTGGGGAGGAAGAGCCGGCACTGGGCCGCAGCAGCGAGCACTCGCTGATGATGAAGTGGTTTATACTGCACAGGTAACTACCACTTGTATTTAACTAGAAAGTTAATTGTGAACATGGATGTGAAAATTTTAAAACTTTATTCAAGTGTTTCATAAGAGTGGTTAAACACTACATCCGATCCGAACCCAGGGAATAAGAATAAGTATAGAAATCTTGTATGAAATAACGACCGTCATATCGCGGAGTAGGTAGTGTTAAACTCATAGTCATTAAAATTATACAGAGTTGATTTTTCGTCACCAGCCAAATTTAAATATTAGCTTCTTTGATACGATATAAACGTACCTGCATATTTATTTTAGTATCGCTCAGTACAAAAAAGTAGAAATATGGAACCACAAACTTTAAGAAAAATTGTCGCTGTTGATGAACATAGCTACTACGACGCGGCATTTCCTTGATAATACTACGCCGTAGTACTACAAAATGTGTGTAGTAGCGCGTAGTCGTCTTTATTTTAATGGTAATTTAAAGTGCCTTGGTTAATATGATAGAGGATAAATTTATGTCCTTGTAAAAAAAAAATACTTTTTTTTTGCAAAAATCGTTTCTATTAATGATACTTATTATGTAAAAAAAATTTGGCCGATGACTACAAATCAACCCTGTATAGAGTCTGGCGGGTAAAGGGTTAACTTTAGAACGATAAAGATCATGGCACTTGCTACAATGCTGAAGTATCGAGAACTTAAAATAAATAAAAATCATGGTAAAGAAACCGTTTCTGAAATTCATATAAAAATTCAAATACTGTCTTAATTTCCAAGTTTTATTATCAAAATATTGACCAAGTACCGTACAGTACCAGTGATATGTAACTAACCGAATGATATGATGTTGGCGTCAAAACCCATTAATGCTATGATACCGGGCGGCGTCAACATTCCATAAATGATATTGGTGTAACTTTTCCATGAATTTAATTTTGTCGGTATTACAATTTAATTTAATTTTTTTTTTTATATTTAGGAAATCAAACAGTTTTTTTACAAATAATTTTAAAACTAAGAAAACTAATAAACCTAAAGTTCCATTAGAAATTACACAATCATAAAAATGAACAAGCTCTAAGCATAAGAGAGAGTGGTCGCTTTTCTCACAAAATAAAAAAAAGAAACATTAAAAAAACAACTAAATATATATAAATGCAAAAAATATACAATTAAATAGTTAAATAATAGTCTACCTAACAAAATTTATTAGATAAGTACTTAATAGAATAATATACCTACTTAAAGTATTACTTAGATAATGATTATTAAGATTATGCCTAAATTGGAAAGATATTTTATATATATTAGTATATTATGTAACAAGTGAGTGAAGTTGCTAATTACAGTCGTTAATAATGAGCCGAGACTGTAATTAGCAACGCTCACGAGTTACATACGACGTTTTTCAACACACTTGTGAGTAAAAGACAGACAAACGTGGTCATAAAATAACAAACACACTTGATAACAAAGCTGTGAATTGTGATTGAAAAATGGCGCCGAACCTCGCGCATGCGCGTAGGTTTTTTTTTCCGTCAAATGTGTCAATGTCTGTGTAGCATATACAGCCTATTTTAAGTGAAAATGTTTAATTTGGAATGGTAAATGCAAATATTTTAATATTTTATGACAAATGATTGTAAATTGTGAATAATTTGTTTAATATACAAATTTATTTTACTAATATAAGGCGCAAACATTTAAAATGTATATGGATTTGAAGCGGTATAAAACCTCTTTGTTGTTTCTGAAAATATTTAGTGTATAACCCGGACCAATAAAATATGCTCTGTTTTCTCGCATGTTATTTGCACAAAGGTACAATTCAACTTTGTAGGATTCATTATATTATGCACTAGGGTATAATATATTATGCACGCGTGACTTATAGCCCAGTTTATAGTTCTAAATTCAATAGAATAACGCTCACTTTACGGGCAAGTGTGTTGAAAATTTAATTACAAAACAACACAACTAAAAATATCGTTCTAATGATAAAATTGAACGAAAATTAAACAAATTTTTTTTTTTAATTTTTTTTTTAGTGAATGATAATTAATTGATGTTACTACCCCATGAATACCGATGTCTCTGTGTCACCAGGCCGGGTGGAAGACGCTGGGCCGCTTCGTTCTGCAAGAGAGAGGCTGCAGCGTCCCGCGGCCGCGGCACCGCGCCGCCATCGCGCGGATACAACGCGGCCTCAGCATGACGCGCGGCGCCATTACAGGTCATTTATTTTTTCATAGGAAAGCATACAGTGTGTAATTGCTATAAAATTACATTATAAATAATTTGACACCATTTAAGTGTTGTCACAAATTACTAACTGCAGAACATAGGTTCTCATACAACATTTTTTTTTTCAATTCAATTTAAAAAGGTTTTAAAATCATGCAGCAATTATTAATAAAGGTAAGTTAGGTTAAATTACAAAACAGAATAAAAACAAACAAACACAAAAACAGTGCTGATTAAGCTGAAAGGAAATACCAGCTACCCAGGAATCAAACCCAAAAGTCATGCATTCACGGCAGTCCGAGGCAAGGAAAGCATAAACAATAATAGCAACGATTAAGGTGTTCCTTTGGCATTCTCTAACCACATCCTTGACAGAGACCGCTTAATACTACCGGGGTTCGTTAAGAATAAGTCAAACTCTTGTAGGTCTAATTGGTTCACAAACTGCGCAGTTCTATTTAAAAAATAAATCACCACAATAATTAAATTATTCCAAGCTTGTTTCACAGTATTACACTTTGGTGAGTGTGCGTCAATAATGACGTTCCACTGGATTAAATACACCGGGAATCAAATTCAAAATTCAAAAATGTTTTCAAAAAACTTCCAAAAAAGGAGGAGGTTCTCAATTCGACTGCATGTTTTTTTGTCTTTGTTATATTATGATATTTCGGAAAATTATTTCATATGATAGAGCATACTTCATAGTTGGTCCCATATAAATTTCATCGAAATCGGTCATGTACTTCATTGAAAATTTCAAACTTTTGAAAAAATATGATTTCGGAGAATGTTTGCGTTGATGACATTCTCAACTCAGCCAAAGTTTTGACGTGAAGTCGGTTTTTTTAATGCTCTGCATTCGTTCATTATATCCATCATAGGATCTATACAGAGCACTTAATGATGTCAACATACAGCACGTGCTTAAAGGATTGAAATAGGGATGAGTGTTTATTCGAAAAATACGTCCGTACCTCTTTTTAACATATCCTTTTACTTTCCTTTTAGGTACCACTGGTTTCCCACTAGTGGGCAGCTTCGGAGGCGCTGACAACACATTAGATGGAAAAACTTCCATTAACTCAGCCTACAGTGACCCAACACACTGCAGGTATGCTCAAATTTAATTTTAAATGCTTGCAAACGCCATCAATATTTATCGAGAAAAATATATTTGATAATAAAAAAAAAGAATCTGAATGTGGTTTAAAAATGAATGAGACGGTGATCAAAACTCTGCTTTACGCCGACGACCAGGTTCTACTTGCATCGTCAGCGTCGGAACTGCAACAAATGGTGACTGTGATGTATGAGTCATTTAAAAGGAAAGGTTTGAGAGTGAATATTGGTAAGGTGAAAGTCATGGTTATGGAGAGGAATGAAGATATGACGGAATGCAGTATTATGATAGGAGACGAAAAAATGGAACAAGTGAGAGAGTTTGTATACTCGGGGTCCTTGTTCAAAAGAGATTGGAAGTATGACGGTGATATTGAAAGGAGGGTGAAAGCAGGAAATAGTGTTAATGGCGCCTTGTACTCGATAATGGCAAAATTATATTTAATAAGGCTCGTCTTGCCGTACTTGAAAGAGTATTGGCGCCAACATTTATGTATGGTAGTGAATCTTGGGTGTGGCAGAAGAGACATGAAAGCAGGATTAATGCTGTGGAGATGAGAGCGTTGAGAAGCATATTGTGTGGAGTGAAATTGAGTGATAGGGTGCGCAACAGTGAAATAAGAAAGAGATGCGGATTGAAAGAAGATGTAGTAACTAAGATTGAAAAGGGTATGCTACGGTGGTATGGACATTTAGAAAGGATGAGTGAAAGTAGACTCACGAAAAAGGTGTACAAAGCAAGCATGGATTGTAGTCCCGGAAGAGGTCGCCCTAGGCGAACGTATACCGACCAAATTGACGACATACTTAAAAAGCCCAGCTCTGAAGAAAGTTTACCGGCTATTTATTATTTATTGTTGATTCACAGGAATACTTACAGCTAGGAGCAAGGACTAATTGATTATAAAATCATTTTTAACAAGCCACAGCCAAATAACAAGCTTTCACATATAGATAATTCATATCAAATAAAACAAATAAATAGTCACAAAAAGGTAACAAATAAATAACATTACTTTTAAGTTTTGATGACATACATACATACTTAACTTTACGCCTGTATCCCTTGTAGGGTAGGCAGAACACCAGAGGTTATAAAACCATCTAATGTCACGTTTGACAAATTTGATCGTTTTGTAATGATGAAGAGAGACTATTGCAGTGATAGGGGGTCAGCCTATCGCCCACAAAACAAATCTCCAAGAAAACCTCAGTCCCTTAACTGACTTTTACAGTATGCCCGGGAAGAGAAGCAGCTGGCACATTCTGTGTTTTTCTTTCGCTCCCAGTCCAGCATGGCAGGAAGTTTTGATTCTTACTGACTTATGGCTCTGATCATGCTAATTCTTTTACTGTATATTCTACGTATGGTATAGAAGCTATAACCCTTAAGATTTATCTCTCCATTTTGTTACACGTTGTATAGTTGGTACTTGCGGTAGGGACGTGGAGTAAGGTACCTAGGTAGGATTTCTATATAATTTGGTGTGCGCGCAAATACCAAGCATGGCCAGGAGCTTAGGTACATTGATCTTGTTGTGCATAGTTTTTATTATATTGCATATATCTGCAATTTCTCTCCGTATGCTCAGTGATAGTATATGGTATAGTTTAAAGATTAAAAAAAGCTTTATTTTCAGAAGAGCCTCGGCCACTCCGCTCGGCAAAGGTGTCGGGCGCTCCAAGGGACATTCAGACAAGGACATCAGATCCTTCATGTACCAACGGTCAAATACTACCAGAGAGGTAAGTGCCTAATTTTCTATCGTTGTCTAACGCACACGGGTTGAAAAATACCTTTAATTTTGATTGAATCAGGCGTTACTTTGCGAACTACTATAACTAAGTTACTTTGCTTATTCCGCGACCCGCACTTACACCATTCGCAAGTTCACCGCCCTCCCTCCCTCGAGTAAGAAGCAAGGAATGCACACAAGGAAACACACACTTGGAACACTGGTCGCTAACTATGGGCCTTATAAATAAGCTTAGAGTCGCTCAGCGGGCAATGGAAAGGTCCATGCTCGGAGTTTCCCTGTGGGATCGAATCAGGAATGAGGAGATTCGCAGGCGAACCAATGTCACCGACATAGCCAGAAGGATTGGAGAGCTGAAGAGGCAATGGGCAGGGCACATAGCTCGCAGAACAGATGGCCGGTGGGGCAGAAAAGTTGTCGAGTGGCGGCCACGTACTGGGAGACGCAGCGTAGGCAGGCCCCCCGCACGATTGACCGACGATCTGGTCAAAGTTGCCGGTAAACGCTGGATGAGGGCGGCGCGGGTGGACGTCACAGCCTGTAGACGTCCAGCAGTGGACGTCTACAGGCTGTGGATGATGATGATGATGATGGAACACTGTAATCCACAAGCTACTATTGACACGTGTTTTGCTTCAACCAGAAGCATCCTCAGGGTGCAACGACCACCACCGAACTAACGAAAGAAGTTTTATGAATTAGCAAGGTACCTTAGTAATAGTAACTTTTATTTTACTTGTGAGTGTCTTTACAAAGATATTGGTCAAATCAAACACTACAAAATCCAGTTAAAATCGTCTTCCAGTTCCTTTTTTTCCACTTTTTGTGATTTTCTTTCATCAATAATCTCTGTCGTCAAAAACGACGTAGGCTGTAGGTACATAAGTTTTACCACTGTGGTTTTACGGTAAAATATTCCTTCGGTGAACTGCACAAAACTCAAACGAGACCTTGGTCAGACGTGTATCTGTCTTCAGTTCATTCGTTGAGATTCATAAAATTGAAAAAAAAATTGGGATCTATCTATTGGATAAATGGTTTTCGAAAATATGTACCGGACTCAATCTTTCACCTGTTTTAATACACACATACGTATATAACTTCACGCCTGTATCCCTTATGGGGAAGGCAGAGCACCACCAGAGGCTATAAAACCATCTGATGTCACGTTTTACAAATTGTAGGCATTATAATGATGGCGAGAGACTATTGCAGTTTCATGGGGTCAGCCTATCGCCCACAAAAATCTGCAATCAAACCTCTGTCGCTTAAGTGACTTTTACACAGTATGCCCGAGAAGAGAAGCAGCTGGCACATTTTTTGTTTTTCCTTTGCTCCCAGTCCAGCATTGTTTTAATGAATTGTGAAAATGAAGGACGATTTTGAATATTTATCGCTGGCAGGTGTTTAAATTTAATTGATGTTAGAAGGCTTTGTTATTTCTTACAAAAGTAGGTACGAAAGCCTTACTCAATCAAATAAATCTAGATATTCAGAAAGACATGCTCCGTTAAGGGACAGAGATTACCCCCTGTCACTGCAATAGTCTCTCTCCATCATTATGACACCTCCAATTTTATCTGGTCTACCCCATAAGCCACAAGGGATACAGTACAGTCGTGAACTTATGCATGTATGTGTGTACAGTCACGTCTGATAAGATTAATACATTTTCATTGGAAATTGAATCTTATCACAACCGCATAAGATGTACAGTAAGAGTGAATAATTGAAGGTTATTAATAATTATACATACATAACGTCACGCCTGTATCCCTTATGGGGTAGGCAGAACACCAGAGGGTACAAGACCATCTGATGTCACGTTTGACAAATTTGGAGGTATTATAAAGTTGGAAAGAGACTATTGTAGTGACAGGGGGTCAGCCTATCGCCCACAAAAACGCCTTTTAAACCTCTGTCCCTTAACTGACTTTACAGTTTGCCCGGGAAGAGAAGCAGCTGGCACATTCTATGTTTTTCTTTCGCTCCGTGTCCAGCATGGAAGTTATCTTGTTGTCATGGAATTATCTATTATTATTATTATTATTAATAACTAGCTTTATCCCGCAACTTCGTATGCGCTTAACTACCCTTCTCGTGGAAATTTCAGAAACTATACAACCAGACACCCACTGAAAGAACCTTTATACCAAGTATCACACCCATGCACTCAAGGAATAAGTTTTTTTCATACAAACTAAAAATCATATATTTCCCGTGCCCTTGGGAATTTTGGAAATTTTTTTCGTAGCACAATCGTCACTCTTTGAAGAACCTTCATGCCAAGTATCACATCCGTACACTCAAGGAATAAGATTTTTCATACAAACTAAAAAGTCCAACCCCTTCCCGAGGGAATTTCGGGAATTCCTTCGATAATACAAACAGACACTTATTGAGGAACCTTTATATCAAGTATCACATCCGTGCACTCAAGGGATGGGATTATTTCATACATACTAAAAAATCATATATTTCCCGTTCCCGTAGGAATTTCGGGAATTCCTTTCATAACACAACCAGACACACATTGAAAAACCTTTACACCAAGTTTCACATCGGTGCACTCAAGGAATAAGATTTTTCATACAAACTAAAAAGTCCTATATTTCCCGTTCCCGTGGGAATTTCGGGAATTCCTTTCATAACACAACCAGACACACATTTAAAAACCTTTACACCAAGTTTCACATCGGTGCACTCAAGGAATAAGATTTTTGATACAAACTAAAAAGTCCTATATTTCCCGTTCCCGCGGGAATTTCGGGAATTCCTTCCTTAGTGCACCCCTAAAGAATGTATGTTCCAAATTTCAGCTCTCTACGCCCAGTAGTTACGGCTTTACGTTGTCTGTCAGTCACTCAGTCACTCAGTACCTCAGTCACTCAGTCAGTATTTATTTATTTATTTATTTATTTATTTATTGTACAAAATCTTTCTACACTATATAGTTATATTGTCATATCGACGAAAACCCGCAAGGTTTATATGTCGAATGACGAGTTCGTTTACATAAAGTTATATTAACAGGTAGGTACAATATTAATACTTATTTTAAATTTGTTTATTTTATAGATACAATTAGTATTAGCTATTAGACACTTTCGTGTTATAATATTCTACACATACTACTATATATACTATTATTATACTAAACATATATTATTTAAAAACTTAAGATTAAACTTTAAAAGGTAAACTGAGGATTATTTTCTATTAAGTGCTTTTTGATACTAGAGATAGACTTTAAGCTAACTTGGTAAGATTGCAACAGATTCGATGGCAAGGTGTTTAGCACCAAAGGAAGAAAATAATGCGCCGATCTTTTACCATAGACGTTATTATATTTCGGTAATAAATAACTTTTGACATTTTTTAATTGTCTAAGGTAACTACTTCTTTTATATTTTGTTAGTGAATGAAGCTTATTATATTCTTCCTTTAGAGTAGCAATTTTTATCGTGTTATAAATGGACAATACTTTACAATATTTAAACAATTCAGAGTAATCTAATGAGAACTTATTTTTGATGTGCTTAGGTACAATTGTTTTTAATAATCTGATTTGTAAATTATATATTTTATTTAAGTAGGTATTGTAAGTTTTGCCGTAGCTACTGAGACCGTAATCGATAACACTATCAGCCATAGCTAGATATAATAATCTTAGAACTTCATATGGCATTTTATATTTCAGTATATACAACTTGCTCAGTAATGCTCTCAACTTGTCACAAATTTTTTCAATATGGGGTCGCCATCCAAACCTACAGTCCACCAACAAACCCAAGTAGGTATGATGTTTTACATTTTCGATATTTGAACAAGAACAATTACGGTTATTTTGATGCAAACAATCATGGGTGTGAGAGAAAATTTGCGGTGCACATTCTGGTATATTATGGCTACTATGAATGTGTATCATCTTTGTTTTTTCTGAGTTGATAACCAAGCCCATATCATGTGCCCACCGGCACACAAGATCATAATTATGCTGCATTAGTTGTTGCGCGCATCTTATGTCCCTATGTGCCGTTACTAGGCAGGTGTCATCTGCAAACTGATAAATTGATCCTTCTTTTATTAGGCTGCACATCTCATTGACGTAAATTAAATATTCAGTCGGGCCGATAATTGACCCCTGGGCCGAGCCCATAGTGGTAAAAATAGGTTCACTTAAGGTATTGTTGACCTTGACAAAATTTTTTCTGTTCTTGTGGTAGTTTCTGAGTAACTCCAATAAGGGGCCTTGAATACCGCATTTTCGGAATTGGTTATAAAGCTTGGTATACCTGATCAATTCAAAAGCTTTACTGAAATCAATGAGAACAACTATAACCTGAAGTTTGCTGTTTAGGTGCTCGTTAATTTCATTCGTAAACTCACAAAGTAATTGGCTTGTACTACGACCTCTCTGGAAACCATACTGTTTAGAATTAATGATTTTATTTTCACTTAAAAATACATTGATTTCATCACCTAAGTACCGTTCTATTAACTTATCCAATGTTGACAAGATGGTTATGGGTCTATAATTATTGTAGTCGCAATAACTTCCTTTTTTATGTATGGGGCGTATGACCCCGGCCTTTAGTGAGTCTGGGTAAGTTCTCGTCTTAATACAGGAGTTTATTAAATGTGTTATAACAGGGGTTATCAAATGTTTAATATGTTTCAGGTGAATAGCTCTGATTTTGTCCAGGCCTGGACTTTTATTATCGTTTAATTTTTGTATTAAGTTTGAGGTTTTGTTATTATTTATATTTTTGAAACGTAGGCAAATGTTAGAACTTTTGTAAGAAACAGACTGATTAAGGAGAGGTTTGGAGCATTCCTGAAATTTGTTTGCGTTATCATACTGCTGAGCAAAGTGATTGGATATATTACTTTCCGTATCTTTAAACGACTTTAATATAATGTCGTCTGTTGAACGTTTCAGTTGACCACAGGCCTCATTAATCAGCCTCCACAATACCCTGGGGTTTTTAAAATTTTCTGATATCTTGTTTTTAATATATTTATTTTTTAAAAAGTTTATATATTTATTTGTTTTATTCCTATATTTATTGTATAAAATTCTCTTTTCTATGTTGGTGTCATCTTGTTTCCATATTTTATATAATTTATTTTTCTTTTTACACATCGATTTAGCTTTTTTATTTATCCATTCACATTTTTTTCTTTTATTTCCATATACTTTAATTTTACTCTTGCATTTATCATAAACGGTTTTAAAACTTTTTTCTATAAAATTTAAGATCTCGTTAGGTGATTTCAACTCAAGCGCTTGGTCCCAGTTAATTAGGTTTAATTCTTTTAAAGTAAGTTCGTGGTCTAATCTGTCAATAAAGCGTTCCTGAATAGAACACGTATAACCGTGCGCCGCGGCCGGGTCGGTGGAAGCCGTCAGCTGATCGGCTATAGTACACGCAGTTATGTAGTGGTCGGCTATCGCGGTGTTTACAACCGCCGTGCAGATACGTCGCTCAGTGCCGCTCTGCGCCGGCGCAGGTAAACAACGTACGAATATATGATCGATACATGATCTAGTTATAATGTTACCTAATTTTTCGACACGCGTGAAGTTAGTTATACCCGTCTGAAAGCCCAATTCATGCAAATTATTGAGGTAACAGTTCACACAGTTATCTCGATCTTTTAAGTTAATGTTCATGTCTCCCAAAAGTATAAAGTTAGACTTCTTATTGAATGATTGTAGTAAGTAATGTAATTCAGTACAAAAACTATTTTTGTTTAGTTTTGGCGGTCGATAGATAGCACATATATACATTTGTTGGTTCTGATAAGTTATATTGCCTACTATACATTCGAAGTGGACTGTGGGTTTGGATAAGCGTGTAAATCTTAAACTGTTATGAATATAAACTAATAAACCGCCCCCTTTGCGATGCTTTCTAAGGCTTGAATATACAGAGTAGTCAGGTAGATTATACAATTGTACACACGGATCTTTTATATTAACTTCAGATAGGACAATTATATCTATTTGTTTACGGCTGCTAGTAATAATAAATTCTAAGTATGCAAAGTTTTTTTGAATAGATTTAATATTTATATGAAAGATATTTAATAATTTTTGGTTCACAGGTAAAGACTGAACGTACTCACTCCACTGATGAAATTGACTTTCCTGTATACTATTATCACATTCACTATCCATAAATGTAACATGACGCAGATAGGTTATTAAAAAGTAGATTTTAGCGTGGTTACTTGCTGTGAGAAAGTTTTTCTATATCTGCCTCCGACCTGATGGTATATATTTTATGTGTGTCATCCTTTCTGGCTAGAACTGTGCCTCGTTTGCACCACACATACTTAAAGAGATTTTCTTGTTTAAGTTCCATTTTGGCTTTCCATAGAAGTGCAGCCGTGGCAGGTGTAAGTGCCTCACGCAGGAACACTCTATCAGAGTCCTGTAGGAGTAGGTCCGGTCCAGTGATGGTGGTTGTCTTAGCCGCCTCCAGCCAGGCATCACGACAATCATCTCGAAGAGTAACAACTAAGATAGAAGCGTTTCTTTGTTTAGCTGCTGGAGTGCGACTTTCTTTCCTGTATACGGATAAAACTTCCGTTTCCTTCCGATTTAATATATTGCCGACTTTTTTAGTTAATGTAATAAGATCCTCTTCTTTTTGTTTGTTTATTCCACATATCTCTAGCTTGTTATTAAGTTGTTGTTGATCTAAGCTATTAATTTTCTTCTCCAATAATTCATATTTTAACTGTACATTAACGTATTTATTATTGAGATCTTTATATTTGTTATCAAAAGTTTTCAGCTGTTCCTCGTAATTATTTATTTTATCTTGGTAATCGTCTATTTTATCTGACAAAAACTGCAAGCTACGCGAGATCTCATTTTGTATATCTTCTCTTATTTGCCGACGCATTTCAGTGAGTTGGCGGTAGATGTCTGATACCGTTTTTGGCGAAGGCATTGAGCTATTATATTGGTTGCCTTCTTCCTCCTCTTCATGATCTGGGTCTGGTAGTATGGCTGAAATGCGTCTTTGCTTTCCTTGTGAAGAGCACATCTGACATTTCCAGTCAACTGCTTCGGTGGCACATATAACGGCAATCTGATCATTCGTCAACGACGAACACGATCCGTGTAGCCATTTGTTACACTTGGTACACTGAATTCCTGGAGATTTTTTGGTCACTAACTTCACACATTTAGCACACTTGACCATTTCGAATGAGAGCTTTACTCTAACAATACTTCGAAATACTAATTGCAGTAAGCGCGTGCGCACGACCTCCCGCGACAAAGCGAACGAGCGAACTCCAAGAGGAGTAACGGAACAGTTTTATATATATTGATAACCGGTTGTTAATTATTAATAATTAACAAGCGGCTGGTTGCTGAGGCTGAGGCTGGTTGCACAGAACCGACATGGACCGGTTAGGTTAGGAGGTTAATACAAGGATCGAAGCAAAGCGCAGGTCCTTGCATTAACCTCCGTCGTTATTTTTTTTATAATCGCACAAAACAGAGAGTTAACCTCGACTGTCGGTAATTATTAATAATCTTCAATTATTCACTATTACCCTAACATATACATCTTATTACACGTTGGCAATCGATATGCATATTGCCTATAGGTATGCAATTACATAAAAATCGGTGAATTTATACCATTTCAAGAGTTACGGCTCATGAGTAATGACATCAGAAACACGCCTTATAAGTAGTGACTGAATGAACTTGATAATACCATAGAAATAAGATATTGAACTACTTATTAAAATGATAAGATTATAAATACAAATAAGATAGTTAGTCTCGTAAATTACGCTCGTGGAACGAGGAATTTTCAAATGTTTATAGTATGTAGTATGTATACAAATCCAAGGAAGTCGTCATGGCGCCGTGGTTACTGTGTGTATCATACGATATCTCAGATTAAGCAACGTTTGGTGCGGTCGGTGCTTGGATGGGTGACCGCCGACCATTCATTTCTTACGACGACTTCCGTGCTTCGAAGCAGGGCACGTTAAGCAGTCGGTCCCGGCTGCTGTATACTTGTATACAGTAGTCGTTAGGGTTTGTCAGAAGTCACTTTGGCGCCCTGAAAATTCTGACATCCACCACCCAGCACTGGGCCAGCTTGGTGGATTATGGCCTATACCTCCTCGTCACCCAGGGGAGAGACTCATGCCCTGCAGTGGGCTAATTACAAAGAGTTGTGATGATGATGATGATTATGATACAAATCCTACTTATAAGTACTAACTAAGGTACAACAATAGTACCTACTTACCCCGCTCCTACTTACCGTTCAGTTGCAATTTGGCTCTTTGCAGTTGAAGTTATTTTAAATCGACATTGTTAACAAAACCGTGAAAACTCGGCTCGTAGGTAGCCTATAGCAATATGGGTAAAACTTTTTGCATCAACGTGATAAGTGAAAACGTTTTTACGTTTTACTTTTTTTTACTTTTACATACATAACGAATTAATACATGTTTTTTTATTAGAATAAACTTAAATAAACATATAAACAAACATCCATGACTTGACGGCTAATATCTGTGCGTTCATCACACCGATGTCCGCCGCCGCCGGGATTCGAACCTAGGACCTAGGCATAGAAGGCAATGTATGTTACCACTACACCAGCCGGTCGTCAAAGATGTGTCAGCAAGTAATTTTCACTGTATTGGAAAAATATAATACTAAACATGATCAAAGAGACACTTCAGTACGCTTATCCATAAAATACCTGCTCACAGTTTTTTTAGTGCAATGATTTTCTTGATCGGCGACGTTTCCAAAAAGCACTGAAAACTACTACTATTGCAAAGTAGATCAAAATCCTAACAGAGTTTCAAAGATTGAACTAAGCATAAAGACTGACAGACGTTATGTATTAGATATTATCACGGACCATTTAAAGTCGATTTCTACAGCTAGTTATTATACAAGGTGTTCCGCTTGATTTCTCATAATTCTAGGGTATTAATGGGACCATGTAATTGATTCTATTACATGGTCCCACCATGTAATAGAATCAAATAACATGTGAATAATTTTTCAATTTAAATTTTTGTACTATGCTGGACTGGGAGCGAAAGAAAAACATAGAATGTGCCAGCTGCTTCTCTTCCCGGACATACTGTAAAAGTCAGTTAAGGGACCGAGGTGTTATGGGAGGCTTTTTTGTGGGCGATAGGCTGACCCCCTGTCACTGCAATAGTCTCTCTTCACTATTATAATGCCTCCAAATTTGTCAAACGTGACATCAGATGGTTTTATTACCTCTGGTGTTCTGGCTACCCCATACGGGATGCGAATATACAAAGGCTATACTATTTGAGTCACGAGTCAGACTCTAATAGAGGAGCTTTTGTTTATGCATATTACTCGACAATACCTAATCGAACTCAGTAAAAAAATTGACTGAAATGGATTAGCTTTTGCTCTTGTAATTTTCAAAGAAATGCAAAGACAAAACCTAGTACTGTATAATACATATTCACTCAAATAGATAAGCTTTTGTCAAGAAGAAAAGTAGGTATATCTTTGTTTGATATTCATTGCGATGAAAGAGATAAGCTACGAGAAGGGCTCCCGCACCGGAAGGCGGAGTCTCGGTACGGTTAGGTGCGACGACGAGCGCAGCGAGGAGGAGCATGTTAGGTTGCATATAGTTACACACGTGCGCGAGCCGAGCGAGCGAAGCGAGCGGTGCCGCGCAGCGGCCGGCGAAGCGCCATAAACCTGGTCAGCTATTATAGTCAACCCTGGACAATCCCGACATGGTCAAAAGTCAAACATTAAGTCATCAAAATAACGATGGTCATAATGCATGCACATTTTATTCCTATCTTTGAAAATCAGAACAATTGCCATTTAAGTATCAAATTGAAGTTAACGATCGGCAAATATCGGTATCAAATGGTATAGCATTTGTTGCTGCAATGTTACATTGAAGTAATCTCACAAAGTCTATACGACTTCGGTCAATTTCTGTACTAGAATAGATTAGGGTTTCGGCAAGTTTTTGTCATACAAAAGCTAATCCAGTTCAGTTCGCACTTTCACTCTAATGGTATAGACTTTGTAAATACGCATACGGGATACAGGCGTGAAGTTATGTATGTATGTATTTTTGTACAAAATAAATCAATTAAGTCAAAACAAAACACCTTTATTCGAAGTATGACAACGTGGCATTTTTTATACCATTTTTTATCGCCATGCAAAAGTACAGTTCACAACGTTTTGTTGTTTATTGTATGGCTTCAGTGTCTATTGAATGAATATTAAAGAGATTTTACAAGGGTGATAATTTATGAACTCATTATATTAAGATTTATGATATCTTGGAAAGTATGCACTTTTGAACCAAATATTCTTTGGCAAAAAGTATATTTTTTTAGCAAGGAACAAAACCTCAAAGCTTATTTATTTACACTTTATTGTACAGTAACAAAAATGGGAAATACAAAACATGGAACAAAAGGTACAAAAGGCGGTCTTATCGCTCTAGAGCGATCTCTACCAGACAACCTTTACAAAAATTATACAAAAGTATTTAGCAATTAACAATAAAACACAAAACAAAAAAAAAGTTTTGGGATATCAAAAAGAACACCTTGTATAAAAATAATCTTTATACATTTTCACACATCCTTTTTGATTACATCCATCAGGTACATTCGGAAGGAGAGGCGTCCCTTGGAGCGGAAGCCTTGGCGAGGTTCAAGCGCGTGTCGATTCGGAAACTCAGGGCTTGGCGATCCTGAGTGTTACAGGTGAGAGCCAGATATTAATTTAGTTATTATAATAACTTCGCTAAGCAGTTAAATGAACTGATCCTGAGTCTGTTTTTCTTGATCACCAAAGCCTTTATCTAAAGCTGGGTAACATAACCTGACATAACAAGTAACTAGGTAGTCATGGTGGGACGAAGAAGGAGACGCCTTTTCCGGCTAACCCACTGCGGCTATACAGGCTACGGGTGGGGAAATGGCCCCGTGTACATGGCCATTTCCTACGTGGGGGGCGCACGGCTCAGGCTGAACGAGTCCGCCGGGGCTCGGGGGCAATGCCACTGGCGATACCGTGGGCTCCAATTATGGCGGGGGAGGTAGACCTGGAGGTTTTTAATGGGTCGGTTCGGCCTTCTGACGGGGAAGTGATAGCATATTTTCCTCCAGACAAAAAAAAAGAATAGGCTAATAAAACATATAAATATCGATATTTTTATTGGTTTGAAATATTATCTAATAACCTCTTCAGCAATTTTAAGTTATATAACTAGAGATAGATAAAAATGCCTTTCTTCCCGCAGGTCTTCCGTCGGCTCGGGACAAGTTTAGCAAACCATCGCGCCTCCTTCTCAACAGACCTTGGCTCCATCTGGGAATTCATCAGAGTGGACCGGCGTCGATCCGCCCCTGCCGCTCACTCCTACGAACCCATACAGACCCCATACGAGACCAAATCCCCCGTCAGACTTGCCAGAGATCTCCTTCAAGTCATCCAAGAAACAGTCTTTGCCAGGAAGTTTGAGGAAACACCAAAAAGATGCCCCATTGTTAAACAGGAATCTGACTTGACGAGCTCGGAGGAAGACGAAGGTAATGACCGACGTATAGCTAATTTAATAGACTTCTTCTTTACTATCGTTAAAAGCCAAAAAGATGAACGCAAAGGAAGCGGAGGTAGCTGCTTCAAAAGTGAATCTAGCCCAACTGAAGATAAAACACATTATGTACAAACTAAAGTTAATACGGAACTGGAGAAGAAAATGGAGACGTTAATGGAGTTTCTAGCCACTACAGGCTGTATGGAAAAGGATAGTGATCGTACTGATGATGAAAAGAAAATAACATTAATGGAATTCCTGTTTGGACCTGATGATAGGAAGACGTGGGATAAACCTGTTATTGAAATCAATGAGCCCGATTTCAATAGAGGAATTAGCTTATCTGCATCTAATGTTAACGTTAAGAACTTGTCTTTTATTGATGAAACTCCAGTCGAAGAGGGCAATGAAACTCTAGTTGAAATGCTTCTGAAGTACATGGAAACTTATGGAAGTAAAGAAAAGTTTAAAGAATCAACTAAATCTATGCCAATGACTCCATCTCTTTCTGAAAAATCTAAATCTGATATCACGATCAGCAGATTGGAGACTTTTAGCGAAATGAGTAAGACTAAATCTGATTCGACGTTAACGCAAACACAAGACACTGTTATAAATAGGGGTGAGGACTTGAGTTCGGAAAAATCTCAAGGAAGTAGAAGGATATCTGAAACTGTTGTCGACTTGAGTAATGTAAAGCAAGACTTAGAAGAAATATTCATGGAAGCTGTCATAAGAGTTTGTGAATATAAAGGCATATCTCTATTTGACGATGATATAATGAGCGAGCAAGAAGATATGGAGAACTATAACAGCTACACAAAACCACCATCGCTGCAATACGTTCAATATCTACCTTACAGTGTAGAACTGTCAGATATTCTCGAAGAAGACGAACCATCTTCTAATTTTGACAGGAAATTCTCGGAAGACAATAAATTGGCTCAAATTCGACTAGCCGCTGAAGATTTATTAAAGTACATTGAATACAAGGTACAGATACATTTCAATGATGATAATGAATGTTCAGATGACAGTGATGACAGTCAGGAATTCGATATCAGCACGAGTTTGAAGCGTTCTTCAATCAGCCTTATAGATTTAAGGAATATACCGGATTTACCACCGAGCATGATAATTAAACCAAGAGTGGTCAAGGTTGACAAGTCGACTTCGACAACGGAAATCTCTGATTCATATTC
Source organism: Stenoptilia bipunctidactyla (assembly GCA_944452665.1). Classification (NCBI taxonomy): domain Eukaryota; kingdom Metazoa; phylum Arthropoda; class Insecta; order Lepidoptera; family Pterophoridae; genus Stenoptilia; species Stenoptilia bipunctidactyla. Next base: position 15,935,748 of record OX101747.1, on the reverse strand, counting down.
GGATATTTCTAGAAGGATCGACTCTAGCTGCATGACGGAAGACACAACTATGAGTAGCAGTTCGGAAAGAAACGAGCGCGCTATGGACAAACTGGAATCGCTACACAAATTCTTCTCAAAATCCCGCTTAGAAATCATCGACGAAAGCTTCGAAGAAAATGGGGAAAAACAAAAAAGCCCAAAACAAATATTTTTGGATTCGGACACGACGAAAACAGAAGAAAGTGTGCAAAAACCGGGTCAAGCTAGTTTAGATGATGTCGAAGATTTACAAGACGATACTGATTTGGAAAAACCCGAGTGCTCTACACAAATAACTAATGAGATGAGAGAGTATGTTAAAACATTCGAGCATCTAGACAGTGTTGACAAAGGTGAAATTAAAAATACAGACGCAACATCAAATGAAGCTATGGATGAATCTCCAGTAGAACCTAAAGCTATGTATCAGAGTGGTTCTTTCGACAGTGAAGATGAACATACCATTCACATGTCTGATGATGAAAGCATGGAAGAAATTAAAGAATCACCAGATTCTTTGAATTTCGAACTCGATTCTCAAAGACGCGAATGCAAAAGCGAATGAATCGGTACAAATTGTAAAATTGGCTTATATCATTCAAAAAAATTCTAACACCTTTACATTGTAGATATTGATCATCTAACCATTCTAAATTTTAATTATACATATAATTATATAATTGTTATATCTAAAGAAAATATGAACCAAATAAAATACGTATCTTATTAGGAAAAAGTGTAATTTTGTACTTTATTATATAAGGGAACATTAGAATAAAAAAATGTAATATTTATGTTTAGATTGCAAATATTAAATGTAATTTACATGTATAAGAATATATTTTAACCATTATAAAATATAAATCAAATACTATGTTGTCACAATAGTTTGCTATATCAATGTTTTTTTATTAAAATAGTTATATCGTTGTTGTCTTATATTTATTAAAACCGTTTTGTAGACTCTATTATATCTTTACATTTTAACAGAGACTTAAAAAACTTGAACAAACTTAATGACTTCTGGAAATTTGCTATTAAGCTTAATATTAAAAAGGCATATTTTTCACCTGTAGATCACTTTAATCTTATATTTTAATAAAAAAATATATTTATATGTATACAATATTTGCATTGCATCTTCTAAAACATGTGCTATGAAAAGTTGTAGTATCGAGATCCCTCTGAAGTGGTTTCAAGGGATTTCGCGCAGGTGAAGTACTTACAAAAACCTGCGCGTAGCGTCTCGCAATAACTTCAGACGGCACTATACCCTGGCAAATATTCAATACAGTTAAATGACAGTTCCAGTGTGCCCACTTTCGGGAAGAAAAAAAATAGTGATGCGGTTTCAGCGACTGAATTCATTTATTTTTATTATAATATCGTTTTTAATTTCTGTTTTTTGTTTTATATTTCAACTCACAAAATATTTTTTTTAGTGAATCTATTAGCAAAGAGTAACTTTTCTTCTAACTCTACTTGAAATTTCATTTCTAACAAGTAAAAAAATAAAGAAGTTATCAAGTAAATTTTACTTCTTCTGTAACCGTTTTCAAGCACTAGGTGTGTTTGATAATTCATTATTTTCAATAAGTTACTTTAAAGAGAAATTACGCACTTCAAATTGAATTATTAATATTTTTGTTATTCTCATTCAGTTCTTTCACTACGAAAATTTTAACTGGTATCATTATTTTTTATTTTCACATTTCGAACTGTCAGTTTACTGTATTGAAAATTTGCCAGAGTAGGTATAGATATTCGGCGCGATCTATACCTTTGCCTGTATTTTTATCATTAAAAAAATGAAATTACTGAAACATTAAAAGTCATTGAATTCGATTAAAGGTCACGCTTTAATTTATTATTTTTATATATTAGTTTTCCAAGTAACAGATATCGAGCTTAGTGTGACAAACTTTCAAACAGTGATCTTTTAGTTTATCGATACGATAAACTCTATCGAGTCTTAAAATTATGTCATATTGAAGTACAAAAGGCGGGAAATCAAGCGTTACATTACCTGTCAAATTTTCCTAACCAATTTTAAAACTTAATGTCGAAGGCATAGAGTTGAATTAGAATTAGAATTACAATTTTTTGACAGATTTGTGACGCTTGTTCTGCTGACTTCTGTACCGACTGTTAAATTGGTCTTTATCTTGTCTTTCTAAATTTCGATATTTTTAAGGAAAGCAACTATTTAAAATATGATTTAATACAACCAAAATAAGAAGTACAATATTTTAATGTATGTATAGGGTGAAGGACACCTATTTATGATTCAATTCATATTATATTGTCTTAAGTTTTCGCGATTCATACTTTTGAATAAAACACTTTTTAACCGGATTTATCGTGTATATTTACATTTTAAATTATAACTTGACACCGAAACGTCGAGTTAGAATTTAAAATGTAAATATACGCGATAAATCCGGTTAAAAAGTGTTCAATTCACATTTTCTATTGCTAAAGTATTAACATGACAAGTTATTAAGCCGGGATTTTCATATTTTAATACCGTCGTCGTGATCACGGCGAAATATCGACAGTATGCAACAGTACCGAAATATCGAGAATTCAATATAAATAAGGCACATGGAACATAATATTATCCATGCAATTCAGTAACTGACCATGATATTTGAAAACTCACCAATATGTATGTATAAGCAGAGACTATGTATAAGTAATAAGAAATTGATTATACTACACTTTGCACAAAGCACGCACTGTTTATGTCTATAAAAATATATTTTCTGCTAATATATGGGCATGGTATCATAAACATATTCAACTGACACTAAAAAACATATCGACTTTTTTTATTTTTATTTAATTTCTTCGGTACCAGGCATCCAACCATGAGTCATTTTGTAATATGAATGTATATGTCGCAGTCATCTGGTTGAATTAGCCACTCAATTGGACGCCTAGGCCGTTTCAACCGGCTTAAGGACAATTAGTCAAGTCGTTGATCGCAACGTTTAACCAGTTGCCTAAACGTTGTTTAGCCATTTACTTAAATTGGATATTGTTAAATTTATATTTGGTTTAAATATTAAAACATTAAAACGGAACTTATTTTATTATATTTATGATATGATATTTACGCGCGAGCGTGGTGCGGCAGCACCCGGCGATGCGCCACAATGGATTTTATTTCCTTGTAATTGAAATAAATAAAAAAAAAAACTTATAAAAAAAAATTTTGCTTGACTGGTTTTTCCGTCATGACAGATAATTTTACCATGACCTACTTGTTTTATTACTTAAGCCAAAACTGTACCAAAATTAAATCACTTGGCTGAATTTTGGTCAGCCATCTTCAAGGGGCTAACTTTCAACACGCCAAGTTGTTAAACGTTGAGTTTTTCGTGTTCAATCAACTATCGGCCTAGGCCGTTGATTCGGTCTAGGCGTCCAATTGAGTGGCTAATTCATCCAGATGACTGCGACATATATAATTATGGACGTGTAACACCATAGTCTTCATGCGCACTTTCCATCAGGTGGCATAGAAGACAAACGTCCTATCCTTACAATATAAAAAAAAATGCAGAGAGGAAATTATTTCGCAGAAACGCTTTGGCGATAAAATTAAATGTCGTTGATACTTGACTGATAGACAAAGACTTACTCATTGTCCTGGGTGGACCACAAACGAGACAACGCGATTCCATGTGAAAATATCAAGTACCTACTTAGTTGTTTCAATATTTTGTTTCAACAGTTTCAACAACATAAATTTTTGTTTATGCGAAACCCTAGGTTTATACCTACGAAAACACAGGGGTCAAATATAGGGTCTTTCTTATGAAGATCAAAATATTTTAGGAGAAGGTTAAGAATGATGTGTGGATTCAATTAATGAGAAAAAAAAAATTTTTTTTAGGTATATTGATATTTTATAATGCCCATAATAAGTTAACAATATTTTAGTTTAATCTATTATTTACGACTAAATAGCAAGAAATAAAAGCGTTTTTCCAACTATTTCTATTAAAAATACGTTAAGCCCCGATTTTTCAGTAGTCAGAAAAATTTGGTCTCTTAAAAAAATTGTAATTTTTTTTGTTATAAAATGAATCCACATATTATTCTTAACCTTCTCTTAAAATATTTAAAAAAAAACTAAAAGCTCTAAATAGATGTCGCTTCATACGCTTGACCAATAACAAACTATCAAATGAACAAGTTGTAATCGAAATTGCTTGTTCTGTGTTTTATTTTGGGGTAAAGCTATAAAATAATGTAAGCACATGTATCAAAATATGTGGACCGTACCTAATATGTACATTTCCACAAAAGTTTAAATCAAGTAACATCCACAAGTTCCGCATGTGTATATCCTTAGAGAAACTGTGGTATCCATTTTCTATAAAACTTATGACTACGCAATGATGCATTTCTAATTTGTTGATCAAAATAACTATAAAATTAACTTTTACTATGGTATTTGACAGTTGTTATGGGTCAAGCGTAATCAGCGCCTCTAGTGGAATAAGAAGGCAGTTTTCTACCCCAATGGTCGCATTACGTCGCATAGCTAATTGTCACGTCCTGTCTCTCACCTATGATCTTGTTATTCTCTTCTTATGCTCACCTTCTTAATCAAAAGCGCATTGTACACCTTTTTTATGTGAAAGAGTGAAAGAAACAAAACAGTTTATTTTACTTGTCATCATGAATAAGAGGTTAAGTCTATCGACAAAACCCTAAAGAAACGTAACAAATTTCTACTGAATTTCTCAATAGAGTACTGTCAAAAGATCTATAGGTTTAATTTTAATTACCGCATCACCTTTTGCAAGCAGCCTCCACATTAATCCCAATAACATTTGTTACACGACTTTTTACAAATAGTAAGCAAGTAAAACGTTTATTTGGTACAAAAATCTGTTGTTTACAAAAGAAAAAATAATAATTCTACTTATATCTATAGACAACAAAAAATATACTTAACAAAAAAAAAACATTAATGTACCAAAATGGCCTTCACTCAGCATAATGCTGCAGTGCCCGAGGGACCGCAACGCTGATTTTCAGTGACAGCCAGAAATCGAAAGAAATTTAAATTTAAGCGCAACTCTGCGCGAAATAACATCATAAAATTAATATTAAAAGTAACTTAAAATAATTATAAAATATACACCATTAAAGAAAACAAAACTAATATATAAAACAAAATGTAAAATTTGAAAACATCATGTCCATATTACAAAATTAAAAGTAAATCAAAAGTTTATAATATACAAAAGAAAATAAAATGTAGGATTAAAACATCAATGTAAATTAACAAGGTATTTCAGTGAAACATATTGTACAGAAACTTAGACCTTAAATTATCAGTATACTCTCTCTCACTTGATAAATAACACAAAGAAGAAAAGCAAAATATTTTTTACCCCGCGCACCGCAGCACGTGTCGTGACGCAAATATACAACTTGTAACATAATGAAGAGATAATACTTAAGTGGATTGTATGTTTGGTGATGTAGTTTATAAGTAACAGTAACATAAATTTGTTATCCTTACGGTTCGGCCGAAAAACAAGATCAAAGTTACATCAAAATGTCTAAGTGTCAACCCTAAAAACAGCTGTTAGCTTTTGATGAAATCTATTCGATGACAGATGGTGTAAAAATAAAGTGATGGGTAACTAAGACAGATACTACAAAGTTCAGCCGGTGCGGGAAAGGTCATAAGGTCACTGACAAGTCTTGTTTTAGCTTATTAGGTTGACTAGGGTTGTTAATTTTTTTTGTTGTAATGTAATCAAATTTTGTATGAAAGTCTATACCTTCACTGATCATGCTAATTCTTTTACTGTATGTTCTATGTATGGTATAGAAGCTAATCCTTAAGTTTCATCTCTCCATTTTGTTACACGTTGTACAGTGTAACGCCAGTTTAGAGACAGTTAAATATTTTTTGTATGGGAGAACTTAAATTTGTTTAAACTTAGAAAAAATGTTATTGGGATTGATGTGAAGATGCGCTAATTAAAATTAACCCTGTATAAGTACTTAGATAAGTAGGAATTGAAGCTGAGAAAGCTTTCAGAATAGGAGCCTTAAGGTCAGATACTACAATACCGATTGGCTAAACTGTTGATAGCAAATTGGGCCAAAGTCGATATTAAAATCTCTAATTTAAGTCTCCCTTATGCAAAACTGAGATCAATTAGTTTATGTTAGTATTTAAAAAAAGAAGGAGGTTTTCAATTCGTCTGTATGTTTTTTTTATGTTTATTACCTCTTAACTTTTGACTGGGTGACTCGATTTTGATGATTCTTGTTTCTTATAATAGAAGATACTTCGTGTTTGGTCCCATATAAATTTCATCGAAATCGGTTGAGTACTTCTTGATTTTTTTTTCGAATATGTATGAATTCGGAGATCGTTTACATTGACGACTTTATACTTCAGCCACAGTTTTGACGTGAAGTCAGTTTTTTTCGGCTCTGCATCTGTTGATTATTAAAAGACCCTTATTGAACAAAGGAGAGTTCTCTAAAGTAGAGAATGCAATGTCGGATTGAGCTTACTACACTACATAGAGATCGCGCCACGGTACGAATACCTACAGTATTTCAACTCGGCCGCATCTTTGAAATAAATGCCTACAGCGCCGCGTTCCGTTCATATGTGACAGAGCTGCCCGCCTTCATCAGCGTTTACATTACATTACCTACCTTGTGTTTACTTCTATTAGTTTTGTGACTGCAAATATGTATTTTTTTATATAAACAAATAAAATACTTTGTGAATTGAATATGAAGTGTTATACTAAAATACGTTTTGTGTCCAAAAACCATGTTTACGTTTAAATGACAAATCGGTCTTATAAATTGCGCCTCCTCTCCTTCTGAGACTCCCTTAGGGGTGTCTAGTAGGTAGTCCAACTTTTCTTTGACGGAAACAAAAAGACGTACGAAAAGATGTATCATTAAATTTCAAATTATAAACAATCCGCATATTAACGTGAAGCTCAACCAACAATTGTTTCGGTACCTATGCAGACGCTCGCACTAGCCACATGCCGAGATCGAGCCGCGAAGGTATAGCTCGCGTTTCATCCTTTTGTATGAAGTTGAATTACTGTAGATATCTGTACCGTGGTTTAACTGACAAAAAACTTCAAAAGGAACTAGATTTTTATCGCCATCTATACCTACCTACTTACATAAATACTATAATAGCAAATTAATCAAGAAAAGTATATGTCGTTAATTTTAAATTGTTTCTATGGAGTATATTTTATGCGAATATGTTAATGGAAATAAATTTTATTATTTGTACTAGAAAGTTTGCTGGTTTTATTTATTCACGGAATTGTTTAAAATGCTTGGTGGTAGGATCCCTTCTGGGTCCGCCTGGCTAGCGACCACCCTTTATATAAAGTCTGCCGCCAAATGTTACCGCTCCGGCGGTAATGTGTTCCGGCAATATTGTATAAAGACCCAGTTCCTTCCTAAACCCGTGTGCTTTCATCTTCGACCTCATCGTCACTTACCATCAGGTGAGATTGAGGTCAAACGCGGGATTAGTCACCTATAAAAAAAAAAAAACCTACCCTTCTTCTTACAAGGTGAGAGTGCACCTCTTCCTTAAAATCTATTTTTTATTGGTGACCCGTATTTGACCCCTATCTCTTTGACGACTGGTTTACCACTTTGGCGATGGTTAAACCCGTCTGCCTCAGACGCCAGTGGTTGCGAGTTCGATTCCCGCACGGAACAAGAAAAAAAATGTTCCGCATCTGCGTGTTTATCTATTTATGTATTTATAAATAATAATCAATATTTCTGACACTCACACAACATTATCTAGCCCAAATTAAGTTTCTTAAAGAACTTGTGTTATGGATACTAGATAACTGATATACTTAAGAAATATATAAACATGCATATTGAATAAATACATATTTTTTATTAGAATAAACTTAAATAAGCATATATAAACATCCATAACTTGACGGCTAATATCTGTGTTCATCACACCGATATCCACCGCCGCCGCCGGGATTCGAACCCAGGACCAAGAGCTGCAGGCTTTACCTATATCTTGTCACCTTCCCATTTTTTTCTTTGTGTGAACGAGACAAAAGACGCAGACGCAACGATTGTCCCCAGACAATCACATCAACTAAATGGCCCCAAACTAAGCAAAGCTTGTGATATGGGATACAATGTAGCGAACTAAGGGGGATCCTAGAATATAAATACATAAGTACCTATCTTCCATACTGGACTGGGAGTGAAAGAAAAACATAGAATGTGCCAGCTGCTTCTCTTCCCGGGCATACTGTAAAAGTCAGTTAAGGTTTTATTGATAGTTTTGCGGGCGATAGGCTGACCCCCTGTCACTGCAATAGTCTCTCTCCATCATTATAATACCTCTAAATTTGTCAAACGAGACCTCAGATGGTTTCATAGCCTTTGGTGTTCTGCCTACCCCGTAAGGGATACAAGCGTGAAGTTATGTATGTATAATATGTACAGTATGGGGACATTGATAATATGATTGGCTTTTAAAGAAAGACAGATAACAATGAGGAAGCGAGAAAGTGAGATTATAATTTATTGATGATTTTGAAATTGTATTTTATGACGTTAACAATAAGTGCTATATTTTGTTGCACTGCAACGACTTTTTATCGAAGTGCAATGTTTCCGTCACCAGTGCCAAACAAATAAATAAATAAATCCTTAGTAAGACCAGTAAGACATGATGAAACATACAATGTCAAATAGAAGTAAGTAGGGATTCAATCTTTTATAATTTCAACCTTATGCTGAACGCCATAAGATAAATTTTGATGTGATAATTTTCAAAACTTATGCTATAAATTATTCAGCTATTTTCGGTAATCGGATATACTCTTCTTACTCGTTGATTTGCTGTCTTTCTTTAAAAGCCAATCATATTATCAATGTCCCCATACTGTACCTATGTATTTATATGATTTATATTCTACGTAAAAATATAGATAAACGCTCAGAACCAGAACGTTTTTTTTTTCGTATTCTACCTACACTAATATTTCTCATACTCACATATATTTTTGAGCACATTTTGTTGCGGTAATGCTTATGGAATTTTGTAGGTATTCTTACATACATACATAACGTCACGCCTGTATCCCTTATGGGGTAGGCAGAACACCAGAGGTATAAGACTATCTGTTGTCGCGTTTGACAAATTTGGAGGTATTAAAAAGATAGAGAGAGGCTATTGTAGTGACAGGGAGTCAACCTATCGCCCACAAAAACACCAAGTAAACCTCTGTTCCTTAACTGACTTTAACAGTATGCTTGGGAAGAGAAGCAGCTGGCACATTCTAAGTTTTTCTTTCGCTCCCAGTCCAGCATGGAAGCAAGTGTAGGTATTCTTCTTCAGTTGAAATTGAGGTCAATCACTGATTAACTCACCGATAAAACAATGATAGATAAGTGTTTATGGCAGGCATCCAATATTAATGTTTACAAGATAATATATCATTATTGAAGACATTTAATCAATGTAGTTCAATAACATGACCTTGGCGCCTTAAGTAGCAATAACTTGTTTCAATAACCTTGGCCTTGTGGCCATCGTTTCCGTTTTGACGGGAACTATATCCGGTTTTCAAACCGACTTCCTAAAAAGGAGGAGGTTCTCAATTCGTGTGTATGTTCTTTCTTTGTGTCTTCGTTATACGATTTTACGGACAATTTTGAATTGATTTTTAATATTCTGGTTTCATATTATTATAGAAAATATTTCAGAGGTGGCTCCGTATAAATTTCATCGAAATCGATTGAGTACTTTTTGAAATTGAAACTTTCGAATAAATATGTAAGTACTTAGGTATCAATACGGTGAATTGTACATACCTTGATAATAATAAATAAATATTTCTGACACTCACACCATAGATTAATATAAGTACTGCCATTACCATTAATTTGTGTCAGTAACAACGCCTTAATTTGCGCCACGTGCCATGTGTACGCGCCTTAACTCCTTTACTTAATCAACTTTTTTTTTTCTGACACTCACACAACATTATCTAGCCCAAATTAAGTTTCTTAAAGAACTTGTGTTATGGATACTAGATAACTGATATACTTAAGAAATATATAAACATACATTGATTGAATAAATACATATTTTTTATTAGAATAAACTTAAATCTATACTAATATATAAAGCTGAAGAGTTTGTTTTTTTGTTTGTTTGTTTGTTTGAACGCGCTGATCTCAGAAACTACAAGTGGGGTTTAAAAAATTCTTTTACATTTGATAGCCCAACTCTTGAGGAAGGTTATAGGCTATATTTTATCCCGAAATTCCCACGGGATTTCATATATTTGGATGTTTATATATTTCTTAAGTATATCAGTTATCTAGTATCCATAACACAAGTTCTTTAAGAAACTTAATTTGGGCGAGATAATGATGTGTGAGTGTCAGAAAAAAAAATCTTCCCTTCCTCGTCACCCAGGGCAGAGACTCATAGCCCTGCAATAAGTTCATAACGAATAAAGTATCTTTTAAGCCTTAGGACTTATAGAGCATCAATTAACCATAATTTTCAACCGACTTCCAAAAAAGGAGGAGGTTCTCAATGCGTCCGTATGTTTATTTTTTGCTTTTTTTTGTGTCTTTGTTACACGATATTTCGGACAATTATGAACCAATTTTAAAAATTCATAGTTCATATGATAGAAGATACTTCATAGTTGGTTCCATATAAATTTTATCGAAATCAGTTGAAGACTTCATTAAAAATTTTAAATTTTTAAAACAATATGTATGATTTCGGAGAATGTTTACGTTGATGACACTCTCGGCTAAAGTTTTGACGTGAAGTTGGTTTTTTTAATGCCCTGCATTCGTTGATTATTCGAATTTCAAATCATGAAAAAAACACAATATAATGAATTTATGGAATTTTTAGCACAACTTGCGATTATTATTTCGCGTGCCCGATATTTCTTTATCAGTCCGCGATCATAGTGCTTGCAACTGCATCGAAATCGAGAATCCGTTAATTTATTAAAGTATAGTGAAGTTTAAAACTATTATTATTAAAAAAAATTACTTATCGGCGAGTCGGCTTTACACACCGAGGGTTTCGGATGTAAATTACCAATTTTTTTATTGTTGTACAGACGGCAGCAGATGAAGCGTTACATCACCTGTCAAATTTTCCCAACCAATTTTAACTTAATTTCGAGAGTATGGAGACCAGATTCATGATGACTGGCTGGTGTAGTGGTAACATACATTGCCTTCTATGCCAGAGGTCCTGGGTTCGAATTCCGGCGGCGGCGGATATCGGTGTGATGAACTCAGATATTAGCCGTCAAGTCATGGATGTTTATATGTTTATTTAAGTTTATTCTAATAACAAATATGTATTTATTCAATATGTATGTTTATATATTTCTTAAGTATATCAGTTATCTAGTATCCATAAAACAAGTTCTTTAAGAAACTTAATTTGGGCTAGATAATGTTGTGTGAGTGTCAGAAATATTGATATTATTTATTTATATTTATTCAAGTAAACATTTTTGACAGAATTGTAACGCCTTCTGTACCTATGTAGATCTCTAAATTGTCACTTCCTCCGAAATCTCATGTTTCTACGTCAACGGGAATTACCGCAAAGGTTTTTTCATTACCTTCCCTTTATTTTGAAAGAAACTATTTAACGGCCGTATCTTTGAATTGCATTGTTTTAGGAGTCTGATATCTATGCCCCAGACTTAAGTGTCAATTTCAGCCCGATACCTCCACGCGTTCCTAAGAAATGCGGTACAAAAAACTAGCGCGCGGTTTTACCCGCGTAACTTTTGATCCCGTGGGAATTTCGGCCTATAACCTTCCTCAAGAGTTGGGCTATCAAATGCAAAAAGAATTTTTCAAATCCCACCTGTAGTTTCTGAGTTTAGCGCGTACAAACAAACAAAAAAACAAACTCTTCAGCTTTATATATTAGTATAGATTAAGGATCAATATTTTTCTTAAGAGTCAAAGACTTCACTGGGAAGCATAGCGTAGGGCCCTCGCAAGATGGATCGACGATCTGGTCAAGGCCGCCGGTAAAAGCTGGATGAGGGCGGCGCGGGACCGAGCGACGAGACGTGGAGAACCTTGTTACTATTTCTTACTTAACTTATCCTATGAAATAAATCTTAATGTCAAATATTTTTTCACCAAATGAGCTATTTCTACTTATATTTGTATATATTAAAGAAAAGTTTGTTTGGATACGTATATCTCTGCTTTGAAAGTATTTTATCAAGAATTTTCTATGAAATCACACCAACTGCTAGTCAAAACAAAACTATAAATGAATTTCAAAACAATCCTGACATTCGCTATCTATCACAACCTATGACACAACATTATCTATCCCAAAAACTCGTGTTCACACATGGCCCGTTCACACATGGTCCGTTTTACTTGATACGTTTTACCGGATACGTTTTTTTTTCATCGATGGCACATGGAGTTGTATTAGCGAAATCACATATGGCACAGTATTCAGTATACGTATTTACGATACAACAAAGGTATCCAGTAAAACGTATCATGTGTGAACGGGCTGTTATGGATACTAAACGGTTAACGGATAATAACATAAGAAATATATTAAACATACCTACATATTAAATTGTAACTGTACATATCTGTATAAGAAAATAAATTTAAATATACCTACATACTGAGTTGATTTGTAGTCAACAGCCAATATTTATTTATAAAAAAAAATACTTTTTTTGGCTGGTAACTACAAATCGACCCTGTATAAACATCCACGACTTGCCAGCTAATATCTGTGTTCAACACACAAATATCCACCAACACCGGGATTCGAACCCAGGACCTCTGGCATACAAGGCAATGTATGTTATCACTACACCAAACGGTAGTGCAATCTACACCCGTATAAAGTCTATAGGTTATCATCATTATCAAAACTCCGTGTAATGAGCCCACTGCAGGGCTATGAGTCTCTCCTCTGGGTGTCGAGGAGGTTTAGGCCGTAATCCACCAAGCTGGCCCAGTGCTGGTTGGTGGACGTCATATATTTCAGGGTGCCGAAATGACTTCTAACAAACTCTAACGACTACTGTATACAAAAGTCAAAGTCAAAGTCAAAAGAATTATTTCGTAAGTATTTGAATACATTTGAAATAAGTCATAAAATTTACAAATTGAACTGAATCTACCGCCACTTCGGAAAGTCGATCTGTTGAGAAGAAGTGGCAAGAAACTCAACAGCAATCATCTTTTAAAAATACACAATAACACAAATACAAGTATACAGCACCCGGGACCGACTGCTTAACGTGCCCTCCGAAGCACGGAAGTCGTCGTAAGAAATGAATGGTCGGCGGTCACCCATCCTAATACCGGCCGCACCGAGCGCGCTTAACCTGCGATATCGTTTGATATGCACAGTAACCACGGCGCCACGACGACTTCAACGAAGGTTTATTAACAGTATTTTTTTGAAGTCTACAGGCACGACGTACTTAACAACTATTAAAAATATTTGACATTGAAATCTTTTATCTAGAAATTAGTTCATTATACTCGCCATTGTTTGTACTTAGATATGATTATTGTATACTTAATCAAAATATTTTTCAACAAATAGGTAGTTAGTTACCTACAGATGAAAAAAATATTTTCCTATAGGTAACCAAAAAAAACGTGGATTTAGTGTAAGAGGTATGTCTGGATCGTAGCATTTGGTGTTCCCGAGTCTCTGCCTACCCGAAAGGAAGAGAGGCGACTTTCAAAAACCTTGTACTTTTTGAAAGTCGGTTGAAAAATTGAAATTATGAACCAAACCAACTCTGAAGCTTTGATTATCTATTATGTCTAGATAGAGCGTCACGGTATTATGGTAAATCGACATTTTTACTCTCCTGGAACGCAGTGACAGACAGCTCGAAGCGAACTGAAAGCGGTCGACCTAACAGTTCACCTCTATTTTTTGAGACGCGTTTGAAGCCTTGACTGTCTATCTAGACATATACATAGATAACAAAAGCTCTGAAGTATCATATATATCAAAAGAATTTTTAAAATCGACAAGAACAAAAAAAGCATACGCACGAATTGAGAACCTCCTCCTATTTTGAAAGTCGGTTGAAAACATAAACGATTTAGGTATAATTATAATCTAAAATCACTGCGCCAGGTCCATCCTAAGCCTGTGTCTTGTCTTGTCACCTTCCGTCAGGTGAGATTCAGGTCGAACGCTAGTCACCGATAACAAAGCAAAGGAAACACATAGAATGTGCCAGCTGCTTCTCTTTGCGGGCATACTGTTAAACTCAGTTAAGGGACAGAGGTTTTGTCGAAGGGTTTTTTTTGTGGGCGATAGGCTGACCCTCTGTCATTGCAATAGTCTCTCTCCGCCATTATAATGCCTAAAAATTTGTCAAACGTGACATCAGATGGTTTATAACCGCTGGTGTTCTGCCTAACCCATAAGGGATACAGGCGCCTAGGCTTGAAGATATGTCTGTATTTAAAAAAAAACTGAAATAAAACATTATTTAACCGGATTCATTTCATACATAATAAAGATGTGGTTTGTAAAAACACCGAAAAATTGAGATAAAATGTAAAATTATACATCAAAAATCCGGTTAAAACTTGTTCTATTTTGGTTTTATCATTTAAAGCGAAGGATAATAATTTAAGCTTTATGATAAAGAAAATAAAACAAAAAGTATAAATAATAACCATATATTTATCTAAAACACTGGTCAAATCTATTACACCAAATAATTTATATAAAAAATAATTAGAAAACTTACATCATTTTTACAAAAATATAAAAATAAGCAATAATTCTAATTAACTAATCAGTTCTTTCTCAATAATATTCATATAAAAATAATTATTAATATTATTTATCTGGGAATAATATTATTAATAACTAATTATATAAGTATCACCTATTATAATTATAATTTATTCAACTAAACATAGTAATGTATGTGTCTTATCTTTCTATTAGGTATATTTTTTATTTATTCTCACGTATGTACGTACATAAAACAAAATCATTATTAATTATGTTCCTTTAATTTTAGCACATAAACATTTATATACAAAATGAGACGAATACAACCTTTTACATAATATATACCTACCTACTTATATACCTATCAACATTTTTATTACTTACAATTCATTTTCATTTCATGCAACTTGTATACAAAACACATATTTTTTAACTTTTATATAATTCTAACCTAAGTATGAGAGATTCGCCATCCTACAAAAGTTTACAATAATTTCGTTATTTCCCTATTAAAAAATAACTATTCAGTCATTACAACTCACTTTGAATATTAGCTTTTAATTTTACTGATAACACGAAAAGACATTGTTAGGTATTTTACATATTTTTTATATTATCAATCATAGATTTCACTTTTACATTTATAGGTATGTGGTTACCAGCGGGGCTAGTATGCGAACATAAACACTCGAATCGACAAGATAAATATTACCGAATTTATCCTATCATGTTAGCTAATAGATATAATTACTCGATTCGATACCATGACTAAGCCCTCAGAACCGACCAAAGACGCCATTTCCTAAAAAAATACATACATTCTATGAAAATATCGATCAAAAGGCTCTATTTAAGCTGAAAGAGGTATTGCCGCCAATATTGGACCGTATTTTGACATTTCACTCTCTAATGTCAAACTTCTATACTTCAAAATCTTATAGTATTGTATAATTGAGTGTATCATTACAAGAACTATTTCAAAATGTATAAAAAAGAATTTCCTAATTATTTATACATTTAAAACACCTACTTGACGACAACAGGACAAGTGACTCACCTCTGAATTTTTATCGTAATATAAATGTAGAGATAAAGTATGTAAATAAAAGATATGACGATGCGTTGTTTTTCGGTATGACTAGATATGATTAGAATTGATAAATGAATGAGAATATAATAAACATTTAACATTATTTACTGTAGCATCATAGTTCACGATATTTACTTAAATGAAGGTTCAAATAGTCAACTAACTAAATGATTTTGAAATAGGAACAAAAATTTCGTAGTATATCCGTTTTAATAATGGCCAGCATTATATTTAAAAGTTTTCGAACACAACGATTTATGATAAAAAAAATGAAAGTTTAATAAATTCATTATAGGCTGGTTATAGGTAAGAAGACGCAAGTTACTGGCACAAAACAAAAAAATACCAAGGAGGTTTCAATCTCACAGTACAGTAACCTATTTAGAATCTTCGACATACAGTTACAAACTACAAAGATTGCTACCAAAAAAAAAAACTTTAAATAAGTTTTTTCCTTTAAATGAGTTCCTTTTTTAAATTGAAAGTATCGACGTTGTATCGATCCTCTACATACTTTCATATCTACGATTATTAAGTATAAAACATATTTACGAGTACGTAACCATATACTTGTTAAATCTTTTACAACTTCTTGAATAATTTTTCGTATTTTTACAATATTTGAGCAAAGTACAATTGAAATCGGTCCCGAAATTTCCACTTACATATTTATTATTCGTTAGTCTCATTGACAAACAAATTAATAAACAGTACATTAATGAACAGGTCACCGTGGTCAAACGAATGTAAGATAGGTATACATTTTAATATTTGGCATTTACCTGTATTCTGTAATAAAATTTACAAATATCTATCTACCTACAGAATATGTATGTAATGATACCATGCTTTGTATCTATGCTGATATAAAAAAAGCTTAAAAGTTTGTTTATTTAGATGCGCTAATCTCTAAAACTACTATTCCTTTTTTAAATTTTTAGAACGGAAACGGAACCCTAAAAATTTATCGCGAATAATTGTATATGAAAGAGGGTTACCAACTTATTTTTTTACAACTATGTCACCTTCTTTAATGTGTACTTATTTCTTAAATTGGAGGACAGTAGGCAAATATTTTAACTTAATGTATAATTATTTAATGATTTCCTCTTTATTATTAAAACAAATTTTACAAATTATATGGCGGTTTATTAAGGAAGGAAAATTATTTTTTCCGACCATTCAATTCAATAATTTCTTGGACTCATTAGTTTATTAGGTGACAGATTTGTTCATGTATTGTGTCAGGGGGTAAATTACCTAAGTACAGAATCAAACAAATAAAGGCAGCAGATTAAACGTTCCAAACCTGTCCAAAAATTGTAATTGAATATGAAGTCTATGCCTTCGACATTAAGTTAATAATTGGTTGGGGAATACATTCAGACTCTTCTCAATCTCAACCTTCTCAATCAGGTCCCAATCTCCTATATTGTCTCAAGACGACGAAGGATGTGTCCAGATTGTGGCGTTAAACGCACGTCCGGAGGCAATGCCTGAAATTCAGGTCAATGACAGAGATCTCTTCGGAGGACTCCCATGCTTACAAGAGTCCAATGAAGCTTCGCTCGACTCTAACCAAAGATCTAATGGGCATAAAAAATGTGAAGTTCAAGCGAAAAAGCTCTCAGGGCTGGAAGCATGGTTGAGCTCGTTCGTAACCACACCCATCAAGAACATCATCAATCATGATGTCATCAAATCATGTCTTTTAATTGAAGTAAATCTATGCAAATTAAGTATAACAGTAGGGTTTCTAGAAGTAGGATTAAAATAATAATTTTGCATTAAATAGCCTCAGTCCTGAAAAAAGATATTTAGCTATAATTTATTTAAAAAACTGGGATCCCATAAGATCGATAGCAACTCACGTAAAACAACGCTGCTAGTTATGTATAAAATTAGTAAATTAATGCTTTTGTTTAATTCAATTTATTTAATTTACTAATTACTAAATTGTTGATGAAAGGAAATAAATACGAAAATGTATCAAAATTCTACCTTGTGGTACACCTCCGTATAGCACCGATCTTACATCGGAGGAAACGCATGTTTTTCATTTATTGATTAAATTTAGCCTACATTTATCTAGAGCTGAGTTACCAATGCAAAAATATTATCTTAAGTCAGTAGTTTTCAAAATAAGCGCATATAAACAAGCATGCCCTTAATTATATTAGTGTAGATCCGCTTAAATTTGGATTTTAACACATAAGGCAGTAAATTCTTATTTCTATAATATTTAGAAACGTACCTAGTTATCTTCAAACTATTTCTATGTACCTATTATTGATGTGTAAATAATCGAAATTAATGAAACCTCCTTGGTATGGTGAAGTTTTTGTCCAGTGTCAACAGCGTCTTATTTCTGTATTATTAAATTCTATATTATCTAAAATCACTTCTGCGTTTCAACCGGCAAGAATTTAGGAATATTTTTGATAATATTTGAATGGGGTAGAAAACTGCTTTCTTATTCCACTAGAGCTGATTACGCTTGACCCATAACAACTGTCAAATCCCATAGTAAAAGTGAATTTTATAGTGATTTTGATCAAAAAATTAGAAATGCATCATTGCGTAGTCATAAGTTTTATAGAAAATGGATACCATAGTTTCTCTAAGGATATACACATGCGGAACTTGTGGATGTTACTTGATTTAAACTTTTGTGGAAATGTACACATTACAGTCCACATTTTTCATATTTTGATGCCACATTGCATTATTTTATAGGTTTACCCCAAAATAGAACATAGATCAAGCAATGTCGAATACAACTTGTTCATTTGATAGTTTGTTATGTGTCAAGCGACATCTATTTAGAGCTTTTCGTTTTCTTCTCCATTATTATTGATTCACCTATACTAACCTCCATATGCTAGTAAGCCAACGAGTACCTACCTACATATAAGTATTTCATGATAAAAAAACACACTTTTATAAATTCTTATGATATTATTCATGGTTCAAAGTACCCTTATCAATTTATTGTATTTTAACAGAATAGTGCTACTGTTACTTTTTTAGGTAAGTAACACTATTTTAACTCTTAATGACCAGAGCTCCTGAATAACCACTCATTTATTTCTAATCCAATCCACTATCAAGATAACGTTTTTACATAACGCTTATCACATAATTTATTACGAAAAGTATTCGTGCAATCGATTACACTTAAGTGTCTATTATGAGAAAGTACTATTATCTGTAGTAGCTACTTCAAAAACAAGTTTTAGTTGCTATGACAACAACTAAACAAAAAAATCTTCTAGTTGGATTTTAAGGAATGTAGAAATGCAATTGCGCCACGTAACCTAAAATATGATAGTCTAAGACTCAAATATATGTTTATTTATAACCTCATTTAATGAAGACTTCGACACGAGTATCGTATAAATTTATGCATTTATCCAATTGTATGTCTTCCGTGACCGCAAGACAATTTGACCCTGGTAACATTTAAGTCACTTAAAGGACGATAGCGTTTAATAAACTTCTTGTTGTACAACCTTGAGGGTCTTATGAAATTAATTAATGACAACTTTGAATAGGTAACTACATACCTCGATTATAACAAAAGACGGTAGTTTTCAAAATCGTATGCAAAGCTAATTTTGTTATTGTTTTGTAGATATTTTAATATTTCAAACATCTATTTGGCAAGATTACCAAATTAGATTCCAGACTTATCAAGGCTCCTAGCTAGACTAAAGCAAGAATACTCATTTAGCAACCTAACGTAAAGACTATTACAAAACTTTAGCTTAAAAACAATTGAGTGAACATTCATACCTATCTCAAATTCTTTAACACAATCTGATAAAATCACCAGATAAATATACAAAAGAACTTACGCTACAAAGAGGTAATCCAAATTTATTGTCACAAACAACGCAACGTCCATGGAATTTTGGCAGAATGCACCACACAAATTGCCACTCGACATCTTGATCACAGAAATACCCAATTTCTGGATCAAAAACAGATTTCCACAAAAAAAACCGTGCAAATTCAACAGCTTTCACCAATACGGAGTGTTTCCATTTAAATCTGCTCTTGCAGTCCAAGAGTTGCCAAACTTGATTCTGGCGCATGCCCCTGACGCCACATTTCTCGCTGAAGACTTCTCAATCATATAGTTATCTCCTTTGTTGCTATCCCAAAACTCTTCTCCTTTGCATTTGAAACAAACACAGAAGTCCAATCTCCGTGAGTGAACAGGCAGTTGTATTCTGAACCCAAAAGTATCATACAGAGAAGTGCCGTTCTGTTGAGTTATCGGACCTGATTCGATAAATTCACAATAAGTGTCTTCGTGTGTTCGCCATCCGTCGGACGTTGTTCTAATAAAGACTTCTTTCAGAAAATCTAAGTTCTTAACCTTTACTGTACCGTCCACTGCACATTCATCCTGTTTCACGATAACATTTTCTAAGGCAACACAATCATTTGTTATTCGGCGACGAAATTGGACATAATCAGACGCTGGTTGTGAAAATCTAGGCTCCCATAAATCAGCTACTGGTTTCGGAGGTGGTTTTCGTTCAGGTGGAGGACTTGGAACCAATTTAAGTGCCCAATAAGGAGGTAGATGCGACGGCTCACTCATAAACTTAACTTGCTCAAGCGCAAGACCACGGTCATCCGCGAAAACGACCTTTTTTTTCGTCTTTTCTGTTTGCACTTTTATGCATGATCTTGAAGCTGATTTTAGTGTGAATTGTATAGGTTTGAAGTTTGATAAACATGGTGCGGAGAATCCTCTTGATGTTATCTTTATTGGTCTTCTCACTGGAGGTGCGTATTCTGTGAGGAAGCCCGCAGGAGGGCTGTGTCCGTATAACAGCTGTTCTGATGACAACATATCGATCGCGGCACACATCGCCTGCGAACAAATAACAACCGATTAGACGTCTGCCTTGTATGGCTTCTCGCGAGAGACTAAACGGAATGTATGGTTCGATCCGACTTTATTATGCGTGGGCGCCGGTCCACGTGCCTGATATGAATAAACTATAAGGGTGACTATGCCTTCAAGGTATTACATGGGAAGTTTATGTTAATAGTGGAAATAATTTAGTATGATATTTAATCATTGTCACATTTGAAAAACAAATAGTATACATATTTTACAAAAAGGAAAATAATAGTAGGTATCATATATGAACAGTATAGAAAATGTAAAAAGAGATTCGGATTAAAAAATATAACAGGTTTTATCTAATTATGTACCAGAAACCAAATTATGCCCTATCAATGAAAAAATATGCTAATATGTCATTACATTATTAAAATATTGTATTGATTATAATGCAGTTATAATCGTATGATTACTCAAAAATATTTAAAGAAGCAAACTGAAACACTGATGTTAAACTTGTCAATATTTAAAAAATATATTAAATTGACTATACTTCAATTGTGAATTTAAAACAACAAATTGACTATTGAAGTTTTTCTGGAATTAAATTTTTAATAATAAAATTCTGACAAAAATTTCAATATCTAGGTATAGTCTGACATACCTAAATAATTAGGCAAATTAATTTATTGATTTTCAATGTTGTTTTTATCGATTTAAAATGCCCGACATAAATTATTTATTTATTATGTACCAAACAAAACAACCAAAAAATTCGTTTTGATCTAATGTAGGTACTGGAAGATAGATAATGCTACTTAACTCACAAAAATCTTTTTATAAATTTTTGTGCTCCGTTGTGCATTAAATTTTAATGTATTAATTTTATTTCTTCTTATTAATAAAAGCATACCTAAATAAAAAAAATAACATAAATGTAAATGATCATTATAGTTATGACAAAAAAAAGACGTGTGGTACTCGGAGACTGCCGCGGTAAAGCTATTGCATAGCATTTTTTATCAACTTATGCAATTATAATTATTTATTTATTTTATTAATGCAGTAATGTTTGATCTAATATGAAGTTCCACAAGTTCCTAGTAGATGGCGCTGATTGTTTATTAAAGCCCGCATGTAAAGTTATGAAATCAAAGTATCACCGCTGTGCCGGTCCGAGTGGGGGGGTGTTAGGTTTTTTTCGTTACGGAATTTCTGGATTCGGTCCCCACGCTCAAGGCCCGCGATAGAAGCTATGCAATAGCTTAAAATATTTGCATGAAAATTAAAGACCATTACAGTAAAAATATATATTTATTGTAATAAATTCCGAGCTGTCTCCGCGCGCGTGGTCACCCTACTAGCACGCGGCCGTCACTGGCGCGACAGGCGTATCCGCGTGATATTCTATCATTGGATTTACATTCTTATAACAGGTTCTCTTACGATTTCAGAACTGGGCTTTAAAATGTCATTTTTTTTTCTCATGCCTACACGAGTCGACTTTCTTTTTTTAGTTTTTTTTTAACTGTGTAAAGAGTTTGAGGTTTAAATTTAGAATAGGATATTGTTTGATTAGTCAGTCGTCGCTTACGTGGGGTAAGGCTGGGTACAGATTGGTGTAC
Source organism: Stenoptilia bipunctidactyla (assembly GCA_944452665.1). Classification (NCBI taxonomy): domain Eukaryota; kingdom Metazoa; phylum Arthropoda; class Insecta; order Lepidoptera; family Pterophoridae; genus Stenoptilia; species Stenoptilia bipunctidactyla. The sequence goes on along the minus strand of OX101747.1, from coordinate 15,913,315 downwards.
TTATTTAACATGCAATGAGACCAATTCTCAGGATTTGCGCGATAAGAATACTTATATAATAATATAAATAATAAAATCCCCAGACAATCACACCAACTACATGGCCCCAAAGTAGGCATAGCTTAAGTTATGGGATACCATGTAGCTAACTAGGGGGAACCTAGAATATAAATACATAAATAGATAAACACCCAGACCCATTATTTTTTCTTGTTGCGTGCGGGAATCGAACCCACAACCGCTGGCGTCTGAGGCGTCGTCCTAATTGGCAGCGATCGTACGATGGCGCGATGCGTTCTCGTCGTGCGATGAGTTCAAACATACAGATGCTCGCACATGACTTGCGAATTTCAAATAGGACACTCTGAAGATATCTGTATGTTTGAATTCATCGCACGACGAGAACGCATCGCGCCATCGTACGATCGCTACCAATTAGGACGACGCCTGAGGCAGACAGGTTTACCCCATCGCCAAAGTGGTATCGTAAAGTGGTGGTCGACTTACAGCTTTAAAGCAGTTCTTTATGTAAGGTATTTCAAACTGTGCCGTATTGTAAAATTGAGTTAAAATTTGTTCAGTTATACGTAGTTTCAATGCGAAACCTATGAACCATTCTAAAAAACTTACACTTAAACTTATAATAATACAATTTGTGCATTCTGTGGGAATACCTACTATGAATTAAGTACGTGCGATTTCGCCAGCAACCAAATTTTTTTTAGATAACCGAGTGTTCCGAACAAACAAACTCTTGAAACTCTAAAGGTATTATGTTAGCTTAGAACAACCTTATCGCCCCTAAGGCTGCAAACTTGACGGAAGCGACAGCGACTGCGACAGCGACAGCGGTGCGGGTAGCGGCGCGGGCAACGGCGCGGGCAGCGATTTCTGCGACACGATAATATAATAATCATTTATTTGCCAGAATGTGTGTACAAAAAGATGTTATTACAATAATGATCAGACCACAAACTGCCAGATACAGGCGTGCAAATATTATTTGTTATTTGCAGATTTTGAAGTTAGGTACATGTCAATAAAAAATAAGAGAGAAGTGTTAGTCAACATTTACATTACATTACATAAAATTAAAACAATACCTAACATGTCAATATTATAAAATAAGGTATTCGTCATTTATTCATTTAAGGAGGTGAACAATTTGTGTGGCAAAAGCATTGAGTTTGACGAAAACGACCCGAACAAATCCATGGCCTATAATTATTATATCAAACACAAATAATTAAGAAAAAATAAATAATTGTCTGAGATGCATATTTTTTTATTACCCCCAACTCGCATAACATCATGCTTTGTGCAGTTTATTTCAACTTATTAGTATTGCGCAGTTTGCACAATAGTAATAACTGGTACTACGAATTTCTGAAAATTTGAAAGTGGCGGTACGGCCGGGCTGCATTCTAGGGTTGTTTTGGTCAAAAAGGTTCCTAGAGTGGATACTGTGTGGCACTAAAGTGCAAAAACCGCGAGACGGTCATCTATACTTTAGTACTTATATTCATCTATGATCTAATCTATAATAACACTTTTCCATCAATAACCTCAACACCTTATGTTTAAACTCCATCGTCGTTAGATTTTTAAATGGATTGGGGAGGTCATTGTAAATGGTGATTGCCATACAATACACATTCCTACTAAAGCATTGCAGGCGGCGTTGCGGCATATACAATTTGTTGTATATGCCGATAGGAAAGTATTGAGTTTGTATTGCACGTCCAGTTTGCAGCCTAAGCGTTTTTAAAAGGCGACTAATCTGACCCGTCAGCGAATATACAAAGGCTATACTATTTGAGTCACGAGTCAGACTCTAATAGAGGAGTTTTTGTTTATGCATATTACTTGACAATACCTAATCGAACTCAGTAAAAAAATTGACTGAAATGGATTAGCTTTTGCTCTTGTAATTTTCAAAGAAATGCAATGACAAAACCTAGTAAGTACTGTATAATACATATTCACTCAAATAGATAAGCTTTTGTCAAGATGAAAAATAGGTATATCTTTGTTTGATATACATCGCGATGAAAGAGATAAGCTACGAGAAGGGCTCCCGCACCGGAAGGCGGAATCAGTACGGTTATGGTGCGTACAGATTGCTTGTAATCGAACCTGTAATGTAATAACCAGCGCTCTATGCTGCGCTCGGTGTATTTGTACGTGTATTTCGCACGAACTGAACATACACTGCGAGCATCCTGAGACAAAATGTTTCCGTATTTCGTCGCGAGCACGGTCCGTCGACACGCGTTTTTTTCTGTCCGCCAGACTTCAGAAAATTAATAGATCACACGAGACATGGATTGCGAAGACCAGTTAGTAGGTAGAGATCGCGCGAAACATTGCCCTCTGAAGTTGATGCGGGGATTTTCGCGCGGGTGTTTTACTTACAAAAAACCTTTTATAAGTTGTAGTAAGTACCTAGTCCAAATATACGCAAATTTCTAAAAAAAAAACACAAAGAACATAAACTTCTAAATACTGAATACCTAAAGTTTGCGCTAATAGATGAATTTCTATGACTTAATAACAAACATATTCGAAATACAGATTTATAACAAATCATAATGAACTTGTCAAATGAAACAATTCAATCGATTTAAATGCAAACGTAAAACAAGATACCTACTTATTCATTTTCTCTCAATAGGTAGGTATAAAGGTTAACTCTCACATTTATTTAGAGATACACTATTGGAATATTATAAATATGAAATAACCACAATACCTTTCTATCGTAATAACCTGCATAACAACTCGACACGATAAAACAATATCAAGTAGGTACCTACATACCTTCAATCAAAATAAGACATATAACCATCTATCTACATCGGTAATTGTTCCAAGAACAACGTAGGTAATAAGATTTTACCGCGTCGGCCATAAGATTTATCAAGAATATTCTAGATATATCAAACAATATTAAAAAGAACTCAGTTTACAGCTTTACAGCTACCACATTATAACTAAAAATATAGGTTCATTCAACATTGGCTTCTCGAAATTTATACTAGGTATCTCAAATTTCCGAAACAATTGTTGATTGAGCTTTACATTAATATGCGGATTTTTTATACTTTAAAATGTAACAATACATCTTTTCGAGCGTCTCAGTCGAGGCGCAAGTATTTTTCGGTCGCTAATTTATAAGACCAATTTGTTATTCAAACGTAAACATGATTTTTGACACAAAACGTATTTTTGTTGAACACTTCCTATTTAATTTACAAAGTTTTTTATTTGTTTATATAAAAAAAGTATATTTGCAGTCATAAAATTAAATGGAAGTAAACACAAAGTAGGCAAATGTAATTTAAACGCTGAAGGCGGGAAGCCCTTCGGCTGCATGTGAACGGACCGCGGCGCTGTAGGCATTTATTTCAATGATGCGGCCGAGTTGAATTACTGTAGATATCTGTACTGTGGTGTAAGTATGATATTGAACTATCACGTCCTCGCATTTGGAAAGTGATCTACCAGTTACCCTACATATATGAAGTTTCACCACAGCTAAAGTTTACACGAGGATTTAAAAATGTTATTGAAGTCGGTTTTTTAAATACATCAATATATAATGATAAATCATCAATTCATAAAAAAAGTGCTGAAGATCTAGACGTTGGTTGCGGCGCACCACATTTTATAAAAGGAGAAAAGGCAGAGAATTGCTTACAGTTGATAAAACAAAAACTTTACAAGTTCTGGTTTGTTTACATCTTTAACATAAAAAATAATTCTAATTTATCTCCTAAACGATTAAACTGATTAACATCATTCAAATGGATAAATTGGTTTTATGCCTAGAGCTTTCATTTGACATCATAATCATTAAGATAACTTAACAAACAAAATATCACACTTTGAAGTTGCTCTCGTAATTATCCAATATTTATGAAATGCAAAACAATAAAAAATAATTCAACATGAATTGCAATCCGCGTCCCTTTGATGTTGTCCAAAAAACCGACAATTCACGGATAGCGTAGAGCGCGCTTCGAGCGTCACTACACAGGTGCAAGTCTCACGCACACAGGCGCAATTCCTGTTCGCGACCGGTGCTCGCGCAATGTGAACGGGCGCGCGAACGCCCGTCCACATTGAGCATCGAGCATTTTTTGATGTTATTCAAAAAACAAAATGTACGGATAGCTTAGAGCAGGCCACGAGCGCGCTCTACTGCGGCTCAGTTCGCGCTCGAGAGGCGTACAAATCATGGGAACTTTTTTTGCAGATTACATTACAGGTTCCATTTGAACCAATTTATCCATTTAAATGATGTTAATCAGTTTAATCGTTTAGGAGATAAATTAGAATTAATTTTTATGGTAAAGATGTAAACAAACCAGAACTTGTAAAGTTTTTGTTTTATCAACTGTAAGCAATTCTCTGCCTTTTCTCCTTTTATAAAATGTGGTGCGCCGCAACCAACGTCTAGGTCTTCAGCATTTTTTTTATGAATTGATGATTTATCATTATATCTTGATGTAGGTATTTAAAAAACCGACTTCAATAACATTTTTAAATCCTCGTGTAAACTTTAGCTGTGGTGAAACTTCATATATGTAGGGTAACTAAAAGATCACTTTCCAAATGCGAGGACGTGATAGTTCAATATCATACTTACACCACAGTACAGATATATACAGTAATTCAACTCGGCCGCATCATTGAAATAAATGCCTACATTAGCGCCGCGGTCCGTTCACATGTGATAGGCCTGCCCGCCTTCAGCGTTTAAATTACATTTGCCTACTTTGTGTTTACTTCCATTTAATTTTATGACTGCAAATATACTTTTTTTATATAAACAAATAAAAAACTTTGTAAATTGAATAGGAAGTGTTCAACAAAAATACGTTTTGTGTCAAAAATCAATAATTTGAATAACAAATTGGTCTTATAAATTAGCGACCGAAAAATACTTGCGCCTCGACTGAGACGCACGAAAAGATGTATTGTTACATTTTAAAGTATAATCCGCATATTAATGTAAAGCTCAATCAACAATTGTTTCGGTGAGATACCTAGTAGAAATTTCGAGAAGCCAATGTTGTATGAACCTATATTTTTAGTTATAATGTGGTAGCTGTACCTAAAGCTGTAAACTGAGTTCTTTTTAATATTGTTTGATATATCTAGAATATTCTTGTTAAATCTTATGGCCGACGCGGTAAAATCTTATTACCTACGTTGTTCTTGGAACAATTACCGATGTAGATAGATGGTTATATGTGTTATTTTGATTGAAGGTATGTAGGTACCTACTTGATATTGTTTTATCGTGTCGAGTTGTTATGCAGGTTATTACGATAGAAAGGTATTGTGATTATTTCATATTTATAATATTCCAATAGTGTATCTCTAAATAAATGTGAGAGTTAACCTTTATACCTACCTATTGAGAGAAAATGAATAAGTAGGTATCTTGTTTTACGTTTGCATTTAAATCGATTGAATTGTTTCATTTGACAAGTTCATTATGATTTGTTATAAATCTGTATTTCGAATATGTTTGTTATTAAGTAATAGAAATTCATCTATTAGCGCAAACTTTAGGTGTTAAGTACTTAGAAGTTTATGTTCTTTGTGTTTTTTTTTTAGAAATTTGCGTATATTTGGACTAGGTACTTACTACAACTTATAAAAGGTTTTTTGTAAGTAAAACACCCGCGCGAAAATCCCCGCAACAACTTCAGAGGGCAATGTTTGGCGCGATCTCTACCTACTAACTGGTCTTCGCAATCCATGTCTCGTGTGATCTATTAATTTTCTGAAGTCTGGCGGACAGAAAAAAACGCGTGTCGACGGACCGTGCTCGCGACGAAATACGGAAACATTTTGTCTCAGGATGCTCGCAGTGTATGTTCAGTTCGTGCGAAATACACGTACAAATACACCGAGCGCAGCATCGAGCGCTGGTTATTACATTACAGGTTCGATTACAAGCAATGTGTACGCATCATTAGGTGCGACGACGAGCGCAGCGAGGAGGAGCATGTTAGGTTGCATATAGTTATACACGTGCGCGAGCCGAGCGAGCGAAGCGAGCGGTGCCGCGGCAGCGGCCGGCGAAGCGCCATAAACCTGGTGAGCTATTATAGTCAACCCTGGACAATCCCGACATGGTGAAAAGTCAAACGTTAAGTCATCAAAATAACGATGGTCATAATGCATGCACATTTTATTTCTATCTTTGAAAATCAGAACAATTGGCATTTAAGTATCAAATTGAAGCCAACGATCGGTAAATATCGATATCAAATGGGATAGCTTTTGTTGCGGCAATGTTACATTGAAGTTATCTCACAAAGTCTACACGACTTCGGTCAATTTCTGTACTAGAATGGATTAGGGTTTGGGCAAGTTTTTGTCATACAAAAGCTAAGCCAGTTCAGTTGCACTTTCACTCTAATGGTATAGCTTTTGTAAATACGCGACCCGTCATGGGGCCGTCGTCACTCGGTGGTTGCACCTGTTCAGGGCTCGCCAGGCTAGCGACCATCCTTCATATAAAATCTGCCGCCAAATAGGACCACTCCAAGACAAAAGAGGGGGCAAAATAGGGGGGAGTTTAAAGAGTAAAAGTCTCACACTGTTGGGTGTCATCTGGCCGGGGACTTTCCCCCCTGGCAAATGCCCCTAGGTACTTCTGAGTATTCTCCTCCTCTCCTCTTTGAGCACTTGTACGGTTAATAGGCCTATGGGTGTTCTGAGGAGTATTCCTCTGTGACTAGAAAAAAAAAGTCACCACAACGTCGGCGATTGGTTCGAGCGAGATTTAGATTACCTAGATCAAATGCGAGTTTAAATTTATAGTTAGAGTTATTAGTAAAAATTTTATATATCCCAGGGTCCGTCATTTCTATGGATGCTGGGCGTTGCAGTTAGTCAAAAACTTTGGGCTTTCTAGTGTTAAGTTACTGATAAAAAAAATGCTATGAATAAATAAATTCACACAGCGACATCTAGCGCTAGAGCAAGAACCACGAAGCTTGTCTTGATTCTAGAAAAATCTGACTCTAATGCCCGTGAAAAATATAGGGTTCATCTATAATAGTCAATTATATTTAAATAGCAGATTAAGAATAATGAGGGTGTCAAAATCACGAAAGAAATTTTTTTTTTACAATTATTTTTCATTAATTAAAATTTCAAAATTTTTCGAAGTGATCAAAATTTAAGTTTAATCTCTTGTTTATGACTACACAGCAAGTAATAACAACATTTCCATCTTATTGTATGTAGTCATAATTGTAGATTAAAATTAAATTTTACTCAATAAAGATAATTTTGAAATGTTATTTTATGAAAAATATTTAAAAAAAAATCTGCTATTAAAATATAATTGACTATTATAAATAGACCCTGTGTTCTATTTCTATTAAGTTATTTATAAAAAAAGGTTAGTTATTGTTAATGCGAACGCCGCACGCACACAAACATAATAGGATCTGATCTATAAGAAACCCATTCGTAGTATTATAAATTCAGTTGGCAATAAACCATCAAAGGGTGACGTGTGTTTTATTTGACGAGTGACTTCAAGCAATTCTGAACCTTATTCTTCAAAACAGAAAGAACATTGGTCCCATCGAGCCGAATTTTTACCTGCGAAGACCGGTGACTCGCTTAAACAAAAGACGCTTCGGACGGCCGCACGCACACTACCTTGTGAATTTTAAAGGAGACTGCAGATTAGTGAATTTAATTAATTTATTGAACTAATTACAAAAAGACATTTTAATTATTGGAGTGAACTATTATTAAATGTTTAGTGAACTTTCATCAATTTGTGAAGTGAACTTTTTTGAATATTTAGAGTGAACTTATTAATTAATTTAGAACTTTTATTAATTATTTGGATTAACTTGAAATTATTATTTGTGGACTAAATTAGTGCTTTATAATGACTGCAACAACACAAGGAGTGCTAAATTTATTAGAAGAAAAGGCCAATTTACTAAGAAAAACACAAGTGAATTTAAAAAAATGCCCAAAGATCCGATTAACAAAGGGGTACATAGAAGCTCGCCTCAAGAGCATAGAGGAAGACTGGCAATCCTTTAAGTCTTATCATGAGGAATTATTGAGGTGTTCGCCTAAAGAGGAACGCATAACACTTTCATATTTTATCAATGAAGACTATTACATAATTGAAGACTTATATTTATGCCTGGTTGGCGACTTAAAGGACATGATGATGACCTTCACAAGAACAAAGGATACAGACCAAGTTGGGTCGGAAATTATCCCTCAGGTCAAATTGCCCAGTATTCAACTTCCAACATTTTCAGGGCGATACGAAGAATGGACGAGCTTTAATGATTTATTTACGTCGCTGGTTCATCTCAACAGTACACTAAGCAAGGTTCAGAAACTTCATTATCTGAAGTCTAGTTTGGCTGGTGAAGCGGAAGCTCTACTGAAACATATACATATCACGGAAAACAACTACGATCAAGCGTGGAGTATTCTAAAGCAACGATATGGAAATAAAAGATTAATTATCAACTCTATAATGAAAAGATTGTTCGGAATTAAGAAGATGACCACTCCTACAGCTAATCAAATCAAAACTGTGGTCGATACAACAACTGAATGTTTAAATAGCTTGGAAAATTTACAAGTTTCTACAGTATCATGGGACCCCATCATCATATACCTAGTTGTACAAAAGTTAGACATAGATACACATAAAATTTGGGAGGACCATGTTTACACTCCAGATTCTGACAAATTACCTACCTGGCTGGAACTGAAGCATTTCCTAGAATCTAAATTTCGTACCTTGGAATTGATGAACCCAACAACTAGTAATACGAGAGAAATAAGACAAGTTAGAGAAACATTCCATATTGCCGCAGCAGCACCAGCAAAAATCTGCATTATCTGTAATGAAAATCACTCCGTTTGTCATTGCAAAGAATTTATAAAACTAGATCCAAATCAGAGAAGCGAATTAGTAAAAGAGAAGAGATTATGTTTTAATTGTTTGGTGCCTGGTCACCCTGCGATGAGATGTCGTCTAAGAGTATCCTGTAGAATTTGTAAACGACGACACCACACCATGCTGCAACAGGCGATTCCAGCACATGAAGATACTGAGAGCAAACAGATTCAAACAAACATAGCTATATCGTCTCATGTAGTGACAAAAAGAACTACAGCATTGCTAGCGACTGCCTTGTTACCGGTAAAGGATAATGATGGACAAACTATCCTATTACGCGCATTAATAGACCAAGGGTCGCAAGCAAATTTTGTTACTGAAAGAGCCGCACAACTTCTAAGAGTAAAAAGAACTAGAGCTAGAGGGACTATTACAGGAGTAGGAACAACACAAGCAGAAGTGAAACAAGTAGTAGAATTGCACCTTCTGTCAAACTACGAAGAAGACTTCCTACTTCCCGTGAAAGCATATATCATGCCTACACGTTTGACGTCCCAGCTACCATCCAAGTCACTAATGTACCAAACCTATACACATTTAAGGAACCTCACCCTAGCAGATCCAAATTTCAGTCAGCCAGGGCGAGTAGATTTGCTGTTAGGTGTAGAAGTGTATGCTCAAATTTTAAAGAACAACATCATTAGAGGTCCTCCAAACTCGCCGTGTGCACAGGAGACAAGCTTTGGGTGGATACTCTTTGGTGAAGCACAGAGCAACACTCAAGAAGATGAAGTCATGGTGATGCATCACCAAGTAGAAGACGATATACTTTATAAGTTATGGGAAATTGAAAGCTTTGAATCGAACAAGTTAACCAAAGATGAAGAAAGATGCCAACAACTATATTTAAGCACTTTTACGAGAAATGAAGATGGAAGATACGTAGTTAAATTACCTTTCAAATCTGAAACACTTAGAAGCATAGAAGGAAAAACAAGAGATATCGCAAGAAATAGATTACAGCAATTAGAAAGACGATTAGAAAGAAACCCAGATTTGAAACAAGAGTATATCAAGGTCATGGAAGAATATATCACATTGAATCACATGGAGGAGGTACCTAAGAATGAAATCGATAAACCATCAGTTTATCTGCCACATCATGCAGTAGTGAAGGAAACTAGTGACACAACTAAGGTCCGAGTTGTATTTAATGCGTCGTCACTTGGAATTAACAAAGTTTCACTAAATGAAGAAATGTTAGTTGGCCCACAACTACAGGAAGATATGCGATCATTACTCATGAGGTTTCGCCTGAAGCGAATAGGGTTTGTGGCCGATATTCAGAAAATGTATAGACAATTGAGAGTTACCAAAGAAGACGCCGACTACCAAAGAATTTTATGGCGTCGGGATTCCAAAGAAGAAGTTAAAGATTATCGATTGCTAACGGTTACGTTTGGAACAGCCTCGGCACCTTACCTTGCAGTGAGAACGTTGCAACAAGTGGCAGACGATGAAGGCTACAATCACCCTGTGGCAGCTGAAACGATCAAAATGGATTTCTGGATGGACGATTTAATGTCTGGCCAAGACACACCAGAAGAAGCAATAGACGTAGCCCAAAACATATCAAGCATACTGAAAAAGGGCGGTTTCCCTTTACAAAAATGGTCTTCAAATTCAGCAGAGTTTTTGAGTAAATTAAATCCAGATGAAGTAAGCTCACACGCGAAGATTTCTTTAAACGTTGATGGAACAGTCAGAACATTGGGGATATCCTGGAATTTAGAAGATGACAACCTGCAATATAATTGTAACTTACCTGTCCCTAACGAAAAGATTACCAAGAGGAATATTCTAGCTGAAATACAACACCTTTTCGATCCGCTGGGCTGGTTGTCTCCAGTGCTACTACCTGCTAAGATTTTATTGCAAAGATTGTGGTTGATCGGTGTCAGCTGGGACGAAGAACTGGAATCTGAAATTAAAGAAGAATGGATTAAAATAAGAGAAAACTTAGAAAATTTAAACAAAGTGAAGATAAAGAGATGGTTAGATACAACAAATGATACATTACCTGATGTCACCATTCATGGATTCTGTGATGCCTCTATAAAGGCATACGGTGCTGTCGCCTATATGAGAGTAAAAGCTAATGATGGACAGTACAGAGTAGGCCTAATAGCAGCCAGATCTCGTGTCGCCCCGATCAAACCTGTGTCACTGCCAAGGTTAGAGTTATGTGGGGCAGTCTTATTATCTAAACTGCTGAAACATATAAGCAAAGCAACCCGAATACCTACATCACAAATTTTCGCGTGGTCTGACTCCACAATAGTGTTGTCTTGGCTCAGAGGGGACCCAGGAAGGTGGCAAACCTTTGTGAGAAACAGAGTAATAACTATTTTAGATAACGTTGGACATAAGTGGTATCATGTTAACTCGAGAGAAAATCCTGCAGACATTGCATCACGAGGAATGTTTCTGACCGAACTTAATGAAAGTAGTCTCTGGTGGCAGGGCCCTGAATGGTTGAAACACGAAGAAATAGTTATGCATGAGGTTGTAGATGAATCAGTAGATCTGGAAAAAAGAAAAGTTACAAGTATAAGTATGAATATAATAGAAAATGAAACAAAAGGAAACTGTTTACTTACCCAATTTGAAGAGTTTGAAGACTTAAGAGACTTAATAAGAACTGTGGTGTATTGTAAAAGATTTTTAAATTTTAAAAAACATAATGAAGAAAATGTTAAAGCTATAAGCACAGAAGAGTTAAATACAGCTTTGGAAGCATGCGTAAGAATTGTACAGAAGAGAGACTTTACCAGGGAATTATCATGCTTACAAAGAGATGGTATATTAGACAAGAATAGTTCAATAAGAAACCTGAATCCTTATATCGACTCCAAAAATCTTCTAAGAGTAGGAGGTCGACTACGTCACGCTCACATTCCTGAAAATATGAAACACCCTATGATTTTGAGCAACAAAAGTCACTTAGCATCATTAATTATCAAGAATGCCCATAAAAGAACCTTGCATGGCGGAGTTCAACTTACCATTAATGATGTTCGAAGCTGTTTCTGGATTCCGCGCCTTAAATCTTTGGTCTCATCTATCATCCACAAGTGTACAATATGTGCAAGACAGAGAGCTACTACTAGAAATCAAATCATGGGAGATTTACCCGAAGCTAGAGTTAAGCCTGCTCGGCCATTTTTCAATTCTGGAGTTGACTTCGCAGGTCCCCTCCAAATTTTAAGATCAAAGGGTCGAGGCAGTAAGTGTGAAAAGGCTTACATCTGTATCTTTGTGTGTATGGCCACAAAGGCTGTACATCTGGAACTGGTGGGTGATTTGAGCACAGAATCTTTTTTAAGCGCATTCAAACGCTTTGTAGCAAGGAGAGGTCGCTGTGGACATGTATGGAGCGATCGCGGCACAAATTTTGTGGGTGCAAGCAAGGAACTACAGGAAATGTGGAGTGACTCGAAACTTGAAATGCCTGAAAACCTCGTTCATTTGCTAGCTGAAGATGGCACCCAGTGGCATTTTAACCCTCCATATAGTCCGAACTTTGGTGGCTTATGGGAGGCAGGAGTGAAGTCAATCAAACACCACTTAAGGCGGATACTAACGACTAACTTAACATTTGAAGAAATGACGACCACTCTATGCCAAATTGAAGCATGTCTGAACTCTCGCCCACTTTGCCCAATTGAAGACGCTGATACAGATACATGGGATGTACTCACACCGGGACATTTTTTGATAGGAGAAGCACCCATTAATGTTCCTGAACCCGATTTAAAGGATGTAAACTGGAATCGATTATCCAGATGGCAACATTCACAACGGCTAATGCAGCATTTTTGGAACAAATGGCAAAATGAATACTTGACCAGACTACTACAACGACCCAAATGGTGCACTCCAAAACCAGAGTTCAATATCGGAGAAGTGGTGTTGGTAAAAGAAGACAACCTGCCACCAGGGAAATGGGCTTTAGGCCGTATAGTAGACAAACATCCTGGCACCGACGCAAGATGTCGAGTGTATAGCATCAAAAGTGGTGGCAAAATAACAAAACGGTCAGTGTCAAAATTATGTGCATTTCCGATTAATGATTAATATGAATTTTGAATAAAATATCCTAGGTTAGAAAATTAATTAAATTGAAATGTAATTAGAATCAGCAGTGTAAGCGCTTCTTTATTTTTGAATGGAAAATATTGTAAGTAATTGTACACAAATTAATTAATAGTGATACTTATAATTAATTAATATTTTACAAGTGTATAAGCTCTCTTATACCTTAGTAGACGAATATTATTTGCATAATACTGTTTGAAGTTATGGATTATAATTGTTAACGATGAATGAAATGTATGATTAATAGTTCGGGATCTTGCAATTAGGTTAGTACGAGATTAATTTTGTTTTATTGATTGTTATTAAAGTAAATTTAGGTAAAAACGTTGTTTTTAGGGTGGCGGCATGTTCTATTTCTATTAAGTTATTTATAAAAAAAGGTTAGTTATTGTTAATGCGAACGCCGCACGCACACAAACATAATAGGATCTGATCTATAAGAAACCCATTCGTAGTATTATAAATTCAGTTGGCAATAAACCATCAAAGGGTGACGTGTGTTTTATTTGACGAGTGACTTCAAGCAATTCTGAACCTTATTCTTCAAAACAGAAAGAACACCCTGTATAATTTATAATAAAGAATGCGGAGCATTAAAAAACCGACTTCAAGGCAAAACTGTGGTTGAATTATAATATCGTCAAAGTAAACATTCTCCGAATTCATACTTACATAATTTTTCAAAAAAATTGAAATTATCCTTGAAGTACCCACTACATCGATTTCGATGAAATTTATATAGGACCAACTCTAGAGTACCTTCTATCATGTGAAACAAGAATTTTCAAAGTCAATTAACAATTGGGCGAAATATTGTTTAAAAAATAAACGAACAAAAAAAATATACACACGAATTGAAAACCTCCTCCTTTTTTGGAAGTCGGATGAACAGATAATAGTAAATTGTTAACCAAGGGCTGTATGACATCAATTGCGTGGGCGCTAATTAGGCCGAATATGCAATTGATGCTTACATCCGTCATCCGAGGTAAACACTCTGCTTTACATATCGACTGTGAGGTAAGTAAAAAAACAAGATAGCAGGTTTCTATGAACATTTATTAACGAGAAACATGTGTATTTAATTAAAAATAATAGTGAAATTAGAACAATCTGTAAAAGATATGCTCAAATTCTTTTTAGGAATATTTACAGTTTGAGTATGAGTTTTTGATGATAAGACTTGAGTTTGAGTGACTTGAGGCTCTTGCCGAAAAAAATTTACTTTCGCGCCTAACTAGTCGACTGCCTTTTTTACTTTTTTTACAAACGCGTCAAATCGTGCTGGCCAGTTTGATTTTTAAATCGATTTCAACTAACATACGAAGTGACTGCGAAACAAATAGTTCGAAATTTAAAATAAAATCTTCATAAATTCTAATATAAATTGTCTCGATTCCGATTTGAATAAATAATCGATACCGAGAAAAAAAAATATCTTTTGAAAAGTATACTTTTGCAGTATGAAAATGACAGTTCTTTTTTTAAATTCCAAAACCTATGCTGTAATGATATCCATACACCCCGGCATTCAGGGAAGTAAGTGACTAGGTACTTACAGAGCAGTATAATATGTAAACATACCTACTTATATTATGCGTAATGCAATCAGGCCAAGCAAATAAACATGTTTACACAAAAATATACAAATATTTTTCATGTCCAGGGCTTGACCCGGACACTGAGGCAGATAGAAATTGCGACAGGATTTTACGCAAGTAAAATTATCATCACAACTCCGTGTAATGTGCCCACTGCAGGGCTATGAGTCTCTCCTCTGGGTGACGAGGAGGTTTAGGCCGTAATCCACCAAGCTAGCCCAGAGCAAGTTGGTGGATGTTAGAAATTTCAGGGTGCCAAAATGGCTTCTGACAAACCCTAACGACTACTGTATACAAGTATACAGCACCCGGGACCGACTGCTTATCGTGCCCTCCGAAGCACGGAAGTCGCCGTGTGAAATGAGTGGTCGGCGGTCACCCATCCTAATACCGGCCGCACCGAGCGCGCTTAACTTGTGATATCGTTTGTTATGCACAGTAACCACGGTAAGTAAAATTATATAAGTAAATAAAGAAGTTTTAACAATAAACGATACATTCAGCTAGAGTTGCCAACTTTTTTTTCTAAAAATATTTGAGTCTGAAAATAATATCAAACAGTATTTTGAATAATAAACACTATTCAATTTATTTGAGGATCAAACGAACTTCTAAAGTGAAGTTCGATCCTAATTATGTGAACAGCTTCTTTCGAAGCGATTGAGGTTTACTTTATGTAGTAGCGCCACCTACTGCTAGCCTTTGCACGGATTTTAGAGTCTATGATAAGGGTTCTTTTCTTTTTTTTTTTTTTTTTAACAACTGTCACGTTTCGCTCCCTATGTCAGCATCCAGTCTACAGAACTCATTTTGTTTAAAGTCAATCTGTCTTATTCCTGTTTGTTCATTTCACTATATTGGGGTTGGGTAAAATACAAATATAAATTGAAATTACTCCATGTTGAAACATATTCATATTATGCTTATTTCAAAGCATAATAACGGGTGGGTTTATATTAAATCGCTTCGAAAGAAGCTGTTCACATAATTAGGATCGAACTTCACTTTAGAAGTTCGTTTGATCCTCAATTATATTTCACAGCTTCTTTCTTTGCGATTGAGGTTTACTTTATGTAGGATGTTTAAAGATTAGTTATAGTGAAATGAATTGGCAGAGTAGTAAGGTAAAACTCTTCAATAGTAAATAAACATACTTATTGAAAACAATTCAACAATGATTAGGCAAATTATTTTTCGTTACAAAGTTTGTTATAATTTCTAGCAAGGACTGAGGAAGAATCCGACCATCCTGCAGTCTTTTTGATAGGTCAATAGAAACTCCTAAATAAATAGCTCTTGATGTAGCAGCATGTCATGTACTATGTGCACTAAAAATATTTTCATCAATACCACTGAGAGTTAAAGTGTTTTTAACCCAGTGACTTAAAGTTTGGAAACCTATATGTTTCTTAAAACTAATAAACAAATTATCAGGTCTCCTTAAATTTTCGTTTTATTTATATACCTACATCTGTAAGGTTTTTGCTGGACAAATTTCTGGACGAATATTAAAAAACGGAAACTTTACCAAGGTCTGTTTACTATTAAATTTAGAGGTTTTTATAAACCCTTTTATAAGTACCTTTTTTAATTATTAAAATATTTTTAATCTTTGTCACGGATAAAATTTGAACACGATGTTCCGTTACAAGAGCTATTAGTGTAACAGTTTTCTTGGAAAAGAGTCTTTAAGTCGAGGTCTTCATTAGGAAATTTTGTAGGTAAGTAGCTCAATACAACTGCTGGATCCCAGGTAAGATCATACTTGATGTGGTTGGTCTTCACATAACGACTCCTTTCATGAAACTTTTTAACCTGTCTAATAAACCTGTTTAATATTAATGATAATGCAGATCTATAGCTATTAATAGTACCGTACTTAGCACCTTTTTCGAAAATTTCAGTTAGAAAATGAACAATTATTGGTTTAGAAGTTTGAGTAAAACTAAAATTATTATTTTTGCAATATTCAATCCACGCCTTGATACCTCCTTCACACTGTCTCGGTAAGAATTATCCAACAAAGATGCCAACATAATTTCAACGGACTTTGAAGACAGTGATCTTTTTACTAACGCTTTCTGAACAATTTCGCGGCAACCAAGGTTAATGTTTAATGAAGGTTGAGCGCAGATCTGAAAGGAGATTTCAGCGAATTAGTATTTAGTAAATACAATCACAACACAACCTTTTAAACAACGGCAACCATAGTTGCGTGGGCCAGTATGGTACTACCACAATACCCACAGACTTTTCACTAACAATTTTCTGAAGAGTCTTTGCATCTGGGTCATTTTTCCAGGTTACATAAATAGGACATTATAAGTTGCATCTGTTTGCAAAAAGATCAACCGATAGTATTCCAAACCTATTTGTTATATTATTAAAGGTATAGTCACTTAGATCCCATTCAGTGTCATTAAACTGTTTTCGTGACAAACTCTCAGCTTCTATATTATCTTTTGAAGTAATATAAGATGTAAAGATATTGATCTTACGCATTTCACGCTATTTCCATTGGTCTCGGGTAATATGATCCATATGTGAAAACTGAACACTACCCATTCTATTTATACAGGTAATGGTAATATCTATTCTTAACAATATATCACAATCGTAACTACCATAATTATGCGAATGTTTTAAGTCCGAAAAAACTGCTTTTAATTCCAGAGTATTAATGTGTAGCGACGACTCGCTTTCCTTCCAATGACCCGCTGCCTCTTTTCCATTACAAAACCCGCCCTAGCCAGTATATGATGCGTCAGGATAGATAGTTTTAGTGTCTTGGCCTGTTCTAAGAGGAGAAAAGCCCCTTTAAATTGCTCGAATAACTTTGTGTATTATTTTTTCTATTTTAAGAACTTTTTTTTTTTTTTTTTGTGGGTAGTTTTAAAATAATTTTCTCTGAATCAAAAATAAACCCAAGGAATTTACATTGTGTTCTAGGAACAAAGCAACCTTCTTTCGTATGCATTATGAAACCTAAATTTATTAAAATATGTTTTGTACTCCAAACATTCTCATTACAATCATCACAATCTTTGCCAATGTAAAATATATTATCTAGATATATTATGGACGAAAAAATTATCCCGACGTAAAAATTCCATGACTGGTTTTAATATTTTAGTAAATACTTATATAAAGAGCGGTGCATAAGTCAAACGCTTAATATTTGAATTCATATAAAACGTTGTTATATTCAAATCGAAGGTACTTTCGGAAAGACTTATCAACATTGATGAAAGAATAACATGTAGCATTGTTTTGTTAACTTATCAGCGGTTCTGTAATCTTCCATTTTGAAGTGTTTTGTAGTAAATTAATTCAAAGATTTTAAATTATGTATGAAGCGATTTTCACCGTATAGCTTGAGCACAAGAAAAAAATTGTGATAAAATTTACCTGGCTCATGAGAACATACGAATATAGCATTTATTTTTAATAGTTTATCCAACGCTAAAATATAATCTTTATGGCCATGTATTGACCTTGGGTAAACACAAGAGCTACTTTGTTTAGCGGGCAGATATTTAAAAGGTCTTTAGTAACCAGCTATTCACGATAATATTAATGGATCACTCGTTATCTAAGCCCATTTTTGATGAAAATATCGTAAACGTCCATCGCACTGCACCTGGTGGTTTATTTCCGCTGGTTGCTAGTGTTCCACGACCGTTCGTGGTAGGTCCTACGTGGCGGGTACGTGTAGCTCTGCTGTGGAGCTCGAGCCGGCAGCTGTGGCTGCGGAGATGACGTCGTCGTTTTTTGCAATTTGCAGCGTTTCAGCAACATCTCCTCCCAATAGATAATCATCGCAACTTGTATTGGTCAGCGTGTCACGCAGGCATACGTTTATGGAACTCATTATTATGTTACGATGAGTTTTAGTTACCCTATTCTGGCTATCGCGACAAGCGTAACTCAGCAGTTTTAAAAGTTTTTGCTTCAAAGTTTCATTGAAAATGATTACCCTCGCTTGCGATAAAGCTGCCAAGGCGATTCCAATTTGCCCTTTTTTTTTTTTTTTTTTGTTGATGTATAGAATCTCGTTTGGTAAGAGTTTCAGCCAATGCTGCTTTTGCTTCTAAATTTAATAAAGGGAGCAAGTAAATATTTGCAAATTGCGGGTACAAGATAGTCCTCAACAGGCTTATCTTTAGATTCTTTAGATCTTCAGCCGACAACTGCTGGTTTTTAGACCTCTTCCGGGACATTAATCGTATCAAAAAAAAGGCTGATAATGACGGAGGTAGCTCGGGCACTTCAAATCTTGGATTCGGCGTGCAAGATCGTCTCCACCGCAAATCAGATTAATCGCCAACGGCGATATTATCTGGTAACTGACTAATCAAAAGAATTAATTATATGCATCGAAACTCGATGACTACACGCACATACCATGTGGGTAGTTTTGTGTCAACGACATTTTTTCTAATATTTATTAAAATTATATTAGAGATTCTCCACCGTACATCAGATTAATCGCCAACGGCGATATTATTATCGAGTAACGGACTAAATAGGAGAATTAATTGTATGCATCGAACCTCGATGACTACACGCACATACAATGTGGGTAGTTTTTGTGTCAACGACATTTTTTCTAATATTTACTAAAATTATATTAGAGATTCTCCACCGTACATCAGATTAATCGCCAACGACGATATTATTATCGAGTAACGGACTAAATAGGAGAATTAATTGTATGCATCGAACCTCGATGACTACACGCACATACAATGTGGGTAGTTTTTGTGTCAACGACATTTTTTCTAATATTTATTAAAATTATATTAGAGATTCTCCACCGTACATCAGATTAATCGCCAATGACGATATTATTATCGAGTAACGGACTAAATAGGAGAATTAATTGTATGCATCGAACCTCGATGACTACACGCACATACAATGTGGGTAGTTTTTGTGTCAATGACATTTTTTCTAATATTTATTAAAATTATATTAGAGATTCTCCACCGTACATCAGATTAATCGCCAATGACGATATTATTATCGAGTAACGGACTAAATAGGAGAATTAATTGTATGCATCGAACCTCGATGACTACACGCACATACAATGTGGGTAGTTTTTGTGTCAACGACATTTTTTCTAATAAGTCCCAACACCGTTGGGTTCTTCGGAATTTGTAATTTGATGTCTCAACCTCCTCGAATTATTTTCTTGAGAATTTTCTCTTCCTTCGATGCACAATTTTTACCATTTAAACTTTTAAAATTTAACTAGCTAATTAATATATTTTAGTCGACGTGCGCAGGCTACAGCACGGAAACGCAGAATGAGTTCTGTAGACTGGATGCTGACATAGGGAGCGAAACGTGACAGTTGTTAAAAAAAAAAAAAAAAAGAAAAGAACCCTTATCATAGACTCTAAAATCCGTGCAAAGGCTAGCAGTAGGTGGCGCTACTACATAAAGTAAACCTCAATCGCAAAGAAAGAAGCTGTGAAATATAATTAATGTTTTAAACACATATTTAAAGAATTTCTTGCCCAAATTATTAATTAAAGTCTAGCATATAAAGTAAAAAAATAGCATATAAACGCTTCGATAGTTCCTTTTTGGTACGGATTGCCAAGGTGTGGAACAATCTGCCTGCGTCTGTTTTTCCTGACCACTACAGTCCTGGAACTTTTAAGTGTCGAGTGAATAGGTTTCTCGTGGATGGACGTGTACCACCATAGTCTTCATGCGCACTTTCCATCAGGTGGCATGGAAGACAAACGTCCTATCCTTACAATATAAAAAAAATATGTATAAAGTGTTTAGCTTTTCATGCTGAAAACAGTAGGTACCTATTTTGTAAATCTACTTTATTTTTGTTCGACAGTAAACAGTATAATGTAGTGAAATACAGTATAATACTGTAAAAAACAGTATGATTGACAACCCTACATTCAGCGTACGAAATAACTTTAGGATAATAGTCGACTTTGAAAATTTGGTCGTGTCGGGGTGACTTAGAATAACCCCGTAATAGTGACATTAAAGGGGACTAGTCTGTGTGCACCCCACTTGGTGATAGGACAACAGGGTTCTCTTTTCAACCGACTTACAAAAAAAGGAGGAGGTTCTCAATTCGTCTGTATGTTTTTTTGTGTCTTTGTTACACGATATTTCAGACAATTATGAGTCGATTTTGAAAATTCTTGTTTCATATGATAGAGGATACTTCATAGTTGGTTCCGTATAAAATTCATCGAAATCGGTTAGGTTCTTCATTGAAAATTTCAAACTTTTGAAAGAAATATGTATTATTTCGGAGAATGTTTACGTTCATGACATTCTCAACTCAGCCAAAGTTTTGACGTGAAGTCGGTTTTTTTAATGCTCTGCATTCGTTGGTTATTTTACAATGTTTTGTGAAGAGCTAGTTCCTACGTAAACGTGGGTGCCATCTTCTAACCATCTTCGATCTCAACTTTACTAACCAAATGCATACGCCCAGCGCCCGCCACCTCAAAATCGCGTGTGCTGTGCGGGCGCTGGGCGGGCACGAGTATACCTACTTCGATAATTGAACTTGAGATATATTGGTGTAAATAAATAAATAAATATTTCTGACACTCACGCAACATTACCTAGCCCAAATTAAGTTTCTTAAAGAACTTGTGTTATGGATACTAGTTAAATGATATACTTAAGAAATATATAAACATGATATTGAATAAATACATATTTTTATTAGAAAATAAACTTAAATAAACATATAAACGTCCATGACTTGACGATTAATATCTGTGTTCATCACACAAATATCCTTCGCCGCCGGGACTCGAACCCAGGACCTCTGGCATAGAAGGCAATATACGTTACCTCTACACCAGCGATTGATACGGTGCGTGGCATTCGCCGGACGGGCGCGTGTGATCTCTTACCCAGTAAGGGTAGGTTGAAAAAATATAATGTATTACCTTTTTTCTTTTAATTCGTATATTTTTAAACATGCCGATCAAATGAGCACTTAAAAAGGGCCTAGTTAAACGTTTCCGTAACCGGAGATCATGTATGAAACAAAATATTAAGGGAACGCCTTGTCTCTACCTACCCAAAGGGGAGACAGGCGTAAAGTATTGTTCAGTTAGCAACAGTATTATGTATACCACCCAGTATGCATAAAATTGTATGTGTGCGGGAGACTGGGTGGTATAGATAATTTTGTTGCAGACTGTACATTTTTTTTTATAGCCAACAGATTATACACAACAACTGTGAGTGAATGGTATCAACAAGTGATAAACCACGTGGGAACAAGGTGATATTTATATAAATATATAATAATTACAGAGATATAAATAGCGCCTTATCGTGTTTTCTTATAAAGACACAGTATTTAAGTCCTACAACAGTCTGTTATCGGATAATGGCGCTTGTCTACAGGGTGTTGCAAAAACTTGTTTTATACGGATTTCATTTTGTTTGATTATTATTAAGCTATTGCACAGCTTCTATCGCGGGCCTTGAGCGTGGGGACCGAATCCAGAAATTCCGTAACGAAAAAAACCTAACACCCCCCACTCCGACCGGCACAGCGGTGATACTTTGATTTCATAACTTTACATGCGGGCTTTAATAAACAATCAGCGCCATCTACTAGGAACTTGTGGAACTTCATATTAGATCAAGCTTAAGTTGATAAAAAATGCTATGCAATAGCTTTACCGCGGCAGTCTCCGAGTGCCACACGTATTTTTAATTATACAATAGTTCAAGAATTATAACATGCGGACGGATTCTAGAGCGATCTCCTCAGGCTATCCTACCCATAATGTAATTAAATTGAAATGAGTAAGTTCAGATTGTCCTGTTATTAAAATTAATGACATGAAATGAAAATGAAATGACATGAAATTAAAAATTTTATTCATCATAAGACCATCGAATGGCCGCTTAATGACGTCACAATTTTGTACTTCGGCTTTAACAAGGTGTCGATAGTTATTGAATAAGATATTACAGTAGACCAAGAGACAAAAAAAGCCGGCGGAAAAAAACTCTTGGCACTCTTTTTCAGTCAGGATTATACGAATTAAAACAAGTAGGAACATACAGTACAAATTGATCATGACATGAAAATAAACAAACACAGGACAGCTAATTGTGAGAGCCAATGTCATGCCATGACATTGATTCCTAAGAACATAAGGTAAAAACAAATTCACAAATTTTTGACAGCGATAACGAAACTAAAAAAATATCATCATTTCGTTCTCTAATCAATCACAAATCTCCATAGTAAAAAGGGTTACGTGAATAGGTACCATTTTGCAATGTTAAAGTTTCGATATGATTGCGATATTATTTCCTTCCGATTGGCTTATAATGGTGCGTACAGATTGCTGTAATGGAACTAGTAATGTAACATTCTGCGCACGTTGCGTATTTGGACGTGTAGTGCGCAGAATGTTACATTATAAGTTCCATTACTTACAGCAATCTGTACGCACCATAGCGTTTAGAAATTTGTTACAGTCCTTTTGGCTTTTTTGGTGCTTGGATGATGACGTCAGAGCGGCCGGCGCGGCGTGGGGCTAAAATAAGTGTTACCATTCAGTGTAATTTCCCTCTTCTCAGGGAAACATAAGAATGCATAAACTTTTAGATTTATCATGTTAAAAACAGAAATTAAATAAATAAATATAAATAAATATTTCTGACACCCACACAACATTATCTAGCCCAAATTAAGTTTCTTAAAGAACTTGTGTTATGGATACTTGATAACTGATATACTTAAGAAATATATAAACATACATATTGAATAAATACATATTTTTTATTAGAATAAACTTAAATAAACATATAAACTTCCATGACTTGACGACTTATATCTGCGTTCATCACACAAATATCCGCCGCCGCCGGGATTCGAACCCAGGACCTCTGGCATAGAAGGCAATGTATGTTACCGCTACACCAGCCGGTCGTCAAATTATTTCATTTTATGTACAAAAAGGCAAGTCGCGTAAATTTTGAGAAAAACGTTAGTGGTACAAAAACACAGGGTTGAAGATCTAAATAGAAGATTAAGATAAAATATAAGTATTAAAAATAAAGTAACATGAAAATAATATCATGTTTTTATGATTACTTGTTTTCCTCGACATCCTCGTCACCACTACTTTCTTTATTATCTAGAAATGCTCGTATTGTGAAAGGTTTGTAAAAAAAACTGCTTATCTTTCTTCACTTTTCAAACAGTCTTTCTAAAGAGACAATTCTCCTGAAATCGTAGTTTTTTTATGAGATTTAAAAAATTAAATAAATTATCTTTTAAAATGTATTTTTCAAAGTATGGCAATACGTACACATTGCAGAGGCAACTTGCTTCTTTACTCTTACGTTAACCGGGCGGTCACTTCGAACTGGGGCACATTGTATTTTATTGCTAAATGTTCTATTTATATCTTCAACCCTGTGTTTTTGTACCACTAACGTTTTTCTCAAAGTTTACGCGACTTGCCTTTTTGTAGTACATAAAATGAAATTATTTCTGTTTTCAAAACTAAAAGTTTATGCGTTCATATTTTTCCCTGAGAAGAGGGAAATCATACTGAATTGTAACCCTTATTTCACCCTCACGCGCCTCTGACGTTATTATCCAAGCGCCGAAAAATCTTTGTAAATAGGACTGTAGCTGAATTGCCCCTCATTTCTTGTTAAGTATGTCTTTAAGTTCCAAACTTTCCCATACGGACCGACCACAATGTGGTAGTAGACATATTTGGAGCTGGCGAGTGCTTAGTGCTTACCCGCGTAGGTTTTAATTCAGTAGGATTTTTTGAGTGAAAAACCTTCAGTATGTGCAATTCCAGCCTGTGCACTATCACCATGCCAAGTTCCGTGTCTGGGTGTTTATTTATTTATGTATTTATATTCTAGGTTCCTCCCTAGTTCGCTACATGGTATCCCATAACGCAAGCTATGCTTACTTAGGGGCCATGTAGTTGGTGTGATTGTCTGAGGTTTTTATTTATTATTAAGCATTAAATTAAACAAAACTGCCAGATTTACTCAAAACTAATCCTAGTGAAGATGTAAACACTTTGCAACTTATTCGGTTGTCATAAGATTCAAATTCCAATGAAAGAAAGAAAGAAAGAAAAAGACTTTATTTGTGACACAAGCTTCAAAATAAAATATTTACACATAGCAAAATAAAATATTTACATATAAAAATGTAGACTAACAAAGTAAAAGAGAAAAGAAAAAATGTCACAAACAGGTCGCAACTCAGCATGTTGCTAGTTAAAAAACTAGCGCTGGTCTTCCCTTGCAACCGTGGAGTATCGTTTACGGCAGCATAAAGTAATTATACACACAGAATAAACTTACATGTAACAATCAAACAAAAATGAAAATATCTACACCTTATTAGACGTGACTGTACCTTTATTAACAAAATATTGAGTTAGTCTAAAAGAGATCGTTTTACAGTCTACAGCGATAAGACCGTCATTTGTGCCTTTTATTTTGTTACATTTGTCCTCCTTCTTCAAATTTGATTTTTTTTTTGCTTTTTAATTAAACACAATTATCTGTTAACTAACATTCAGCATTCCAGACCACTTCAATTTTATTTAAAATAAAACACTTTTAACCGGATTTATCGCGTATAATTTACATTTGAAAATTTAACTCGACGTTTCGGTGTCTTATACAGGGTCCGCCTCAATAGTCAATTATATGACGACCGGCTGGTGTAAGACGACCGGCTGGTGTAATGGTAACATACATTGTCTTCCATGCCAGAGGTCCTGGGTTCGAATCCCGGCGGCGGCGGATATCGGTGTGATGAACACAAATATTAGTCGTCAAGTCATGGATGTTTATATGTTTATTTAAGTTTATTCTTATAAAAAATAAGTATTTATTCAATATGTATGTTTATATATTTCTTTATTATATCAGTTATCTAGTATCCATAACACAAGTTCTTTAAGAAACTTAATTTGGGCTAGATAATGTTATGTGAGTGTCAGAAATATTTATTTATTATTTATTTATTTATATTTCAATAGCAGTCTTACTTATTTAATAGGAAGTTAATCCATTTAAGTACCTATAATTATTATTATTCAGACCACTTAAAGTACACTTCATATGAAAACAAACAAGATGGCCGCAGTCAGATAAAATATTAATGGAAAAATGTCTGCTCTGACACCTTATCGCTTGCTGACGAATTAATGTTTAGATAAAGCAAGCGATTTCGGTTATCGCTAACTACACGTGGGAAATTCGTGATGTTAAAATATGCATGTTATAGTATTATCATCATCACAATTCTTTTTTTTTTTTATAAGTGACTAAACCCGCGTTTGACCTCAATCTCACCTGATGGTAAGTGACGATGAGGTCGAAGATGAAAGCACACGGGTTTAGGAAAGAACTGGCTCTTTATACAATATTGCCGGAACACATTACCGCCGGAGCGGTAACATTTGGCGGCAGACTTTATATAAAGGGTGGTCGCTAGCCAGGCGGACCCAGAAGGGATCCTACCACCAAGCAAAATCCACTGTAATGAGCCAGTTGCCGGGCTTTGAGTCTCTCTCCTGGTTGAGAAGGTGTAACCACTGAAACCACCAAGATGGCCTTATGCTGGTTCAGATGCTATAGTAAATAATTTATATCTATACTAGTCTATACTAATATAATGTATAAAGCTGAAGAGTTTGTTTTTTGTTTGTTTGTTTGTTTGAACGCGCTAATCTCAGAAACTACAAGTGGGATTTGAAAAATTCTTTTTGCATTTGATAGCCCAACTCTTGATGAGGGTTATAGGCTATATTTTATCCCGAAATTCCCACGGGATCAAAAGTTACGCGGATAAAACCGCGCGTGGTGGCTAGTACTGAATATAACTAGAAATTGGGTTTTCAAGGCGTAGTGGTTCCTGTGTAAGTATATCAATCGACATAGCAGCTTATAAGTTGTCTAAGAGCCCGTACGCGGCAGACTTACGTCATAGTAGCTAGCTCCATATTAATACCAGGAATACGCCACGTGCAAAGGAACCCTCGATTGGAATAGTTTTAAATCTTTAAAATTTAAGGAACGTAAGGACATAGTGAGCCTGTCTATTGAACAAACTATTGAAATATCCTGTGTAGAATTGACAAACTTTATAATTGTTTGCATATACAGGGTTGTTTTGTGGTCATCGGCCAAATTTAAATCTTAGTTTCTTTGATACAATATAAACGTACCTGCATTTTTATTTTAGCGTCGCTCAGTACAAAAAAGTAGAAATATGGAACCACAAACGTTTTCAAAAATAGTCGCTGTTGATGAACATAACTACTACGACGTAGTACTACGAGATGTTTCGTAGTAGCGTGTAGTCGACTTTATTTTAATGGTAATTTAGAGTGACCATGTTTTGCTTAACATGTTAGCAGATATATTAATTTCCTTGTAAAAAAAACAAATACTTTTTTTTCGCAAATACTGTTTGTTTAAGTATATGATACTTATTGTGTAAAAAAAAATGTCTAAATCAAACTATGATAGTTTTGAACTTGCTTTGGAAGAATTATTGGGTAAATTAAGTAATATAACTAAGAAAATATTTGTCTGTGGGGACTTTAATGTTGACTTGTTAGAAAACTCAACCTTGAGTAAAAAGTGAATAAATTTATTTAAATGTCACAATTTACTAACCTGTTTCTACAACTAACTAGCTAGGGTAACAAAGACAGTGACAGTTTCGGGGTCGGTGATGAGCTTTTTGGGGTTGGATATGGGATCAGGGACATCTGAGGTTCGCTTTCTGGGAGCTTTAGGAGTCTCAGACGTTACGGGGCCATCTGCATCAACAACAATAATCGGGTCGATTGGACCAGGTAGATCGGGCGGCATGTCGTCCGTCTCCATTCTACATAGGCTTAAAAAACCTGCGTGGTAACACAAAAAAACACTTTAGGACAACCACAAATATATAAAAGACGAACACAATTGTACAAATAACTCAAATCCTACAGAAAAACACGATAATTATACGAAACTATTTAAAACACGTGTATGACGTAATAACGCTCACTTGACAGTCAAAGATAGTGTCTTTTGAAAAAAATGCTCTTTCAAACATACATACACATACATAACGTCACGGATGTATCCCTTAAAGGGTAGGCAGAACACCAGGGGTTATAAGACCATCTAATGTCACGTTTGACAAATTTGGAGGTATTATAAAGATGAGAGAGACTATTGTAGTGACAGGGGGTCAGCTTATCGCCCACAAAAACGCCTTTAAAACCTCTGTCCCTTAACTGACTTTTACATATACCCGGGAAGAGACGTATCTAGCACATTCTATGTTTTTCTTTCGCTCCCAGTCCAGCATGTCCAAACACAAGAATGAAAATACAAATATGACGTTTTGGTTTATAGTTTCCTTCAACAAAAGTACTATGATAAAAGTACTCTAGAAAGGCGGTTCTTAAATGATTTGCATTCGTTGTATAAATTCGCTTATCAGAAGGCCTACTTAATTTTTCCACTAACTAAATACTAAAGAGTATTTTTCCACACTGGCCCACTTAAAAAAAAACATTTTACCTACACATGAAGATAAACGAAAACACGTGTCAAACTTAAAAATAACAATCTTAGTTCTAATCTTAGCATGACGATACGCATGTTTTCTTCATGTCGAGTCCACGCTATAGGTAAGTGGACTGTTAATTAATTTGTTTCCATCGAAATATATCACCTGATTAATATGACGATTTTTTTTAATGTGGATAAACCCGTATGTCGAGAAAATTGGCGACATCCTTAAAAAGTTCATTCGCCAAATTGTGATGTATGTGGAAGCTTGGTGGTAGGATCCCTTCTGGGTCCGCCTGGCTAGCGACCACCCTTTATATAAAGTCTGCCGCCAAATGTTACCGCTCCGGCGGTAATGTGTTCCGGCAATATTGTATAAAGAGCCAGTTCCTTCCTAAACCCGTGTGCTTTCATCTTCGACCTCATCGTCACTTACCATCAGGTGAGATTGAGGTCAAACGCGGGTTTAGTCACTTATAAAAAAAAAAAAAACGTAGAGGATGTTCATCACATTTTGATCGAGTGTACTCGAATGGGGAGTTTTCCGACAGCTCATAAAAATTAGTTCAAAAAACCTCTATAGATGGCACTTTTAAAAAGCCGAAGGCATTAAGTCTGTATACTATAATGTTGGCATCTATGGTTATTTATAAGTTCAATTTCTGATACAGATGTCAATTAATTTATTTTACTTTTAAAAACGCAGTGTGGAATAAATGGCTATATGACAGACAAGACTTCGCCTTTTGTAAAGCGCCATCTATCGAAGCCTTTTGTGCCATTTTTGTAGCGTTTTGTTTTTTTAATGAGCTGTCAGAAAACCTCTCATTGAGGCTCAGTCAGAGGCGTCAAATGTTCGGCCTTAGAAATTACAACGTAGGTTATTTTAACAGCATCTTAGTTTCTCGTATATCGGATGAAGCGAGGATGCTGGTAACATTAGTTTCTTTAGGTTTAAGGTTGCGGGTAGTTTAAGTTATATTTAATTGTATTATTAAGCTATTGCATAGCTTCTATCGCGGGTCTTGAGCGTGGGGACCGAATCCAGAAATTCCGTAACGAAAAAAACCTAACACCCTATATATACTTTGATTTCATAACTTTACATGCGGGCTTTAATAAACAATCAGCGCCATCTACTAGGAACTTGTGGAACTTCATATTAGATCAAACAATACTGCATTAATAAAATAAATAAATAATTATAATTGCATAAGTTGATAAAAAATGCTATGCAATAGCTTTACCGCGGCAGTCTCCGAGTGCCACACGTCTTTTTTTATATTATTAATGTTTCATGTGTAAGCGATAATGGGAGCGACATTTCCTTTGTGAAAGAGCTCTCTAAATAAAATAAATTGATTATAAAAACATCCTTGAAAAGGGCCTCGTTAAAAGTACCCGTAACCGGTAATCAAGTATGAAACGATTTATGAACATGGAGGAAGCGAAAGATGTATGTCTTTCTCTGCCTGATCCAAAGTGAGACATGTATGAAGTTATGTATGTATGTATGGATCAAACCCGCGTTTGATGTCAATCTCATCTAATGGTAAGTGAAGAGCGGAGAATTAAGAGACTAGGTCTTCATAAAATAGTGCCGGAAGACATCGCCGTCGTCGGAGAAGTGATATTTAGCAGTGATTTTATATGATGGTTAGTTGCTAGCCAGGAACTCTGAAAGGGTTCCACCACCAAGTAGTAGATTAGTAGACTTTTGCGGGACGTTTTTACTCAGCTATTAGATTACGAAGATAACAATATACCTACACGGGATAAGAAAGGAACTTGCTTTATATACTTAATTTTTTTTGAATCCCCAGACAATCACACCAACTATCAAAGTCAAAGTCAAAAGAATCTTTATTTCGTAAGTATTTAAATACCTACATTTGTTTGTAGTAATAATATTATATGTATGTATTGGTATGTATATATATTTATTAGAATTTAAATAGTTTGTAGTATATTATGTATTAGTAAGTACACACTATGATTGCATTTTGAACAAACTCTCCAGTCTTAGGTCTGCTGTAAGAGATTTCAATAGAGATAAGCTGTACCTTTGTACTTATTTTGATTATGTTTCTTTATATTGTATCTTAACTTGTGTGTACATAAATTGTTAAATAAATAAATAAATAAGTCAAACAATTTACAAATTGAACTGAATCTATCACCACTTCGGAAAGTCGATCTGTTGAGAAGAAGTGGCAAGAAACTCAACAGCAATCATCTTGTAAAAATAAGAAAAAAAATACACAATAACAATTTACAGCCAGGGAATCCCATCTTCTTGCATCCGGATATCTTATAGTAAAACTTTTTATATAACACTTATCGTTAAATCTATCGAAGGGTTAATCTTAAATATTTTGGAATTTTATTATGAAACCGTACACATTGACCCATGAACGAGTTGGTGATCTTCTGGAGCCTACTATTATATTTATACATTAGGCAATCAAGTACTTGACAGAAACGTAGACATAGATATATAGATGTATAGAGGTAAAGATAGAAGCAGAGATAGACGTAGCGATAGAGGTGAGAGAGAATACAGATAATGTGACGACCGGCTGGTGTAGGGGTAACGTACATTGCCTTCTATGCCAGAGGTCCTGGGTTCGAATCCCGGCGGCGACGGATATTTGTGTTATGAACACAGATATTAGTCGTCAAGTCATGGACGTTTATATGTTTATTTAAGGTTATTATCTAATAAAAAATATGTATTTATTCCATATGTATGTTTATATATTTCTTAAGTATATCAGTTATCTAGTATCCATAACACAAGTTCTTTAAGAAACTTAATTTGGGCTAGATAATGTTGTGTGATTGTCAGAAATATATATTTATTCATTTATTTAAAAATGTGGATGGAGATGAGTAAACTATGTATACTAAGCAAAGCTTTTGATATGGGATACCATGTAGCGAACTCGGGGGAACCTAGAATATACATAATTCAATCGAAGATCGACCGACGGCGTCGATCGAGGTCGACCGTTTCTTTCTGATCGCATTGGCCTAGTAAAAACTATCGATAGACGTCGACTAGTCCTTAAACCCTTAGAGTCCTAGTCAGGTTATAGTATATTATGTAACAGGTGAGCTAAGTTGACGCTCACGAGTTACATACCACTTTTTTCCACACACTTGTGAGTAAAAGACAGACATACGTGGTCATAAAATCTCTTTGTTGTGTCTGAAAATATTTTATAGTTGTCTTTGCTAGTTCCACTTAACGCATGATTGGCGTTGATTGTCTTTTACATCGCGCATAAACTGAAATAAATAAAATGATGTATACTATATTATACACACGTGACTTAAAGCCCAGTTTATAGTTCTAAATTCAATAGAATAAGGCTCACTTTACGAGCAAGTGTGTTGAAAATTTATTTATATAAAAAAAATATCCGCTATAATTATATCAGACTAGACACCGCGCGCGGTTTTACCCGCGTAACTTTTGATCCCGTGGGAATTTCGGGATAAAATAGAGCCTATAACCTTCCTCAAGAGTTGGGCTATCAAATGCAAAAAGAATTTTTCAAATCCCACTTGTAGTTTCTGAGATTAGCGCGTTCAAACAAACAAACAAAAAAACAAACTCTTCAGCTTTATATATTATAAGTATATAGATATTTATCCTGGCTAAGATAAAGAAGTGAATTTCATTCTGTAAGGGGATTACACGCTTAAAAATGTGAAAGGAATTTATTAAATTAAATAAGTATTAAATTATTACTATATTTCTAATATTAAAGACTTTTAACAAACAACAAAAGAATTACTTAGTGTTTATTTGAGAAATATTGTTTAAATGAATAATTTACCCAATTTTAAATGAGGTAGCCATTTTGGGAAACAATGTGAATTATTTTGAATTGTAGTTTTTTTTTTTTTTATTAACGGCATGGATACAGGTCCTTAAGCCTTGAATTGTAGTTCTTCGCTTCGTGTTGCCAGATTAAAAATAATCTCCAAAATTTTTAGTTCAGAAGACAGGAAAAAATCAATGGGGAGTTTTCTGACAGCTCATAAAAATTAGTTCAAAAAACCTCTATAGATGGCACTTTTAAAAAGCCAAAGGCGTTAAGTCTGTATACTATAATGTAGGTAAGTGGTATCTACCATCTATGGTTATTTATACGTTCAATTTCTGATACAGACGTCAATTAATTTATTTTACTTTTAAAAACGCAGTGTGGAATAAATTCTTCGCCTTCGCCTTTTGTAAAGCGCCATCTATCGAAGCCTTTTGTACCAATTTTGTACAGTTTTGTTTTTTTAATGAGCTGTCAGAAAACCTCTTATTGATATATATCAAGACTAAAATCAATTGATATATATCCGCTGAAATACAGGGTGACTGGTGGGTCACTTTCAAAATTCCAGGACGTTATTTTGAAAGTGATGTGTTTAAGATCATACATTAAGAAAAAAAATTATTTAAAAATAAATATTAATTATTACTGAGTAAACTTCTCCGAAGGTTAAAGAATTCATTACGCAACGCATGGTTACATTAGCGTAAACTTAGCGGGTGTGCGTGTGGCGGGAACACTGTTGTGTGCGTGTTGACTGTCGAGAAAAGTGTAGTAAGGTCTTTATATTTATTCATAGGGATTTCTGATGAAAAATCTTAAAAAATCTATATTCTTACAGTATTCCCGGAAAAAGAATCAGCTGGTACAGTCAGCATCAAAAGTACTACATAGAAATTTTCAAAATCTTCATTCACCATATTGTGCCTAAATAACGACTTATAATGACTAACTTTTTTATTTTATTATTACAACTATACATAGAGTTAGTCAATATTAGTCGTTATTTAGGCACTATATGGTGCACAGCGACTTTGAAAATTTTGTGTGGTCATCAACTTTTGATGCTGACCGTACATTCTATGTTTTTCTTTCGCTCCCAGTCCAGCATGGAAGCTAACATGGAAGCATACAGCGACATTGTTGTTAATACAGCGAAACTATCTTGCCGTTTGAAATAAACAATAATCAACGAATGCAGAGCATTAGAAAACTGACTTCACGTCAAAACTTTGAGTTGAGAATGTCATCAACGTAAACATTCTCCGAAATCATACATATTTTTTCAAAAGTTTGATATTTTCAATGAAGTAGGTACCAAACCGATTGTGATGAAGTTTATATGGGACCAACTGTGAAGTATCGTCTATCATATGAAACAACACTTTTCAAAATCAATACATAATTGTCCGAAATATCGTGTAACAAAGACACAAAAAAAAACATACAGACGATTTGAGAACCTCCTTCTTTGTTGGAAGTCGGTTGAAAAGTAGGCACCTACTTTACAGACGGTTACGCACTTCATTAACTACGAACCACGACTTTGTGTTTAGAACTAAACAAACATTGCATGCTTGCCACTTTGTTTCAGGGACTGTATACCGGTATGTACATTTTCTTCTGTACATTTTTTTTCTGTATGACGTCATACCGTTAAATTAGGTGTATTTAAAAATAACAGTACAGGAATTCATACTGAAATGATTCGTGTAGCTTTTTTATTATTGTAGCATAACTATTTTTTTTTTCACTTAACTGAAATTTTCCGGTATCAATATTAATATTGATATCAAATATTTATTTTTAAACAATGTAGCGGATTCTTTAGAATGTTCGATAGTTTAGTTGAAGCCTATGAAGCGTTGGGACATAATATGCTGACCTATACATTTCGGTACAGAAATTAAATAGGTTAAAATATTTCTCTACTAAAAACATCTACAGAAATTAATCCGGTATACATTATTTGGGTATTGATATAATTGAGTTAGATTTTAATAACTTGTACAGGTATTGTGTTTGATGAGGTAGTACACTAATAAGGGTAGGTACTGAAATTTTACTGGTACTAGAGTCTGACCATTGAAAGCTGTCCAAGAAAAAAGGAGGTAATTTTGAAAATCAAGATGCGCCACCTGGCTTCACGCTGCTTAAACGAAGTTAATACCTACTATAGCACATACATCGAAT
Organism: Stenoptilia bipunctidactyla; assembly: GCA_944452665.1. Taxonomy (NCBI): domain Eukaryota; kingdom Metazoa; phylum Arthropoda; class Insecta; order Lepidoptera; family Pterophoridae; genus Stenoptilia; species Stenoptilia bipunctidactyla. The sequence goes on along the minus strand of OX101747.1, from coordinate 15,879,020 downwards.
AAATAACGTCCTCCTTTATCGAAGTCGATAAATAAATAGTATCAAATTCATTTGGGCAGGGTAAAACCAGCATTGCCTGATCTTGTTAAAATTCTTTTCAAAATTAAAAAACTTTTTAAAATTCTCGCTTTTTTTCGTGGACAGCTTTCATTGGTCAGACTCTATTTAAAAATTTTATACCGATATGCAGTCCCTGCTTTGTTCATTTGTCCCTGCGTCTGCTGAATCATGTGACAAATACATTTGACGTTCACAATACGTGAATGTTCTATCTTGGCTCGATAATTGACAACAAAATGGCTGTCTCGAATTAAATACTTAGGGCATAGGTACTTAGGGTTGACAACCATACTGTTTTTAACAGTATTATACTGTTTTTCACTAACTATATTATACTTTTGTCTGCTGACAAAAATAAATTAAGTACACATACATACATACATAACTTCACGCCTGTATCCCTAATGAGGTAGGCAGAACACCAGAGGCTATCAAACCATCTAATGTCACGTTTGACAAATTTGGAGGAATTATTATGATGGAGAAAGACTATTGCAGTGACAGGGGGTCAGCCTGTCGCCCGCAAAAACGCCAATATCCGTGCCATAACTGACTTATACAGTATGCCCGGGAAGAGAAGAAGCTGGCACATTCTATGTTTTTCTTTCGCTTCCAGTCCAGCATGGAAGATACACACACTATACTATTATCAGCATAAAGTGCTAAACACTTAACGTAATAGTTTGTGCGAGAAGCTCTAAAAATATGTGTTTAAAACATTAAATAAATTGAATACTGTTTATTTTTCCAAAATAATGTTTGATATTCTTTTCAGACTCAAATATAATTTATTTTTAGAAAAAAATTTGACAACCCTATGCATACTCGTGTTAATTATTTTAGAACACAATTTTTTGCTTTTTCATTCATTCATCACAACTCCGTGTAATGAGCCCACTGCAGGGCTATGAGTCTCTTCTCTGGGTGACGAGGAGGTTTATGCCGTAATCCACCAAGCTGGCCCTGTCCTGGGTGGCAGATGCCAGAATTTTCAAGGTGCCGAAATGGCTTCTGACAAACCCTAACGACTACTATATACAAGTATACAGCAGCCGGAGCTGACGACTGTTTAACGTTTCCTCCGAAGCGAAGCACGGAAGTCGTTGTGAGAAATAAATGATTGGCGGTCACCCATCCTTTTACGGACCGCGCCGAGCGCGCTTAACCTGCGATATCGTATAATATGCACAGTAACCACGGCGCCACACACAACAACTTTTTTGCTTACAACGGCATAATAGTAAGTATTTCTTGAGGTTTCATGAGGGCTATGAAACATCACGGTAGTAAACCTCCAAGCCTAGTTATGGCGGTTTTTAGGGTTCTCTAAAAAAAAAAAAAACGTTACAGCCCGTTCACACATAATCCGCCTTTTTTGTATCGTAAATACGTATACTGAATACTGTGCCATAAGTGAAGTCACTCATACCACTCCATGAGCCATCGATGAAAAAAAACGTATGCGGTAAAACGTATAAGTACAGTAAAACGGGCCTTATGTAAACGGGCTGTTACCTTGTTTCTAAGAATCCGCAGTCAGTCTGTATGTCCGCCTGTTACCAAGCTGTATCTCTTGAACCGTGTTAATTAGACAGTTGAAATTTTCACAGATTATGTATTTTGAACGACCACTTCGGCGATGGGGTAACCTATCTGCCTCAGACGCCAGTGGTTGCGGGTTAAATTCCCGCACGGAACAAGATAAAAGAAAAATGTTCCGTGTCTGGGTATTTATCTATTTATGTATTTATATTCTAGGTAAGCCCTTAGTTCGCTACATGGCATCCCATAACACAAGCTATGCTTACTTTGGGGCCATGTAGTTCGTGTGATTGTCTGGTGATTTTATTTTTTATTTCTGTTGCCGCTATAACAAAATATACTTAAGAACAGAAATACCTCATACAACAAATACCACATTGCTCCCATACCACAGGCATGATGTTATGTGTTTTCGTTTTTATTGTATAGGCACGGAACCCTTCGTCCGCTAATCCGAATCGAACTTAGCTGGCATTTGCTAATGAAGTCTGCGAAATTATTAATTTTAAGGCACTATTTTCACTACCTCAGCCTGTAAGTTAACAATATGTAACATGATGAAGACCCTAAAAAGACTATAAAATGTCTAAGACAGCATAAATTGATAATTGTTTTAGTTGAGCCATGAAACACGTTTTTATTTAAATTGTCACTGCATTAAAAAAACTGCACCCAAGACATTTTTATTATTTTTATCATTCGATATCAAAAAACTATAAGGAACTCATTTATTAAATAGATAGCATATTTTCATAATTTCACCATAACATCGGACATTGTTTTCGATAACACAAAATACGCAACAGTTTACTACAGACAGACGAATAATCATCCATCTGTCAGCCACTTAAATAGGTAAACTACACATTTATATCAAGATAAGCGTAAATTAAGTCAATTTAAACTTTAACCTCAAAATTTACAAATTACGTTTACCCAAAAAAAAATCTCACGTATAAAAAAGGCGCCATTCGATCGATAGTGCATGCAGACAACACGCGTCAAATACGTGGGCCGAGCGGGAAATTCGAAAATAGAATCGGAACTCGCGGTCAGACGGCGATCGAAAAGTTATGCAATGTTGCATCATGCCAATTTATTTTGTGACCGAAAACGTGTAACGTAATATCAACAGTAATTTAATAATATTATGTTTATAGGGATATGTTTTGGATTAAAAAGTCCACATTTTCTTAAATATTATAACGTAACCGACTAATCTCACCTGAAGCTAATTGACGATGAGGTCGAAAATTACAATGAATGGGATTAGGAAAGACCGACTTAACTTAAAACATTACCGCAACACACCACTGCAGAATCGCTGATAGTCATTCTTGTTTTATTCAATTTCTTCCCTGTATAATCTCACACGTGCAAGCTAATAGGTTAAGTACTATATTTACTATTACCACTGATAATAATTTCTCTATTTCTTTTCTTAGTACTTTTAAGCGTCGAGTGAATAGGTTTCTCGTGGATGGACGTGTACCACCTTAGTCTTTATGTTAACTTAACATCAAGTGTCATGGAAGACAAACGTCCCATCCATAATTTTATTTAAAAAAAAAGCTGCAAGGAATGATAGCCTCTGATATTAATAGATCGCGCTACTAAAAAGATACAAAAGAAATTTAAAATAACTGATAAAATATTATAGATTTTTATTCGGAGAACGTGGAGAAAGCGAAAGAGGTATGTCTGGATCGAAGCAATTGGTGTTCCCTTGTCTCTGCCTACACCAAAGGGAGAAAGGCGTGAGGTTATGTATGTATATATGTTTATTATGCGGCTTTTACTCAGTGAACCCCGATGAAGAACTCCATAAGAGCTCGAAACTAGTCGGACATCTCCGACCATAAATCATCATCATCACATCATCACAACTCTTTGTAATGAGCCCACTGCAGGACATGAGTCTCTCCCCTGCGTGACGAAGAGGTATAGGCCATTATCTACCAAGCTGGCGCAGTGCTGGGTGGTGGATTTCTAAATTTTCAGAGCGCCGAAATGGCTTCTGACAAACCCTAACGACTACTGTATACAAGTGTACAGCACCCGGGACCGACTGCTTAACGTGTCGCGAGAAATGAATGGGCGGCGGTCACCCATCCAAGTACCGACCGCGCCGAACGTTGCTTAACCTTTGATATCGTATGATACACGCAGTAACCACGGCACCACGACACGTTTCAGTAACAAACATTTTTAAATTTAAATAAAATGTCTGTCCAAAGTTTTTACGGTTCATTAAACTGAATTAAAGTCGCTTAGCTATAACCAGTTCTCATAATTATCACAAACCTTTTAATTGAGCGCACGCGCACTGCAAGACCATGGCTGCCTTTATCACCGATTGGCTGTCACTCCGACGAAGATTCTTGGCCCTATTTTGATTAATCTTGATAATGAACCACGTTTTAAAAATAAGACAAAGTTCAACCTAATATTGAAAATCAGTCAAAACATTGGTCAAAACAAATTCTGTTTTGTTTAGTTATTTGTGGGATAGTCATGATAGACCTGTTAGCTTATCGATAAATGAGTAATGAATAATATTTTGTAATTGGGAGTTTTCTGACAGCTCATAAAACTTAGTTCAAAAAACCTCTACAGATGGCACTTTTAAAAAGCCGAAGGCGTTAAGTCTGTATACTATAATGTAGGTGAGTGGTATCTACCATCTATGGTTATTTATACGTTCAATTTCTGATACACACGTCAATTAATTTATTTTACTTTTAAAAACGCAGCGCGGAATAAATTCTTCGCCTTCGCCTTTTGTAAAGCGCCATCTATCGCAGCCTTTTGTACCAATTTTGTACAGTTTTGTTTTTTTTCCTCTCATTGCAATAGCAATGTATTGAGGAATAGTTAATAGTAGATGTACCATTGACGTTAAGTTCATTTTTGCTGATACGTAAATAAAATAAAAATAATAATTAAGTACCTAATATAACTAGATATAAACAATAAATAATAACATAAACAAACATCGATATAATGCAATATAAAATTAAACATTAATATTTAAATAAAAATAATAAATAATACCTAATATGACTACATATAAATAATAAAAATAACATTACTACAAGCAAGATCATCAAATTAAAGGCTAATTAAATATAAATAGTGAAATCTTAATAATTAGATATTTATAAAAAAAGTAAATACTACAAATATATTATTGACTTAATAATAAAATCAGTAAAAATAATAAAATTATTAAATTAATCTAGCCACAATATTTAAATTAACAACTCTCACTTGTACTTTTGTTTAATCGCGAATTAAAGGTTTTGATTTTTATTTAAAATCCAAGATTAAGTAAAAACCAAGGGATTCCTACTCTTTCATTGCCATACCTAAACTAGGTTCATAATTTTACATGTTACTATTACATAAACTCCAATCATTGTAACTCTGTACCTACCACTTGTATTATTATTGACGACCATTATGGCGTTGGGGTAAACCTATCTGCCTCAGACGCCAGTGGTTGCCGGATCGATCCCCGCACGGAACCAGAAAAAAAAAGTTCCGTGTCTGGGTGTTTATCTATTTATGTATTTATATTCTAGGTTCCCCCCTAGTTCGCTATATGGTATCCCATAATACAAGCTATGCTTACTTTGGGGCCATGTAGTTGGTGTGATTGTCTGGGGATTTTATTATTTTATTTTTATTATTATTTTTATTACGTATGCTTACAGCTACACGCCTTTCGGCGGAAAGACCCGACAATTTGACCAGTCGGTTGGGGATCAGGGCAAGAGGGACAGAAACCGGCGAACTATTCGGGCAGTATCCAGCAAAACCGCTCTTTGCATGCGTGCTGGAAGCGAACCACCGCCGAATCCCAGCCTTTCAAGGTTTCTGCCCAAAGTGGCTGGGGTCAAACCGTTTGCGGATATTACAACCGGGATGATTTCGGTGGACACAACTTCCCACATTTCGGTCACCTCGTGTGCAAGGTCCAAGTACTTGCGTTGCTTTTCGGTCTCGGCCTTCACGAGGTTCTCGTCATGTGGTATAGTTATGTCCACCAAAAACACCTTGGACGACGATCGGTCCATTAACACGATATCAGGTTTATTCGCTAGAATAGTCCTGTCCGTGATAATGGGCCGATCCCAGTAGAGCTTGGCGCTGCCATTTTCGAGAACTGGCTCCGGCGTGTACTGGTAATAAGGCAGTTTCTGATTGATGAGACCGTATTTCAGAGCGAGCTCTTGGTGGAGAATCTTGGCTGCTTGGTTGTGTCTATGCAGATACTCAGTGTTAGCTTATTATGGAAAGCAATAAATAAATGAAGTCGTTGTGGCAATGTGGCACAGTGGCACTTTGTGCTACGGCCCCATTATGCGGCGAATGTTTGCGTTTCCGTTCGTGTTCTATGACGAATAGCAGCTTGACCACATCAAATAAAAACTTACGTTCGATAATCTAGAACGTAGCGAAAAACTTCGCACTTAAAATGTGTTTCCTGTAAAAAAAAGTCGTAGTAGCTTACTATGCAGAATACATCATAATAAAGAACATTTTTTAAGCTATCCAACAAGATATAATACTTGGATAGACTTTTTAAAATTCCAAGAAAAAGTAAATTTAAAGGTAATGCAACCATTATATAAAAAAATAACAGAAGGCGCCAAGCGACGAGTCTAGTGCTTACAGTAAAATCCTAAAAAGTGAAATAACTCAAAAACGGTAAATTTTAGGAGGGGTGGTTCCATAGTGTAGAACCACCCCTCTGAACCACCCCGGCTAAGAAAAAATAAACGAATTTCATTCTGTAAGGGAATTACACTCTTAAAAATGTGAAAGGAATTTATATAATCAACGAATGCAGAGCATTAAAAAAACCGACTTCACGTCAACCTTTGGCCGACTTAGAGTGTCATGCACGGGATACTGTCTGTTGACTCATAACAACGGCTGATTGCCATAAATAAGAAGAAGAAGAAGGGTGTCATCCACGTAAAAATCATACATATTGTTTAAAAAAAATTTAGTTTTCAATGAAGTACTCAACCGATTTCAATGAAATTTATACGGGACCAACTATGAAGTATCTCCTATCATATGAAACAAGAATATTCAAAATCGAAAGACACAAAAAAAACGTACAGACGAATTGAGAACCTCCTCCTCTTTTGGAAGTAGGTTGAAAATAAAATTATTACTACTTTTATCATTTTAAAAAACTTTTAACAAATAAAAAAACAATTACTTACTTAATGTTTACTTATTTGCGAAATATTTTTTTAATGATTTGTTGATGTTTCTTTAAATGAGATTGCCATTTGGAGAAACAATCTAAATTAAGTACCATTCTGAATCGTAGTTTTTCGCTACGTGTTGCCAGGTAAACATTAATCTCCAAAATATTTAGTTCAAAAAACAGGAATAAAGAACTCAACCTCAAGCCGAAACGGGGTGACAGGATTGATTGTAACCATCATGAGAAAAATCTGAAAAAAATCTATCACATGCAGTTTAAAAATGATGGGCATTTAAGAACATAAATCACGTCAAGTCACACGAAACACTTAGTATTTAGATACAACAGAACGCTATCATCAAGAAGGGTACTTTAAAAATGTCATCAATACGACCTCATTACCGTCGATAACCTATGCAACTGCAAAGAAATAAGATTGCTAAAAGTGTTTTAAACATAAATTATGTGTTTATACATCATTTTTAATTGTTGTTATTATAACTTAAGCAGATATGGATAAAACGTGCAACTGAATTGAGTTGAAGCCTATCAGTAAAATACCTATATTGTTCGAATGTGTGTTGTTTACGATGCTATTATGGCGCCATATTGAAAAAATGCATTGACTTTCATCCCATACTATTAGGCTGCAAACGGCAGCGACAGCGACAGCGGGGAATCTGGGCCGTTCTGGCCAGCAGGCGCTCGAGCGTTTTGTCGCGGTTTCATACAAACTCAATAGTTTCTATCGTGTCGCGGAAATCGCTGCCCGCGCCGCGGTCGCTGTCGCTGCCGCCCAGTTTGCAGCCTGAGAGTATGACAAAACGAGCATCCAACATAGTTGATCCGCCCTCATCCGGCATTTACTGAGGACCATGGTCAGATCGTCGGTCCACCTTGCGAGGGTCTACCTACGCTCCATAAAGGTTATTTTTAGTGAAATATACAGAATGACTGGTGACAAATTTTAGATACTGAAGGAGAACACTCTAAACTCGATTCTGATCATAATTATGTAATACAAGTAGGCATTTCATTTTTCACCAGATATCCCTGCGAATAAATAAAGAGACCTTACTACACTTTTCCCGACGCGCTGCCTCAGTCAACACGCACACAGTAGTTAAGTGTTCCCGCCACACGCACACCACCACCCGCGAAGTATCTATTGCATTACGCTTAAGCCCAAAATACACTGTTGGAAACAAAACATCAAACCAAGGTGACCTTGCTAGTTTACAACGTGTTTCCAACAGTGAAGACGGCTGTTGACAACCAAATTACATGACCTTGGCGGGTTGGAAACGGCGGTGTTTAGAATCACAGACATACATCTACATAGACAACGCAAGTGCCACGATTTGTATTCGAACCAAGCGTGCCGACTTTTTAAGACCTATTGTGACGTCACAGCTGATATTTATTACTGGAAAATACAAAAAGATTCAGAGACACCGATACCGCCGATGAAATCGATTATTAAGAACGATATTGATATTGTGGACTCGATTTTCTAACAGACATACATACACGCATATTACAATACATATTAAATCTAGAGGCGACCAACCTTGACGCTTGGTCGGGGTTCGGACACGCAAAGGATATGCATTTGCGTTATCTATGTAGATGTATGTCTGTTTTTAGGACAGTGTGTACGCTTGTTATTGTATATTTTACTATGTAACTATAACTAGAAATTACTCGAGTTTTGAAGCTTTTATCCTGCGTTTCAACCTTTCCTTCTTTGTATCCTCAATTGCATACAAAACTGCCATCGCGAAGATGATGCCAACGCGAGAGATCAGTGGCCCGATTCTCTTAACAAAACTGCAACTGCACTGCAACGTCGCGTCGAAAATATGTCAAAAATATATCAAATCGGTATTCCCTTAAATGATATTTGAGTAACCGCGTCAACTGCGCGTCAACGTCGACTTAACTGCAAGAAAACCAAAAATTGGTAGTCGCTTAAATTAGTTCGCAGTTACGTTGCAGTCAAGTCGCAGTGATTCCGTATTCCCATATTTTTTTACTTACGAGAAATGTCAAATCTCGCAGTGTTTTCGACGTAAACAAGACGCAGTTTCGCAGTTTATGTGAAGGAACTTTTACAAACTTTTCTCTAAATTTTGTGTATTAAAAATGAGTTTTCATTTGGCTTGGCACATTTTAGAAATAAGCCACGCTGAAGATGCACGTCCAGCGAGGCTAAGACGGCGACGAGATAATAATGATGCACTATTTATAAAAAAATATGGACTAGATAAGGGTAAGCGATATTAAACATATTTTAAATCCTGCTTATTTAAGACTTAAAACTAAGACCGTTTCATTTCCAGATTTAGTCCAAATGCTTAACATTTCTTAAAGATATGTGATGCAGACTTAAAAATACTGTTCATAGATCCTAGCAATCCTGGATCAATGCATGATTCCACTATATGGACGAATCATCCCTCGAATTCCTATTTGAATTCCCTATTTGATGAAGAGGAACAAATATACCTACTAGGTAAGCAGAATAAGTATTGTTTAATATTTAAAACGACGGAACGAAATTTCGGTGTTGGCCATCTCAATCCTTCTCAGCAATGACAAAACATTTGAAGGTGAAATTTAATAACATGATTCTTCATTATAATGACTTAAATTTGGTATAATATGTGAGCATCGTCCTTTCATTAATTGGAGAGTCATATACCTTCGGGGAGAGATCTCATCAAAGTTCGCTAAGATTAAGGTACATTTTGAAATGAGATGTGGATGAACACTTCTTTAAAATGATTTTATGTTTATAGGTGACAGTGGTTATCTCTTAAGAAAACCCTTAATGACACCTTATTTAAATGCTACCCCAGCTACTCCAGAGGCACTTTATTATGGAATGCATGTGACTGCTCGTAATACTGTTGAACGTTGCATAGGTGTTCTTAAGGCTAGATATAGGCAAGTCAATAAATACTTAATAGCTACATAATTCATCAACAATAAAGATAATTTTGTATTCAGAATATAAATCTGTTTGAACATTTTTAGATGCTGTCTGGTGGCAAGATGCCTACACTATCACCCAGTGTTTGCTGCAAAATTGGTCAATGCATGTGCAGTTTTGCATAACATTGCAGTTCAGACAAGACGAAACATTTTGGGCAGTACATACGTTGAAGCCAGAATTCGGAAAGACATTGAATTACCACAAGCTTCCCGAAATATAGACTTAATGCACGGAACGCTGTACAGAGATCTCTCATAAATGCCCTGTGGTCCAATAGGAACATATGATTGACCTGTGTAGATCAAATACCTCCTCCTGACTAAATACCTACGTGTAGGACGTTCTGTTGTTAAATAAAAAGCTTTAATAGAAAATATATTTGTTTTATTGGAAGCAACTTAAATAAATAATAATATTTTAAAGAAAACCAACAACATTCATTTTTTAGTCACCAGTGTCACCACCTTTTGATCTGAAACATATGAAAAGTTTAAGTAGGTACATTTGTGGAAAATGAAAAGATTATGATTGAAAATTTTATATACCTTTGCTGTAAATTGTTACTGCTATTTTTGTTTGTGCTTGGGCGATTGTAGAAATGGCATCTGCAATCTGAGATAGAGCAGCGGGAGACCTTTCTTCTGGATTGGCTATTTCTTGCCATAGCTGCTTGCTACAATGCCGCGCATCTCTACTTTTCAGTCGGCCGAGCACTAAATCTTTATGTAGAGAGAATCTTTATGTAGAGAAATCTTTATGTAGAGATTCTACAAGTATTTCAAATTGCCTCGTAGATACAGTTTTTCTATTGAAATACTTCTGAAATTAGTATGAAAAGTGAATTTCGACAGCTATGTAAAATATTAATCTTAAATTGTTTATTGAAATCACCTTTGAAATAGAAAATCGATTTGTTTTTAGTAAACTTTAAATCTCCCTCGGTTTATTTACTTACCTACCACTGACATATATTTTGGCACTTCATGTCAAATTTCGAGACAAGAAGACATGCGCATTGACGGTTTTCATTCCTTTTGGTTCAGTATTCATTCTAATTTCAGCTGCTTACGCACTATTTTATGGTTTCTTAAGCATCAATCACTCGACGTTGACGTGCAGTTGAAGTGAAGTCGACGTGCAGTCGACGTTCAGAGTTTGAAATAAGAGATTACCAAATTTATCCTGCGCGTCAACTGCACTGCAACGTTCTCTTGACGCGCGTACGTTCACTTTTTATTAAGAGAATCGGCCTACAGAGCACACTGACGATTAAGGGGCGTGGCCTGGCGTGACCTTGGCTTGTGTTCTTGTTTGTCTCCTTGTTGGAAACCACCGTTTGTAACAGTGTGGATGACTCGGAATTGGTTGACAACAACTTAACCTTCCTTAACCTTGGTTGGAAGCATTGGTTTTCAACGTGTTTTCAACAGTCTGGCGGCCCTCTTATGTAAGTAACCATGCGTTGCGTAATGATTTCTTTGACTTTCGGTTAAGTTTACTCAGTAAATAATTAATATTTATTTTTTATTTTATTTTTTCTAAACGACGTTTTATATTGATTGAACCCAATTAATCTAATAAAAGAGAAAAAAGAATCGCGGTTAAGTATAGTGGCTAATATTTCCATAAAAAACTAATATACTCTTCAGTTTTATTATATTAGGTAAGTAGGTACTAATATTAGGTTAAGTACTACGTGGTTTGGCACGCTTCGTGCGAGTTTTTGACAATATTTGCAATGCTGTTGACATTTGTCGTATTTAGTTAACGTAAGGAATCATATTTAATACTAGCTGTAGTACTCGGCAGCGCTTGAGTGCAGTTTGAGCTTACGTCTTATGTCTCTGCAGTTGAAGACTTTAGAAATTGATCTTTTCACCGAATTCGTTGACAAAACTGTGAAAACTCTAAGTAATGTATTGTGATGCTTAATAGTCTATAAATAGTGAGCAACAAGCACTTCTTAAAGTGGTGAAAAAGAGAACCATAACTTTTGAAAATAAGTACATAGATAAGTACATAAAAAAGGAAATAAGTACACAATTATGTTTTTGTACTTATAATCTACCACAGTCTACCTTAGTCATGTTAGTCAGGAAATAAGTACAGGAGTTCTTTCTCTAATCTTTCGACCGCTTGTGTTTTCTTTTAAAGTACAGACTAAATAAAAAAAAAAACAGACAATCACACCAACTACATGGCCCCAAAGTAACTTTAGCTTGTGTTATGGAATTCCATGTAGCAAACTAGGGGGAACCTAGAATATAAATACATAAATAGATAAACAACCAGACACGGAACATTTTTTTTTCTTGTTCCGTGCGGGAATCGAACCCGCAACCACTGGCGTCTGAGGCAGACAGGTTTACCCCATCGCCAAAGTGGTTGTCAAAAAAGATTTTATTTCCCTTTTAACACTAATCGATGAGTCTACCTGCAATGAAAGCCTTTCTAGCAATAGTAGATTATTGCATCGAGCACAAAGTAATTTATTATTGCACCGAGTGCCTGATTTACAGTGCTCTAATCTAACAGGCACGAGGGCAATATAAATTACTTAAGGCGAGGTGCATAATCTGCTTTTCTTTCAACGATTACCTATAGGAATAGTAGATAAAAGAAACTCATATCAAACAGTTAAAATAACATACATACATACATAACCTCACGCCTGTCTCCCTTTGGGGTAGGCAGAGACAAGGGAACACCGATTGCTTCGATCCAGACATACCTCTTTCGCTTCCTCCACGTTCATTAATCTTTTCAAACATGATCGCCGGTTACGGGTACTTTGAACTAGGCCCTTTTATATTATAGTTAAAATAAAAGTTTAATTATTGAAATTAAAAGTTATGCTTGAGCAATTATTAAACGTAAGGTTAAGAAATCACTTTTTTAAATTTCTTTTAATTTTTAAATCAGAGTTAGAAGCAATCATTTTTTAAATTTGGAACAAGTAGGATAGAAATGAATCATACGTACGTGAAAAAAAGTATTGATATCGGCTGGCTGAATAGAGCTAATCCATTGAGATTGGCACCTTTAGGTGCGATTAAAAAAGAAACTGTGCAATAATAAAATTTCATACATTTTTATTGCTCTAGAGCATTAAAGATTCGCTTTGTACTGAGTTTTTAGTGTGATTGTGATGAAATTAAAGCATAGTTGGAAGAAAAAGTAATTTTGGGTTGAAGTAAATCTCATTTCCTTTTCAAAAGTCATGGTCACATTTTGCGCCACCACCACATACGTCACAATACATACAAACTAAAACCACCGCTTCAGAAGGTCTATCTGTTGAGAAGAAACTCATTACACAACATACAGATGGACAGACGTTCCTTTTCATAAGATGTTATATATTTTAGTTTCAAGAGACAAACAGGTTACCTAAAATATTAAGTAACCACCTCCAAAGAATCTGCATATGTATTTTGAAGATATTACACATTTACTTGTCAATTGGACTGTTAGCTAGCAGACGTATTTTATTATTAAATATGTGTTTAGCCTGTATTTGTAAATACTTAACTGGATATCTCACTACACTGTTCATAAGAATATAATTTCTAAGTATGCGGGTTTTATTATAGTTTTTTTGTATTTCGTGTCTAAAGAATAAACCGGGTTGCTTGATGTCTGTGTAGTGAGGTTTTTTTTACACTATAAGTATCATTTGTAGAAACGGTTTTTGCAAAAAAAAAGCATTTTTTTTTTACAAGGAAATTAATATATCTAATAACATATTAAACAAACCGTGGTCACTCTAAATTACCATTAAAATAAAGACTATAATTTACCCCTCTAACACTCTAAATTACTATTAAAGACGCGCTACTACAAAACATCTTATAGTACTACGTCGTAGTATTATCAATGAAATGCCGCGTCGTAGTAGCTATGTTCATCAACAGCGACTATTTTTTTTAAAGTTTGTGGTTCCATATTTCTACTTTTTTGTACTGAGCGACGCTAAACTAAATATGCAGGTACGTTTATATCGTATCAAAGAAACTAACATTTAAATTTGACCGGTGACTAAAAATCAACCCTGTATATTCCAAATGGGTATTTTTTTATATATTTTTAGTGTTTCGTGTTAAAAAAAAGGATAAAATTTGCAGCTTATTCGCGTAATTAAAATAACAGGGCTGTGTTTGACAACGAGCTCATCGAAGAGATGGCAAAATTTCGCCGTCGAACTCACAGATGTTACATTTATCTATATATCTATATTCTATGTATTTATTAAATTCTATAGTATTTTATATTATATTACCTATTTATTTATGATAATTAGTATTATTTAAGTATAAAAAATATTAATTATGCCATTTTCATGTTTTTATTTTAATTCATAAGATTTCGTTTAAGATGGCGGCGTTGCGATCGCTTATAAGTGATAAGGCCGCCCAAATTGAACATTAAATGTTATTTTGTAAATTATTGTATGTTAATTATTGTATGTTATTCTATGCAAATGGCAAAAAAGTATTTGAATTGAATTGAATTGAATTAACAGATTACCAAACCTAAAGAAAATTGTCAAACAGTTCGACGAATAACAGTACTTACTCACGCCGTCATCAGCGACGAGCGCTGGTGTCGCGTTATGAGTGAACACCAATTATGTCTCTCGTCGCTGTTGCATAAATGAACTCGACACTGTTGTTTAGGGGAATAGCCCTGCAGACTGTATCTCATGTATATCATGATCTCAGTCGCCCGTGACCACGGGCTCAGCAGTGCGAGCACAGAACTTTATCGAATCGTTTGTTAACGAATGTTCGTATAGTATGGAGACGGTTTTTAAGAAAAAATTGTAATCTATCCATTGCCGCACGGCCAGCTTAAATAAATGTGTGCCTTGTTAATTTTGAATGTTTGTAAACATGTTGTACTCAAAAATATCTGTAAAATAAAAAATTACAATGTTACTCAAAACTTGCAACCGACTCCGTACTATACGAGCATTCGTAAACATTCGTTAATAAACGATTCGAAAAAGTTCTGTGCTCGCACTGCTGAAAAGACAACGAAACGTCGAGTTAACATTATACCAGGCCTGGCTCACTCCGCGCGGTACATCTGTTATTTACCTACAGCGAAACGCTCCGCCGGCGCATCTTGAATGGGTCGTGTGTCACGCGCGCGCCCGTCGTCGGGCCGTTGTAGATACCTACCTACCTAATAGCACTCACAGTAATTCTATGATCGAGGTCGCAAATAGTATTTAAAAATGGACATAAAAAGAAACAAATATTCAATTAGATTATGTTTAGATTTGATTATGTTCAATTTAGCAAACAAAACATAGGTAGTATTACTAATTATTCGTCGTAACTTTTTTTTCATTTTGTACTTTTGGTAAGTTGAAACAATATTTTTTACAAAGGTAGAATAACAGTAATACCTACATCGGTAGATACTTAATTACAAATAAGGAGATTAATTATTCTTCACTAGGCAGCAACCCTAACAGCGTAAGAAAAGATAAGAGGCATGCGATAGAAAGAGACAAAACTTCTAGGTATATAAATTTGCAGGTACGTAATGCTGTGCGAGCTGAATTCCACCGTATCGCGTCGTAGCAAGACTCGAATTTATTTAGATCTTCTTGCGGAGTAATTCTTCTGTACCAACTATTACTTATTCTGTGATTATACGTCACATACAGGGTGACTGGTGACAAATTTTAGATACTGAAGGAGAGCACTCTGTGTTCGATTCTGATCATAATTATATAATAAAAGTAAGTAGGTACTCAGTTTATCACTAGAATTCTCCATAAATAAATACTATGTTACTATTTCCTTTACATACAACTGAGTCGATCGCGGCACGTGACCTGGCACGCGGATTGTTGCCAACGCTAGCGTAACCATGCGTTACGTAAGCAATTCTTTAACTTTCGGTTAAGTTTACGCAGTAAATAATTAATATTTGTTTTTTATTATAATATTTTTCTTTATGTACGATCTCAAACTATCACGGCGTTGAAATTATATGCGATAAATCCGGTAAAAAGTGTTATATTTTAAATTATGAATCGTAAAAACTTAAGACAAAAGGAAGCTATTTTATGAAGAACCAGTGTTCTGTCATCTTCGACCTCATTTTCACTTACCATCAGGTGAGATTGATGTCAAACGCGGGCTTATACAAAAAAAAAACGAGGAAAACCGTTTTTGTATAATACAGTAGTTAATTGAAACGTAATGCTGCTAGACTGCCGGAAACCACAATAAGTAAGGACGCTCAGATTACAGTTGTATACTTAAGTTAAACTTATACTAGTAATTCGAGCTTATGGAACGATTAAAACAAGTAAAATCTTTCACGGATAACATTTGTGTAGGTAACGCAACATACTGCTTGAGCGCGGCTTATATATAAAGCTGAAGAGTTTGTTTGTTTGTTTGTTTGAACGCACTAATCTCAGAAACTACAAGTGGGATTTGAAAAATTCTTTTTGCATTTGATAGCCCATCTCTTGAATTTCCATTCTCCCAACAATTTCGGGATAAAATATAGCCTATAACCTTCCTCAAGAGTTGGGCTATCAAATGCAAAAATATTTTTTCAAATCCCACTTGTAGTTTCTGAGATTAGCGCGTTCAAACAAACAAACAAACAAACAAAAAAACAAACTCTTCAGCTTATAGATTGCTTATAGAGCAGTATAGATAACCAAATAACGTAAACATACCTAATTGTATACGCAATAAATTATTTAATTACAAATCTCGGTCTTTTCAGTACAGTCCGAAATAACAGGTCGACGACCGGCTGGTGTAGCGGTAACATAACAGCTTTTTTGGAAACAATTCCTTGGAGCGATCAGTTATCATCCTGTAATATTGAAACCGCGGTCGACAATTTTTATTCACAAATTTATGATATTATTGACAAAAATGTACCAACAGTAACGATCTCTAATAAATACAATTACCCAATCTGGTATAGCAAAAAATTAATAAAACTGATTAAAGAAAAAGCCAAAGCTCATTCAAATTGGAAATTGTATGGGAATGCACAAGAGTATGAAACTTTTTCATATTTGCGTGCCCAAGTAAAAAAATTGCAGACCAAATGTTATGACTCACACATAGAACGTTCCCAACAAAATATAAAATCATGCCCTAAATTGCTGTGGTCATACATTAAATCGAAAAGAAAAAATAATTCGGACTATCCTAACTTAATGACTTATGAAAATAACTTAATATCAGACCCCGAAGAAATTACTGCATCTTTTAACGAGTGCTTCTGTAGAAACTTCAGTTCATCCGTATCTTTTCCTAGTTCCACAGCTAAATCAGTAAATGTAATAAGTTCTGACACGTTAAATTTAATTCAGGTAGAAACGGACGAAATTTTTAAACTTCTTGATTCTGTTAACCCCCTCAAAAGTGCTGGTAGTGATAACATCCCACCAATCTTCTACAAAAACTGTGCAAAAGCTCTCACAACACCCGTAACTCTTTTACTTAATCGCTGTTTTCAGGAAGGGTATGTTCCAAAAATCTGGAAAACCGCACATATCATCCCTATACATAAAAAAGGCACAAAGGCGGCAATAGAAAATTACCGGCCCATCTCTAAGTTAAATATAATTAGCAAGTTTATGGAAAAAATTGTTCACCACCATATTAACTCCCATCTTATTAAGAATATACCACCTAACCAACACGGGTTTATCAGAGGACGTTCAACTAATACTAACCTTGCAGTTTTTACCCACGACATATTGCAAGGTATGGAGGGGGGATCGCAGGTTGATGTGATCTACACGGATTTTGAAAAGGCCTTCGACCGTGTGGATCACATCATCCTTTTGCGCAAACTGCAGGAACTAGGCATTTGTGGTGATCTATTGCGATGGATGGAATCCTTTCTCAGAAACCGTTGCCAGGCTGTAGTAGTTGGAGGATATAGGTCAAATTACGTAGATATTCCCTCGGGCGTGCCCCAGGGATCAACACTCTCTCCACTTCTTTATGCGGTTTACTTATATGATGTTAACTCATGTTTTTTGTCCTCGAAATGTTTAATGTACGCCGACGATACCAAAATCTACAACAAAATAAGCTCAATATCCGATTGCGTTAATCTCCAAAAAGACCTTGATAGCCTTAACCAATACTACAAAGACAACAAATTAAATATAAATATTAATAAATGTATGGTTATGACTTATACTCGGAAAAATATCCCTATTAAATTTAACTACAAAATTTCAAATACAGCTTTAAAAAGGGAAAAACAGGTTAAAGATTTAGGTATAACGTTAGATGACAAATTATCATTTAATGATCATGTAGCAAGCGTCGTAGGTAAAGCGTATAAGAACCTGGGTTTCATTTTGCGAGTCAGTAGACCATTCACTGATAATCACTGTATTAAAATATTATATTATGCCTACGTAAGAAGTGTCCTTGAGTACTGTAGTAATATCTGGAATCCTCAATACTTAATTTATATCGAAAATATTGAAAAAATTCAATCAATCTTTATCAGGACTTTAAATTACCGTTGTCAATATAAGATCCAAGATTATGAAATGTCCTGTCAAGTTCATAAGATTATGCCCCTTAAGGAAAGAAGAACCACGAATGACCTGATGTTTTTGCATAGCGTAATACATGGTACAGTTGATTGTCCCGAGCTTACGGGGCAGTTTCTCCAGCTCCGAGTACCCTCACGTCGAACAAGGCATACTAACTTATTTTATCTACCACAAGCATGTACTAATTATAATCAAAACTCTATTATATACCGAACATTAAAAACTTACAATAAATACTCTAGTTCTATTGATATATTTCATTGTAAAAAACACAAATTTAGGCGACAGATCACAGATTTATTCATATTAGGTTTGTAAAATATACACATTATAATAATAAAACGAAATTAGTACTAACAAAACTTTTTAATTACATAACACTACCCTTTCACACACACACACACACACACACACACACACACACACATACATACGCAGAGTCAAACACACATTATATAGGTATACACTGTTTGTAAATTATTTTCCCCATTTTATTATATAGGTACTTACATTAGAATGTTAAACCAAAGTAAAAGTTCTTTATTTATTTACTAATTAATGTTAAATTCATTTTTTGTCTATAAAATTTAAAACTGTCAAATATTACTTACATTATTACTTACTTACTTAAATATCTCCAACCAATGTAAGCTCTCTCTGAATATGTATTATTATATAAAATGTATACCGTCATTGGACGTAAGGGTTATCTCATAAGTTAATTTTATTTTTGTTAAGGTCTGTGGATTTTGTGATTTTAAATTAAATAAATAAATAAACATACATTGCCTTCTATGCCAGAGGTCCTGGGTTCGAATCCCGGCGACGGCGGATATTTGTGTGATGAACACAGATATAAGTCGTCAAGTCATGGATGTTTATATGTTTATTTAAGTTAATTCTAATAAAAAAAATGTATGTATATATTTCTTAAGTATATCAGTTATCTAGTATCCATAACACAAGTTCTTTAAGAAACTTAATTTGGGCTAAATAATGTTGTGCGAGTGTCAGAAATATTTATTTATTATTTATTTATAACAGGCGTTTTATCCCGATATTCCCGCAAGATTCAGATTCAAAATGGCGCGTGTAAAAGCGCGGGAAACAGTTTGTTTCATATTATGAAGATTTCAAAGGTAAAAGTAGGTATCTTTGTTAACGGTTAATTAAATTAGCTATTAATTAGGGAAACCAGTTCGAGAAATTTTACAATATTCACGTCGTTTACCCTGATTAGTTAAAATTGACCTATCGTGCATGTTATTCGCTAAAGGTAATAGGTAATAATAATAGGGTTGTCACCGCGTTATCACAAATTTATTTGTTTTATATTTTGATTAATATAAGAACACATAAGGGCAGAGGTTTTGAAGGCATTTTTGTGGGCGATAGGCTGACCCCCTGTCACTACAATAGTCTCTCTACATCTTTATAATACCTCCAAATTTGTCAAACGTGACATCAGATGGTCTTGTAACCTCTGGTGTTCTGCCTACCCCATAAGGGATACAGGCGTGACGTTATGTATTAAGGAACAAAGGTTTTTGTTTTTTTTTTGTTAGTATCCATCCAGGGATTTCGAATTGGCGATCTCGAGTCAAAATTGCATTTCATAAACACACGTATTTTTATTAGCAGGCGCAGCATACATAAGAAACAACTTAAAGTGTTACCTTTAATAACTGCAATCATTACATGCGGTTTAACGACAAAGTATGAAATTATAAATACTTACCAAACATCATAAATCATGATGCAAGTATTGCATGCTTTTTTACAACTTTGTAAGTATGTAGATCTATTATTTTCTTTGTAATATCAATCAATCAATCAATCGTAATTTATACAGGGTTGATTTGTAGTCACCGGCCAAATTTTTTTACACAATAAGTATCATTTATAGAAACGATTTTTGCAAAAAGAGTATTTATTTTTTTACATGGAAATTAATATATCCCCTAACACATAAAGCAAAGCATGGTAACTCTAAATTACCATTAAAATAAAGTCGACTACGTGCTACTACAAAACATCTCGTAGTACTACGTCGTAGTATTATCAACGAAATGCCGCGTCGTAGTAGCTATGTTCATCAACAGCGACTATTTTTTAAAAAGTTTGTGGTTCCATATTTCTGCTGTTTTTGTACTGAGCGACGCTAAAATAAATATAGGTAAGTTTATAATGTTTTAAAGAAGCTTACATTTAAATTTGGCTGGTGACCAAAAAACAACCCTGTATTTGAAATTTAATATGACCATATAAAGTCAGTTTCAGAGAAACCGACCCCATTCATGATGTCAAAGAAAAACCGACTAACAGCCCGTTCACACATGATCCGTTTTACTGGACACCTTTTTTGTATCGGAAATACGTATACTGAATACTGTGCCATATGTGAAGTCGCTCATACAACTCCATGCGCCATCGATGAAAAAAAAACGTGTCCTGTAAAACGTATTTAGTAAAACGGACAATGTGTGAACGGGCTGTAAGAGCAAGTTGGACTCGAGCAAGAAGGGTTCCGTACCATTATTTATAAAAACGGCAAAAATGTCATGACTTGTGGATGAGAACCCTAAAATATTAATTTCTGTTTTCAGTAGGTATTTGTGATTAATTTGGAAACTGAAATAAATCATCTGTGAGAATTTTAAGTTACTATATGTACCTCCGTCGTTGTGGCGCCGTGGTTACTGTGTGTATCATACGATATTACAGGTCAAGCAACGTTCGGCGCGGTCGGCAGAGCATTAAAAAAACCTACTTCACGTCAAAACTTTGGCTGAGTTATAATGTCATCAACGTAAACATTATCCGAAATCATTTTATGTTTTCAAAAATTTTAAATTTTCAAGGAATTACTCAGCCGATTTCGATGAAATTTATATGGGACCAACTATAAAGTATTCTCTATCATACGAAACAAGAATTTTCAACATCCCGAATATCGAGTATCAAAGCCACAAAAAGAAACATACAGACTAATTGAGACATACCTCCTCCTTTTTTGGAAGTCGGTTGAAAATATCCATCCATCCAATGTGCATCCATAGCTCAATGCACCTACTATGTAAGCAATTTGGTTGTGGCATGACATTGGCTCTCACAATTAGCTGTCTTGTGTTTGTTTTTTTTCATGTCATGATCAATTTGTACTGTATGTACCTATTTATTAATTCGTATAATTCTGACTGAAAAAGAGTGCCAAGAGTTTTTTCCGCCGGCTTTTTTTGTCTCTTGGTCTACTGTAATATCTTATTCAATAACTATCAACACCTTGTTAAAGCCGAAGTACATAATTGTGACGTCATTAAGCGGCCATTCGATGGTCTTATGATGAATAAAAAATGTTCATGTCATTTTCATTTCAATAGATTCAGTTCGGTGTCCGTCTTTCTGGTTGTCTGTCAAGACTCATTTGCTCAGGGATGCAGGGATATATCAATGTGAAAGACTAAAGTCCGCCATTTTGTGAAGCAAAAAGAAATCAAAAAGGTATTGTTAGAGGCGACTAAATCGAGTGCCTCTATATTGGTGTTAGGACCCTTCCAGAGTTCATCAGCAACCAATTGATGATATTTGGTGGTAATAACATACAACTTCACGCCTGTTTCCCTTAAGAGGTAGGCAGAGCACTAGAAGCTATAAAACCATCTGATGTCACGTTTGACCAATTTGGAGGTATTATTATGATGGAGAGAGACTATTGCAGTGAAAGGGGGTCAGCCTATCGCCCGCAAAAAGGCCAATAAAACCTCCGCCCCTTAACTGACTTTTATAAAACCATCTGATGTCACGTTTGACAAATTTGGAGGTATTATTATGATGGAGAGAGACTATTGCAGTGACAGGGGGTCAGCCTATCGCCCGCAAAAAGGCCAATAAAACCTCCGTCCCTTAACTGACTTTTATAAAACCATCTGATTTCACGTTTGACAAATTTGGAGGTATTATTATGACGGAGAGAGTATTGCAGTGACCTATCGCCCGCAAAAACGCCAATAAAACCTCCGCCCCTTAGCTGACTTTTACAGTTTGCCCGGGAAGAGAAGCAGCTGGCCCATTCTTCATGTTTTTCTTTCGCTCCCAGTCCAGCATGGTGGTAATAAATTCCAGCAAAGTTTAATGCAGAACCAGTTTATTGACGAACCCGTGTGCTACCATCTGCGACATCATCTGCACTTTCCATCACGTTAGATGGAGATCATAAACAATCAACGAATGTATTTGATATTTTCTTTGAATTTATACAGGATCTCCTTTAAAATGTCTTCTATCGAATAAAAATCGATTTATATTTGATCAATTGCATACATAATACAAGTAGTCGTGGTTACTGTGCATATCAAATGATATCGCAGGTTAAGCGCGCTCGGTGCAGCCGGTATTAAGATGGGTGACCGCCGACCATTCATTTCTCACGACTTCCGCAACAGTCGGCAACAGACAGTTAAACAGTCGGTCCCGGGTGCTGTATACTTGTATACAGTAGTCGCTAGGGTTTGTTAGAAGCCATTTCGACACCCTGAAATATCTGATATCCACCAACCAGCAGTGGGCCAGCTTGGTGGATTACGGCCTCAACCTCCTCGTCACCCAGAGGAGAGACTCATAGCCCTGCAATGGGGTCATTACACGGAGTTGTGATGATGATGATGATACATACATAACTTCACGCCTGTATCCCTTATGGGGTAGGCAGAACACCAGAGGTTTTAAAACCATCTGATGTCACGTTTGACAAATTTGGAGGCATTAAGGTGGAGAGAGACTATTGTAGTGACAGGGAGTCAACCTATCGACAAAAAATCTCAAATCAAACCTCTGTCCCTTAACTGACTTTTACAGTAGCAGCTGGCACATTCTATGTTTTTCCTTTGCTTCCAGTTCAGCATGAAAGAAGATCAAGTAATTATTATTGATCAAGTAATCGCGTATTTTTATCGAATTCTCCATTCGTCAGGTCTGCTGGTAGAAATTTCTATAGAAATAAGCTGTACCTTTGTACCTATTTTTCTTTACTAAGTATAAATTGTGAAATAAATAAATAACAAACATACAAAAATAAAAATAAATTAAAACATACACACGAATTTTTGATGTTGTTGAAAATTTAACTATCGATATTAACGCGAATAAAACTTCATATTTTACCGTATCGGTCGAGAAATGTTAACCGCTATTTAACCTAATATTGACAACCCTAATAATCATATGCAAAACTAACACATTTCCAGCTATACGGCAATTAATTTGAAAGCCGAATTGCTTGACTAGGCAACGTCAAATGCCAAGAAACAGTTGCATGCGTCCGTGCACGCGAGTGCTACAAAAACCGCCCGCTTAGATCAATATCTACCCGACTTTTACAAGCAGTTAGCTGGCGATAATTATCGATTGCGTTGCTTTTTTGTTTGTGGTTTTATTGATTATCGCGTTTGCATGGCGGAAAGGTAAATCTCTGTTTTTCAGATTTAAATGTAGGAGGTTTGTACTGGGAACGAAAGAAAAACACAGAATGTGCCAGCTGCTTCTCTTCCCGGGCATACTGTAAAAGTCAGTTACGGGACAGAGGTGTTATTGGCGTTTTTGCGGGCGAAAGGTCACTGCAATAGTCTCTCTCCATCATTATAATAGCTCGAAATTTATAGCCTCTGGTGTTCTACCTACCCATAAGGGATACCTGGGGTCAACCTGTCGCCCACAAAAACGCCAATAAAACCTCTGATCCCATATAATAATGAATCAATACCTATTATACAGGGTCATTGGTTATTACACCGGAATATTTTAAGATGACGTATCATTGTTAAAAAACTAACAGTCCGACTTCAATACTCTTTTCAATTTTGGATAGATGTTTATTTTATGATTAAAAAACTAAGTAAATAAACTAGTACGTCATTGTTTCGTTTTGATTTCCAACAGAAGCTACAGGATGTTTTACAAAACAGAAACGCTTAGGTACAAAAACAGCTGCTTTCCCAAAAAAAAATCATCATCTACAACTTTCTAGCTTTCCTACGAGGTAAAACAATTTGCTTACATACATACATACATAACGTCACGCCTGTATCCCTTATGGGGTAGGCAGAACACCAGAGGTTACAAGACCATCTGATGTCACGTTTGAAAAATTTTGAGGTATTACCTATAAAGATGGAGAGAGACTATTGCAGTGACAGGGGGTCAGCCTATCGCCCACAAAACGCCTTTAAAACAATTAGCATTTAAGCACAAAGTTATCGAAAAAAATGCAAAAAGAAAATCAAATACTTATACATAGGAATTGTACATAGGGGAGAACGGGCATGGTTGTCTTAGGGGTTGGTTGTCACAACTAACATCACGTGAGATTGCGTTCAACCTCGGGTTTAACCACCGATAAAAAAACACAATTTTGTTTTATATCTCGGGCAATTAAATCAAATCACGCCTGTCATTATCACTTCATGACACCAAGGTCACATTTTGTTTTATAATTGCTAATTAATTGAATGGCAAATGAAAATACTGTGAACTAAAGTCGTTGACTCTTTCTTAATCTGAATTTCAAGTCAGTCAGTATATTTTCAATATTTTCAATTTGGGTTGAGATAGGTACCTACATAAATTAAATTAAACTGGCAGTGGTCCCATTATTGCTGTTCGTGCGAGAACAAGTCAACTATTTGCGATTTTCTTGCTCAATATATGTAGATATACACATAACTTCACGCCTGTATCCCTAATGAGGTAGGCAGAACACCAGAGACCATAAAATAAAACATACATTCATATGTATGTTTCTTTTTATGTCCAGCAGTGGACGTCTAAAGGCTGTGGATGATGATGATACATACATACATAACCTCACGCCTGTCTCCCCTTGTGGTAGGCAGAGACAAGGGAACACCAATTGCTGCGATCCAGACATACCTCTTTCGCCTCTTCCACGTTCATCAATCTTTTCATACATGATCGCCGGTTACGGGTACTTTTGACTAGGCCCTTTTTCAAAATGTTGCCAATTTGATCGGAATACGTTCGCCTAGGCCGGCCCCTTCCAACAACACCATCCATGCTTGTTCTGTACACCTCTTTCGTAAATCTACTTTCAGTCATCCTTTCCAAATGCCCAAACCACCGTAGCATATCCTTTTCAATCTTAGTCACTACATCTTCTTTCAATCCACATCTCTTTCTTATTTCACTGTTGCGCACCCTATCACTCAATTTCACTCCACACATGCTTCTCAATGCCTCATCACAGCATTAATCCTGCTGCAATTCGGTTGATTGATAAAATAAAAAAGACTCATATATTAACAACTAGCTGTTTCACGCAGTTTTACCCGGAAATTTCTAATTCCACGCGAATATCGGGATAAAAATTAGCTGGTATCGACAAAGGACTTTGTCTACTGTGGGTATGCAAGAATAGAACACCCAGGACTGACTGCTTTAAATTTTGAACGAAATTAATAGTGATGATGTTTGCTATACAACGTGTACAAAAAAGTACTTTGGAGAGAAATATCGCCCCAGTTCTCCCCATTCGACAACACGACCGTTTTTTTATTTCTACTTATAGTTTTTCCATTATAAAGTTCTTAATATTTGTAGTAAAGTACTTTTTGAACATCCTGTAAAGGTAGATGCTATAGAATGTTATACGAATAGGCGTCTCTGTGACGATAACGCACACAAGAACTGTATCGCGTGGGATACTATGACATTAAACTCCGTGTAAATACTAATTAGTGCAAAAATAAAGGTGATCGATCTCTTCAAGTGTTCACTATAATATCATTCGATAGCAGATTAAGGCACGTTCGTCGCGATCGGTGCAAGGATGTGACTGCCAAACCTCATTACAATTTCGTTACTATAAAATGGACTTTCCTGAAATGTAATGGTCTGTATATCTGAGTACGGTCTTTATTTATTTATTCAAAAAAGACATGCCGACAACATTATATACAATCAAATCACAATAATAGGTCTAAAATGTCTTAATTGTAATATACATGTCAATACTAGGCACATGCAGCATTCTCAATATTTTGCGCATAACCTACCTAACGAAACTAGATATTTAAAAGCTAAAAAATAAAATAACATCAAATTAAATAATAAATAATTAAAACATACAACATTCAAATATAAAATGAAATACAAAATGTCAAAAAGAAATAAAAAGAAGAGTCTAGTCTTACACACACATACACAGCATACCTAGACTAGGTATTTCACAAACATTTAAGTTTCATGAATATTCCTAATAATTACTGTTTTTTTTTTGCCTGGTCCAAATCTTTGTTAATTATACCTACGAAATAAAGAGTTTTTTGACTTCCTCTTCTGTAGACACGCTGCCATCATGGACACTGAACAATCCACTACGCTGTAAACCCCGGGAAATAATTCAATGCAGTAAGCTGACAGTTCGAAATGTCAATAAGAAAAATAATGATACCAGTTAAAATCTTTGTAGTGTAAGGTACTGAATGAGAATGATTGAAATTGAATGGTACTTTTTCATTCGGTAGTGAATTTGTGGTGTGTACTTTATCTTTACAGATCCTCAATGAAATTAATTACTTACCAAACATACCTACCTAGTGCTTTAAAACGGTTACAGTAGAATTGAATTTAGTTTTTTGCTATTTTTAAAGTCGACAAAAAAGTAAGTGACGGTAATCATGCCCACTCTAGCAATGAGAAAATTAAAGTAGGTATAACAATCTCCAGTGATGTTATTTGTTCCTGGTATTATCAACGTAACTTTCGAAACAATTTAAAAATTATCGACAAAATGTATCGATGAACTTATAACTTTAATTCCAGCCTTGACGCAGTGGGTGCACGGGTAAATGCGAATTACCCCTCCACCCACTGGTGGGTGAAGGTGGTGGGTGGACGGGTCATGGCCCCTTGAGAGCCAAATTTTTCTTCTCGATTTAAAAATATTTTTAATAGTAAAAAATCCTTTGTTCACTTTAACCTCATTACTTATTTTTTCTTCCCTAAAGGAGGCACACTGGAATTGTCAATTTACTACATTGAATTTTTTGCCAGGGTATATGTTTATTAAGAAATCTGTGAGTAAACACATATTTTATTATTGTATATGTATATGAGTCTTTAAGTATTGCAAATATTAAATATATGTATGTATGTATAAAGATAATTTATGTGTGTATGTATATTTTAAATATGAGAACTTATTTTTTATTCAACATCATTTATATTTTTATACATATTTTGTTTGGTTTGCTATTGTACGACATGGCACCCTTAAACGCATATTAAATCCTCTGCCCTAAGGTTGTCTGGAAGAGATCGCTTTTTAGCGATAAGGCCACCTGATTTGTACTTGACGATTTGTTTCTCTAAATACATTTTTGGGAACAAGGTGTTCGTTCCCAATCCCCAGAAAAGGGATGGCAGGCCGCGGCCCATGGCCCGACGGTTGATGTCGGGAAGTCGTATATATGTTAGCTGCTATATAAACTTTGATAGCGCGATGTAGGAAACTTCGTCGTGTCGTCGTCGTTCTATGGCGCTTCGCTAGGTGTCGCTACACATTGTATATCGTATATTTATAGTTGTGCAATAAAGAGTTTTTATTATTATTATGTCCTACCCTTTTGTCCTCTATTTAATTAAACACACTCTAATTAGTTATATTTAGCAGACGATCAGCAAATAGATACCATTTACAAAAAATGACGCAAACCCAACATGTCGGACAGTAAAAACTGTTAAAAATGCAATAAATCTACGTTTATGAGTTTTGGCTCGCGTCATTAACGTTTGGTTCTGTAACGATAAAGATTTTTGTGGTTTTTAGACGAAATACTATACTTCCTATAGTTTGGCTTGTATCCAAACAATTCGGGGTGTCTCGGCCGTTGATGTTTTTGAACAATTATACAGACTGATTAGAACTTCGGTGCAAAGGTTTAAGGTGAAGTAAATACAGACAAGAGAAACATTTAAGTGTTAAATGTTTCTCTTGTCCGAAGAGTTTAAGTAAATCCTATACTAGTTTGAGCTCACCTGATAGATTTGACACAAGCCAATATGGGAATTTCTATCTTTACTGTTACTTAAACTCTATGGGTAGTTATTGAAACGGACCATTAGACGAAGTCTCACTATTATTATTTTTTACCACCGATTTCGTTTTTTTAGCCAAAATACCCATATTTATGGGATAGTCTTTTCTATTATATTTTACTAAAGTGTAATAATCTAAATAATCTAATGTGTAAGCAATCTAACCAAATAACCAAACATGTTCGCCAACCAAGTATTTTCATGGCACTTCATATTTCAGTGGCACTTCTGGTGCCACTGAAAATCAGCGTCATAGCATCCTTGCGATGCCATGGCTGCAAACTGAGTGGTTACCAATTGGTGGCATAGATCGGTAAATCTGTATCTGAACTTTGTTGACTGTAATTTTTTATTTTCTTCTATGTTCCAATAAATATATTCTTTTCTATATTCTATTCTATTCATTATTCGATTTTATGTATTTCTAT
This sequence comes from Stenoptilia bipunctidactyla, assembly GCA_944452665.1. NCBI lineage: Eukaryota > Metazoa > Arthropoda > Insecta > Lepidoptera > Pterophoridae > Stenoptilia > Stenoptilia bipunctidactyla. Next base: position 15,850,086 of record OX101747.1, on the reverse strand, counting down.
AAACGATTGAAGAACTGCTTCAATAAACAAAGATAGGTAAAGTTACAGTTCATTAAATTATTTATTTTTATCCCGCGTATGCCCTCCGTCTCACCCAATGGTACAGTCACTTGCATTATATGTTATTAGGTTCAAATTCCAATGAAAATCTATACATATTATAAGACGTGACTGTACAGAAGTACCCGTGGGAATTTCGGGATAAAATATAGCCTATAACCTCCCTCAAGAGTTGGGCTATCAAATGCAAAAAGAATTTTGCAAATCCCACTTATAGTTTCTGAGATTAGATCGTTCAAACAAAACAAACAAACAAAAAAAAACTCTTCAGTTTTATATATTAGTGTAGATATGTAGTTATGTGCCTCATGTTAATCTGAAACTATAAAAAAAAAAGTTTCCGAGAAGTACGCATTTTTTTTTTATAACTTAAATAACTTAATAATTAACTTAAAATGAAGACATCCTTTGTAAAGATTTGCACTGACATTTTGACATTTCGCGGCGAATGATAACTATTCCAATAGTATTAACACAGTACAGATATATACAGTAATTCAACTCGGCCGCATCTTTGAAATAAATGCCTACAGCCAGCGCCGCGGTCTGTTCACATGTGATATGGCTGCCCGCCTTCAGCGCTTAAATTATATTTGCCTACTTTGTGTTTACTTCCATTTTGTTTTGTGACTGCAAATATACTTTCTTTATACAAACAAATAAAATACTTTTTAAATTGAATTTTGTTCACTTCCTGTGTTCAACAAAAATACGTTTAGTCAGGCCTGGCTCACTCTGCGCGGATTATTCTCCATTATTTACCTACAGCGAAGCGCTCCGCCGGCATATTTCGAATGGGTCGTGTGTCACGCGCGCGCCCGTCGGGACTTTGTAGATACCTACCTACCTAATAGCACTCACAGTAATTCTATGATCGAGGTTGCAAATAGTATTTAAAAATGGACATAAAAAGAAACAAATATTCAATTAGATTATGTTTAGATTTGATTATGTTCAATTTAGCAAACAAAACATAGGTAGTATTACTAATTATTCGTCGTAACTTTTTTTTCATTTTGTACTTTAGGTAAGTTGAAACAATATTTTTTACAAAGGTAGAATAACAGTAATACCTACATCGGTAGATACTTGATTACAAATAAGGAGATTAATTATTCTTCACTAGGCAGCAACCCTAACAGCGTAAGAAAGGATAAGAGGCATGCGATAGAAAGAGACAAAACTTCTAGGTATATAAATTTGCAGGTACGTAATGCTGTGCGGGCTGAATTCCACCGTATCGCGTCGTAGCAAGACTCGAATTTATTTAGATCTTCTTGCGGAGTAATTCTTCTGTACCAACTATTACTTATTCTGTGGTTTAGTGTCAAAAAGCCATGTTTACTTTTGAATAATAAGACGGTCTTATAAATTAGCGACCGAAAAATACTTGCGTCTCGACTGAGACGCACGAAAAGATGTATTATTAAATTTTAAAGTATAAACAATCCGCATATTAACGTAAAGCTCAATCAACTATTGTTTTGGTATGCAGAGACTCGCGACTGGCCGCATGCCGAGATCGAGCCGCGTATGTATGGCTCGCGTTTCGTCCGTTTGTATGAAGTTGAATTACTGTTGATATCTGTACTGTGGTATTAACGATCAGCAGGGCTAGCATGCAACCATCGATAAATAGTCGAATCGACAAGATAAATATTATTTTGTTATTTTATCCTATTATGTAAGCTAATATGCGCACCATAATAGATAGAATTACTCGATTTGATACCATGATTAAGACCACAGAACCAAATTTGTCATAATCTTAATAAATTACATACACTAAATACCATATTCTAAGAAAATATCGATAAAAGGCTTTATCGTTGTCGACGGTAGCATGCTAGCAACGCAGGTGACCGGAACGATACAAGGTGTTTAAAAAAAACTAACAAAAAACGAAAAATCTTTCCTGTAACTAAACTATTGCTTACCTACTAACATTGAAAAATGACCTACTACTTTATTTAATAAAAAAAAAGGACGTGTGGCGCTCGGAGACTGCTGCGGTAAAGCTATTGCATTGCATTTTTTATCAACTTATGCATTTATAATTATTTATTTATTTTATTAATGCAGTAATGTTTGATCTAATATGAAGTTCCACAAGTTCCTAGTAGATGGCGCTGATTGTTTATTAAAGCCCGCATGTAAAGTTATGAAATCAAAGTATGGCTGTGCCGGTCGGAGTGGGGGGTGTTAGGTTTTTTTCGTTACGGAATTTCTGGATTCGGTTCCCACGCTCAAGGCCCGCGATAGAAGCAATGCAATAGCTTAAAAAGCAAACTAATTAACTATCTCCATACTTCCAAATAACCCCGTGTGTCAACGCAATGATTCGCATAAAGGGTTATGGAATGCTTCCGAGAAGCGCAAAGGTACTAGCCGCGATAGTCGAATAAGTGATTCTACTCCTAAATTTTTTAACGTTTAGATATGTATTTGCTTTCATTATAGTATCTTGTTAATTTGCACACGATGATGAATGCAAGTGTACGTACAAACCTAAGTAGGTTTTTGTTACACTTGTTTTGTAAAAATGTTATTGTATCTTTGTATTATTAATAAATAACCTAGATTCTTGATTCCCGTATACGCAGCAAGACCCTGTGTTTAATTCGATCTAGGTACAGCCACAGTTGAACGTCCGTAGTATTTAGTGCCTTCGAAAAAGTATAAATAAAAAAATAAGTTATTTTCCATCAGGACACTCAGCCGTTTGAAGATCTTCAGAGTCAGACCAAAGATATACGGCCCCAATTAGCCGACAGTTTGTTTGAAAACTTTTATTTTAATGCACTAGTATTACCGCTAAAATACTATCCATTTTGATTAAATGTATTGTTTTTATAAAGTACTAGCAAAATGCTGATAAGAAATGTGACAGCTGACAGTCACATTTCTTATCAGCATAAGAAATGTGACTGTCAGCAGTCACATTTCTGAAAACGTAAAAAAATAAAAGGGTCCTGCTTCACAGTTTCACAGGGGATTCCTCATACATACATACATAATTTCACGCCTGTATCCCTTATGGGGTAGGCAGAACACCAGAGGCTACAAAACCATCTGACGTCACGTTCGACAAATTTGGAGGCATTATAATGGTGGATAGAAACTATTGCAGTGACAGGATGTCAGCCCATCGACCACAAAAAAATCTCCAATAAAACCTCTGTCCCTTAACTGACTTTTACAGTTTGCCCGGGAAGAGCAGCAGCTGGCACATTCTATATTTTTCCTTTGCTCCCAGTCCAGCATGGGAGTAAAATAATAATAATTTGAAAGAAGTATAAATGAACTTTTAAGGTACTAAAATGCCTCTAATCGGGGCCGTATACCAATGATCTGAAGATCTTCAAACGGCTGAGGGTCGTGCTGAAAAATAACTTATGATATATTTGCAGTAATTAAGGTAGAATTTTCAACCGACTTCCAAAAAAGGAGGAGGTTCTCAATTCGTCTGTATGTTTTTTTGTGTCTTTGTTACACGATATTTCGGACAATTATGATTTGACTTTGAAATTTTTTGAATGAATATGTATGATTTTGGAGAATGATTACGTTGATGACTTTGTAGGAACGGTTGTTTATTCCCACTCCCAGAAAAAGGATGGCCCACGACCCAACAATTGACGTCGGGATGTTGTATATAAGCTTAGTCGTTATAAGAACTTTGATAGCGAGATATAGGAAGTTTGTCGTGTCGTCGTAGTTCTATGGCGCGTCCCTAGATGTCGCTACATCATTATACCTAATTCAGCCAGTTTTTACGTGAATTCGGTTTTTTTAATGTTCTGCATTCGTTGATTATTTAATTTATACTTTTAGGAAGGTACTAAATACTACGGACGTTAAACTGAGGCTGTAGATCGAATTAAACACATGGTCCTGCTGCGTATATGGGCATAGATTCTTGTTACCAATGGAGAATTGACAGCCAATCTATGTTTGACTCATGGTCAGCGCTTAAAAAAACCTTTTATAATACGGGCTTCATCATCATCAACACAACTCCGTGTAATGAACCCACTATTCTTCACTACATAGTATAAAACAAAGTCGCTTTCTCTGTCCCTATGTCCCTTTGTATGCTTAAATCTTTGAAACTACGCAACGGATTTTGATGCGGTTTTTTTTAATAGATAGAGTTATTCAAGAGGAAGGTTTATATGTATAATAACATCCATTAAATAGTGGAGAAGTACTGTTATTTTTGAGGTTTCTAATGTGATGTCGTAAATCATTACATTTTTTCCGCTTACATTGCAAACGCAGGCTGAACCCTACCTGCCTTATTCCAAAACAAAGTTTAAATGTAGACCAGGTTTAAACCAGGTTTGGTCTATATTTAAACTATGTACTAAAATAAACAGTATTACAAAATGTAGTTTAACGCTTAAACCTGGATTTTCTATGGTACTAAAGTTAAACCACCGAGACCCCTAGTTTATCTGTTGCCTTACTTTAGTACCACAGTTTGTGACATTGTTGACGCATTATTTTGAGGTTAGCTTGAGTTATATTTGGTGAAAAATGGATTTTTACACAATTGATATGATGGATTTGGAAGATTTGGACATGCTCGAAACTTCTCGGCGACCCAATAGGCTTCGTCAGCGTGTGAATCCTTTCGATTTGGAAGACGAAGATTTTAGGTACAAATACAGATTTACAAAACGTTTCGCTTCGAAAATTGTAGATCTTGTGCGTGATGATTTATCCCTCGACCCTCGGGGATGTCCGTTGAGCCCAGAGCTCCAAGTAGTTTGTGCTTTACGCAACTGGGCTCGCCACGAAGTAAGTTATATTGATTTTTATTGTTATATTATACACCTACATAATTATCTATCATTTACATATTAAAAAGATAACATGTTGTTTTATTTGTGTGTATTTAATCATGTTACTGCTTGTCCATAGATTCAAGATGACACAGCCGAATTACATGGAGTGTCTCAACCCGCAATAAGCAAAACCTGTGAAAAGGTAGCAGAAGTTTTGTCACAGATGTCCCGGAGATTCATAAAAATGCCTGCTACAATACATGAACAGGAGGAAACCATTAGGAAATTCCGAAGCATTGCTGGATTTCCTACTGTAATTGGTGCAATTGACTGCACACATATAAAAGTCAAGAAGTATAACACAAATGAAGGGCAACTATTTATTAATAGAAAAGGATTTCCTTCCATAAATGTACAGGTAGGTACTTACTTACATCAATAAATTAATGTCAGTTTTTTTATGCCCATTACCAAGCTTGTGTTTGTCAAAGATTTGTTTCCTATTATTGAAAGTTTTGATTAGTAGTTTCAAAGATTATTCCTAACAAACACACAATAGACTTCATATTGCATTAAACAGATTTAAATGTTTTTCTAAAAATAACAGATTTTACAGACTCCATTGTACTGTAGAGTTCTGATAGTATGTATGTTTCAGGTAGTTTGTGATGCTGACCTCAAGATAATGGACATCGTAGTAAGATGGCGGGGCAGTGTCCACGATTCTAGAATATTTAGAGAAAGCAGAATTAAACATAGATTTGAGGCAGGCGCTTTCTCTGGAATATTACTTGGGGACAGTGGTTACCCGTGCACACCATATTTGTTCACACCCATACTAAACCCCTCAACACCACCAGAAGAAAGATACAATAGGTGCCATATCCGTACTCGCAACACTGTGGAGAGGTGTTTTGGTTTGTGGAAACAACGTTTTCGTTGTCTGTTAAGGGGCATGTATGGAAAAGTAGAAAATGTAAGAAAAACCATTGTGGCCTGCGCCATACTGCATAATATTGCAATAGATATGAGGGAAGATCTATTCCCTGGTGAGGAAGATAGCATGGAGCAATCTTTGTCTCAAATGCCCAGAAGCAGCGGAATACCAAATACTCTGAGAGGGAATATTCGGAGGAGACAGTTTATTGAAACACATTTTCAATAAGATCTAGTTGTTTAATATTATATTTATTTGGTTATACATTATTCTTGTTACTTTCTAAGATACTTATTTCTAATTCTAATTTTTTTATTTTTAACTTTGCTATTTTTATATTAAACTGATGTTCTTCTTCCATCATTTCAAGGTGCCTTTTTTTAAAATCTATATTACTCTGCACAATTGTATGGCGCTCTGAGTCATTTCTGTAAAACAAATAGAATTTTATAGGTTATTGATATTAATATACAAAATATTTTTTTAAGTAAATATATATAGTGTTGGACAAGCATATCCTATTTCCTGCTAATCCTTTCCTACTTATAAATACAAAAAGAGGTGTGTATGTGCCTATGTATGTTTGTTACTATTTCACACAAAAACTACTGAACAGATTTTGATGAAACTTCGCAGTTTATACATCAGAATAATACATGGGCTGTAAATTATTCAAGTACTCCAAGCAGTTCCTTCAAGATGCGGGTGAAACCGTAGGCGGAGAGCTAGAAGTTTAATAATTACCTATTTTGAAAGCCTTTTTCTTTTTTATTTCTGTTTTTTGTAGTGATGGAGGTTTCATTTTCATGTCTTGTGTTCATTTTGGGTCGGTTATCTGCAACTGATATAAATGGCTATAGTAGGTAGGCTGGCTAGGAAGCAGAATAAAATTAAGCTTTTGCATTTAATATTTTGTAATTACCTTGTTCCTCTGCCACAATCTGTTCAGAGATATTCATATTTATAGTGTCGTCGATGATCATAATAGACTCACGACTAGGCCCAGGTTTTGGGTTAGTGTAGTCTATTATATTTTCTTTGGGGGTCTAAAACAAAAATTCCAATGATACTCTAGTGAAATGAGGCAAATTAATCATTTTAAATAAAAAAAAATAGGTACCATTGCATCACTATCGTAGTCATTAACTTCAATGACGAAATCATGAGGAGCAATCGCCATGATTGCCAAGTCCTCGTGAGAAGGTGAAGGTGGTTTTTCACCGCCGCCGGTTTTAACTGACTCCCTCCTATGAGTAGATAAGTTGGACTTGGCAGACAATTTCATTCTCTTCCAAGCCAACTTCATCTCTTCGACTGTGCGATGCTTGCCGGTTATTTCATTGAATCTTAAGAAAAGGTAAATTTAATATAAAAGCAAGTAAACAATAACTAACAGTAATTCATATCAAAGTGGTTACTTACTTATTGGATATGTTCTTCCACTCTTTGACTTTCAAGATATTGACTGCCGTTTTTGTGGATTTGTCTTCTATGATGTGGGCTGACTGAGCTATAAGTTCACGTAATATATCCTATAATAAAATAACAATAGTTTTAACGATATAGTAAATAGATAATGGATTACACATTACATTATTAAATATTTGTTTTTACTTTACTAACTTTCTCTTCAGGACTCCAGTTTTCACTCCTTTTTTTCTTCTGGAACTCCATACTTACACAAAATAAATAAATACGAATGCTGAATTCTCCAAATTACTATACGCAAGTTCAGAGTGCTGAAAAAACAGTCTCGAATTTCGCGCCGTAAGCATTTTATTTTCTTCCATAAAGAAAAGACAGTAAACCATGTCCATACAGCCTCATTTGACGTATGAATCCAATAGAAATGAATGAATGGTTGTCGATTTTAGATTTTTAATCTGTTCAACATGTTAGAACCACGAATGATTTCTGGTCTATCTGATTCTCGAATAGTCTCGGTTTTGTAATAGGAATGTAATTTAAACCTGGCTTTGACTTTATTACCGTAACAATCCTAGATCTTTTAGTCCTGGTTTAAACCAGTCCTAAAGCATTTTTTTGTAATAAGGGTGTACGAGTTTTATCAAAATAATGTACTATGTATTGTACACATTGAAAAGGTGTACAGAAAAGTCCGTGATGGTATATGTCTATCTCTTATGGATAACCCACAATAACTTCTTTTTGTCATTTACTTTTTACGACAAATAATGGCTAATTTTCGAAGCGATTTTAACCAATACAGCATTAATCCTTAACCAATTAAATACTTTGAATACATTGTTCATTTAATACAGATCTATATGGCTCTTTACACCGTATAATTTAAGTGAATATTTTCGAAGATATTACAGATTTAAAAATTGCGGGAAGTAGCGTTTGCGGCGGTAGGGCCGGCCGCCCGGTGCGGGAAGAGCGTGTATCAGCATTGCACCCGTGCGAAGCCGGGGCGGGTCGCTAGTTTATTATAAATAAATAAATATTTCTGACACTCCACACAACATTATCTAGCCCAAATTAAGTTTCTTAAAGAACTTGTGCTATGGATAGTAGAAAACAAATATACTTAAGAAATACATATTATTGTATTTCATAAACATATAAAATAGTATATTATGTAACAAGTGAGCTAAGTTGCTAATTACAGTCGAGGCTGTGATTTGAGCCTGAGCCGCAGGCGAGGGCTTAATAATGAGCCGAGACTGTAATTAGCAACGCTCACGAATTACAATCAGGTGATCCAATCAAAGACTCGCTTCCCTTTTTATGATGACACGAAAAACTTATGAAAAAATTATGAAGATTGCAAGAGATTGTTTGATGAGTGAATTTGTGCCCCGAAATATTGGATTCGATTACTTAATACGGCAAGATATTATAACACGGTGTTTAGCTATACCAAATGCTCTTTTTGGCGCTCCCAACGAAGGACAGAGAAAAGCAATAATTATACAAGATGGAACATACATATATTTACAAAAAAGCAGCAATTATTATTTTCAAAGAAAGTCGTACAGTCTGCACAAGTTTAAAAACTTAGTAAAACCATACATTTTGGTGTGCCCAGACGGCCATATAATTGATATTTACGGTCCTAACGAAGCAACGAAATCGGACGCGTCCATCTTGCACTCAATACTGAATAATGTTTTCGATCCCTTAAATTATTATTTTTATTATTTAAGTGACGTGTTTATTCTCGATAGAGGATTTCGAGACGTAATTGATGAGTTGAAATCGTTTGGCTACAATCCTTTCATGCCATTAAGTAAAAATGAAAATGAAACACAATTAAATACTTTGCAAGCAAATCAGTAAAGAAAAGTGACGATGTGCAAATGGGTTATCGAAACCGTCAATGGGCGTATAAAAAACCAATTCCGCCAATTGCGCCATCAGTACTTCAATAAAGCAGCAAACCACTTAATTGAAGAAGTAAAAATAGTAGGAGCTCTATTGAATGCATTTGGAAAACCTTTACAGGACCATAGACTGGCCCAAGAAATAATTGAAGAAGTTCACAGGAGAGAAAACGAAGAAAACGTATAAGGTAATTACGTAACTGTAAACAACTTAAACCGACATAGAGTTGAGTTCCAGTCCATAGACGCTAACGTACCTGGCCTAGATGAATTCCCCACATTGTCACAAGATAATTCTTTTTTCCCTTGGAACTTCCCAATTAAAGCAAGCCAGGAGTTATTACGGGGAGCATGTCAAAAATGGTTCATATATCATAAAAGTGTGTAAAGAAATGAACCCCTTAAATCTGCATGAAAGCAATATGTTTTATAATAATCCTTGGCTTTTACGAGGAAGAATCCAATCAAGGCACACAAATAGACGTATTTATTACATATATATTTTGATATAAGGAGATGTTGTTGGAAGGGATGCAATAGTGGGCTACTACTGTACGTGTCATAGGAATGAGGACATTGGGTTGTTGTTCTCACACCATGTCAATAGTTTGGTTTTTGGGATGGGCCAGGTACCAAGAAAACTTGTCGCCTTCAGCAATGTTTTTAGACTCTACTATTTTGCGTCATGATATAGAAAATGAGGAGTATGAGGAAACATAGCTATAAATTCCAATAAAAAAGCAATCAAACAATGTTATCATTTATGTTCATGTTACAAAGTAAAAGATTATTTTATTCTGTATTTTTTTATACAAAATAAACGTCTACGTCATTAAAAATAAATATTTATTTATCGTACACCCTGTATATTATTAAAACTAAAGATAAAAATTAAAATATATACTAAATAATGTTACTTCGTACAACAATTCGATTTCTACTGCACTCAAAAAGCTAAAATAAAAAAGAAGAAATATTGAATTTTTTTCGAACTTTAAAATTCAATATCTACGTAACGTTGCTCCGTAGGATAATATTTTTTGTAGTTTAATGTAAGGTAGTATTAGGCCTACAATACCCATCACATTTCATCACTGGCCGCGAGAAAACAAAAAGACGCCAAAATTACCCATACCCCTTTGTTTTACTAATATAAGGTGCAAACATTTAAAAATGTATATGGATTTGAAGTGGTATAAAATCTCTTTGTTGTTTCTGAAAATATTTAATGTATAACCCGGATTATGTCCGCCACTCCCGGGCTTCGAACCCAGAACCGCTGGCATAGAAATCAATGTAGGTATGTTACCACTACACCAGCCGGTTTTCTTATTTATGCTTCATGTTTATAACTAAATATGACACATAATCTCACTAATATGCTTTTGTTAAGGAAGCCGTAGCCTTTATTACATTAGGTAAAACTGCAATTGGATAAATAGGGTGAGTGGTGTGGAGTGGAGAAAGGTGACGGGGAAAGATCAAACTATTTTCTAAAATCGTTTACGAGAATGACATACATTCTTGGTCAATACTAGTCTATGGAATTTAATGCCCTGAAAACAAAATAACAGACTCAAGCATCAAAACGCCTAAGGAAACAAAGACAAGACAAATATTTTGATTTTTGTATTTCAATCTTACCCCACCGGGGAAAGATCAAAGTGGATGTTCTCAAACATTGCTGACCGATTGTTTAAAGTAAAATTGATAATAAAAGTTAAAGGCGAAATCAGAAACAAACAAAAAATCTGATTTTGTTACATTTGTCATATTTGGTAGCATAATATTATTCCAAAAATCTTACTCGAAAATTGATATGTTCATCTTACCCCATCAAAATGTAATGGGTAAAGATAGAAAATTGTGTCAATTCCTAAAATACGAGTAATGGCAAAAAAACTATTTAATAACTCAAACGTAAATAAAAAGTAATTATTAAGTATCCAAAAGAATCACTTGTACCTAGCTTTTAATGATAGTTACAGGATGCGGGGTAAGATAAAAATACTTGAAGAAACACGCAAATAGTCAGATTGTATAATTTTGTAAAAAAAAACATGTTTCTGTGCAATAACCTTCAAACATTGACTATGTCATAGGAGAAAATTAAATGGCGGCTTAAACAGTGCTACAAACACTTCAAAAATCTGCTAGATGTGGCGTTATTGTTGACTTTCTGGCATACCCCGTTTTCCATCCTCCCCCCACTCACCCTACAATAATTACATACATACAATGACGGAAGAATATAAAACAGTACCTACATAATAATAATAATAAAGACAATATTTATTACAATTTAACCACAGCCACGAGACAGCCAAGGCTAAGCCAATTCTGATGCGGTTTCAACAATATGTACAGTCACGTGAAATAACATGCATACAGTTCGCAACTTGTTCGAAAATGTATACATCTTATGGCACGTGACTGTACCTTGTGTTAAGTTTATCTTTGGAATCTTTATGATGAAGGAAGAATTACATAAATAAATAAATAATCAAAATAAATACATCACGTACCTAAATTGATAAACCAAATGTGTGGCCCCACAGTAAGATCTTATGTAAGCTGTGTTTTGGAGACAGGGACTAGGGGCACGGTAACACTATATTCAGTACTTCAACTGCATACAAACCGACGAAACACGAGCTATAGGTACCTACGCGGCCCGATCTCAGCATGCGCTCGATATGCGGCCAGTCACGAGAGTCTGCATACCGAAACCATTGTTGGTTGAGCTTTACGTTAAAATACGATTTTTTCATACTTTAAAATATAATAAAACATAATTTCGTACGTCTCAGTCGAGGCGCAAGTATTCTTCGGGGGTTTAATCGTCAACAGGGTTTTTTGTCACAAAACGTATTTTTATTGAACACTTCTTATTCAATTCGTTTTTTCGTATTCAATTCACAAAGTATTTCATTTGTTTACCTTACATAAAAAAGTAGGTATATTTACAGCATGGAACAATATACTCTCTTACGAGAGAAGAACGATTACTTCATACTTCGTAAATGCATACATACAGCTCACTAGCGCTTCAGTTAATGCCATCCGCAACTTTTCAGTGTATTAATAGATCCACTTTACCCAGTAGTAATCTATGCAGTCTATTACTCTAAGATAGGAACTTAATGTATAATTGACGGGTTGAAAACCATTGGGGTATAAGTGGCACCTGTACAAAATGAAGAAAAACTGAATTTTGTAAATAGTTCAAAACTCTTTGGTAGAAGAGTTACAATAAAACACGTTATGTTTTTAGTGTCAAAATGCAATGTATTGGGTACAAAATTATAACAATAATATAAAGTCTTCATTAAAAAATGGAAAAAGAAAATCACTTGTACCGTTGTTGTCCATAGTATACCTACATAGAATAATTCACTTAGATCAGTATGGCACATAACAGTCTCAATTTTTACTTGTATGCACTTATATCAGTTTTACATATTTTTATTACAGATATCATATAATCATTTACTTAATCCCCTTAATCAGTCCCTTTTCCAACCATTATCTAAAAACTACTGCACAAAAGCGTCAATTTCGCAAATAAACAAACAAACAATTACAAAGTATTTAGTGTCACTATCACAATATAAAGTGTCAATTTCGCACTGAACAAATAGCACTTCCGTAAAAACACAGCTTACAGATTTTCAAATCAAAAATTTTACAGGTTTTCAAATTAAAAATGGGTTGCTGAAATTACGCAGTTAACGCAATGAACCGTTTTTACAAATGGCGTCAGTCAGTGGTTGGCGATGGATGATTGTTTGTCTTTGATTGTCACTTTTGAGAAGATTGACATATAGACTTACGTCAAAGCAAAGTACTTTAAAGCTTTCTCATTCATACGTATAGATTTGTCCCACTTTGGCTCCGGCTGCCATCGACAGCATTGGCTAATAAATTAGTAAACTCCCCCTGATTTACAGTCACAAAACTAAATGGAAGAAAACACAAAGTAGGCAAATGTAATTGAAATGCTGAAGGCGAGCAGCCCTGTCACATGTGCTTGGACCGCGGCGCTGCTGTAGGCATTTATTTCAAAGATGTGGAAGCCGAGTTGAACTACTGTAGATACCTGAACCGTGCTAGGGGTATCGTAGTAAGTATACACCCAGGACCGAGCCAGCAGAGCGATCACAGAAGTTTATCGATTCGTGTGTCAACAAAACTTTTAATAGCATGGAGTCAGTTGCAAGTTGTATGCAACATTACAAATACTCTAATGTATAAATAAAACTAATGTATAAATATAATATAATAGCTTCTATGCTGGGCTGGGAGCGAAAGAAAAACCTAGAATGAAAGCTGCTTCTTCCTGTAAAAGTCAGTTAAGGGACCGAGGTGTTATGGGAGGCTTTTTTGTGGGCGATAGGCTGACCCCCTGTCACTGCAATAGCTCTCCACTATTATTATGCCTCCAAATTTGTCAAACGTGACATCAGATGGTTTTATTACCTCTGGTGTTCTGCCTACCCCATACGGGATACAAGCGTGAAGTTATGTATGTATAAATATAATAGTAGACTCCAGAAGATCAACCACTCGTTCATGGGTCAATGTGTACGCTTTTATAATAAAATTCCAAAATATTTAAGATATATAAGATATCCGGATGCAAGATGATGAGATTATTAATGGATTAACAACCATTGTTATTGTGTATTTTTAAAAGTTTCTTGCCACTTCTTCTCAACAGATCGACTTTCCGAAGTGGTGGTAGATTCAGTTCAATTTGTAAATTGTTTGACTTATTTCAAATGTATAAATACTTACGAAATAAAGATTCTTTTGACTTTGACTTTTAACTATTTAACAATATAACATGTTAACAAAAATTTAAAGTAAACACACAATACACTTGACCTTTGGGAAGATAGATGAGTTCGAAGATGTAAGCACAGGGGTTAAAAAAGGCAATAGCCTTATTTTCTCCTACAATCTAATTTATAAAATTCTCGTGTCACAGTTTTCGTTGCCATAGGTACTCCACCGAAACGGCTTGACCGATTTTGATGAAATTTTTTGTGCTTATCCGGTATCTATGAGAATCGGCAAATATCTATTTTTTTATTTTTTATTTATTTATATGGCAAAACAACGTTTGCCGAGTCAGCTAGTAATAATATACTATAATTACAAACTACCTATATTATAAGAGGTAATTCCTTATTAAAATACTAGCTTACGCGTTTTACCGCGCAATTTCGATTCCCGCGGGAATTTAGGGAAAAAAAGTAGCCTATGTGTTATTCCAGATTGTAGGTAGTCTATTACTGTTCCAAATTTCATAAAAATCCGTTGAGCCGTTTTGCCGTGATTGAGGAACAAACATCCATACATGCAAACATTCACATAGTAAGATTTCCGGAACACATCACCGCCGGAGCGGTGATACGTGGCGGCAGATTTGATATGAACGGTAATTCGGATTAGTCGCTTTTAGTCGCGTTTATCCATGGGCAGTAGGGCTATTCTTCCTCGGCACGTTTTATACAACGTGTAGGTAACATAATGAAGAGATAATACTTAAGGGGATTGTATGTTTAGTGATGTTGTTTATAAGTAACAGTAACATAAATTTGTTATCCTTACGGTTCGGCCGAAAAACAAGTTCAAAGTTTAGATAAAAATATCTAAGTGTCAACCCTAAAAACAGCTGTTAGCTTTTGATGAAATCTATTCGATGACAGATGGCGTAAAAATTAAGTGATGGGTAACAGACAGATACCTACTGCAAAGTTCAGCCGGTGCGGAAAGGACATAAGGTCACTGACTGCGGCACAAGTCTTGTTTTAGCTTATTAGGTTGACTAGGGTTGTCAAAATGTTTTGTTGTAAAATAATCAAATAAACTTGTATGAAACTCTATACCAGCACTGATCATACTAATCCTTTACTGTATATTCTACGTATGGTATAGAAGCTAACCCTCAAGTTTCATAAATTCCTACGAAATTATTTCGTTATTAGTTGTTTAGCAGAAATATGTGACAATGTTTTACCTAGAATTCAATAAAAACGTCGTGGTCTAGATTTAATGAAGGTACATTAGAAGTCCTTTGACAGGTATTGTTATACACTATTCGTTTACACTGTTGTATCTAAATACCTTTTTAAATATTACTATAAGTACCTACCTATAAAAAAATGCGTATTACACAACTGAGGCTCGCGCTGTTTAACGAATCTAATGTCCGTTTCTTATTATTTGTAACTAACAACAGTTTACATAAATCTACCCGCATGCGAAACAAAAAATTGAATATAAGAATTTACGTACCTCACCACTGCAAGTCTAAAGTTGATTTCATCTTTATAATATCACCTGTTCACAGCTGTATTTTCTCTTATTCAAACAATACACTTTGTAAACACAACTTTTATTAACTTACTTATGATTTTGACACTTGAAGTAAAAGTAACTCTCTTAACCCTATACTTGGCAGAGAATTTTTTTTCAAAAATAAAGTTTTTAGGCCACTTTATTATGTTTGTAGAAGGGTTAAGACCCCAGGAAAAATATAATAAAAAATCTATATATTTTAGTTTTTAAGATTTATTATGTATCTTTAAGTTCACATTGCCATGTAATCAAGGAATAAGTAACTAAAAAGTTTGTGTATTGACATGCACACCGCCATGTCTACACTGAGTAAAAAATAAGATAAATTAAATGAAAACCATTTCAAAAATGTAAATATAATTTTGGTTTCATTGCTATACGAAACAATAAAAGTGATCTAAATAGTATGAGATCCTTTAGGAACCATAATTATACAACAATAAAACGTTTGCCTTTATAAAACTCTCTATAACAAAAGCAATTGAAATAAATTCAACTAAAACCTCATGTATCAAATAGAAAAGGCAGTTATAATGACTAAAAATCCTTATGGAATTATAATTAACAATAGAAGGTTTTATCTTATAAAACATAAAAAAAAAATATAACAACAAAAAGTATAATCCTCTAAAAATAAACTTTTAAATTTTTTCACTAGCCAACACAAAAGCTGGCTACTTATTAAATCAGTTGGAATGTTTTGAGATCATCAAATCTAAATCTAAAGGAATCATTGTATTTTGGATTTTACAAAATAATATATAATGGAAATCCAAGAAACAATTACGACCTTCTACCAAATATAGCCTAGTTTTACATTTTTCACAGTAATACTTGGTTTGATTTTTTGTACAATTCTTACACTGACCCTTTGTTGTGAAAGTTGGAAGGTGTCCGACTAAATCAAAGCGAGTAGCATCATCAGGCCTCTCTGCTACAGGATTCTTCACTTTCGGGACAGATTTCGTGAGAGCATCAACTTTTGACAGCGAAGAACTTCTTTCAAAACTAAGCAAGTGTCTGAATAAAGCCCCACGGAATTGTTTCAGACGTAGTAACCTTTTTTTATCGCTGTTCTCACGTCGATAAAGCAGCCAAGCGTTATTTACGCAAATATCTAAGATTTGTGAGAACAGTGCTAGATACCAACGATGTCCCTTCAATTCTGTGCGGTATAAGGCGACCAACATGTCAGCCAAATCGACGCCACCCATGTTAGCGTTATATTCTTTTATCAATTTCGGACATGGGACCAGACCTTTTTTCTTTTCTTCTTTCTTGTACCTTTGTATGACCTGTACAGGATGAGCGTCGACGTAAGAACTTGCAGCCAAAACAAATTTATTGTCGAACCATTTCACTATAGCGAGGTTATTTTCGTTTGAGACTACCTGTGCAAATGCTCCTCTGCCCTTCTTTTTTAACTCCTTGTCTGTCGGTAACTTAGTCTCTGCTCCTCGAAGTCGATTCCATACTCTTCTCTCAAATGATGCAACAATTCAATTGAAGTGAAAAAATTGTCAAAATATAGTACAGAACATGGCTTTTCTGCTATGGATTTAGCTAAAGCAATTACCATTTTAGCACCGAGGCCCATCCCGTTTTCTTTTATAGAAAAATTGTGATAACGAAACGTATCTTCGCCTCCATAAATTATAAAATCATGGACAAGGCCTGTAGGTGAAGCACGAACAAACAACTTAAACCCCCATTTCTTAGGCTTATTTCGCACGTACTGCTTTCTACTGCCAGCTCTGGTGCCCTTGTAGGGCACCATCATCTCGTCAATACTAAAATGTTTGCCTTCTGGAATATGGGTTGCACAGTTACGGCGGACTTTTTCCACTAATGGTCTTATCTTGTAGTACCTATCCCCATCATCTTTCATACTATCGTTAAAATTAAGGAAGCGTCGTATAGTCTGGAACCTTTTCAGTGTCATAACATCGGCTATTTTAGGGTATTTAAATTCATTGGACCAATAGTCAGTATACGCTGGCATATTGACGACTCCCATGAGTATGTTAATCGCTAGGAAATCCTTTATTTCATCTTTGGTCAAATTGATTGAGGTGCCTTTTTTCTGTACCGAATAAAGTTTAGTATGTTCAACCAATAAGTTAATCATATCTTCTGAAAAAAAAAAATTAAAATAATCTAGTGGTGACTTCTCCAGATTAGTATTACATTCGAAGAAATCGTCTGCAATTTCAGCTCTCCCAAGAAACTTATTTTTAGTCCATTTGGGCGTCATTTTATTTGGTATAATTATTGTTTTTTTTATGACCAATTTTGGTTTTCTGGCCCGGTTCAATCTAATCGATGGACGAACTATTGACGAGGAAGTCGAAGGAGTTACAGGTGCAGGGCTATGCTCAGACTCAATAGAAGGTGATGGTGGTATGTAAACTATTGGCGAAGGTGGTATAACATTATCGTCATATTGTCGTGCTGGTGAATATGATGTAATATTTAACTGCGAATTAGAGAAATGTTCTTCAGGATCCGCTACTAATGTGTATACTTCTCGAAACTCACAGTTATCACTATTCGAGAAATTAATGTCCTCCATGGATGACGCCAGTGATCGAACAGGGGAGGTGTCGTCAGAGTCTGTATGAGGTCTGCACATACCGAGTTCGTTGCCGGAAGATTCCTCAGATGATATATCAGACCTTGCATTAGATTTAGGCACCAAAGCTAGTATTTTACTAGATCTTGACATCTAGGACAAAATAAAAAAAAGTTATGAGTGAAAATAGCTTATAAACGCCTGAAAGGCGGTGCCAAACCAAGCTTTATTCTTTACAAATATAAAAAAAAAAAAAAACAGAAAAATACAATGAGTTAGTAAAACTGGCAATGTGAATTTAAAGCTACAATTTATTTTATTTTATCTTACTTAGAAATTGGCAGTGTGCATATAAGTACACAAGCAAATTTTTAATATAATGTCAGTAAAGTTGGCAGTGTGAACATAAATGCACAAGAAAATTATTACGGTAATCACAGTGCAGCCGGCAGTGTGAACTTAAATGTACACAAAACAAAAGTCACAGATAACTATGCCTAATTAAAAATATTCCAGAGAAATATAATAACAAACTAATAGTCAAGGACTAAAATAAGTAAATTCAATCGAATTTCACTCAAATTACTTAAATTATTCGAAATTAAATAGTGTAATTACCTTGAGGTGCGTATACGCTCTCGGACGGGTAGCCATTTTGGTTGCAACTAACAGTGCGCGAATGAGATGGCAATATATTTTTCTTTTCATGGATTGAATAACGTTCAGAAATTAGGTTTTTGTAAAAAAAACTAAATGAATATATAAACGATGGCCAGAATAAAATTCTAAACTTTATGTGCATTAGGATTCACAAAATCATGTTTAGGGTTAAAACAGTATGAACGACGCGCCTAGTATGCTATATCTTCTAAATTGTGATATAGTCCATCACGTTTCTAATATTCCTAAGCAATTTGTAACATAATATTATTATTAAACAGCGCGGGAGTTTGTCACGTATTTATTGAATTCAAATTAACTTAACCATTATCGTTCAAGTACCGGACGTAGTAACATTTTTTATTTAGAAACAATGAGTTTTTTAACATTGCCAGCACCCAAAATTATTCTGCTCAGAACAAAATAAATAAAGCGCTTTTCTGCAGGAAACTACAAGTTATGAACATGAATTACAAAAATAATGCCCGTTTTCACCATCGTTCCCTAAATTTAGGGAGGCACTTAAGATGTTTTAAGTGTTAGTTTCGTTTTCACCATCACTTAAGGGACACTTATGATCCAAAGGGATCCCTTAAATTTGGGGGCCCGATATTCGGCATCTTAGCGCTAAGTGACACTTCATTTTCTTGTTGGACGTGCATATTTTGTGCAAAATGGAAGATTTTATTTACAGTTTAGAAGCTATAGAAACTGTGGATTTAGTTACGAATCATAGTTTATTTAGACGGCCACATATTTATATATATTATACTCTGAGGTTTTTCGCAACAGGAAATCATCTACTTGCAGTGGCTGATATGGGAGGAATCAGCGTAGCTACTTGTAGTAGAATAGTAAAAAGGGTTTCTGAAGCTATTGTTACACTACGAAGTGAATTTATTAAATTTCCAGACACCGAAGAGCAAAAGTCTGTAGTGAAAGAAGGTTTTTACAAAATTGCTCGCTTTCCAAATATTTATCGTGTTGTTATCTGAATAATTACAATATCCAGATAACAACACGATAATCCAAACACAAATATAACCTATTTTTCTACAAGCGCAACGCTGTCTAGCTAGTGTCATCTGTCAGTCAAGTTGCCACTATTTCACAACTAAAATCTTTTTTTCAATGGCAACAGCGTTCCGCATCAGCAATTTATAATAAATATTGGACGATATTTTATTTATTTTAAAAGAAATCATGTTTATTTTATGTTTACTTTGTATTTTGTCGTATTATTTTGCATAAATCTACATGATTTTGAAAAGTACGATTTTCATACGCCCTGATTAAAAAAAAATGGTCACTTAGGTAAGTGGCCCTTAAGCAGGTATCCCTTAGCTTGGTGAAAACAAACTTAGGTAAGAGGCTGATTTAAGGAGTCCCTTTGGTTAAGAGACCCTTAGTAAGGAAGTGTTTGAGGGAACGATGGTGAAAACGGGCATAAGTCTCTTAATTCAAGTGTTCTACTAAATATGATTAACATTAGACGATAGGTGCACTTGGAAACAGCATACATCTAAGCCGTGTAATAAAATAAACTCATTCACTTTCGCTCTGTGGAAACTGAGTAAAAATTTATCTTTGAGTAAAGCATTAAACTGCACTAGAATCCTACCATGGAAAACTCGGTACAACTCTTCTATACCTTTCTTATACTACGGCCACACTGCCTTACCGTCTACCGGGCTGTTACCGCAATAATTATGGCATTAAATTACTGTTTAAATTACTGCATGAACTGGTGTGGCCACACTACCTTACCGTCTACCGGCAATAATTATGGCATTAAATTACCGTGATATGTGAAAAAATTTGGCGGAAAATATCACTTTTTCAAGATGGAGGTCGAAGCTGCAGCGGTGTTGTGTTTTATGAGTGCCATTTATTTTTACATGAATCTTTTAAATTTCAACAAAGCTAAAAGAGAAAAAAAGGTTATCCCAAAGAGACGGTTCGGATTGGAATAATTCTAAAAACTCGAGCGCTTTTTCATTTGACCACTCCATGTCGGTCGATACGTGCGTCGCCGGTGAGCTCATATTGCACACTGGACAAACGGTAGTGTGGCCACAAACGCTATAATTACTGCGGTAATCTTCTTTGATGTGCGAAAAAAGACCGCCGCCGGAGCTATTGCCTACCGCCATTTGCCATATTGATTGGCATTGTAAAATTATGGCCGTAAATCGTGATTACACCTAGGTGTTGTTTAAGTTATGGCAATAATTACTGGCATATCACGGTAGTGTAGCCGAAGCATTAGATATAAGCCATAATTGGGGTAATTGTAGCTACTTGAGTGGAGTTTTTATTGCTCAAAAGCATGCACACGTTCAATATATGACGTTGAAAATACTCTCTCATGTTGACCTTTATTTAAACAGCTCAAGATTTTTTCTTATATTAAATATGTGTTTAATAGGTCTACCAGAATCTGATGACAAAAAAAGTATAGCGATTTCATATGGCAGCAAAAACAATGTCATCTGAATTGTTTTTGGTCTGGCTTCAAAGGACAATGGCCACGTAGTATGAAAATTTAACTCAGACCCGGCACAAAAGAAATTTATCTCAAAATATTGGTAATATTGAGTAATTAAATAATGGATATGGGGCGCCGCCGTAATATTTTTCTCAATTTATAAAAATTGCTATTCAAAGTTTTGCAGGGGTCCTATTAATGTTTCAGTAAAAGGATCATCAAATTGCCAAAATGAGTGTTTAGAAGTAGGGAGTATAATAAGTATTACTTACAGTGTACATATTTCCACCACTGCTATTAGTAAAGTACTTGCAGAAGTTATCAATGAGAAAGAAACACAATTGTAGTTATATGAATCTTTTTATTATTCAAATATTATTCGTTTTCAGATTGCTTCCATGCTGGACTGGGAGCGACAGAAAAACATAGAATGTGCCAGCTGCTTCTCTTCCCGGGCAAACTGTAAAAGTCAGTTAAGGGACAGATGTTTTATTGGCGTTTTTGTGGGCGATATGCTGACCCCCTGTCACTGCAATAGTCTCTTTCTATCAGGCACGGTCCCAGGGGACATGACCCCCCCCCCACCCAAAATCATGAAAAGATGTACCCCTCATAGAAGAAGCTAAAAAAGATACTTCTGATTAAAAAAAATTAGTTGTGACCCCCCCCAAATTCAGATGTGATTCCCCCCCCCCTAAATTTCAATCTGCGACCGCGCTTGCTATCTATCATTATAATACCTCCTTAGTCAAACGTGACATTCGGTGGTTGTATAACCTCTGGTGTTCTGTCTGCCTACCTCATAAGGGATACAGGCGTGAAGTTATGTATGTATAGGGTCTTCTTTATGAAGATCAATATATTTTAAGAGAAGGTTAAGAATGATGTATGGATTCAATTTATGAAAGAATTTTTTTTTTGTTACAATTAACAAAAAAAAATTCTTTCATAAATATTTTATAATTCTCATAAGTTAACAACATTTTAGTTTAATCTGTTATTTACGACTAAAGCAAGAAATAAAAGTGTTTCTATTTAAATATTTATATTAAGAAATACGTTATACATAACCAAACAATAACTTTTACTACGCGAAACTCACTCACACACACAGAGAAAAATCGCACTAGGCATAGGTATGTAGGTATTCTCTGCCGGCACTATCGACACCGAAAGTCAAGCGAGCCGCCCGCGCCGACAACACACTGTTGGCTTGCGGCGCGGTGCGGCGGCGCGGCGGCGACTTTGTTTGAGTCAAACGTGCGCGACCCGCTCACCGCTCGGCGAGCGCTCGCCAGTCTGTAAAAGTCTGTCTAATGATACGCGCGCGTAAATTAATAATTATCAAAATGCCTAATTTCGCGTACACGAACCAAGAATATCTTCAAATGGCTTTGTGCTAGTGCTGCGAGTGAGAACCTGTCACGAGCTCGTGACACGTACGAGCAGAGACATGGAAGGCGTCCCGCCCTCCGAACAATTCTAGGAGCTGTGCAGCGCCATCGAGATTATGGCACATTTACTCCACGTGCCCCAATGTTGTGTGCTGCCAATGTTATTAAACGAACAAGACTTTGTGTATCGCAAATAAGTAGTCATGTGCAGTGCAGCAGTTACTATAAAGTGCTTGTGTATGTGTATTCGTGTGCTGTGTACCTAACATCATTGACAGGAAGCAATATGTAAGTTATTTTTGTACATAAACTGTAAATAATAATAGTTGATAATAAGGTGATTCCATTAAAACATTCAATTGATTGTAAAATACATTTATTCGTTAAGACAAATAGCTCAAGCATGAAAGCTTTTTTTAAATTTATTTCTAATTTAAACATTATCAAAGAAGTCAACATTACTAAAACGGTATTTACAATTAGTTGAACGTTAAATTGACAGTTGAAGTGTGATGGGAAATTAGAATCAACTTTTATACGAAATAAGTATGATATTACAACAGCTGATTGTTACGTCATACATCAAGCTAAGTAGGTCACGCATCGCCCAGGCGCGCGAGGCATCGACCTTTGCTCGCGTGGATAGGTAGGTACTAACCGCGTAAGATCTTTGTTTTAGTGAAGTTATTTTCTTAAAATAAATAGATAGGTTTTTTTTTATTTCTTGCAAGGTTGTCGTAAATAACAGAGTAAACTTAAATTCGGTCACTTAAAAGATTTGAAAATTTCAATAAAAAAAAATATAGTTACTTATATGTATATTTTTATTTTTTTTATAAATTGAACCCATACATCATTCTTAATCTTCTCTTAAAATATATTGATCTTCATAAAGAAGACCCTGTATATTCGTTTTCTTAATCTATTATTATTTACGTTATTTTCAAATCTGGCTCAACTTAGGTTATATATTATATTTATCACATGAGCATAGCTGCCCAAAGTCCGATTTCCATGAATATAGGAACAATAATGTGCTAAAATACCCTGTCTGCTATTTTTACTTTTATGCAATAACTATTTCCCATAATGATGATAAGTGCCGACAGCAAAAAATATAAGTTCTTCATTCAAACGCCAGGTCATCGCTTTTCAAGCGCATAAAGACGGATTTTGTCGGTTTGAATTGTACTCAACAACGTAGACCGCTAAAAGATTGGACTAGTGTGTATTTCTATTAATGGTTCCAATAAACTGTTCAGTGAGGATTCATAGGGTTGTTGAAACGCGTTTATGTGTGCTGCGGCTGTTCTGTAATCAGTCGTCATGGATGGTAGAGCTCTATTGAATTATACCCGGTATCTAAACATTTTAAATCACGTTTGAATCTACCATTTATGGTTTTCACAACCCACCTGCACACAGTTACGAAACAAGATATTTATTTGTTTCTTCGCATGACAGATGTGTTTCACCGCGCTTTTTGTTAGGTCACACATGGACTATATAGCCGTACATCTAAAGAAGAGCAACCGCAATTAACCGCATCATGAAAATCTCTACTAACGTATCGCCTTCTGCGAAGTAATCATGAATTAGAGCCCCCTCAGGCGAGCCGTCAGGATTCTCTAAAATCT
This sequence comes from Stenoptilia bipunctidactyla, assembly GCA_944452665.1. NCBI lineage: Eukaryota > Metazoa > Arthropoda > Insecta > Lepidoptera > Pterophoridae > Stenoptilia > Stenoptilia bipunctidactyla. The sequence continues at coordinate 15,825,835 of OX101747.1, read as the reverse complement.
GCTCCATGATTACAGCATCTGAGGCTTTGACTATATTTGGACTTTTAAAATATGTCCACCCTCGCCGACCAACATAAAAGGTTTTATTAGGTTTGAATATTTATGTAGACTAATTCTTTTTGTAATAGAAAGTTAGAGCTTTTTTGTATAAAAATTTAACTTCCAACACATAATATTAAAGCTTTTGCCGATAGATCATCATTCCCAAAGATGTAGTTGGAACAATATGGTTTCTTTCTATTATTTCTGTCGTCTGTCGTCTCAACTTCTTACAAAGTGTTGCTATTCGTATACGAGGTTCGCGCGTTTTTATTTTTGATAAATAAATGCTCAGGTATGGTGTTGGTAGTACTATGTGCCTGTGTATGGAGTAGATTTTACTGACTATACACTCACAAACATGAACAAAACATCGAGTTTACGCCTTAGTATACGCCGCACAGTACGTTATACAATACCGTATGTGATGGCATTTCAGTCGTTCTTACTCGGAAAACGGTCAATTTCACAGAAATATGCAAGAAAAAAATTTTTGTGGGAAATTCTATGATGCATAATTCTTGTGCTGACATTGTTGGCTTTTGAGCAATAGATCTCGAGATATTTGTGAAAAACTGACGTTCGTAACCTTTTGACCTCTGTAATTTTTTTAAGTCGGAGCGATATCAATGTTGATTTTTTAATGATGGCGTTACAATAATCTTCATTGTAACGCCATTATAAAGGTGAACCTATACGAAAATTCAGCCCACTAGGATTTTTTTCGTAGATTGCAGTTAAAAATGTCTAAAATGACTGGGCTATGGGTTTTTTGGCCATTTTCCTTTCCTTTAAACGTTTTATTCCAATTTCCCAAGTATTGCTAGCGTCAATTTCTTTTCCCCTTTTTGCCATCTCATCCTGGTGGATCTACAGTAAAAGGCAACCACAATTGTTTGACTCATTGTAAGAAACTCCGAGAATTCGCAGCTGTAGGCAACCAAACTAGTAATGTAAAAAGCCAGCACAGCTATGCGTGACAAAAATTGTCATTCAAAAGTAATATAAATTTTTAACAAATTACCAGTTGATATAGAGCCTTCCATTCAGTTATTGTAAACTAACATCACGGTCGGCACAAGATTGTATTTTATAGCGTCCGTGCTGTTTTTTTTTAAGGTTTTGCATTTAATCATGCTCAATTATTCTTAAATAAGTGAAAAAATATGCTAAGTAAAATAATTACAGATGGATTAGCTGCGAAGAATCTAGAATAGGTAGAATGTAGAATAGAATAAGAGTACAACATAGAGAATACATTTATATAAAAAAATCTGTCACTGCATTTATGCTAAACATCGTCTTAAAGCACAAGATTTTCAAATGACAGATTTGTACAAAATAACGTGGCAGTTGTCATTACAATGAGAAACTGTCAAAAATGGTGAAATTTATGGACGATCTTGCAAGTCGGTTGCCATTTACATAAAACTTAATGATTTTTATTGATTATTATTGTAATTTCTCTATATTTTTATCGATCAGAGAGCAATTTTAGCGTTTATTTAATGCCTTATGCCATATTGGAAATATTGCCAAATGTAAACACTACTGTTGAAATTCAATTTTGTAATTTTTCATAGGAGAAACCTAAAATTTGAATTTGTAATGTCAAATTGAGCTCATGCTCATTGGACCGTGTTTGACATTACAATCTCTTATTTTAAGACTCTCTAATATCAAACTTAGAAGCTTCAAAATGAGTTTTTGTTAGCAGCTTTTCAATTTCACCATCATCATCATCACAACTCTTTGTAATAAGCCCACTGCAGGGCTATGAGCAAAGAGAAAAGTATGCTATGAGTCTCTCCCTTGGATGACAAGGTGAAGTCTCCTAATTTGACATAAGAGATTAATGTCGAATATGGTTCATTGGGTCCGATTTTACATTGAATTCTTTCATTTTAATGCCGTGGCAGAAAGAGAAAAAAATGGTTTTTGTATGAGACTGTCAGGTTTCACGTCGTAAAATTTGACACTGGAGAGACTTAAAAATAAGAAAATGCAATGTCGAATACGGCCCAGTGTATGCTTAAAAAATCTATATTTATCTCTACATGACTAGTAGAAAGGAATCTGCAGCGCTTTATTCAACAGGGGTCTATGAATGTCAAGCTTTTTCAATATGGCAATAACAATTTTCCATATGACATGACACGGAACGGATACGATCGATCAATCAAATCAAATCAAAATGGCCGGTGGTTCGAGCAAGGTGTGTCGCGGATAATTTTCGCTGTCTCGCAGTTACATCGACGAGTTACTTTTATTCAGTGAAAAAGTATTGGTGTTTTCTAACTACTGGTTCGTAACTTTGTATTGTGATTAGTTAAGGTGGATTTAGTTTGTTTTGATGTTCAGCTACGTCATGCAGATGGAGGCAGTCACAAAGGAAAGGAAGGTTTTGCTATTGTCGAAGGAGCTGGCTGATCATCAATATCGCGTTTGGCCTGTCCCGTAAGGCCTGTCGTCGCGTAAGCCCGGAGGCTGCATGTTTGTCTCACGAGAGCATGTCGCGATTGCCGCATACAGGCATACGTTTCGTTTCGCTCGCGCGCCGCTATGCAATATCTAAGTATGTCGGTTGCCTTGCAGCGGCGCCGCTGGGCATCGCGTTCCTCTGCGTGGCACCGCGCCCGCCCAAGGGGTCTGGACCCCGCGTCCTTTCGCGCGCGTTAGGAGCCCTAGCTCCTCAAATCCGAGATCGGAGCTTTGGAGGTAAGCTTTCAATCACTTTCTAGACAGGTGAGTGTGAGGTATTATCGATTGGAAGGCGGCCATCTTGTGAAAGTATAAAAATAGCTGGTGTTATTGATGTCGTGTCGTATTTGAATGGCATTTTCTCTGAGAAATTTGTGACTGACCTATATTATTCCATTACTAACCTCTCACTCATTGTAGGTATTGCACTTGCATTTTTAATCCTAGACATAATCAGTTCTTTTTGTGTTAAAATATTAGTGCCCAATATGTTAGTTTAGAAACTTTGGATGAAAGCCAAGACTTTTGCATGCTGTTTTGTCAGTGGAAGGTTAATTTTGTATTAATTAAATATACTCAACCTTACTTAACGTCACTAACTACCAACTAAATTTAAGTCTTGGTTTATTGGTTCTTCACATAGATAATTTGGTTTTGTAATTGCAAAGTTTTGACATTTATCAACAAACAGTTGTATATACACTGGTAAAAAATAACAACAATAGATTAGAGGGTGAGGGTACAATATGGTTGTGTATTGAATAGGATTTGTCCAGATTAATGTTATAGTTGTGAAAACAAGTACCAAAGTAATATTGAGAGGTAACAGGTGCACATGAGCTTGAGTGTCAGATAAAAATTTGGTTTTGAAGCTTATTTTAATACATTTGGTTGTACTTTTTTTCAAATATATGATGTTTCTAAACATGAAGAATTAAAACTATATGTTAAGTGTTCTTATCCATTTGTATAACAACATAAATAGATACATGTTGTGTCCTAACCTGTGGTGCTGGTATGATTGCTCCTTTTAGCTGGTGATCTTTACATTTAGTTATGGTACAATCTAAATATTAAAATATTAGAGAGATTTGATAGGCAGTACCAATGATACGGTTGGGTGCTGTTGGGCCACCACCAATCACTTGACAAAAGGAGGCATAAAACAAAACTCTTTAATACCTATCTTCTTTGAATGTTGCTTTTGTGTGTACTGCTGTTTTTTTTAAGGTATGTTATTATGTATCTAACAAGGTGGGGATGGTTTTATGGTGCGTTTTAAATATTTGAAATCTTCAAACATTTCTGTAACAAGAATATTGTAAAAGCTTAAAGAAACTAATAATGGGGTCAGTGTATAAGCATTATTTAGAAAAAATATAGATATAAGTAGAACTTAAGATAATTATACAATTTAATAAGATTAACATTGTTTCTTTATTTCACAGTTTAACATTTCCTCATCTAACTTTTCTTTGTATGAAAGCTTCCAAATACTATATAGAACAAGGAACATTGTCTTTGGATGAATAAATAAGGTCCCTTACCTTTTACCAGTCAATAAATAAAAGATGACGACATCTCAATTTATTAATTATTTATTAATTTACATACAATTGTATGTTTATTGTTGATATACCTTAATAAATAAATAAATAAATCTCACAGATCTGTGCGAATCAAGGATCCTTTATTTTATCTTCTATTCCCAGTTGCTGTACATTTAGTTATTACTACCTAATAGTTATCTCTTTCACTCATAAATCCGAAAGCTCATATAAAATATGAATAAAATTAAGAATCTCCATACCAAAAGATGAGTCTTTAAAGATGGCACTGATGGATATGACCTTTATCTGAGCCTAAACTTTTTATGTGGACAATAAAGCGCAAATAAATAAAAAAAAATTCAAATTTAAACTATTTATTTGAAGGCTGATTTAATTTCTATTATTTTAAAGCTTGATGACTTAAACATTGATTGGCCATAAATTATACAAAAACAGTTGATGGTTATGATAATTATTATATAGTATAGTATGTCGGTACTAGGTCTTTATTAATTTGTACTCTATGAGTACTAAGTCCTCTAATTTTATTTTCTAAAGTTTTCATGTTTCAAGTCAGCACTGGCTAGTATACCAGCTTTCTAGTACACCGTGGGTCTTACTTTTGATCCTGTAAGTTTCTTAATAAGTTCCAGAGGAAGATTATAAAGATTATCCTTTACCTTCTTCTAGATTCTGTAGTTTAACTTGCCAAATTTAAACCAATTCATTGTGTATGTTATAGTGTGCACTAAGCATAATAAAATACAGTATAAAAAGTGCTTATTAAGTCCTGTAAAAGCTCATCTTTTTGAGTGGAGTTTGGATGACTTCTACAATCCTCTGGGTTGAATTAAACTAAAGTGTTGTTCATAACAGGATGTCGTCCCGGAGGAACGGGTCGGTCTCTCGGGCCGCAGAGACGGCTTCGAAGACCCGTCTTCACATGGATCGGAATCCACAGGTGTCCAGGATCACTGGTGAGTTGATAATTTATATTATTTTCGGGGGTGATTTTATATGAATGGTGGTCGCTAGCCTCGCAAACCTTGATAAGGGTTCACTCAGATTAGTCCTTCTATATGACACACTTATGTAGGGGCCGTACACCTAGGGCTATGCAAAGTGGATAATGGATAATCATCATCATCACATCTCTTAAATAAAACCTTTTTAACCGGATTTATCGCATATATTTCCATTTTATATGCGATACATTTTATACGAGTCGCTCGTGACCACGGGTCTGCAAAGACATCGAAACGTCGAGTCAAAATTTAAAATGTAAATATATGCGATAAATCCGGTTAAAAAGTGTTTTATTTAATAGTATGAATCGTGAAAACTTAAGACAATATTATCATATCTCTTTGCAATGAGCCTACTGCAGGGCATGAGTCTCTCCACTAAGTGACAAGGAGGTATGGGCCATTATCCATCAAGCTGGCCCAGTGCTGGGTGGTGGATAATGGATAACTTACATAAATTTAAAAACTTACAAAATAATCCATGACTGAGGAACTAATAATACCTGTGTTAAAAAGATTAGTTAACCATATCATATAGGATCTTTTAGATCAAGATAGCCACCTATGTTTATTGCTCTTTTTTTATCGGAGACTAAACCTGTGTATGACAATATCACCTGATAGTAAGTGAAGATGAGATTGGAGGCAGGGCATGGGTTTACTAATCTTTAACTATACAGGGTGACTGGTGACAAACTTTAGATTCTGAAAGAGAGCACTCTGTACTCGATTCTGACATAATTATGTAAAAAAAAAGTATTTTTTCAGTAGAATTCCCTATAAATAAATACTACTATGTTACACTTTACATACTGCGACACGCTAGTGTAACCATGCGTTGCGTAGTCAATTCTTTAGCTTTCGGCTGAGTTTACTCAGTAAATAATTAATATTTTATTTTTATTATATTTTTTCTCTTCATGTATCAAACTATCGCGTCCTTGAATTTCAAAAGTGACCCACCGTCCTGTACATATAGCCAATTTCGGAAGGTAGAGCATTTGGCTGAAGTAACTTCTGGATTCACATAGTAGTAGTAAATTATAAGATAACTCTTAATTGTAAATGTAATCCTATTTCTTACCCCGCCAATGTTTGATATTAATGAGCCGATCACATGCACTTGTAATTTTCATGAGAGCCGCTGGTTAACTGCTCGATAATATATCGAGTTCACTCTCTATAAAGACACAAGAGGCCCTTAATTCGATTCCCAAGGGGCACACTTTGAACACACTTCTGCTTGGTGGTAGGATCCCTTCTGGGTCCGCCTGGCTAGCGACCACCCTTTATATAAAGTCTGCCGCCAAATGTTACCGCTCCGGCGGTAATGTGTTCCGGCAATATTGTATAAAGAGCCAGTTCCTTCCTAAACCCGTGTGCTTTCATCTTCGACCTCATCGTCACTTACCATCAGGTGAGATTGAGGTCAAACGCGGGTTTAGTCACTTATAAAAAAAAAAAAACATACTTATCTTATTCTGCTGTGTTGAGAATTCTCATGCAAGAATCACTGTCTTCACTTTTTGGTGAACTTGTATATCAATAGGCTGACCCCCTGTCATTGCAATAGTCTCTCTCCATCATCGGAATACCTCCAAATTTGTCAAACGTGACATCAGATGGTTTTATAGCCTCTGGTGTTCTGCTTATCCCATAAGGGATACTGGCATGAAGTTAAGCAACTTATACTGTTGTAATAAGGTTGAAAGTTCAATGAAAATGTATACATCTTATGAGACGCGACTGTATCTACAATTCAAGGTACATTTACTACATTTTATGACGCGGCGCGGTCGAGAGTTCGCGCTGTAGTGTGAGGTCCTGGTCTCGAGTCCCTGCCGGGAAAGTTTAGAAAACAAACTCTTCTAAACTGGCTCCAGTCTGGGTGTATACCTATGTATGTGTATATATATATGTAGATACCTTTTCCACTGTAGGTATCATCTCCATAACACACAGCTTTGGCTCCATATACCATATAGAAAGTGTGTCAGATTGGGTATTTTACTAAGAATATTTATTTTTCCTTGTACACATCGAGGAAGAAATAATTTTGATAACAATATTTGTAGGTACAGAGCACAATAGGCGGCCTTATCATCTAACCACGATCTCTTCCAGGCAAACTTGAGCAGTTATTTAACTTACCATTCTAATTGGCAGATCCTGCGAACCCCGCCGGGCGTCGCAAGGAGATTGACAACGTCATGAAGCGTGCCCGTCAGGCTTCCCCAGGCAGCTGGGATAGGAAGCTGTTGGAGGTGGAAGAGAAGGACCCTAACAGGTTAGTTCTATGATGGAGATCCTTTATTTAAACCGGCTTATTCTTGTAGGGGTGACATACATTGCCTTCTATGTTAGAGGTACTACGATTTGATCCCGGTGCCCGTGGATATTTGTGTGATGAACTCAGATACAAGCCATCAAGTCATGGATTCCATGCTTCGAAGGGCATGATGTATACAGTAGTCGTTAGGGTTTTTCAGAAGCCATTTCGGCACCCTGAAAATTCTGGCATCCACCAGCCAGCTCTGGGCCATCTTGGTGGATTATGACCTATAAACCTCCTCGTCACCCAGGGGAGAGACTCATAGCCCTGCAGTGGGCTCATTACAAAGAGTTGTGATGATGTAAGTTTATTTGCCCCTGGATAAGCGTGTCGCAAAGGGCGACTAATCCGAGTGACGCCAGCTTGGTGGTAGGATCCATCAGGGTCCTCCTGGCTAGCTACCACGTCTCATATAAAGTCTACAATATTTTATATGTTCTGGCAATATTTTATGAAGAGCCAGTTCTTTCCTAGGCCCGAGTGCTGTCATCTTCGACCTCATCTACACTTACCATCAGGTGAGATTGAGGTCAAACAGGAGCTACTGCGACGCGACTTTTAAAAGGCCCTAAAAAATATTACCGATTTTAGTTAAATACCAGCAATTTCTTTCAAGTTTATAGTTAATGTCAGAAAATACAGGGTTGATTTGTAGTCATCGGCCAAATTTTACACAATAAGTATCATTTATAGAAAAAAGAGTATTTTTTTACAAGGAAATTAATTTATCCGCTAACATATTAACAAAGGCATGATCACTCTAAATTACCATTAATATAAAGATGTCTACGCGCTACTACACACATTTTGTAGTACTGTACATTTTGCTATGTTCATCAACAGCGACTATTTTTTTTAAAGTTTGTGGTTCCATATTTCTACTTTTTTGTATTGAGCGACGCTAAAATAAATATGCTGGTACGTTTATATCGTATCAAAGAAACTAACATTTAAATTTGACTGGTGACGAAAAATCGACCCTGTATATACTCTGTTTATTTAAAAAAAGATATGGGTTATTTTAAGGTATTGTATTTTAAGCCGCGTTAAATAATCCTAATAGAAGTACGCAAATATTGCGCGAGTCAGCGATGCTACCATCGTTGTATGAGAATCAAGTCGCGCACACATAGCATCGATTCCGATTACAACTTAACCATTGCGGATTCGTACAGTCACGTCTTATAAAACGAGAACTTGGTATAGCACACACTCGGGATAACAAGGGAAACACAGGCAAATAAATCTGTATGTACCCCTCTTTCTAGCAATAATGTATCCACCTACATACATCACACCGGCCAAACCCGATTTCAGGACTTAACTATTTATGCATAGGCTACGCTAGTCGGTACCGTTTGGTGCGATGACGAACGCAGCGAGGAGGAGCAGTTAGGTTGCATAGTTAAACACGTGCAATGGCAACGGCCGGCGAAGGGCCATATCGCCGATGAATATGCAATAAATAATAACTACAAAAACGCAACTTTTCAGGAGGCGAAAAAAACGTACCACGTCCGTTTCAAAGGTTTTCTCTTATATATTATTCTTTAAAATGTTCATTTAAGCCAACTACCGTATAACGACATTAAAATTTTTATTAAATTATTACTGGTTTTTAAATAAATTGCAGATAGAAGGTATTGTTTCCTCGAATGAAATATAATGTTGGAATTTGAAGATATTCGGTATTGCTAGTGCAGATAGAAGAAATTGCTTCTAAATTTACACAAAAATATTAAAATACCAGGAAGATAACACAAATGCTGCTTGTATTTTAATGTCATTTTACTAAAATTTTATTCAAAAAATAAGGGGTATACTTACAAAAATAGTGAAGTAGAAATAAAAGATAAATATTTAAATAAAATCACTTAAATGAGCAGTTATTTGCACTGTGTAACAGTATCGCAAAGTAAATTTTCGTTATTTATCTTAATTATAAAATCAAGAGAATAAAAACACCAACGGTGCTTTTGAAAAATAAAATTAAACATCCAAAAATACAAAAGTAAAACTTAGATTACGTTAAAAATTAACAACCTTTTTTAACTCTTTAGGTAGTTAGTAAATTAGATCAAATAAGTAAATCAACTTGCAGTAGACATTTCTTTATGAAAGACCTTATTATAATCAAAATGGCACATTAATCGCTTAAAAGTACACGCAACAAGGAAAAACAATAATCAAGTCAAAACTTAGACAAAGAAAAACTCGGATCAGTTATATGAAATATTGATCAAGATAGGAATACTTATTCAAAAGGCGAAGAATCATAATAGGGATGACAATCACTAGGAATAACTGCTTTTAGTTGTTGTAAATGGTTAAATTTAGTGGCTTTTATTGGTAGTCTGGAATGTAATCGATTATAGATTACTTCGTCATTCATATTTTTGGTCCGCTGTGGTAAAGGCATCCAGTCTTGATCGAAATTTTATTTTATTTCAATTGTAATATTTTCATATTTTATAGCCCTAATATCAACGACATGTGGATCTCCAACCTTATGTCCTGGTCTAATACTTCTGGTCTAATACGCTGATCTATCCCTTGAAACCAAAGGTCACCCATGGTTAAGTGCTGAATGCGTTTCCGCTGAAAAGTGTAAGCGAGAAGCGTACAAAGCCTGGGCAACCGCTCGCAGAAGCAAAGCCGTGGATTCGCATGAACACAAGAAAAGGTTCAATGCTGCCGCCAAGTCCTGCAAAAAGGTGATTAAAAGAGCTCGTTTTGCCCACATAGGCTGTATCGGAGACAGAATAGCCTCATACCCCTCGGGAAGTAAAGCTTTCTGGTCCCTCACCAAGTCGGTCGAAACGAACTTTTGTCGCCCGTCGCTGCCACCTCTGCGGAAACCTAACGGTTCTCCGGCCCACACCGCTAAAGAAAAGGCGGATTTATTTGCCAGTATCTTTGCGGAACATTTTCGTCTAGATAGCCAAGGAAAAATCCCACCCCAATTACCTCAGTTTGGTCCTACAATGGGTACCGTTCATATTCGCCAAAAGAAGGTTCTTAAATGCTTGCTGCACCTAGACGAGAATAAGGCTAGCGATCCAGATGGTATTCCTGCTGTGGTCCTAAAACACTGCGCACCTGAGTTGTCTCCCGTTTTGACGCGTCTCTATAGACTTTCTTTGGAATCTGGGAAAGTCCCTAAATCCTGGAAGCTGGCTAACGTACAACAAGTACCGAAGAAGGGAAGTCGTGCTGATCCTGTAAACTATCGACCAATTTCAATCACTCCTTCCTTGCAAAGTCATGGAACGTGTATTGAACAATCAAATCCTGGCATACCTTGAGACCAACGAGCTCCTAAGCGATAGCCAATATGGTTTCCGCAGTGGACGCTCGACCGGCGATCTTCTCGTGTATGCCACACACTTATGGAGTGAGGCCTTGGAGGGTCATGGTGAAGCAATAGCTGTATCCTTAGACATCTCCAAGGCCTTTGACAGGGTCTGGCATGATGGTCTCTTAAGCAAGCTTCCAGCATATGGCATACCGACCGGGCTCCGCGACTGGGTATCTGATTTTCTGAGGGAACGGTCGATTCGAGTAGTCTTAGACGGCTACTCCTCTGACCTAATGGCAATTAATGCCAGGGTACCTCAGGGATCTGTTCTCTCTGAACTTTATTCTTGCTGCACATTAATGACCTCCTAACACCAGGCATTATTGGATATGCTGATGACAGCACTGTTGAGAGATATATATCCAAAGCGCTCATGAAATCCAGGTTTTGAGAGAGTCTATGATTGAGCGCGTTGATTCGACCTTGCGGAATGTGTCCGATTGGGGCGAATCTAACCTGGTCAAATTCAACGCCTCCAAAACACAAGAGTGTCTATTCTCCGCAAAAAGAGCACCATTACTTTTACGCCCACTTTCCAGAATGTATCTGTTACCATCACCGACCAACTAGGGCTTTTGGGCGTCACTATAACGTCCAAATTAAACTTCGGACAAAAAAATTGAGTCTATGGCTAAAACGGCTTCCAAAAAATTGGGTATCATCTCGAAGGTCCGGCAGTGCTTCAGTTCTGAACGGCTGCTCAACTTATACACATCAAAAGTGAGGTCGTTCATGGAGTACTGTAGTCACATTTGGGACGGTTCTGCCAAATACCAGCTCGAAACGCTGGACTCTGTTGACCGAAGAGCCCGTAAACTCATAAATAACAACCTTACAAATAAAAAATTGCAGACCCTGAAGCATCGTCGTAAGGTTGGTTGGTTGACAGTATTTTATCGGCTACATTTTGGTGAGTGTGCGAGTGCTCTTTTTGACCAAATTGAACCCATCCCTTTTTACCACCGGACTACCAGACGCAGACAGAACTTCTATCCCTATATAGTGGATTTACCAAGAAGTCCAACAAAACGCTTCGATAGTTCCTTTTTGGTACAGATTGCCAAGGTGTGGAACAATCTGCCTGCGTCTGTTTTTCCTGACCACTACAGTCCTGGAACTTGTGTTGAGTGGAAGCTAAGTAGCGGTCGTGTCATCGTCGTCATTTCGTATTTTGTATCCTCTCTTTCTCTCTCTCAGTAATGGCACCAAATCGACAGGTCGCAAACAGTTAGTATGCCTGTTACAACGAACACGAGTGAACGTGATGAGTCGTAGATAGTATATATTGCCATCATAAAAGACGTAACAACACTTAGTATATATTGCAATTACTATTTTTCTTGGAAAATTAAAAAGAAATCGATCCAATACCTTTATCAACAATTGTATTACTATATTTAACAATGAATTATTCAATAAAACGAAAATGGCCAAAATGTCAGTTATTATGTATTGACTCTTCATCGGCGATATGTGCCAACGATGCGTTACGCTTTCTAACGCACGTACCGTACGTCCGTATCTTCAAATAGGCACACCTACTCATAGATTTATCTAACACCTACTAAGAGAGATTCTAACATACAAACTTTCATAACATTTTCCGTACCGAACGCGCGTATTGTATGGACGTTGCAGTTTTGTATGAACCACGCGTTCGAATGCGTGACGCAGCGTTGGCTCTTAACCTGGTCAGCTATTAATTTAATTCAAAATTGTGCGAAATATCGTCTAACAAAGACACAAAAAAAAAACATAAAGACGAATAAAAAAGGAGGAGGTTTTTTGGAAGTCGGTTGATAAAAAAATTAGTAATTTGACGACAGAATTTATTTGAAGGGCGGAATCTTGAAATGCCCCTCTTTTCACCAAAAGAATAAGATTTTATCTTCATATATTTTGGCCCATATGTGTATCGCGAGGTACATGGACACCAAATTGTAGGGCATAAACCGAGGAACTGTAAAATGTAGGATATATTCACCTATTCATGATTAAATGCTGTAAACTAAATTGTAAAAAATAGCCGTTTAAAAATAGCGGAACATAAGAACATTATTTATGTACATATGTCAGCAGGATGCCACCACACCGTTACTCATCCAAATAAGGTCGCTATTCCAATGAACCACATAATGATAAACTGTCAGTTTGATAGTTTTTTTTATGGAAGGCATTTTCTTGGCTTGGATAACAGTGTTTTTACTGCATAGTACAGCTTGTGTACAAAGCCATGAGTAAGATTTTATTTCTCAGTTTTAAGTTTAGCTCAGACCTAAACTGTTAATTCAGTTTTATTAAGTGGAATCAAAGGTTTTATAAACCGCTGAGTGTACCTTGGTACCTCAAATGGGCCACTTATATGGGATCTTTTGGATTATTCTTGAGCCATTATCAACATGCTAACTGAGTCATTATTCATTTATACTTCCGCTCGCACTTAACTTCGTCATGGGTAACAGTTAAAAATAACGGAGGTTAACGGCTCATGAATCACTTAGCAAAATTACCCATTACAATTACGTTACTATTCTTAGCCCATATCATTACACTAGCCACCGCGCGCGGTTTTACCCGCGTAACTTTTGATCCCGTGGGAATTTTGGATAAAATATAGCCTATAACCTTCCTCAAGAGTTGGGCTATCAAATGCAAAAAGAATTTTTCAAATCCCACTTGTAGTTTCTGAGATTAGCGCGTTCAAACAAACAAACAAAAAACAATCTCTTCAGCTTTATATATTAGTATAGATATTTATTAACACTTGTCAGAATGATCTCACGGTTTCTTTATCCCACTAGATGGCGCCACACAGGATACAAGCAGATGTACCTGAACGGTTCAAGGTCACCGTCGTCTCGAAGGTCAAGGTCACCGTCTGGCCGGCGGTCGAGGTCACCGGCCGGACGACGCTCAAGGTCACCTGTGGCTAGAAGGTCACGCTCGCCGATACCAAGACGATCCAGGTAGGGTGCTATTTGAATCAAAATTTCGTAATATTGACACAATATTTTAGGTACCTTAAATTATGTATTTTTAGAAATTTATGGTAAAATTTAGTGAAAAACAGTATAATACCACAGAATAAGTAATAGTTGGTACAGAAGAATTACTCCGCAAGAAGATCTAAATAAATTCGAGTCTTGCTACGACGCGATACGGTGGAATTCAGCTCGCACAGCATTACGTACCTGCAAATTTATATACCGAGAAGTTTTGTCTCTTTCTATCGCATGCCTCTTATCTTTTCTTACGCTGTTAGGGTTGCTGCCTAGTGAAGAATAATTAATCTCCTTATTTGTAATTAAGTATCTACCGATGTAGGTATTACTGTTATTCTACCTTTGTAAAAAATATTGTTTAAACTTACCTACAGTACAAAATGAAAAAAAAGTGACGACGAATAATTAGTAATACTACATATGTTTTGTTTGCTAAATTGAACATAATCAAATCCAAACATAATCTAATTGAATATTTGTTTCTTTTTATGTCCATTTTTAAATACTATTTGCGACCTCGATCATAGAATTACTGTGAGTGCTATTAGGTAGGTAGGTATCTACAACGTCCCGATGGGCGCGCGCGTGATACACGACCCATTCGAGTTGCGCCGGCGCGGAGCGCTTCGCTGTAGGTAAATAACGGATGTACCGCGCGGAGTGAGCCAGGCCTGATAATACTGTTAAAAACAGTAGAGTTGACAACCCTAGCCCTGTATTGGGCTTATTACAAGTTGTGTGTGTGAGGATGAGATCACCCTATTAACCCCTTCTATTCTATATTTGCAGGTCCCCCGTGGTTCGCGGGCGCCGCTCCCCCCCGCCCCCGCGCCGCTCCCCCCCTCCGCGCCGCTCGCGCTCCCCCCGCCGGGAACCCGTCCGGGACCCTCGCACTGACCCTAGGTGAGTTATACCAATAGTCTTTACAATGAACGATCTGATGGTCCCTACCGCAGACATACATCTACAGTAGAATCCGTTTATAATGACATGGAAGGGAAATAAGAAACAAGTCATACTAAACAGACGTCATACAAAGCATAGGTACTGCTAGAATAAATAAACTGTTTAATAGAGATTTGTGATTTATTTTAATAGAGAGGAATAAAATAGAGATAAATCAAAGTAGATATTAATAAGTAGACTTAATAAGTAAATCTACACGAGGCTCAAATCAAAAAAGCCTTCACGCACCGGAAGTCTGGGTATAACGTGACATCAATTAGAAATCATATAAGCAGACAAAATTTGATAAAAAAGGGTCACAATAAGCAATATGTCACTGTAGGCGAAGTCATTATATCCAACTTCGTTATATAATTTATATGAAAATCAAACTTCACTGTGTAAACACGTCATAATGAGCGGTTTCAATATATGCGGAGTCATAATAATCGGATTCTACTGTACATAGATAAAGCAAGTGTCACAATATGTATTGAAACCAAACGTGCTGACTTTTTAAGACATATTGTGACGTCACAGCTGATATTTAGTGCTGGGAAGTACAAACTGATTCAAAGACACCGGTGCCCCTGATGAAATCAATTATTAAGACCGATATTGATATTGTGAAATCGAATTTCTAACAGACATACATACGCGCGGACTTAATTCTAGCGGCGACCAACCTTGACGCTTGGAGCGGGGATTGTTGATTCATTGAAATCCTTCTTTTGTGGCCAAACATTCAACACTTATGTATGCAAGTAATCCAAAATTGTGACTTAAGGAACAAGAAAATATTAGAAGCTAAATTCATTATGAAAACATGGCTGCATACGTTATCCTATGATGCAACGGAAGACCTTTTAAAAATCTTTAAATAAAGTATCAAATGGATATCCTTTATTAAATATAAATAAACCTAAACATAGACTTTAAAATAAATATTATGTTTCCTAATATAAACAAAAGAGCACCTTGAGATCAAAATAGCGCAAATGGTTGCTTCGATACAGGCTATGGCCTAGTGAAGCAATCACTAGATATTAAGTATTTCTTGTAAATTGTTCCTGGTTATGTCCTACTCTTAATATTTTTCTGCATTATCATGCGTTATATATAAAAAAAAATCGGTTTTTAAGATTTCACAAATATTTCATTGGTATAACCTTTTCCCACAGACGCTTAGCAGCGAGACAAGAGCGTAGGAGGGAATCGCCCCCGCCGCGGCGGCCAATGTCGCCTCGACGACCGCCGCCGTCTCCGAGAGATGTAAGGTTTTATTTAGAAATTATGTTAACTAATGCAGTTTTAAAATTAATAATCTGTTGCTTATCTAATTATAAATAAACTTAAAATATTAAGATCAACATCATCATCATCACAACTCTTTGTAATGAGCCCACTGCAGGGCATGAGTCTCTCCCCTGGGTGACGAGGAGGTATAGGCCATAACATAATCCACCAAGCTGGCCCAGTGCTGGGTGGTGGATGCCAGAATTTTCAGGGCGCCGAAATGGCTTCTGACAAAACCCTAACGACTACTGTATACAAGTATACAGCACCCGGGACCGACTACTTAACGTGCCCTCCGAAGCACGGAAGTCGTCGAGAGAAATGAATGGTCGGCGGTCACCCATCCAAGTACCGACCGCGCCGAACGTTGCTTAACATGTGATATCGTATGATACACACATTAACCATGGCGCCACGACGACTTCATTATCTCATATTCAATCCGTTGCTTATCTAATTATAAATAAACTTAAAATATTAAGTTCACTCAAGTTTTAAAATACTCTAAAAAAATTAATATTCTAAAGTATAAAAAGACACGATAAAAGGCAAGAGAGACTTAGCTTTTTGTTTTGTCATTTTTAAGTAAGTCATGTGAATGATCTTCATATTTTATTAAATGTATGTTATCTTAATAACATGTAATCTGTATGTTAGATTGATAAATTTTTTGGACTATTTGACAATAGTTACTTATTATCATTAGATATTCTCGGGCTCTTATAGATTTTAATCTGGTTTGCGTGGTTTTTGTAAATAAAATTGATAAAAATCAATATTTGATGAACATTTCAACTGCAACAAAGACCTAGTACAAAATTTTCAAAAATTCTTATTGTTTATGTGATTTACTGTATTGCATAGACTTATACATTTATACCACCGCGCGCGGTTTAACCCGCGTAACTTTTGATCCCGTGGGAATTTCGGGATAAAATATAGCCTATAACCTTCCTCAAGAGTTGGGCTATCAAATGCAAAAAGAATTTTTCAAATCCCAGTATTTCTGAGATTAGCGTGTTCAAACAATCAAACAAAAAAACAAACTCTTCAGCTTTATATATTAGTATAGATTTCAACTTACAAAAGAAAGTAAAGAAAAATATTTATTTAGTGTGTTTTGAGTGAATTCAATAAATATATAGATATTTTTTGTTTTTCCAGTCATCGGGTTCTGGATCATCTGGCAGTAGCTGCTCCGACGAATCCTGCTCAGTGTGCTCTGCCAAGAACAAGAAAACTGGTCCTCCGCCAAAACCGGGGTGAGTAAGGCATGATATATTTTGATGTGCTTTAAAGAATTTTGAATGTGTGAATAGAATAATGTTTATTGTTGTTCAGTTAACCAATTTTACAATTAACTTGTACAGTAAATAATTTCAAATTCATTTCAATTTTTACATTTACATAAAATTTTTGTATTGAATGCAAAAGACATGTTTCCATTTCATTGTATCTGGGGCTAGTACGAGAGCACAAAGGTACTAAGAAGAGAATATATCTTTGTTATAAAAAAACACAAGATTTATTAAAAATCGCTTCTCCGTTCATAGACATTCCATTCCTCCATACTTCAAGTGACAGATTTGTAACAAATAATAAGACAGATGACATTACAATGAAAGTTTTGACACTAAAAAGAGTATCAATAATCAACTAATGCAGAGCATTAAAAAACCAAATTCACATCAAAACTTTGGCTGAGTTGAGAATGTCATCAACGTAAACATTCTCCAAATACATACATATTTTTTCAAAAGTTTGAAATTTTTAATGAAGTACTCAACCGATTTCGATGAAATTTATATGGGACCAACTAGGGAATGCAATCTCGTTCTCGCGAGATCTCGATTTCGCGAGATCTCGGCCCTTTTCTGCGAGATTAATCTCGGCCTAAAAATGGGCGAGATCTCGCGAGATTAGCGAGATTGAATCGCTGGACCAATTGTTGAAGAAGGAAATGAATCTATACGAGTCCGGGGGGTCTAAAGGAGGAAGAGCTTTTGCAGTTCGCTGATAACTGCCTCACAACTATAGTACCAACAAGTGTGGAATCTGAAAGGGCATTCTCAGCGGCTGGCTATCTAGCCTGCAAAATAAGGTGTAGGTTAGGTGACGATACCTTTAATACGTTGTGCTTTCTAAGAAGCTACTTCCAAAACAGTTTGTAAATAATTGTATATCGAGATGTTGCTAATGTTGTTAATTTGATTGTTTTTATTTGGTTTTCACTTTATATTCTATTTCTCTTTTTAGTTTGGCGAAATGAGCCTTTGATTTGATTGATCTCAACTCAAATTCTATTATTTTTGTTAGTTAATTTTTGACTTCGTAAAAATAAATGTTGATTTCAAAATACCTATGGTTCTTTTTCTTTCAATGTCTCGGGAGTTCTATATCTATTTTATTAGGGAAATTATTTGCAAAAATTGATACTCTTAACTACCAATCTCGCGAGATCTCGAAATTGCCGAGATCTCGCGAGATTGATTTTCATAATCTCGCGAGATTGCATTCCCTAGGACCAACTATGAAGTTTTCATAGGACCAACTATGAGTCCTCTGTCATATGAAAAATTAATATTCAAAATCAATTCACAATTGTCCAAAAAAGAAACATAAACACGAATTGAGAACCTCCTCCTTTTTGAAGTCGGTTGAAAACTGTAACTTGACAAAACAACTTAAATGATTTATTTATACTTTTATTTATTTCAAATTTCTGTTTCTGTCCACAGTGCGGTGTCCCCCAATCGCAAGCGGCCCACAACTCGACCGCCCTCGCCGCCCCCTAACGCTGTGAAACCCACCAGGGAGCTACTTAAAGCCAGGGAGGCCAGCAAACGATCCAGGGAGGAGAAGGTATGTGGATTTAGCACTTTCATTTGTGAGGGTGTTATGAGACCAATTGATCAATTGGAATACTAATTAAAGCGTAATATCTAGAGATGTGCGTTGCCAAATGTGTCATAATCTTATAAATTACATACATTAATACTGAGGCCACACTACCTTACCGTCTACCGGGCTGTTACCGAAATAATTATGGCATTAAATTACCGTTTAAATTACTGCATGAACTGGTAAGGTTACACTAGAGTTTACCTGGATATGTCAATAAATTTGGCGGAAAATATCACTTTTTCAAGATGGAGGTCGAAGCTGTAGCGGTGTTGTGTTTTATGAGTGCCAATTATTTTTACATGTATCTTTTAAATTTCAACAAAGCTAAAAGAAGACAAAAAGGGTATCCCAAAGAGACGGTTCGGATTGGAATAATTCTAAAACCTTGAGCGCATTTTCATTTGACCACTCCATGTCGGTCGATACGTGCGTCGCCGGTGAGCTCATATTGCACACTGGACAAACGGTAGTGTGGCCACAAACGCAATTATTACTGCGGTAATCTTCTTTGATGTGCGAAAAAAGACCGCCGCCGGAGCTATTGCCTACCGCCATTTGCCATATTGATTGGCATTGTAAAATTATGGCGGTAAATCGTGGTTACACCTAGGTGTTGTTTAAGTTATGGCAATAATTATTGGCATATCACGGTAGTGTAGCCTAAGCATAAATACCATATTATAAGAAAATATCGATAAAAGGCATCATTGTCGACGGTAGCATGCTAGCCCCGCTGGATTGGTTAACTTGGCCGAGCTATCGAAAACGCTTATAATTTTCGGACTCATTGTACAATCGAACCAAGTGAATCATGACCCATTTTGCTGATGAAACTGTCACACTTGTAAGGTCTATCGCGTATAATGCACATACGACATTTTAGATACTGTACGAATTCTGTACTCAGTAAATGTCAGTGTCGAATGAAATGATAACAAGTTCGTCCGTCACCAAGGAAACCTATCTTCAAGCGAATTTCGCCCTTAAATAAAACACTTTTTAACCGGATTTATCGCGTACATTAAAAAAAAAGGAGTTAAAATTTAAAATGTAAATATACGCGATAAATCCGGTTAAAAAGTGTTTTATTTAATAGTATGAATCGCGAAAACTTAAGACAATATTTATTTATTTATTACAATATCCACAGCTCTTATACATATTTATTAATTACATTTATATAATCTCATTCGGTAATGTTCTAATTATGAAATGAAATACAGACTTTTATTGGCATATTTTATTTACATACTTCTATAAGAAAATTAAAAAAAATAATTAAAGCATTATTCTCTTAACAAAACAATGCTTTAAAACAATTTTTTAATTATTAAAGTACAATGTGTCCCGACCAAGGAGGTTTCAATTCAATTTAAGTACACATTATCTGTGGCGACAACGCGCATGCGTGCTGGATCCGAGCCATAAACCAATAACAGGCGTATTCCATTTTGACGCTATTTCGTACATACGAATTTGAGTAATATTTTGTTGAATAAAACTTTAGTAGCAAAAATGTCTAGCAATACCGATGATACTAAATAACCATACCATGAGATTAAATAAAGTAGTGTATGCAACTGCATATAATTAGGTATTAAAACACTCATGTAATCGTGTTTTAATACCCTCTATTATATAACAGTTGCATAAACTACTATTAATTTTACATTGACAGCCAGTTACGGTCATACATTTTTTTTTTATTACAATATTGAATTTCACCCTACTAGCATTTAGACTGTTTGCCAAAATGAGCTTAAGGTGGGTCGTGATTCAATTGTTTCGATGGAACAAATCGTTCATCATCATCACAACTCTTTGTAATGAGCCCACTGCAGGGCATGAGTCTCTCCCCTGGGTGACGAGGAGGTTTAGGCCATAATCCACCAAGCTGGCGCAGTGCTGGGTGGTGGATGCCAGAATTTTTAGGGCGCTAGATGGCTTCTGACAAACCCTAACGACTACTGTATACAAGTATACAGCACCCGGGACCAACTGCTTAACGTGCCCTCCGAAGCACGGAAGTCGCCGTGAGATATGAATGGTCGGCGATCACCCATCCAAGTAACGACCGCGCCGAACGTTGCTTAACCTGTGATATCGTATGATACACACAGTAACCACGGCGCCACAACGACTTCAATTAATCTATACAGCCGTTTAATCCTACATATTTACATTAAAAAAAAGGAGTTAAAATTTAAAATGTAAATATACGCGATAAATCCGGTTAAAAAGTGTTTAATAGTATGAATCGCGTAAACTTAGATAATATTTATTTATTACAATATCCACAGCTCTTTTGATTGACAGCCAGTTACGGACATACATTTTTTAATTTTTATTACAATATTAAACTAATAGCATTTAGACTGTTTGCCAAAATGAGCTTAAGGCAGGTCGTGATTCAATTGTTTCGATGGAACAAATCATTCAGTGTTAATCGCGTTACCTGACACGTAACAGTGTACCCCGCAGGTGCTGGACTGGCAGCGGGGGCAGCTGGCGCTCGGGGGCGTGCGCGTCAAGCGGGAGTCCGCCTCGCCCCCCGCCGCCGCGTCGCCCGCGCCCCGCGCGCTCTCCCCGCACGCCATAGCGCGGGCGCTGGCCCGCGGCGCCCCCTCCGCCCCTTATACGCAGACCAAGTGAGTTTCATTTTATTTATTAAGCTATCGCGGTTATTTTCACTATGATTTAATGTAATTGATTTGTTTTTGCATAAATTATTGAACCATGAAGTGGATTGTCCGTCTCTCCTAGAACAAATTAATATATTAGCCCCTAGGGTCGCCGCTCGTCTGCATAATTATAAGCCCTTCTCAGTGGCCTTGAGAAAAACAAAATATGGTAGTTCCTCTCCTATTTTAACAATGTTGAAAAGTTACAATGATATATTTCAAAATAGTAATTTAGATATTTTTTGTGATAGTTTAGCTTCCTTTAAAAAATGTATTTATGTATGTTGCAAAAATTGTCTTTGATTTAAATTTTAGTATTGTTGTTTATTTTGTAATAAATTTATTTAACTTCTTTTTTTATAAATCATCCTAGTTTCTGTTTTAATTTTAGGTTTGCGTAAAAAAAATGTCTTCTTGAAAAAGTTGTGCATACCTTTAATTTAGATACATATGTACCACAATATATTTGTAAATTATGTATTTTATGAAATGTGATTTTATGTATTTAGTTGGTAAGCCTTATTTAAATAAATAAAAAAAAAAATAAAAAAAGTAATTGATTGAATCAGGCGTTACTTTGCGGAAATCCATGACAACTACTATAAAAAGTTATTTTGCTAATTCCGCGACTTGTACTTGCACTAGTGATGCAGGATTTTCATGCGTAGGTTCACCGCTCTCCCTCCCTCAAGCAAGAAGCAAGACATGCAATGAACACACACCTGGAAACCCGCACCACAAGCTATCACCGACACGTGTTTCGCTTCAACCAGTAGCATCCTCAGTTCGGTGGTGGTCGTTGCACCCTGAGGCTGCTTCTGATATGCAAATAACTTTTTATAGTAGATGATTTAATGTGTTTACGGGATTCCTACCACGATTTTTGATTTTATTTTCGCACGTCCGATATTTCGATGCTGTTACAAGCACCATGATCGCGGACTGCGAAAATAAAATCAAAAATCGTGGTAGGAATCCCGTAAATACATTAAATCATAGTACTAGCTGTTTCTTGCGATTTTACCGGCGCAGTTTTGAATCTCGCGGGAATATCGGGATATAAAGTAGCCTTTGTGCTATTCCGTACTGTACACGATCTCTAGACCAAATTTTATTCCATTCCATTGAGCTGTTCTGCCTTGATTGAGGAACAAACATTCACATTTATAATATTAGTAAGACATCCAGCGGGACCCTTTTCTTTATAGACTTGGGCACTATGCTGTTGAACATTATATGATTTATTAACTTTTAAATTTCTACCTAAACAGCAGCATTAAGAAAAAGGTAAATTTTATACCTTTGTGGTCCTCTGGTGTTTGAAGTTTTGTAAATAAAACAAATACATATTCGTGAAGCCATTTATTTCTGCTTTATTAATATTGGGTACTTTTCCATATCATCAGTTTATAGCGAGCCCTCTGGTTTTTGAAGGTTAATGTATTTAAGGGGAGCACCGCTAGTAGCAGCCTGTTCTTGTTTAGGTAGAAATTTAAAAGTGTACAGATCTGTTTGCAGAAATAGATAGTAGTTCTACAGCATAGTTCTCAAAGGGTCCCGCTGTATGTACTTCTATTGTCATTTTGACTGAAATTTGCAAATTTGTAAAAAAACATGCTTATACGGGGAGTCCCAAAAAAAAATCTCAATCAGAAAGAAGTCCATGGACGGGGCACTCGAAAAGCCCGTGTCATGAATTTTTTTTCTGAATTTTAGAGAATTCTCTGAAAACTTCTCCAAAAAAAAACCTAAAGACTGTTTCAAATTTTCTTTTTTGTTAATTAATCTTCAAGAGTTTACCGTTTATGCATAAAATAATCGATTTCATAACTTTTAAAATAAAGGTAAAAATTTTAGTGCAAGTGAAAATGTAACGGAACGTAAAATTTATTATGACTTAAATTTTTCGACTGACACGTAAAAATCAAAATCCATAGTACTAATTAATGTCAATGGCATCAGCTAGCTTAGTTGGTAGGAGACCCGGTCGGGTTCGATTTTATTTATACTACATTTTCACTATTCATTCACCTCCTCAGGCTAACCCTATCAGAGCGATTCGGGAAAATGGCCCAATGGTCGGCTGCGAGATCGGCTCGACTGGAAAACATGCGAATCACTCGACAGGAGACCACCTTACACGTGCATATAGAACCCAGCGCCGCCGGTGCTGGGGGCGACAGACAGGATCCTGAGCCGTGAGTATTGATTTGTTATTGGATAATCAACAAATGCAGAGCGTTAAAAAACTGACTTCATGTCCAAACTTTGGCTGTAGTATAAGGTCATCAAGGTATAAAATATGCTCCAATTCAAAAATATTTTCAAAAAAAAAAAAAGTTTATTGTAGATTTTGATGAAATTTACAGGATGACTGGTGGTGTCAAATTTTAGATACTGAAGCACTCTGTACTTGATTCGGGTCACAATTATTTAATCATCATCATCATCACAACTCTTTGTAATGAGCCCACTGCAGGGCATGAGTCTCTCCTCTGGGTGACGAGGAGGTATAGGCCATAATTCACCAAGCTGGCCCAGTGCTGGGTGGTGGATGTCAGAATTTTCAGGGTGCCGATAGGTACGGCTTCTGACAAACCCTAACGACTACTGTATACAAGTATACAGCACCCGGGACCGACTGCTTAACGTGCCCTCCGAAGCACGGAAGTCGTCGTGAGAAATAAATGGTCGGCGGTGACCCATCCAAGTACCGACCGCGCCGAACGTGACTTAACCTGAGATATCGTATGATGCACACAGTAACCACGGCGCCACGACGACTTCTATTTATTAATAAAATTATTATTTAATAAAAGTAGGTAATTAATTTTTCACCAGAATTCCCTATAAATAAATTAAAGTTTCCTTACTGCTTAATTTACATACGCCCGAGTCACTCGCGGCACGTGACCTGGCACGCGGATCGCAGCCAACGCTAGTGTAACCATGCATTGCGTAATCAATTATTTACTTTCGGTTAAGTTTACTCAGTAAATAAATAAATAAATAAATAAATATTTCTGACAACCACACAACATTATCTAGCCCAAATTAAGTTTCTTAAAGAACTTGTGTTATGGATACTAGATAACTGATATACTTAAGAAATATATAAACATACATATTGAATAAATACATATTTTTATTAAAAAATAAACTTAAATCAATATATATAAAACTGTTCCGTTACTGACTGAGTGACTGACAGACAACGTACAGCCGTAACTACTGGGCGTAGAGAGCTGAAATTTGGAACATACATTCTTTAGGAGATGTAGGGGTGCACTAAGGAAGGAATTCCCGAAATTCCCACGGGAACGGGAAATATAGGACTTTTTAGTTTGTATGAAAAATCTTATTTCTTGAGTGCACCGATGTGAAACTTGGTGTAAAGGTTTTTCAATATGTGTCTGGTTGTGTTATGAAAGGAATTCCCGAAATTCCCACGGGAACAGGAAATATATGATGTTTTAGTTTGTACGAAAAAATCCCATCCCTTGAATGAAGGGATGTGATACTTGATATAAAGGTTCCTCAATAAGTGTGTTTGCATTATGGAAGGAATTCCCAAAATTCCCACGGGAAGGGGTTGGACTTTTTAGTTTGTATGAAAAATCTTATTCCTTGAGTGAACGGATGTGATACTTGGCATGAAGGTTCTTCAAATAGTGACTACGAAAAAAAATCCCAAAATTCCCACGGGCACGGGAAATATATGATTTTTAGTTTGTGTGAAAAAAACTTATTCCTTGAGTGCATGGGTGTGATACTTGGTATAAAGGTTCTTTGCAGTGGGTGTCTGGTTGTATATTTTCTGAAATTTTCACGAGAAGGGTAGCTAAGCGCATACGAAGTTGCGGGATAAAGCTAGTAAACATATAAACATCCATGACTTGACTACTAATATCTGTGTTCATCACACAAATATCCGTCGCCGCCGGGATTCGAACCCAGGACCTCTGGCATACAAGGCAATGTACGTTACCCCTACACCAGCCGGTCGTCAAATAATTAATATTTACTTTTTATTATATTTTTTCTCTTCATGTATGATCTCAAACTATCACGTCCTCGAATTTCGAAAGTGACCCACCAGTCACCCTGTATATGGGACCACCTTGAAGTATCCTCTATCATAGGAAGCAAGAATATTCAAAATCGATTCATAATTGTCCAAGAAATCGTGTCACAAACATACACACGAATTGAGAACCTCCTCCTTTAAGTCGGTTAAAAATGTGAGAAAAAAAGAGCCAAAATTGTGTTGTGGGTCCATAAAAAAGGTGCCGTCGTGTACGCTCGTGCTACCGATCTGAAGAATTCTTGCTTAAAATGTCATACGTCTAATTTATAAGTTTGTTGTGCAATTAAAATAAGTGTTAAATCCTGAAATCAATTATAATAAATGAAATTTATAATAATTACAGATATAGGGTACTTTTTGATTAATTTACATCAGGAATTCTAATGTTAGGTTCATATAATTAGCCAGATATGCAGAGCGCAGATCATAGTCATCTCTCATCAGCATGGCCTATTCCAAGATACAGCAATCCCGCAAATGTTACCCGAGCAGGATTTTTAATATCTTCGCAACCACAGCAGACACAAATACAATTTTTGTCTTACCATTTATGCCAAATGCATTTCTAATTGTAGTAACATTAGAAAGAAAATATCTAGCTGGGGTTATGTTACCCCAGCAGAATTCGTTTGTCTATATTTCTAATCATTTTTTGCATTTAAATGTCAATTTTATATGTAACGGACGCTTGACAATACTTATAGTAACTTGTCCATAACCTCAGGATCCTGGAAGTGGAGGCCGTAGGAAGTTACCCTGAAGAGTAATTTAAAAATTAGTTTACAGGGGCTGCATTTCTAATCATTTATTGCACTTTAATGACGAATTATGTCAAAATCTGGCCTGTTTAATGGACAATACTAATAGTAACTTGTCCACAACCCCAGGATCCTGGAAGCAGCGGCCGTAGGAAGTTACCCTGAAGAATTGCTGGCAGCAGCGCCGGCCGGGCTCCCGTCCTGGGACGACGTGCGCGTGCGATACGACTATTACAAGAAACGGGGCTATCTCAGAGGTATGTAAACAATTAACCTGCGGGGCTATATATGGCGGCTTTGGTTCTATGGGTTTAATCATGGTATCGAATCAAATAATTATATTTATTATGGTGCGCATGCTAGCTAACTTGACAGGATAAAATAAGTCGGTAGTCTTTATAGATGGTCGCATACTAGCCCTGCTGGCCGATTCATTTTAATGTTGTCTTTCTGATACACGACCGACATGCATTTACATATAACCTCACGCCTGTCTCCCCTTGGGATCGTCGGTTACGGGTAGCTTTAACTAGGCCCTTCTTAAGAATGTCGCCATTTTAATTGGCATACGTTTGCCTAGGGCGGCCCCTTCCCACTACACCATTCTGATACACAAATAACCAGAAAACCGTATACACTGGGCTCGATTCGATATTAGAGACTTTAAGTGAATTTCGGTTGTTATGGATTAAAGTAGAGATGAAACGGATAGTAGTTTGGCCGGATATCCGGTCAGTCCTGTGGCCGGACATCCGGCGGGACTTAGCCTTTTGGTGCATCGCGCACACACATACCTGCGTCAGAGCGCGTGAACGATCGGGTGAACTCGGTTCGACTTTGGTCTTTTCGTTGATAAGCGAAGTTAAGTACCTAATTGTTTCATTAATTCATTGTCGTATTTTGTTGATTGGAGTGCAGAGCCCATATACGTCCCCATCGAGGGGCACGATTGTGTTGATTAAATTTAAAAAAATGTACACTTATTATATTTGTTAAGTGATACTAAGACTAACTAAATAAAGCTAATAAATACTTAAAGAAATTGTCCAATTTTATTTTTTTTCTTCGCCGGATACAATCAACTATCCGGCGTAAAATCAGCTATCCGGTATCCGGCCGGATAGTGTTAAAGCCGCCGGATAGGCCGGATACCGGATAGCCGCCGGATATCCGTTTCATCTCTGGATTAAAGTGTTCTATGGTGGGTTTCAATATCGAATCTCATTCTAAAATCCTTTTTCATGTAAAAATGTATCTTAATTTTGATTGCCCACACTTTTAAGTGTTCACAAAGAAGGATTTGGATAAAGCTACAATATTGAAACCCATCATAAATCAAGGTTTTTGGATTAAGATTCAATATATCCAAGGTTAATTAATTAATTCAACAGTTTTATTGGCGGTCTTTGCGGTATGCAAGCGATTTCTTCTAGATTTTCTTTCCAGGTTTCATTTAAAAAGTTAGAATTATGCTCTAAAAATTTCAATTTTTTTTATTATCTTTTTCCAGGGTTGACTCTGGGAGACTACGTGAAATGGGAAGAATGGTGGTACAAGTATCAAGAATGGTTGAAGCGGGAGCGCGCGTACGAGCGCTGGGCTGACGGCGGCGAGGCGCCCGTGAGTATTATTTCTAATTCGCTTAGTTATTTTGCTATGTAATGTCAAGTTCATACTACTGTAAGAAATTCGTAAAATGTTTTTGCGTATTTTTACGCGGATTTTTGCGTTGCGATGCGACCCGGCAAAGTGTGCGCGTAGCCTAACTTGACGAGTCGGTGTCTTTACCAGACTTTAGACAGACCAGAGGCATCAAACAGCCATCTGTTTCACAGTCTTCGAGTGTACCATTCAGGATTACCCCTGTCGCTTCAATCGCTCCTAAGTCTAGGGATTATCTGTAGACACTGAATCATACTGAATAAGTTAAACATAAAATTTTATTAATACATAACTCCACGCCTGTATCCCTTATGAGGTAGGCAGAACATCAGAGGCTTTACAATCATCTGATGCCACATTTGACGTGAAAGCTCCAATAAAACCTCTGTCCCCTACAGATAAATTTCTTTTACAGTATGCCTGGGAAAAGAAGCAGCTGGCAAATTCTATGTTTTTAATAGAGATTATGAATTATGAAAATTTAGAAAAATAGGTATTGTTTGAATCATCCTTATTATCTGTTTACAGGTGCGTCGCGAGCGTCGTCGTCGAGGCGGTCGTCACAGACGAAGCTGAGGGCGCGCCGCCCCGGCCGCGCTGCTCGCAGCGCCGCTCGGGGCGCCCCGCTAGACACGGGGCCCGTCACACTCGCCACACCTGCCACACTCGTCACACGTGCCATGACACAGCTGTGTGCAAGCTGGCAACCACCTACGCTTGCCACAAGATAAACTGCGAACAGCTGACTTCAGCCTGCGCTTAGTGATACAGTGAAACAGTGCTTGTGTTGTGAAAGTGATATTAGAATAAGTGAACTGGACAGTTATAACTGTGAAACTAGATTCGTGAACTTTATAGTAATATAGTTATACCCAAACTTGCATAACAACAATGTGGAACAAAAGTAAGCTTGAAAGTAAGTAGACTGCACAACAGAACTAGGGCTTATCTAAGTATTCACCTTGGATAGTTATAAAAGACCTGGTGAAGATTTGCGAGGACCTTATTGGAGAGCTGAGTGAATGAAGAGTAGGTAACATTTGGTACCTTTTAACGGGAAGATGTTGTTAGTTAGTCATAGGTTATACACGCCTATCTATAAATTGTTGATAATTCTTAATCTGAACTTACAGTACAGGATTCCATGCGGAACTTAGGAGTAGTCTCAGAATTAAAAGTGTATGGATAAGAGCCTATATGGCACTGAACTGTCAAAGTAATTATGTTAGATTTAATGTGAGTGTTTACAAGTATGTATACAGTTACATGTGAGTTTTTACCTGTAGCCAATGATGGCACTTGAACTGATGCAATAAACAAAGAAGTAGGTTTTCTTTTTTTAACTTTATAAGAGCGGTAAGCCACAACTTCTGATTCTTATCCATCCAACTCCCAGAAATGAAAGTGTGGCGTAGCCATTGAACTATATGTATGGTAGCTTACACAATACATCCATCATCCGTAACTTCATACAAAATTTCTAGATATTTATTTTCTTGTATTTGGATGACATTAAAATAAAAGTGGGTAACCTCTATTATAAAGTAAAAAAAACGTTAGTTGTTCTTAATGTTAACTGTTTCACTCTTGCTGTTTGCACATTGCCTCTTTTACACATTTGGACAAAACTTAAGT
Organism: Stenoptilia bipunctidactyla; assembly: GCA_944452665.1. Taxonomy (NCBI): domain Eukaryota; kingdom Metazoa; phylum Arthropoda; class Insecta; order Lepidoptera; family Pterophoridae; genus Stenoptilia; species Stenoptilia bipunctidactyla. Next base: position 15,796,080 of record OX101747.1, on the reverse strand, counting down.
AGAATTAGGTCACTATTTTTACTATTTGTAACAATTATATTTTATCTTTAGTAACTGCTTTAAAAGTTTTATAACACCTTGTTGGGAATAGATTAGATTTATAATTAAATTGAGATATATTAACAGTTTTTATAAGCACTATGTTAAATCTACAAAGGTAATCCATCATGTTGCATCTTAACTTTATGGGAATGATTGTAGGTAAAAGTAAGCCCAAAGTGCTGTCAAATATAGTAAATTATTTTAAGATCAGAGCCACTATATAAATATATTAATAACATATTTTACGAAATAATAAAGAACAAAGTCATTGTTTGCAATAGTGTTTATTTTATTTAGTTGTAACTTAGTGAGTAATAAAGCTTAATCTAGCTTAAGGAATTAGACACAGATTTTTTTTACATAACTAAGTATTTAACATCCTTACTAAAATAGTTTAACTAAATGCTTGTAATATTATCTATTCACTGAGATATTAGGCAAATGTATATACAAAATTATAAAACTTGTTTAATTATTTAAATGGGATTCTTTTAAATATTACATATAACTAGATGTAATTAACTATTTGTATTCTTCAATCACTTGTCTCAGTAAAATTAATCCTTTTTTCCGTTGTTGTACATTGTACATAGTATGATAACTCGAATATTTGCATAGAGTTAAATGTACTAAGAAAAGCTCTTTTCCTTTATAAAATGTTAGCTGTGTAATTAACATACTTAGTAATCATGGTGAATTGTGAATTTTATTTGTCAAATAAATATTTAAAATATCTGTCTGTGGTTTCATTGCCTTATTTAGTTGAAATTCTGCAAGCCTTCCCTTTCTTCATAGATAAATGTGATGCTATTGCACATACCAATATGCAATAGTTTACAAGAGATGAGAACTGGTTAGCCATAGGTTCATGATCAATCTGATTGAACCTCTTAATATCTCTGAAAGCCTGTCACGAATAGTGCGGCTGTTATCAAAGCTGGTGACATTCAGTCGAAAGTCCCGAAAGCAATACCGCAGCGAGAGCCGCGGTAGGATTTCCAAGCCAATAGTGTTCGGAAACCTTACTGCGGCTCTCGCTACGGTATTGCTTGGAAATCCTACCGTGGCTCTCGCTACGGTATTGCTCGGATATTCTATCGCGGCTCTCGCTACGGTATTGCTTGGAAATCCTGTCGCGGCTCTCGCTACAGTATTGCTTGGAAATCATAAAGTGTGTATGTTTTGTGGAAGGTAAAATAAAGATTTTTATTATGCTTTAACAATATTATTGCGTGATTGACTGTACGTTCAATGAACCGTACAACTATAATAATAAAAACCTTTATTTCATACACAATTTAACACATGATTTCCGAGCAATACCGTAGCGAGAGCCGCGGTAGGATTTCCAAGCAATACCGTAGCGAGAGCCGCGGTAGGATTTCCAAGCAATACCGTAGCGAGAGCCGCGATAGGATTTCTAAGCAATAGTGTAACATCATAATTAAAACCTTTATTTCGCATTTACACAAAACAGGTACATATATAAATAAATAAATATTTCTGACACTCACACAACATTATCTAGCCCAAATTAAGTTTCTTAAAGAACTTGTGTTATGGATACTAGATAACTGATATACTTAAGAAATATATAAACATTAATATTGAATAAATACATATTTTTTATTAGAATAAACTTAAATAAACATATAAACATCCATGACTTGACGGCTAATATCTGTGTGTTCATCACACAAATATCCGCCGCCGCCGCCGGGATTCGAACCCAGGACCTCTGGCATAGAAGGCAATGTATATTACCGCTACACCAGCCGGTCGTCAAACATAATTTATCACATTAAGATTTTATTATGCTTTAATACTATTGCTTATAATTCCTAGCGCGGATCTCGCTTCGGTATTGCTCAGAAATCATAATGTGTTAAATTTTGTATGAAATTGTATGTATTTTTTTAAATGTTTATACATAGTTTACTATGTTTTATTTGTTTTGGCAAGACATGAGTAGGTATTTTTTTTCCTGCTCGTATATTGGCTGGTGTAAAGCATTTTTCATGTTTGCATTTGATGTTTTAGCTAATGTAAAAGCAATTTGTTTTATTTGGTAAACTGTTAGCCCAAAACCAAGCTCCTGCATTTGTATTATGTACGCCAGTAAGGATTGCTCTAATTCGACCGACAAAGAAAACGGTCTACCAATCTTGAGCATTTTAATTTGGGTTATTCCCTGCTCCCTATCGTAGCATTAGCTTTTAATGTACTCCATGGTATTTTAAATTCTTTTGATGCCATGTATATAGTCATTTTCGAGTCCAAAACACTTTCAATAGGAGACTTTAAAACTGTTTCATTATATTTTCTATTCTTCTTTCCGGAACATTCAGCTTTCTTCATATTAATGGAGTCTGAAATAATAGGACTCACTTAATTCCGTGATAATAAAAAATAAACAACAATACTAAAACACCTAATAATTACTTCTGTTACTTTACTCCTATAAATTATGTATTTTAAAACTGAAATTACTTAATAACTGATAATAATATTAGTAGTTTTGTATAATAACAATAGAAAAATGAAAATATTTCTAATTACCTTGGTTAATTCAGTGACACGTATTCGAAGTTCAATCTTGAAATTCGTTAATTTTTCAACGCAGAAAATAAGCTTATATTAAGAAAATACCAAAAATCTACACAACGTAACTAATACAAAAGCAAGGTAATGTATTAAACAACCGATCGTCCAAATTTCAGATAGATACGCAAAGGTTTTCTATTAAAAATAAACAATAATATCACAGCACTCTTGGATGTTACCGGTGAGTAGCGAAAATGGCGCGCGGAATCACAAATCACGTGATTGTTACGGTTTCGCTCGCACGATGTTAACAATTTTTTACACACTGAAAGAAACTTTATTGCCAAGGCACAAGGTAGGATTTGAAATGGTGAATTATGTTTGTGTAAATCGGTAAGACATTTGAAAAGTCCTGTCACGGAATTAAATGAGTCACATAATTATGTGAGCTTACCCTATTGCTTGGAAATCCTAACGCGGCTCTTGCTACGGTGTTGCTTGGAAATCCTATAGCGGCTCTCGCTACGGTATTGTTTGGAAATCCTATAGCGGCTCTCGCTACAGTATTGCTCGGAAATCATATTGTGTTAAGATATTGCTTGGAAATCCTACCGTGGCTCTCGCTACGGTATTGCTTGGAAATCCTATAGCGGCTCTCGCTACGGTATTGCTTGGAAATCATATAGCGGCTCTCGCTACGGTATTGCTTGGAAATCATATAGCGGCTCTCGCTACGGTATTGCTTGGAAATCCTATAGCGGCTCTCGCTACAGTATTGCTTGGAAATCCTACCGCGGCTCTCGCTACGGTATTGCTTGGAAATCATATAGCGGCTCTCGCTACGGTATTGCTTGAAAATCATATAGCGGCTCTCGCTACGGTATTGCTTGGAAATCTACCGCGGCTCTCGCTACGGTATTGCTTGGAAATCCTACCGCGGCTCTCGCTACGGTATTGCTTGGCAATCCTATAGCGGCTCTCGCTACAGTATTGCTCGGAAATCATATTGTGTTAAGATATTGCTTGGAAATCCTACCGCGGCTCTCGCTACGGTATTGCTTGGAAATCCTACCGCGGCTCTCGCTACGGTATTGCTTGGAAATCCTATAGCGGCTCTCGCTACAGTATTGCTCGGAAATCATATTGTGTTAAGATATTGCTTGGAAATCCTACCGCGGCTCTCGCTACGGTATTGCTTGGAAATCCTATAGCGGCTCTCGCTACGGTATTGCTTGGAAATCCTATAGCGGCTCTCGCTACGGTATTGCTTGGAAATCCTACCGCGGCTCTTGCTACGGTGTTGCTTGGAAATCCTATAGCGGCTCTCGCTACGGTATTGCTTGGAAATCCTATAGCGGCTCTCGCTACGGTATTGCTCGGAAATCATATTGTGTTAAGATATTGCTCGCTACGGTATTGCTTGGAAATCCTACCGCGGCTCTCGCTACGGTATTGCTTGGAAATCCTATAGCGGCTCTCGCTACAGTATTGCTCGGAAATCATATTGTGTTAAGATATTGCTTGGAAATCCTACCGCGGCTCTCGCTACGGTATTGCTTGGAAATCCTATAGCGGCTCTCGCTACCGTATTGCTTGGAAATCCTATAGCGGCTCTCGCTACGGTATTGCTTGGAAATCCAATAGCGGCTCTCGCTACGGTATTGCTTGGAAATCCTATAGCGGCTCTCGCTACAGTATTGCTCGGAAATCATATTGTGTTAAGATATTGCTTGGAAATCCTACCGCGGCTCTCGCTACGGTATTGCTTGGAAATCCTACCGCGGCTCTCGCTACGGTATTGCTTGGAAATCCTATAGCGGCTCTCGCTACGGTATTGCTCGGAAATCATATTGTGTTAAGATATAATAATAATAATAATAATAAATCAGTTTATTGACACTCATATTAACAAATACACAATTAACAAATATAGAATTTTGGTGTCAAAAGGGATACTTTCAGCAATGTTGCCTGGAGGTGGCAACGCTGTTTTTCAAAGCACCCTATTGCCAAAGTGCTGAACTGTACATTTATTAAAAAAAACCATTTCATTAAAAAATAATTAAATAAAAATACATTACATTAAAATACTACATTATGTTTAAAATTTCATCAAATTATTTTAAATATTTTCAAATTAGACAATACATTTAAAAAGAATAAAAAAATAATAAATTTATAAAAATTAAAATTAAAATTAAAATTTTAACATATTATTCTCAACAATAGGCATTCAAAATACAAAACACAAAAAAAAAATATACATATACCTATCAATTTTATAAAAATTTTATTAAATAAAATTTTAAGAAATCCTACCGCGGCTCTCGCTACGGTATTGCTTGGAAATCCTATAGCGGCTCTCGCTACCGTATTGCTTGGAAATCCTATAGCGGCTCTCGCTACGGTATTGCTTGGAAATCCAATAGCGGCTCTCGCTACGGTATTGCTTGGAAATCATATTGTGTTAAGATATTGCTTGGAAATCCTACCGCGGCTCTCGCTACGGTATTGCTTGGAAATCCTACCGCGGCTCTCGCTACGGTATTGCTTGGAAATCATATAGCGGCTCTCGCTACGGTATTGCTTGAAAATCATATAGCGGCTCTCGCTACGGTATTGCTTGGAAATCTACCGCGGCTCTCGCTACGGTATTGCTTGGAAATCCTACCGCGGCTCTCGCTACGGTATTGCTTGGAAATCCTATAGCGGCTCTCGCTACCGTATTGCTTGGAAATCCTATAGCGGCTCTCGCTACGGTATTGCTTGGAAATCCAATAGCGGCTCTCGCTACGGTATTGCTTGGAAATCCTATAGCGGCTCTCGCTACAGTATTGCTCGGAAATCATATTGTGTTAAGATATTGCTTGGAAATCCTACCGCGGCTCTCGCTACGGTATTGCTTGGAAATCCTACCGCGGCTCTCGCTACGGTATTGCTTGGAAATCCTATAGCGGCTCTCGCTACGGTATTGCTCGGAAATCATATTGTGTTAAGATATAATAATAATAATAATAATAAATCAGTTTATTGACACTCATATTAACAAATACACAATTAACAAATATAGAATTTTGGTGTCAAAAGGGATACTTTCAGCAATGTTGCCTGGAGGTGGCAACGCTGTTTTTCAAAGCACCCTATTGCCAAAGTGCTGAACTGTACATTTATTAAAAAAAACCATTTCATTAAAAAATAATTAAATAAAAATACATTACATTAAAATACTACATTATGTTTAAAATTTCATCAAATTATTTTAAATATTTTCAAATTAGACAATACATTTAAAAAGAATAAAAAAATAATAAATTTATAAAAATTAAAATTAAAATTTTAACATATTATTCTCAACAATAGGCATTAAAAATACAAAACACAAAAAAAAAATATACATATACCTATCAATTTTATAAAAATTTTATTAAATAAAATTTTAAGAAATCCTACCGCGGCTCTCGCTACGGTATTGCTTGGAAATCCTACCGCGGCTCTCGCTACGGTATTGCTTGGAAATCCTACCGCGGCTCTCGCTATGGTATTGCTTGGAAATGCTATAGCGGCTCTCGCTACGGTATTGCTTGGAAATCCTATAGCGGCTCTCGCTACAGTATTGCTCGGAAATCATATTGTGTTAAGATATTGCTTGGAAATCCTACCGCGGCTCTCGCTACGGTATTGCTTGGAAATCCTACCGCGGCTCTCGCTACGGTATTGCTTGGAAATCCAATAGCGGCTCTCGCTACGGTATTGCTTGGAAATCCTATAGCGGCTCTCGCTACAGTATTGCTCGGAAATCATATTGTGTTAAGATATTGCTTGGAAATCCTACCGCGGCTCTCGCTACGGTATTTCTTGGAAATCCTATAGCGGCTCTCGCTACGGTATTGCTTGGAAATCCTATAGCGGCTCTCGCTACGGTATTGCTTGGAAATCCTATAGCGGCTCTCGCTACGGTATTGCTTGGAAATCCTATAGCGGCTCTCGCTACGGTATTGCTTGGAAATCCTACCGCGGCTCTCGCTACGGTATTGCTTGGAAATCCTATAGCGGCTCTCGCTACGGTATTGCTCGGAAATCATATTGTGTTAAGATATTGCTTGGAAATCCTACCGCGGCTCTCGCTACGGTATTGCTTGGAAATCCTACCGCGGCTCTCGCTACGGTATTGCTTGGAAATCCTATAGCGGCTCTCGCTACGGTATTGCTCGGAAATCATATTGTGTTAAGATATTGCTTGGAAATCCTACCGCGGCTCTCGCTACGGTATTGCTTGGAAATCCTACCGCGGCTCTCGCTATGGTATTGCTTGGAAATCCTATAGCGGCTCTCGCTACGGTATTGCTTGGAAATCCTATAGCGGCTCTCGCTACAGTATTGCTCGGAAATCATATTGTGTTAAGATATTGCTTGGAAATCCTACCGCGGCTCTCGCTACGGTATTGCTTGGAAATCCTACCGCGGCTCTCGCTACGGTATTGCTTGGAAATCCTATAGCGGCTCTCGCTACGTTATTGCTTGGAAATCCTATAGCGGCTCTCGCTACGGTATTGCTTGGAAATCCTATAGCGGCTCTCGCTACGGTATTGCTCGGAAATCATATTGTGTTAAGATATTGCTTGGAAATCCTACCGCGGCTCTCGCTACGGTATTGCTTGGAAATCCTACCGCGGCTCTCGCTATGGTATTGCTTAGAAATCCTATAGCGGCTCTCGCTACGGTATTGCTTGGAAATCCTATAGCGGCTCTCGCTACAGTATTGCTCGGAAATCATATTGTGTTAAGATATTGCTTGGAAATCCTACCGCGGCTCTCGCTACGGTATTGCTTGGAAATCCTACCGCGGCTCTCGCTACGGTATTGCTTGGAAATCCTATAGCGGCTCTCGCTACGGTATTGCTTGGAAATCCTATAGCGGCACTCGCTACAGTATTGCTCGGAAATCATATTGTGTTAAGATATTGCTTGGAAATCCTAACGCAGCTCTCGCTACGGTATTGCTTGGAAATCCTATAGCGGCTCTCGCTACGGTATTGCTTGGAAATCCTATAGCGGCTCTCGCTACGGTATTGCTTGGAAATCCTAAAGCGGCTCTCGCTACGGTATTGCTTGGAAATCCTATAGCGGCTCTCGCTACAGTATTGCTCGGAAATCATATTGTGTTAAGATATTGCTTGGAAATCCTACCGCGGCTGTCGCTACGGTATTGCTTGGAAATCCTATAGCGGCTCTCGCTACGGTATTGCTTGGAAATCCTATAGCGGCTCTCGCTACGGTATTGCTTGGAAATCCTACCGCGGCTCTCGCTGCGGTATTGCTTGGAAATCCTATAGCGGCTCTCGCTATGGTATTGCTTGGAAATCCTATAGCGGCTCTCGCTACGGTATTGCTTGGAAATCCTATAGCGGCTCTCGCTACAGAATTGCTCGGAAATCATATTGTGTTAAGATATTGCTTAGAAATCCTACCGCGGCTCTCGCTACGGTATTGCTTGGAAATCCTACAGCGGCTCTCGCTACGGTATTGCTTGGAAATACTATAGCGGCTCTCGCTACAGTATTGCTTGAAAATCCTACCGCGGCTCTCGCTACGGTATTGCTTGGAAATCCTATAGCGGCTCTCGCTACGGTATTGCTTGGAAATCCTATAGCGGCTCTCGCTACGGTATTGGTTGGAAATCCTACCGCTACTCTCGCTACGGTATTGCTTGGAAATACTATAGCGGCTCTCGCTACGGTATTTCTTGGAAATCCTATAGCGGCTCTCGCTACGGTATTGCTTGGAAATCCTATAGCGGCTCTCGCTACGGTATTGCTTGGAAATCCTACCGCGGCTCTCGCTACGGTATTGCTTGGAAATCCTATAGCGGCTCTCGCTACGGTATTGATCGGAAATCATATTGTGTTAAGATATTGCTTGGAAATCCTATAGCGGCTCTCGCTACGGTAATGCTTGGAAATCCTACCGCGGCTCTCGCTACGGTATTGCTTGGAAATCCTATAGCGGCGCTCGCTATGGTATTGCTTGGAAATCCTATAGCGGCTCTCGCTACGGTATTGCTTGGAAATCCTATAGCGGCTCTCGCTACAGTATTGCTCGGAAATCATATTGTGTTCAGATATTGCTTGGAAATCCTACCGCGGCTCTCGCTACGGTATTGCTTGGAAATCCTACCGCGGCTCTCGCTACGGTATTGCTTGGAAATCCAATAGCGGCTCTCGCTACGGTATTGCTTGGAAATCCTATAGCGGCTCTCGCTACAGTATTGCTCGGAAATCATATTGTGTTAAGATATTGCTTGGAAACCCTACCGCGGCTCTCTCTACGGTATTGCTTGGAAATCCTACCGCGGCTCTCGCTACGGTATTGCTTGGAAATCCTATAGCGGCTCTCGCTACGGTATTGCTCGGAAATCATATTGTGTTAAGATATTGCTTGGAAATCCTACCGCGGCTCTCGCTACGGTATTGCTTGGAAATCCTACCGCGGCTCTCGCTACGGTATTGCTTGGAAATCCTACCGCGGCTCTCGCTATAGTATTGCTTGGAAATCCTATAGCGGCTCTCGCTACGGTATTGCTTGGAAATCCTATAGCGGCTCTCGCTACAGTATTGCTCGGAAATCATATTGTGTTAAGATATTGCTTGGAAATCCTACCGCGGCTCTCGCTACGGTATTGCTTGGAAATCCTACCGCGGCTCTCGCTACGGTATTGCTTGGAAATCCTATAGCGGCTCTCGCTACGGTATTGCTTGGAAATCCTATACCGGCTCTCGCTACGGTATTGCTCGGAAATCATATTGTGTTAAGATATTGCTTGGAAATCCTACCGCGGCTCTCGCTACGGTATTGCTTGGAAATCCCACCGCGGCTCTCGCTATGGTATTGCTTGGAAATCCTATAGCGGCTCTCGCTACGGTATTGCTTGGAAATCCTATAGCGGCTCTCGCTACAGTATTGCTCGGAAATCATATTGTGTTAAGATATTGCTTGGAAATCCTACCGCGGCTCTCGCTACGGTATTGCTTGGAAATCCTACCGTGGCTCTCGCTACGGTATTGCTTGGAAATCCTATAGCGGCTCTCGCTACGGTATTGCTTGGAAATCCTATAGCGGCTCTCGCTACAGTATTGCTCGGAAATCATATTGTGTTAAGATATTGCTTGGAAATCCTACCGCGGCTCTCGCTACGGTATTGCTTGGAAATCCTACCGCGGCTCTCGCTACGGTATTGCTTGGAAATACTATAGCGGCTCTCGCTACAGTATTGCTTGGAAATCCTACCGCGGCTCTCGCTACGGTATTGCTTGGAAATCCTATAGCGGCTCTCGCTACGGTATTGCTTGGAAATCCTATAGCGGCTCTCGCTACGGTATTGGTTGGAAATCCTACCGCGGCTCTCGCTACGGTATTGCTTGGAAATCCTATAGCGGCTCTCGCTACAGTATTGCTCGGAAATCATATTGTGTTAAGATATTGCTTGGAAATCCTACCGCGGCTCTCGCTACGGTATTGCTTGGAAATCCTACCGCGGCTCTCGCTCCGGTATTGGTTGGAAATCCTACCGCGGCTCTCGCTACGGTATTGCTTGGAAATCCTATAGCGGCTCTCGCTACATTATTGCTCGGAAATCATATTGTGTTAAGATATTGCTTGGAAATCGTACCGCGGCTCTCGCTACGGTATTGCTTGGAAATCCTACCGCGGCTCTCGCTACGGTATTGCTTGGAAATCCTATAGCGGCTCTCGCTACAGTATTGCTCGGAAATCATATTGTGTTAAGATATTGCTTGGAAATCCTACCGCGGCTCTCGCTACGGTATTGCTTCGAAATCCTATAGCGGCTCTCGCTACAGTATTGCTCGGAAATCATATTGTGTTAAGATATTGCTTGGAAATCCTACCGCGGCTCTCGCTACGGTATTGCTTGGAAATCCTATAGCGGCTCTCGCTACGGTATTGCTTGGAAATCCTATAGCGGCTCTCGCTACGGTATTGCTTGGAAATCCTACCGCGGCTCTCGCTACGGTATTGCTTGGAAATCCTACCGCGGCTCTTGCTACGGTGTTGCTTGGAAATCCTATAGCGGCTCTCGCTACAGTATATCTCGGAAATCATATTGTGTTAAGATATTGCTTGGAAATCCTACCGCGGCTCTCGCTACGGTATTGCTTGGAAATTCTACCGCGGCTCTCGCTACGGTATTGCTTGGAAATCCTATAGCGGCTCTCGCTACAGTATTGCTCGGAAATCATATTGTGTTAAGATATTGCTTGGAAATCCTACCGCGGCTCTCGCTACGGTATTGCTTGGAAATCCTATAGCGGCTCTCGCTACGGTATTGCTTGGAAATCCTATAGTGACTCTCGCTACAGTATTGCTCGGAAATCATGTGTTAAATTGTGTATGAAATAAAGGTTTTTATTATTATAGTTGTACGGTTCATTGAACGTACAGTCAATCACGCAATAATATTGTTAAAGCATAATAAAAACCTTTATTTTACTTTCCACAAAACATACACACTTTATGATTTCCAAGCAATACCGTAGCGAGAGCCGCAGTAAGGTTTCCGAACCTTCCTATTGGCTTGGATATCCTACCGCGGCTCTCGCTGCGGTATTGCTTTCGGGACTTTCGACTGAATGTCACCAGCTTTGATAACAGCCGCACTATTCGTGACAGACTTTCAGAGATATTAAAAGGTTCAATCAGATTGATCATGAACCTATGGCTAACCAGTTCTCATCTAATTACTTGTAAACTATTGCATTATTTTCTATGGGCCTTAGATTTAGTATTTAACATCTGTACTATTCTTAAGTTGCCTGAAATAAATAATTTTATTTTATTTTTTTATTTAAATAGGAAGTTTATTTCTGAGAGCATTTTTTATTTAATCCTTTCAGAAAGATAGTTTCTAAAGAGAGAAAGCGCATTACCTCTTATCCCATACGACTCCAGTTTGTGAACGAGAATAGGAACAGACACGGTGTCGAATGCTTTTTTGAGGTCAAGAAATACCGATAAACACTTGAAACCCTTATCAACCCTCTCAGCCAGAATCTGGGTAAGAGCGGATACTGCGTCTTCAGTTGACTTTCCCTGTCTGAAGCCAAACTGTTACGGAGATAAAAGTTGATACGTGTTCAGGTATTTTACTACTTAATCTAGAATTCAGGATTCTGTCCAGTATCTTTGATATGGCTGGAAGCACAGATATTGGTCTATAATTACCGATATCGCCTCTGTCCTCACTCATGTACACTGGTGTGATAATGGATATTTAAAGCAGATCTGAAAATATTACTTGTTGTAAACAGAGGTTTACAAGGTGAGTAATAACAGGAACAACCGCATCTTTCACTAGCTTCAAGAAGGCAACGGAGAACTATCAGACCTAAAGCTCATTAGAGTATTTTCAACTTCCTCAAGATCAGTTTCCAAGAGCGCGAAAGAGTTTGGTTGTGCAAAAAAATAATTTGGTACAGGATTAGAGTGAGTGATGTATAATTTTGGCAAGATTTTCTCCTATACTAGAGAAGTACTCATTGACATACTTTGCAGATACCATGGGGTCAGTTTTAAGATTATTTAAATCACTATTATCATTGTATGTCTTGTTGCTGTTTGTGTAGTTTTTTATGTTTTTCCACAAGAGCTTATTATTATTTAATGAGTTAGTAATTAAGTCTTTTTCGTGTTTCCTTTTGAGTGTTTTAATAAGATTGTTATAATAGTTAGGTACTATATCTAATGTACGTTATTTTTTAAATTTCATTCTGATTGTCCATACGAAGTTGTTTCTGCAATTTATTTTTAGTTATAAGATTTGGGTTATTACTCAATAACAGGTCATCAAGGTTTTTTGTTGAAAATGCAAAGCAGCTGCTGTGTAGTCTAATTTGTGTTTTGTTGTAGTTATTGGTTGTTTAATTTTAATTTTAGCTAAAGAAAGGAAAATTGTAGAATGATCAGTAATACTAGTTTGAAGAACCGTCAATTCTTAGCATGAAATGATCTAGGCAGTTCTTATCTCTAGTAGGTAGAGTATAGCCCGCAAAAATACCGTGATCGGAGAGTGAATTCAAATATTTAATTCTGTTGTTATGCCCATATCCTGGTTCTATTAGTTTAGGTAGAACATTAATGTTGATATCCCCTGTAATTATTATATTATTTTGTGAACTAAGATTATCTAAATGTGAAGATAGTGAATCTATGAAACCTTCAGCATTCAGGTGAGATGGAGATCGGTACACACCGAGTACTGTGTTACAACAAGTACAAGTCAAGCTGCAGACAGGAAGCGTAGGTAAGAGTAATTTCACAAACTTAATGCGTCATTGTTTTTTTTAATATACGTAGAGTATGAATTATAAATATCAATTTGTGGAATGGGTTTATTTGTGGAGAGTCTACATTCAGTCAGTACCAGAACGTCAGGTTCAAATGAGAGACTCGACAATGTCAGCAAAAGTCAACAACATTTTTATATATGCTGCGAATATTTTGACAAATTATAGTCAGGTTATTTTTTTCAATCATTCTGAGCAGTCGCACTCCACCGCATGAGCAATTGCAGTACCGTTTATCATGTTCAAGTTGTGAAGAGTGTCACCCATTTGGTGTTGTTAATGGTATGCACGTTAACAACACAGTTCCAAGCACAGTTGATACATTCTATCAAAATGTCGCTTCGATTGTGTATGTAAGTGGTTGCCGTAGGTGAGTTTGAAGTCATAGAAATGGAGTCAAACTCGATGAAATTTTTGAGTCAATGAACATAGATGTCGATATCTTTTGACCAAACTCTCCCACCTACTATCCTGCCAACGTTAACTACTCCCCAGATATCTTAGACTTCGCCTTGGTCAAGAGCGTCTCCCTAGACTTACGCTCTATAGACTCGCTCGACGACCTAGGCTCCGATCACCGTCCCGTACGCCTAACCCTAGGTAGCCAATCCGGACCAACTCCTTCATCCAAAACTTTTACCAACTGGAATGGTTTTACCAAATCCCTCGCCTTCCAGACTATCATTTCTGACTCCCCACTGGTCTACCCACCGGACTACCTCAGTAGTACGCGGACAGTGCTGTCAACGCCATCACCATTGCCATCAGTGAGAACTTCAAAACTGTCCCGGTTCCTAAACCCAAACTCCCATCACATATCCTCAGGCGCTACCCAACCCCCGAGTATAGGTAAATGGCAAATCAGCTTCAACGTAAGGTCAAAAAGTCTCTCGCTGAATACAGAGAACTCCAAGCTAACGAGCTTATGGAGAACATAACTCCCTATACGGCATACATACGGAGACAATGGCGCGTTGTCTCCGGGTAGACACCATCTCCCACGTCCCTCCCCTGGCCCTTCCCGATGGCACTTTAGCCTTCGAGAATGACGAAAAGGCCGAAACTTTCGCCGACAGCATTGCTTCACAATGCTCCCTAAGCACCCAAACCGTCGATCCTGCCCACTTCAAGGCGGTGGAGGACGACGTCCTCCTCGAAGACTCCCTATCCCCGACCAGCGGACCCATCAAGTTGAGATTCGCTATCATATCAAACGTCTCCAGGCTAAAAAATCACCGGGGGCTGATCTTATCTCCAACCAGGCGCTCAAGCACCTGCCCCATCAGATTCTAGCCATCCTAGCAATTAACTATAACGCCTGCCATGATCTTAGTCACTTTCCAAAAGCTTCGAAAGAAGCAATTGTTATAGGTATCCGCAAGCCTGGGAAGCCCGATCACATCCCAGCCAATCATATACCAATCAGCCTCCTCAAGGCTCAATTTCGAACGTATCATCCTAAAACGAATGAAAGTTCACTTGTTTCCTGCAGACAGGTGATTCACTCATAATTCCCGAGTAATTCGGCTTCTGCGCCCAACATACCTGCCTTCAGCAGGTCCAACGTATTGTCGAACACGTCCTCTCCGGATTCTACCCTAAGGGGCTCATAACAGCCGCCGTCTTCTTCAACGTCGCCCAAGTCTTCGATAAGGTCTGGCACGCAGGTCTCGTCATAAATTATACGGAGTAGGTCTCCCGGATAGATTAGTCCGTATACAAATCAGTGCCTCGATGTATCCGGTGTGACTTTTTTCGAATTAAACTAATACTGTTTAACAATTTTTCCAACTTTTATCAGGCGCTTTCATATAATCAACTTAAAAGTCAATTCTAGAATTCTCAATTATTATTTTTATCTACAACATGGTACAGTCAGCATCAAATGTTGATGACCACATAAAAAAATTCAAAATCGCTATTCACCATATTCTGCCTAAAAATATAACTAATATTTACTAACTCCTATGTTTTATTATTACATCTATACATAGAAGTTAGTCAAACAATATTAGTCGTTATTTAGGCACAATATGGTGAAGCGATTTGAAAATTTCAATGTGTTCATCAACTTTTGATGCTGACTGTACCTTGCTGTCAGGAGCATAGTGTCTCTATCTATGAATGGGAAAAGGTAATTAAATAAAACTTAAGTAAATATAATCAATAATTTATTAATACAATCGGTGGTTACATCTAAATATTGTCGTTGTACAAGTATACATGGTTCATTTTAGTCACCGGCCAAATTTTTTTTACACATTAAGTATCATTTATACAAACAGTTTTTGCAAAAAAAGTATTTTTTTTTTTACAAGGAAATTAATGTGTCCGCTAACATATTAAGCAAACCATGGTTACTCTCAATTACCATTAAAATAAAGACGACTACGCGCTACTACAACATCTTGTAGCACTACGTCGTAGTATTATCAATGAAATGCCGCATCGTAGTACATATGTTCATCAACAGCGACTATTTTTAAAAAAGTTTGTGGTGCCATATTTCAACTTTTTTGTACTGAGCGACGCTAAAATAAATAAGCAGGTACGTTTATATCGTATCAAAGAAACGAACATTTAAATTTGGCTGGTGACTAAAAAACAAGCCTGTATGTTGAAGCATTAATAAGCTCCAAAATTCACTCACTTTTCGTAAATTATTGACTAAAATAGCAATTTTCGTACAATTGTTTGACTAGGCAGAATTATTTTTTACATTTTTTTTCTAAGTGCTCATATCGTAGTTCGTCATTGCTATTTCCAATTCCTTCAAATAGTTTTGTCTTTTCGGTGAAATTACCAGAGAAATTACTTCAGGATTTTAGTGTCTTTTTCAGCACTCACTAAAAACCTGATTGTATACAAACTGATGTATGTAGCTTAATAACTCAAGCGATTTTAAACCTTATACACTAGCGAAGTAAATGAATTTTGGAGTCACAATGGTGTTTTGTATCTATTTAATACTGACTTCATATTTGGAACTATACATCTTACACTGTCTGCTAAGATCACACAAATACTTACTAACATTTCTAAAGGTACTTATCGCGTTTTTGTAATATCCAAAGTATAGCCTGGCAAGTATATTCAATGCAGTAAAAAGACAGTTCGAGTGTGCCCACTTTAGAGAAGAAAATAAATAGTGATGCGGTTTAAGTGAATGAATGTTTTTTTAAATATCTTAGCAATAAATAAATAAACAAAATCCCAGACAATTACACCAACTACATGGCCCCAAAGTAAGCATAGCTTGTGTTATGGGATAGTATGTAGCGTTCTAGGGGGAACCTAGAATATAAATACGTACATAGATAAACACCCAGACACGAAACATTTTTTTTCTTGTTCCGTGCGGGAATCGAACCCGCAACCACTGGCGTCTGAGGCAGACAGGTTTAGCCCATCGCCAAGGTGGTCGTCGTATAGGAAAAAAAAATATTTTGACTCACAAAATATTTTATAGTTTCATTTTCTCATTTCTAGAGCGGAGATGCTTTACGTCACTTACTTATTCGTTGTCTTTAAAAAAATTGCAAAGAAACTAATTTCACTTCTATTGTGATCGTTTTAAAGCACGTTGTATGTTTGGTAAATTTATTTTAGTTAAAGTTACTGTAAAGAAAAGTTGCAGACCTCAAATTCACGTATTTATATACATTTGTTTAAAATTTTATTATAAATGAATGAAAAAGAACCATTCAATTTCAATCATTCTCATTCAGTACCTTACACTACGAAAATTTTAACTGGTACCATTAATCCTCTTTTTGAGATTTCGAACTGTCAGTTTACTGCATTGAATTATTTGCCAGGGTATAGATATTTTAATTTTACTCAGATACAGATACATAATACTTGTTTGAATTTTGAACTGCTGTAAATAAGTTAACTTCCTATTTTCGATATAATACTTTTTTGAATTGTTTACATTAAAACAAGTGTTATACAATTTTGCCTCGAGTGAACTTCAGGCGTCCGCGTCGGTATCTTTTTTTAACGCGATCTGTACCTAGTAACATTCTATATAGGTACTATAATATAAATTAAGTGCAGATGAAGAATGGAATTTTTAGTTTTAAGGCATTCATTACTCAATTTAATGTGTAATCATAGTTTTAATTAGGGATGCAACGATACGGCTATTACGATACCAATACAAATGACGAATACATCGTAATGGCCAAATACGATAACGAATTACGATACGAATGCATTACGATATTTGATACCATTTTGATGAATTTATTGGAAGCTTTGTTGTAATTGTATGTAATACTAAATAAAGTAAAAGTATATGAAAAAAAGTTATGCATTTTTATTTCATCAATCATTAACTTATATTTTATTTTAAATTGTTAAATTTACTAACTATTAATTAATTTTAATTGTAATCGTAATTTATTACTGGTAAATTCTTATACAGAAAACAGAATATTCTTAAGTTTTTTCCTTAAACTTAAATTAAACTTTTACATTTATGTGCGCCATTAATTAAGCTTTTTGTAATTTTTCGATATTTTTATCGATACCAGCATAATTTTAGCTACGTTGTGGTCTAGTGTTTATTAAATATTCCAATTTGGAAACATAAACTTTACAATTTTTGAAATAAATGAATCGTAAAAATATCGTATCGTAATATTTACGATAACGAATGATCGTAAAGGTTTACGATAATCGCCGATAGGTATACGATTATCGTATCGGTATCGTTGCATCCCTAGTTTTAATGCATCCTATAAAAAATATGTAATTAGAATCGACTAGTGTGGAGACAGAACGCCTTCAGCATTCATCTAACTGCCGAATTACTCTGAAAAGTATCGCTAAATATCATCGTTCCGGCGATGATGTATTCCAGCCACAGACATACATCTACATAGATAACGCATTTGTATTGAAACTAAGCGTGCCGACTTTTTAACACATACTGTGATGTCACAGCTGATATTTAGTGATGGGAAATACAAACCGTTTTAAAGACACCGATGCCGCCGATGAAATCGATTATTTAGAACGATATCGATTTTCTAACAGACATACATACGCGGACTGAATCTAGCGGTGACCAACCTTGACGCTTAGTCGGGGTTTGGACATGCGAAGTACATGCATTTGGTTATCTACAGTTTCCGCTTATAATAGTCAATAATATTTTAATAGCAGATTAGGAATGATGAGTGGGTCCGAATTTTAATTTTTCATACATTAAAATTTCAAATTTCTTCTCTGTGGGTAAAATTTAAGATTAATCTACATTTTATGACTACATACAATTAGATGGAAAAGTTTTTATTACTTGTGTGTACTCATTAAGATCAAACTTAAATTTTGATCACTTAAAATAATTTTTAATTTATGAAAAAATTAAAAATAAAAATGTTGTTCGTAATTATGACCCACTCATCAGTCTTAATCTGCTATTAAAATATTATTGACTAATATAAGGAGACCCAATATGTAGATGTATGTCTGTGGTTCCTAACTGTGCATGTAACTTTATATGAAGCATTACTGGTCATTAGAAATATGTTCACAGGTCGGGTTCATATGAATTTGTCACATTTTACGTCGCGCTTAAATCTCAGACAAATTTGTAGATTAGTAGGCAAAAGACACATTTTTAGACATTACGTTGATACACACAGACATATTCAGTCTGTCCCTTACAATTCGTTTAACAATTTATTCCATGCTTTATCTACACAGCATACAGCCATTAAAATTAATTAACTACCAAGCATTGGCCCTAAGTACAAAAAAGTTACAATAACTAAAACGAAAATAAATTATTTTGATAAAACCTACAACAATGACTAAGTATCATTTTATAATACTGGATTATTATATAATTATTGTTAATACGATTTCATGTAAAAAAATAATATTCTGATTCATTTGTAAATTAAAAATAAATGTTCTTATATAAAGGGTGTAACAGAAAATAGTTTTCAAATTGTCTCAAGTTACATTCAAACACACTTTTCTATTTTTATTTGGTGACTCGACCCACGACTTCAATTTTAGTGATTTAATGACACAAAAATTGGATAAAAGTGCTTTTGTTGATTCTTTTTGTAAATCATCTCGATTTATGAATTCAGAAAGATCTTACCACATAGAAAACCTTTACATTCCGTTACACTCTATACACTGGGTTAGTTTTTACACTATTATAGTCATTAACATTTCAATGAACATACTGGATATTCAAAATACTTTAATATTAATTATGAGTATGCGGCAGCAATACTGAAACTTTGAAAACTATAAATATTTAAGCAAATATTCCGTTATTTATTACCTTCATATTACATTTTATAAATAAGTACTTTAATCGAATCAAAAACTTTTTAATTTATGCAATTATATTAGGACCCGTCTTTTTTATGAATAAATTACAGCTACAGACTATAGTATCCATAATAATTTTTGCTACATAACGTGTTTATAAACTTTAATTTAAATTTTATATGCCATATAAATCTAAGTTATTGTGCATCTAATTTGGACACATCTATTTTTTTGCAATAAATCTTGTACTTACTTGCATTTTTAATAAGTGTAATTGTACCCAGCACTTAAGTACTTAGTTATAATATATATAGCATTAATTAATAACTTTAAAATACAAATATGTATAATAAGATGAAATAGATAATTGATGTAAGCCATACTTCAATATTTATTTATGAACAGGGACATCATAGTCATAATTATGCATTGATTTGTAATTAGAAAGTAAAGTACATATCGGTAAGACAAGGGCATAACTTCCAAATTTTGTGAAAATGAGTTAAATATGCCAAAAGGTATATAAATAGTAGTACTATCGCTGGACAGACAAAGACGCCCATGAATTTATTACATTTAATCTAGATAACGTAAATGCCCTTGTAGCATTATTAGATTTTTTGATAATTCAACAAGCACGCATTGGTCAGTTGCGCCCATGGAACCCGAATGATTTAAAAGTATTGTGGAGTGCCAAAGTCATTAAGGTAAATAAGCGTTTAATTTTTTTCATTCCTGGAAGGACAAAGCCTCGTTTAGTATACTTATGCCCTTTAATTTTAAATATGTATGGAGAGACGGATTCAAAATAATTAAAATAAAATAAATATAAAGTTTTTGAACTATTCTGATGACATAATTCTATTTCTTAATAATCATTGCATGTTACTGTAGAAGTCAATGAGTGAAAATTAATATATAGAGTGAGAAATTAGACATTGATTGCAAAAAATAATTTAAAATGGCTCTCTTGTAAAATTATGAAAAGTGCAATTGTGCCCTTGTCTTACCGAAGGTGCGATATATCAACTATATTGTAATAATTTAAAATAAAATCACGGGGTAGGTTTAATGATGAAAATCTATGTAGACTTTGCTATGTTTTAAGTACTAACGCCGAAAATGACTACATAATCTTATTATTATTTAATAAATCAGTCTAAATGCAGGAACTAAAAAAATATTTTTTGGTATTTTTTCACACAAAAATAAAAAAGTGAGATTCTATTTAATTTAAAGCCTAACTATGCGGAGTTGTGTTAGTGATTAAATAAGGCCTTTTCAACCCTAATTTACATAACGCACTGGAATCATTGAGTGTACTTACTGATAGTACTTACTCAAGATTAGAGAGAGAGAGAGAAGTATGAATAAAAATATCAGATCCGATGAGAATAATAGTTTGATGCGATTTTTGAAGAGAAAAAGCTTGCTGGCCTTTTCTATCTATGTTTTAATATGTTCAGATGCACTACACATATTTATAAGTACATCATTCATTTGACTTATATGTATCAATAAGTAGGTACATCATTTTTTTCTCATTGAAATGATAATACTGTATCTCGATTTTGTAACTATTTCAAATCGTTTTATTACCGGTAATCAAAATCAATCGAAAAATAGCACGGTTTTCTTTTATTTGGGTGCTCGGAAAGTTTTGTTTTAGAACAATATTTTTCTAATATTTTCGTTCACCCTGTATAATTATGAAAAACCGGATTATACAAACATGCATTCCTCACTTGTGTCGGCTGCAGTATTTTATTATCGTATAACTTTAATAAAATAAAGCTGTATTAAGGTTCAAATGTTAAATTACTGGAGCCATTTCTATTTTACGTTTTTTATAAATTATCGATTTGGTTTTGAAAATATTCATAGGTTTAATGATAAAAATTATTATTAATATATTATTGAATAAGAACTATTGAAGAAGAACCAGATTCAATTTTGAGTTTTTTTTTACGAAGCAAGCGTTTTTCCTTTATTATATTTCTTAACACGATTTAAACGTTATTTTAGAATATACTACGTTTCACAACTATATCTAGAAGGACGAGGTAAGTTGAAAGCTAACTTTACGAATATATTTGTACTTTTTTTATTAAGAGATGTACTTATATAACTTTTCCGCCATTTTGTTGAAGCGTAAAATGTGACAGTTAAGAAAACATTGATTAATTTATTTCAAATATCATGTGGATCATAACATGGATACGCCTTTTACAAAGCACGGGATTTAAAACGTAATATTCACTCGTTTAAGAAATATTAAAATGTAAAATTTACGATGAAATAGTTTTGTTTATTTATTAAAGACTTATAGAAGACATCAATAAAATCTGTTTAAAATCAATACAGAAGAGTTGAATCAGGACTAGAACTATTCAAAAAAGTTTAATTCCCGAATCTATTGTAGATATTAGAAAGTTATGGATTAGTCGACGTTGATCAAGTTTTTACTAGGCCAATCCGGTCAAAAAAAACCGATCGACGCAGTCGGTTGATCGTCGATCTACTGTTGTGTAACACCCTTTGTACACGAAAATCATTCCATATCCGTGGTTTGCAATTTTAAGAATTACTAAATACGATGAAAATTATATTTAGTTTTAATGTTCCTTTTTTATTTTTTGTTTAGAACAGACTTTATCATATCATCAGTTATTTGAATACTTTAGAGGTAATGTACCATACATAACCCACGAATCGATGCCTTGTTGACATAGGTATTTAATTTTTAGTGTACCTGTTAAAAAGTAAAATAAAATAAATAAATAGGTGTGACACTGTTTTCAACTGAAAAAGTTTCAGTTTAATATTACAAAATAATAATATCAAACAGATGTTGCCACTTTATCAACTTAAATGAAGAGTGTAACTATTATTATGTGAAATGACACAAAAATCGGTGTCTATTTAACTCAGTTGTTCACTAACTGAAATGTTTCTATTGATTATTAAAAAGAAATATGTAACTTTAAACAAATACCCATATAGAGTCTACATTTCTTAATTATTATTATTACCTAAAAACAGTACTTCATTGTTGCAAGTGTGGCACTATTTCCACCTGAAAATTACGTTGTTAAACATGTAACATTTCTAACAAAGCTTTCATCGACATATACGCTTTTAAACAACTTTAAAAAACAATCATAGATACACTGTGCACGTAAAGTAAATAGACTCTTACTGCTAGGTGAATACGAGTGTTATTTCAATAGTTTCTCCTGTTCCTCTGGTTTCGCGGTGAGGTAGACATCGCCGTTTCGGTTCTCTGCGAAACTTGACTTCGGGAGCGGGGAGACTGGCGTCGGATTGGTAGATATCTGGAAATTTATTTTAAAATTGATCTAAATTAGGATGAAGCTGAAAAAACTATCTTTGAATCATCACAACTCTTTATAATGCCAACTGCAGGGCTATGAGTCTCTCCTCTGGATGACGAGGAGGTTTAGGCCGTAATCCACCAAGCTGGCGCAATGCTGAGTGATGGATGTCACAATTTTCAGGGTGCCCGAAATGGCTTCTGACAAACCCTAACGACTATTGTTTACAAGTATACAGCAACCGGGACCGACTGCTCACTGTGCCCTCCGAAGCACGGAAGTCGTCGTGAGAAATAAATGATCGGCAGTCAGCCATCCACGTACAACCGCGCCGAACGTCGCTTAACCTGCGATATCGTATGATATGCACAGTAACCACGGCGCCACAACAACCTTTCAATGAATACCTATCATAATAACAATTTTACACACGCGAACGTAAAGGCTGCTTCCATGCTGGACTGGGAGCGAAAGAAAAACATAGAATGTGCCAGCTGCTACTCTTCCCGGGCTTACTGTAAAAGTCAGTTAAGGGAAAGAGGTTTTATTAGCGTTTTTGTGTCAAACGTGACATCAGATGGACTTATAACCTCTGGTGTTCTGCCTACCCCATAAGGGATACAGGCGTGGAGTTATGTATAATGTATGTACGTAAAAGACCGGCTGAGAATAGCCCAACCGGCCTTCATCTTTACTTAACATCAGGTTTGATTCAAAAATTGAAAATTACTTTATTTTAATATTATAAAGTTTTTGCATTTAAAGTGCTTAATTACTCTTAAATAAATGAAAAAATGTGTCTCGGGTGGTCTTAGCTGCAAAGCTATACCATTAGATGGAGCTACGTTAGCAATATAACGTAACAAAAATGTGGTAAGTAATTTCGAGGCGTACCGACAGGCCCCGGTAGCTCTGTGAGAGAGCACTCGTCCGGCAAACGAGAGGTCCCAGGTTCGAGTCCTGGTCGGGTGATTTTTACTTTTATTTGAAAAAAAATTCCCTGCATTGTGCCCTTATGCTCACTATCAAGCTCGAACATTTCTTGAGTCACATGTGACAGGACAGAAAAAGATAAATTTCTTCTTAAAATATTTTGTTCATACATAACTTCACGCATGTATCCCTTAAAATAAATAAATAAAATCCCCAGACAATTAAACCAACTACATGGCCCCAAACAAGCAGAGCTTGTGATATGGGATACCATGAAGTGAACTAGGGGGGAACCTAGAATATAAATA
The DNA here is from genome assembly GCA_944452665.1 of Stenoptilia bipunctidactyla. Classification (NCBI taxonomy): domain Eukaryota; kingdom Metazoa; phylum Arthropoda; class Insecta; order Lepidoptera; family Pterophoridae; genus Stenoptilia; species Stenoptilia bipunctidactyla. Next base: position 15,772,260 of record OX101747.1, on the reverse strand, counting down.
CATATATAGACAAACGCCCAGACGCGGTACATTTTTTTTCTATGTGGGAATCGAACCCGCATCCCGGCATCTGAGGCAGACAGTGTTACCTCACCGCCAAAGTGGTCGTCAACCCTTATGGGGTATACAGAACACCAGGGGGTTTAAAACCATCTGATGTCACGTTTGACAAATTTGGAGGTATTCTAATGAAGGAGAGAGACTTTTGCAGTGACAGTATCAGTATCGCCCACATAACGCCAATAAAACCTCTATCCCTTAACTGACTTTTACAGTATGCGCAGGAAGAGAAGCAGCTGGTACATTCTACGTTTTTCTTTCGCTCCCAGTCCAGCATGGAAGAAATTGTTGTTGTTTTATTATTTACGAGCGTTTGCCCGCGACTTCGTACACGCATAAACTCAAAAGTCCTATTGTCCGGGAATTCCTTTCATTATACAAACAGACACTTATTGAGGAACCTTTATACCAAGTATCACATCCGTACACTCAAAGAATAAGATTTTGATCATACAAACTAAAACATCATATATTTCCCGTTCCCGTGGGAATTTCGGGAATTCCTTTCAAAACACAACCAGTCTTTTTTTGAAGAACTTTTATGCCAAGTATCATATCCGTTCACTCAAGGAATAAGATTTTTCATAAAAACTAAAAAGTCCAATAATTCCCGTTCCCGTGGGAATTTCGGGAATTCCTTCCTTAGTGCACCCCTACATCCCCTAAAGAATTTATGTTCCAAATTTCAGCTCTCTAGGCCCAGTAGTTACGGCTGTACGTTGTCTGTCAGTCACTCAGTCACTCAGTACCTCAGTCACTCAGTCAGTAACGGAACAGCTTTATATATATATTGATTTAGCCATTGAAAGCCATTGAACTAGGTATTACCTGTCTGGAAGGAGTCTTGTGTTCGGTTAGGCTGAGGTCGTCATCTACCGCTTCCAGGAGCTGCGACAAAACGAAATCGATGTTATTTAATTGTTTAAACCATTGCTGATCACCACTAAATAGGGTTAAAATGGCATAGTCGATACAATTTTGATACTCCATTATGGTATTATATCGAAATCATAAATCTATAGTATAATGAATAAAATGAAAAAGGATTTTTGTTTCGTGTGACGAGGTTTACCTACTCCTGCGGGGCTAGCATGCTTCCGTCGACAATGATAAATCGGGCTTTTTATCGATATTTTCTTAGAATATGGTATTTAGTGTATGTAATATAATTTATTAAGATTATGCAATATTTGGTTCTGTGGTCTTAATCATGTTATTAAAACGAGTAATTCTATCTATTATGGTGCGCATATTAGCTTACATAATAGGATAAAATAACAAAATAATATTTATCTTGTCGGTTCGACTATTTATCGATGGTTGCATGCTAGCCCTGCTGGCGCATTTTGAGTAGTCTACGTGTAGACGTTGCGTGTACTGTACCGTAATAATTTACGTGTTAAGTTTTAAGGCCTCGTTTGAGAAGAGGCGTGAGTTTCTAATACATCGCCGGTATTGCTATGGAACTATCCGCTGGCTTAGAGTAAAGCCAGCAATGTAACAAAAACGTGAGAAGCCCCGCGTGCCGCTCCGCTTGTGCATTAACCTGTCCTAAGTCTTTCAACATAAGATCAACGAATCAAATCCAATATTTCTGTGTATTAAACGGCAATTTGGTTAAATAAAACACTTTTTAACCGGATTTATCGCGTAAATTTCACGGACACGAGCGAAATATTGGGTCTGCAAAGACACCGAAACGTCGCGTTAAAATTTAAAATGTAAATATACGCGATAAATCCGGTTAAAAAGGGTTTTAGTTGATAGTATGAATCGCGAAAACTTAAGGCAATTTGGTATTTTGGTTATCATGGCAGCCCTTAAACGGTGTTCATTCACGTCTAATAAAATGTATACATTTTCATTGGACTTTAAACTTTATTACAACGGAATAATTTGCGAAGTGTCGACGTGACTGCAGATACTGTAAGATAAAGAATTTACATTGTAAAAGACAAGGAGATTCAATTAATACATTAATTATTACATACATTACGTAACAATTTGAGTAAAACAAATCTTCCAGTGCCGCACCGCTCAGCACTTCATATTTGATCTTAAAATTGTCTCCATCATAGTAATATACAGGGTTGATTTGTAGTCACCAGCCAAATTTAAATGTTAGTTTCTTTGATTCGATATAAACGTACCTGCATATTTATTTTAGCGTCGCTCAGTACAAAAAAGTAGAAATATGTAACCACAAACTTTAAAAAAATATTCGCTGTTGATGAACATAGCTACTACGACGCGGTATTTCTTTGATAATACTACGACGTAGTACTACAAATGTGTGTAGTAGCGCGTAGTCATCTTTATTTTAATGGTAATTTAGAGTGACCAAGCTTTGCTTAATATGTTAGGGATTTTTGCAGAAATCGTTTGTATAAATGATACCTATTGTGTAAAAAATGGCCGGTGACTACAAATCAATCCTGCAGTGCGAGCACAGAACTTTATCGATTCGTGTGTTCACGAAAGTTTGTATAGTATGGATTACGTTTGTGAGCAACAATTGAAATCTAACCACTGCCCCAGCTCAAGTCTAAATAAATATGGGCCTTGCTAATTTAAAATGTTTTTGAACATGTTGTATTGTTAAATAAATGTAAAATAGATAAATAAAAATTTGCAAATGACTCCATACTATACGAACATTCGTAAACATACAAGTCGACAAAGTTCTGTGCTCGCATTGCTGTATAGGAAAGTTTATAGAAAAGTATGCCGTATGGCGCAGTGCCTTACGGTGCAAATCAATGCTTTTCTATAATGAACCATGAGCCGTGGAACGGTGCGGCATGGCGCTGTAGAGATGTATCCACGCCCTTACTATCATCAACTAATTACTGGCACTTTACTTTAATGAGATATAGTTGCTAACTAGGTAGGTAGGATAATAAATCTACATAAGTAGCTCTTTAATTTGTAATACAATATTTTACACTAACAACAGCACAGACCTATATTAAAGTAGATAAATCAACGACCTGAAAATGCACGAAAATGAAGCTTATCGCGTTCAATACATACGTAGGTATTATCTCCGGTCTCTTTGACTTCAACAAAATCATCTAAAATAGTTATTTCCACCGTTTTGGGATGTTTAATAGGCTATAGTGCGGCCTAGGAACTATTATAACTGGTGCAGACCACATTAAAGTCTGTGAAGTACTTTCAAAGATTTCCCCGAACGGCGAGACAGACGTTCACTATCATACATGGAAGCCAAGAGCTTAAAAAACTGAGTCAGACCAGTATCAGCTTCCAACAAACCTCGTTTCTGTCGTATAGATATCATAAACCATTATACAGGGTGACTGGTGACAAATTTTAGATACTGAAGGAGAGCACGGCGTACTCGATTCTGATCGTGTAATAAAAGTAAAAAAAATAGGCATAAAAATGAAAGTAATAAATTTTTTATCTTAATATATCTGTAAATAAATAAGGAGTTCACGAATGCTTCGCGGCTCGACAACCGCTCGTGGAGTTGTCTATACCTACCTACCTATTCTGTGTTGATAGCGCCGTGCGAACGTCCATGGCATAGTTACCAGTGTAACCATGCGTTGCGTAATGAATTCTTTAACTTTAAGTTTACTCAGTAAATAATTAATATTGATTAAATTTTTTCTCAAACTATCGCGTCCTCGAATTTCGAAAATGACCCACCAGTAACCCTGTATACTGGCACCGATGAAAGTTCATTGATCAGAAACCACTCCGATCAAATATTATTGCGGTATGGAAGTTAGGTCTACTCTACATAGGTCTGCGATCAAAACTGCAAAAACCAAAAAACGCTCACACAGCTCAAGTCAAATCAATCTTCTCTAAAATCTTCAAAATCTTCTCCAACTGCGACGTAATAGTCGTCTCTAGTATATCCAAGCGTTTATCAAAGATCTCCCTTGATGGCCTCAAACTCAACTTTTCAAAGGACCTATGTGGTTTGAGTCTTACAAAATCGCTAGTTGAAGCTCCGCTAAAGTCGAAGGCGTCCTGTATTCTCCTGTTGTTTTCTTCGCTGTTGATGGCATAATCAGGCCAAAGGCTTTGAGAAGTTAGGGGAGTAGACTGGACCTGTTTCATCTCCAGTTTGCTGTTTGATTGGTCTGATGTCTGGAAGATAGGAGTGGATAGAATAGGAATCAAGGCTCGGAACCGGTTTAAAAATCACGGTTAATACCGGTTTGGTTTTGCTCCACACTATTTAATGAACGCGAACGTTTTGAGTACTTTATGGAAACCTTAATAAAGCGGCTGCCTTATCACGTAAATATTAGCGATCAGCCATAATGGCGCAGTCATCACGCCATGGATGCGCGATCCATTGCTTTACATCGTGTTATGTAAGCGATAGCTGTTCAATCATTCGTTGATCGCAGAATGCATTATTGCTACGATACTAGCGCCAAAAACAATTTGGTAGCTTAAAAAGAAACTAATAAAATGTGAAACAGATGTTTGCTTTTAAAATTTCGGAGAAAAGTACACACGAAAAGTATGAAAGTCAAAGGGATTATATGCACTTTTAGTACATCGATTGTACGATAGTACTATATACTATTGTTATGGTTTTGTTTTTGCTGTAACGTTCTTTAGTTTTAGTTCTTTTTTAGCAAATCTTGCGCAATTCATGCCATCGCTTTGCTCTTGCAAGTTACGTGATAGTTAAGGCAGCGGTAAATTGACGCTCGACGAGACGGCCTTATCTAGCCGACCGGGCCAATTGTATATTTTACCACTGAATAAACTTCTTTCACGAATCAGAAGTTAAGATCCGATTCAGAAAGTAAAAAATTACCCGTCAACGGTATTAACCAGCGTAATATTTTATATTAAACCGGTTTTATTTTGTTCTGTACCGGTAAATCGAACAAGAGCTTTATGTTAATGCTCCCCTATAAACCGGTTTAAAAAAAACGGGTTCTCAAAAAAAAAAACGAAATATAAAGCTTTTACGCACAGTTTACGCTAAGTACATGATAAGATAACGGTTTAGAAATTTAACCGGTATCCGAGTCTTGATAGGAATAAGATATGAACTTGTATGGTTATTTTTGATATATCGGTCATCTACTAGGGCTAACCGCACTAGTTTTAGCGCGGTTCTGTTTTTGCTATAAGATTATATGGGTGAAAGTTCTCATACAACGTGTAATATAATGAAGAGATAAAACTTAAATGAATTGTATGTTTGGTGATGTAGTTTATAAGTAACAGTAACATAAATTTTTTTATCCTTACGGTTCGGCCGAAAAACAAGTTCAAAGTTTAGATACAAATATCTAAGTGTCAACCCTAAAAACAGCGGTTAGCTTTTGATGAAATCTATTCGATAACAGATGTTGTAAAAATAAAGTGATTGGTAACTAATACAGATACTACAAAGTTCAGCCGATGCGGGAAAGGTCATAAGGTCACTGACTGCGGCACAAGTCTTGTTTTAGCTTATTAGGTTGACTAGGATTGTCAAAATATTTTGTTGTAAATTAATTAAATAAATTTGTATGAAAGTCTATACCAGCACTGAATATGCTAATTCTTTTACTGCATATTATACGCATGGTATAGAAGCTAACCCTTAAGTTTTATCTCTCCATTTTGTTACACGTTGTAGATATTTCGACAATCGAATCAAAGATGGAACAATTTCATTAGGGTAACATCACTATGATTGTCAATTTTGATCTGTTAATATATTATCCTCATAGCTTCTACTATACTATAACAGTACCTACAAATTTAGTGTACTACTTTTTATAATGACTGTATCTTTTACTTTTATCCCGCGTTATCCCTCTCTCTCCCCCTCTCCCATGTTAGTCGACGATGAGGTGGAATGTGAAAAATCTGCGGCTTTAACCAGGGACCGGAAAACCCCTTTATTTGATTAAGCCTATTGATAGGGTTACCCTACTAAAATCTTACCCAAATTAAAGGGTTACCCTATTGAGTAAGCCTATTTATGTAGTAACACTTTTGAATAAAGTTAACTACTTATGATACGCTTACCCAATCACAAAGGGTTTAATAACTTTAATATTTAGGCGCTTATCATGTAATAAGGTTACCCTTTTTCAATGTTTTTGCTTTTTTTTGACTGTGCGTAAAGATTACATTCGCGTTTTAAAACCCTCATGAATGGGTAAGCTTCATTAGCATTTTCGAACAGGGTTAGTGTTTAGCCGAAGTAACTCTATTGATAGGGTAAGCCTTAAGTTAGACTAAGTCAACGATATGGTTACCAAATTGAAAGGGTTTTCGAAAACAAGTCTATGAAATACCCAATCAAATACCCTTTTAAGGGTAAGCGGTTTCGGTCCCTGGCTTTAACAGGCTATTCATAAAACATTTCCGTAACACAGTACATCATCCAAGTTTAAATTTGGCGACAGATTATTAAAAAAGAATAAAGTTTAAAAACTAAAACTCGATTCCTAAACCACTCTCTAAAAAGTAAAGGTTAAAGTAACAAATAAAAGCAACTCAGTACAATATCTGAGAATTTAACTACCTTTAATTCACGATTATTTTCTAATCGCACTAGCAAACAACGTTAAACTCAATTGAATCATGACTCACCCATAAGATCATTTTGGCAAACCGTCTAAATGCTAGTAAGTCGGAATTCGCTTGAAGATATGGCAAATAATTCAATGCTGTTAAATGATAGTTCCAGTGTGCCCACTTTACGGAAGAAAAAAATATTGATGCGGTTTAAGTGAATGAACGTAATTTGTTTTTAAATAATAATAAGTATCGAAATGTATAGGAAACTTTATTTAATATTTATTTTTTTATGACTCTGTTGGTAAAGGGCAACTCTTCTTGAAATTTTATTTTTTACGACGAAAAGAGTTTAAAAAAAAGAAGTTATCAAGTCGATTTTACTTCTACTGTAACCGTTTTAAAGCACTGGATATGTTTGGTAATTAATTATTTTCATTAAAGTTACTTTGAAGATAAAGTGCACGCCTAAAATTTAATTAATTACAAATTGCTTTGAAAGAGTAATGTTCACGGGCCATACGGTGTCTGACCTGTCAAACTACTTTTTGACAGGTATTTGAAAGTATAAAGATAATATGAAATTTAAATACATACATACATAACTTCACGCCTGTATCCCTTACGGGTAGGCAGAACACCAGAGACTATGAAACCATCTGAGGTCTCGTTTGACAAATTTAGAGGTAGGTATTATAATAGACATAGACATAAACTTTATTCGATATTTCTGCACATCAATACAAAAAGACACATTTAAACAGATATTGATATATACAAACATTAGTACCTACATAATAATAATTTAAGAATTAAAAAGGTTAACAAATACACGAAATATGACAATACAACATAAAGTTTACACACAGAAGAAATTTTAAATGCTACATGTAGGCATACAATTTATAAAAATGGGCTTTGTGCCTCATCGTGCAAACGTGCAGAACTAGCGAAAGGGCACTGACTCAGCTGTGATGTTGCCAAATAATGCAACACTGATCTTCCGTCAGCTCCCGAGCGTCCTGTGACGTGATGCGCATTGCACGTCGACTACGACAGTCAATGTGTCAGTTTCTACGTGATGTTTGTGTGACTTTGAGTGTGTGTGTTTGTTTGTTGCTATGAAAGAATTTCTGTGATGTTAGATTAGTGAATAGATAGATAAGTAAATATTAAAATTGAGTAAATGTAAATATATGATATGTTTCTTTTCAACCTCTTGTTAATGTGTTTTAGTTTTATAATATCTCTGTTTTGTTTATAACTTGCCATAATTTTGTACAATTTTCATTTTCTTTTCTTCCTCTTATCAACGCCCTTAACTATATGTGGAAACTTGTAATTGGCCTTCAGCTTCCAACTCATGTCCTGCATGAGTTGCTATTTTTTCATATTTAAATGTACCACCTAGCTGTAAGTTTTCCTAAGATTCTAAAAATAAAATAAAAATAAAATGATACTAGATATAATAAAATAAATATAAAGGTAGAAGATGGGAAAGTTTTATTTCTTATTTAAGAATATCGCCACAATTAAAGAAATAACAGTTTTTGCTGCGAAAGTAAATAAGTCCGATATTTATTTTTAAAAGTTATTCTATTTATGAGCAATCTGAACGGTGGTGGAATGTTATTCCAGCACTTAGTGGCGTTATAAGAAAAACTGCCTCGGAATGCTACAGTTTTGTGAGAACAGTAAGTAAGGGGCTTCGTGCAGGGTCGCGTACTATATTTTAGCTTCTTATCTTTGCGCCAGTTTAACTTGTTGTAGAGGTACTCAGGGTCCTTGGTGTTGATGATGTCAAAAAGTAAGGTAGCTAAATAGAGATCTTGTCTGAAATTCATACAGAGTAAGTTGGATTTGTTTATGAAGGGGGTTACATGACACCGTGGAGGTACGTTAAAACAAAACCTAGCACAAGCATTTTGTACCCGTTGTAAGAGTTTCTGATCTTTGCTAAATAGTCTAGGGCCAAATATTATGAGTCCGTAGTTTATTTTTGAAAGTACAAGTGCTTCACAGAGCGAAACTCTCAGCCCCACACTTATGTACTCTCTGATCTTATATAGCACCTTGAGTCGATAGAGGGCATCGCGGACGACGGTGGCAACGTGATTTGTGAATCTTAAGGTATCATCTATAAGAAGACCCAGATTACGAGCCTCAGTCACCCGTTCAACAGGAACACCCATGAGGTTGATCTGTGGATCGTTGGACAGAACGCTAGAGATTTGATTTTTCGAACCTAGGACTAGAAATTTCGATTTATTTGGATTAAGGGATAGGCTTTTTTTTGCTGACCAAGATGAGATCGCAGCTAGGTCTTGATTCATTTTTGACACTGCGTCCGCGATATTATTTTTATTTGTGGAGATGTACAATTGCAGGTCGTCAGCATAGAGATGGTAGTTGCAAAATTTTATGTTATTTATTAAGTCGGCTGTGTAAATAATAAAGAGGAGTGGTCCTAGGATCGATCCCTGCGGAACACCTCGTGTTACTTGCAACACTCCTCCTGGTGGTATGGAACTATTTGTGAGAACTACTTTTTGCGATCGACCGCTCAGGTAACTAGAGAACCAAGAAACTGCCTGCGCTTCAAAACCATAGTAGCTCAGTTTTGAAAGAAGAAGGTTTATATTTATGCAGTCAAAAGCGCGGGAGTAGTCTAGTAGGGTCAGGATAGTGGCATCACCTTTATCACAACTCAGAAGAGCATTTTCAATAACATCCAACAGCGCAGTGGTAGTGCTGCGTCTTTTGCAGAACCCTGACTGCTTGGTTGGTAAGATTTTATGTGTCTCACAAAAGCTGCTGAGTTGTATGTGAACTATTCTCTCCAACAGTTTTGATAAAAAACATAGTATGCTAATTGGTCTTAGGTCCTTGAATGTTAGGGGGTTGTTGATTTTAGGTATCGGCCGTATGAGAGCAGTTTTCCACATACAAGGGAATGTTGCTGTGTTAATTGACTTGTTGATTATAGCAGTAATAAGGTCAAGAGTATAAGGTAAGGTCAAAAGAATCATGTCCAAACTTATTTTGTCAGCACCTTCTGCGTTTGATTTTATAGACATGATTGCCCTGAGTACTGACGAAGAAGAGACTTCACGAAGCTTAAAGACTCCTTCACCATAACGATTGAATTCATAAAAGGTAAGATCGGAAATTGTCGCGTCAGAGCAAGTAGGTAAGTTAAGAAAGTGTGCATTTATTAAGTCAGGATCAGAAAAGTTAGGGGGTAATTCTACGTTATTGTGATGAGTTAAAGAATGTCGTTTTAGATTAGACCACAAAAGTTTAGGGTTTTTGATATTTTTATTAATATTATTATCAAAGTAAGCATTGCGTTCACATCGCAAACTAGTCTTTGCTAAGGTCTTTAGTTTTTTATACTCATTGAAGTGCTCTACATTTTTAGTTTTTTTGTACCGCCTATAGGATTGGTCACGTAACTGCATAATGTATCGCACATTACTAGTGAGCCAAGGAGTGTTCTGTTCCCTCAGATTGACGGTTTTTTCAGGAGCGTGTTTATCAATAAGCTCGAGTATAAAGCGATTGAATTCAATAACCATCTTGTTTACACAGTCAATCTTAAAAAGATATGATAAATCATATGAATGTAAATCGGCCGTAAATTTTGCATGATTTATGTCTTTCAGCGGTCGGAATGTGATTTTTTTAGCGGCAGGTCTAGGTTTTTTTATTTTTAACATTGCCGTGACAAATGCATGATTACCCAACTCCTTGCTATGATAAACTTGAATATTTTGTACCAGTGCGTTTGTGCAAATCAGGTCCAAACAAGTTTCACTGTGTGAAGTGAAATGGGTGGGATTGGTGACGTGATTCTTTAGTTGTATAAAGTTTAAAAAATTAATAAATTCGTTATAGTTAGGATCTGAAGTCTTAAGCTGATCAATGTTAAAGTCACCCAATAAAACAATTCGATCATATCTGGAAAACGCCATAACAGACTCTGTTAGTGCATCTAGAAATACACTAGCACTCAGCCAGGGTGGTCGATAGGCCGTACCTATAGTAATTTTTATGGAGTTAATAGTCAAAGATATCCACATCTGCTCAACTGTAGAAGTTGGGTGGGCGCAGGTGCGTGCTGCTATACCACTTTTAATGTAAAAACCTACCCCGCCTCCACGAGATCGTATGCCGCTGGGACGCGGTATATGCCTCAATCTGTAACCAGGCAGGGACGGCGCATGCGCATCCTGGCCAGGTCGCAGCCAGGTCTCGTTGATAGCTAGTATGTCAGGAGATATACGTTCTACGACAACTTGAAATTCATCCTGTCTAGTTCCTAAAGACCCTGCATTAAACAAACTAATACTTATGAACTTGTCATTCTTCATTTGTAAAAATATTTATGTAAACGTAGGTGGTTGATATTTATAATACGCAATATATTACATATATTTATTTTGATGTATATATGTAAATAAAATAATGTAAAAGTGTTTTGTTTATTAAGGAATATTATGAATGCATGTATATTATTATTGTACTGATTAATTAAAAATAATGATTTACATAGGCCAAAAACCAAATTTATGCAAGTAAATTCAGAGTTATGACGAAATCTTAAGCAGGCATTGTTCAGTGACCTTTCAACTAAATCTTCTATGCACACAAAAATATAAAAAGACCATGGCAACAGAATTAAATTACAAAAATAATTACATTTCCATCCATTAAGAACAGTTAATATTAGTCTATTACACACAGAAAAACAAGACTTTAAGGCTGATATGCCGCGATTTGCTTTTTCTACAGCTAAACAATCAATAAAACAAATATTAAAAATGAAATTAAAACTACTTAGAATATAATTTGCCCTAGTTGAAAGGTTTAACAGTTTCAGCGATATTAAAAACACGATGTAAATCAGTTTCTGAACTTATATGAATAACTTGAGCGGTTTCAGATTTCCTAGCATATATTTTACCGTCCCTAGTCCAAACAAACCTCCATCCTTGATTTCGAGCCAAGTCTCGTGCTTTGGCTAACACAATACGGTTGATTCTCGTTAGTCGCTCATTGATATGGACCGAGCGAGGGGTGTGAGCAGGAAGCCCGATGTCAGCCGTGTTGGTGTGGCGGCGCACGCGCGCCTCCTTCAGTAGTTGGTCGCGGACGGGGCGCCGAACCAGGCGCATCACGATGGGTCGAGGTCGCGCTGGCTGGCTCTCAGCCGCATCCCCTGGTGGTCTCCGAGGTCCAACGCGACGCGCGCTTGCTATATCGTCCGGTTTAATAGTGCAACCTAGTTTAGTGGAGAGTGCGGTGATGATGTGCGGTATAGATTCATTCTCAAACTCGGGGACACCTATTAGCTCAATGTCATTACATAACAGCGCCTGATCCCTATTGTTCAACTCACACTCAAATTTAGATGTTATGTCTGCAATATTCGATAGTGTAGACTTTGTATTCTTTAATTGTTTAATTTCTGCCTTCATATCCAAATTTTCCGATTGAAGTTGAATTAATTCAGAGTTTATTGTACTTATTTGTTTTTTCAGATCAGATAATTCTAAGAACAGTGTGTCAGTCGTGTGGCTAAAATCCTTTTTTAATTCCGCTATAGCAGCGTTAAAATTACAGCAAATTTCTTTTTTGTTTTGATCAAGCATGCTCTGTAACTTCTTGTCTAGCTTTGAATCAAGTAGAATTGAAAATTGATCAATAGAGATCTTGGCTTCTGTGCTATCTCCAGGCAGGGGACTCATAGTGCTGTTCAGTTGAGGTTGAGTGATATCGCTATAGGAGTGATGAGTTGATACATCATATTGTATATCTTCGCATGACATATCAACATCCTTGGGTGGCGAACGTTGCAACTGTCTGCCGACGGGGGTATCATCTGCCTTGCGACGCGATACATTTTCACACGGTGGGTATCTCCATAAGCGATTTAAATCAAGTAAGTTCCGTTTGTAAAATGTAGTTGTCATATTCACGCATAAATAATGATAGGAACTCTTGCAAAAGATACATGTAAGCTCCTCCTTCTCAGCAACTGATTTGTTGCATGCTTGGCAATTTTTCATCTTGAGCACTTCGGACTTAATTCACGGTAAACAAAGGCGTAACGGTACTTCAACGACACTTAACAGCTGATTGTATAGTTAAAGCAGTTTTAAAGATTTAGCTTTGAAGTATTTATAGAAACGTAAAGTATTCAATGTAATGCTACTTTGTCACACTTTATTTACTTCAAATCACTCAAAACTTAATGAATATAAATAAATTTATACGGACAACAAAGATGTCGCAGCCGATCGTACAAACGACGTCACGAGACTTACGATGTCGATACTACATATGTTAATATTAAATAAGCATTTTAATTGGTGGGCGTTTGTAAAAACGTTGTGTTGCATCGATGCATTGAATGAAGTCAAATATAATGATGGAGAGAGACTATTGCAGTGTCAGGGGGTCAGCCTATCGCCCGCAAAACTGTCAAAACCTCTGTCCCTTAACTGACTTTTACGATATGCCCGGGAAGAGAAGCAGCTGGCACATTCTATGTTTTTCTTTCACTCCCAGTCCAGCATGGTCCACCATTGAAATACTGCCTGTTTATATCTAAAAGAAACTATTGGTGCAGACTTGATTTAATTTCTTAGAAACGATATCGGGATTATTATTACCAATGGATGATACTAGTAGTCTATTGAGTAATGAAAAATGATTTAGAATTAACCGAACATGAGCTATTATTTGTAGTATATTTTGTTTTAATACATTTCATGAGTTGTCAAAAATCTGACAGGTCCGATATAAAGATTAATCTTTATGCTAAACGAATGACAGAATCGTTAATTTTCAATATTTTCATTCATTACTTACACTAGGAAGTTTTTAACTGGTATCATTGTTTTTCTATTTGACATTTCGAACTGTCCGTTTACTGCATTTAATTATTTGCCAGAGTATAGGTTTCCTTGGTGCTGAACTTGTTATCATTTCATTCGACACTGACATTTACTGAGTACAGAATTCGTACAGTATCTAAAATGTCCTAAGTGCATTATACGCGATAGACCTTACAAGTTTGATAGTTTCAAACGAATTATGAGCAAAGTGGGTCATGATTCAGTTGGTTCGACAGTACGTTATTGATCGCTAGTTGATCGTAACTTAAATAAAATGCTACACCGTTTTCGCTAAAAGATGATATGGGTGTCAGTTCTCATTTTCCATTACGCGCAAACTACTAACAACCAATAAATTATAACTTCGCGAGACCAAGAAATAAAACTATGTGGAACAAACTGGTTTATTTGAAAAATTATAAATTAAGATATGAACCACCTGTAAATATATAAAGTTCCTAAATATTATACAAATATTTATCTTAAAATAATAGATAATTAGGATTGATACTACTGAATCGATGAGTATGAGCAGAAATCATGTAATCGTAATTCTGAATACATTTTTTACCAGTTGATTCATTATGCCTAAATCTATACTGATATACAAGGTGTTCTTTTTGATATCCCATAACTTTGAGGTTTTGTTCCTTACTAAAAAATAATAGTTTTTGCCAAAGAATATGTAGTTCAAAAATGCATATTTTCCAAGTTAATATCAATCTTAATATAATGAGTTCATAAATGATCACCCTTTAATATTAATTCAATAGACGTGTGTCACTGAAGCCATACAATAAAAAACAAAAACATTTTAAACGTTGAGGAACGTTGCATACAATGTACAACGCAAAATGTGCGAACTGTACCTGTGCATAGCGATTAAAAAAGGGATAGAAAGTGCCACGTTGTTATACTTCGCATGAAGGTGTTTTACGTAAGATGTTTTGACTTAATTGACTTATTTTGTATGAAAAATAAAAACAAAACATGTTATTTGATTCTATTACATGTAATACCCTAGAGGTATTGGAAAATCAAGCGGAACACCTTGCATAAAGCTCAAGAGTTTGTTTTGTATATTAGGTTGAACGCGCTAATCTCATCAATTATTGGTCCGACTTGAAAAGTTTTTTTGAGTTGAATAGTCCATTTATCGAGGAAGGCTTTATTTTATCCCGGAGTTCCCACGGGAACGGGAGGAATGTAGGTGAAATTGTGGGAACCGGCTTGTAGTCAAGTCAAAAAAGATCGACAAATTTCATTTAAGGAACGTGTTACTAAGATTGTAAAATTTTGAATTGCCACGCATACCATCTGAAAAGAGATCTACCATTGATAATAATAAGGTTGATAATTTAATAAGTTAAATAAAAAGTTAATAAGATTATTTTCTGACACCCAAACTACAGGTGCAAGCTAAACTAAACCTTTCTAGAAATGCTGACGTCCGCATTTTGCGCGCTCGACGTGGCTTCAGACACCATGTTAATTTTCGGCGTGTTTACCATACTAGATGTCGTGTTTAAATGCTGGAAGGAAAAGTTATGAGTGAGGATAGACGGAGATGGAAGATTTTAAGTAAGGAGGGTAAAAAGGATGGGAGATGTAGTTTATATACAGTGGCAAATAATTCAATGCAGTAAATTGACAATTCCAGTGTGTACACTTTAGGAAAGAAATGTAAATATTTTTTAAATAATAATATCGCAATGTATGGAAAAAAAGATTTGGCTGAACAGGTATTTATTTTTTTACGATGAAATGAGTTTGAAAATAAAGAAGTTATCAGGTCAATTTTATTTCTACTTAAACATTTTTAAAGCACTAGACCTAGTTCCTATAGTTCATCTTTGCTAGTATTTTCGTTCTTCCAGTAAGTGAGCCAACATTGAGAGGTGTTGAGGAGAATATTTTATTCTTGTAGGTAGTTGGTCTGGAAACGTATTTTGGTAATTAATTATTTTCATTGAAGTTACTGTAAAGATAAAGTACACACCTAAAACAATTATTTCTAATTTCTTTAATATTTTATACAAAATGAATGACAAAAACTGGTTCGTTTTCAATTTTTCTCATTCTGTACTTAGTAGTTTTTAACTGGTATCATTATTTTTGTATTTGACATTTCGAACTGTCAGTTTACTGCATTGAATTATTTGCCAGAGTATAGTTGTTATTGTTCTTGTACCTGTCAAATAAATTCTCTATCTTATCTATCTATTTATCTCTATGGGGTTATTTTTGTTCTTAGTCCGCTTTTGTTCAAAAATTGCTGAAAACGAAATAAAACCCATTTCCACTTTACAAGGTGTTTTAAAACCAGTCATCATCATCACAACTCTTTGTAATGAGCCCACTGCAGGGCATGAGTCTCTCCTCTGGGTGAAGAGGAGGATAGGCCATAATGCACCAAGCTGGCACAGTGCTGGGTGGTGGATGCCAGAATTTACAGGGCGCCTAGATGGCTTCTGACAAACCCTAACGACTACTGTATACAGCACCCGGGACCGACTACTTAACGTGCCCTCCGAAGCACGGAAGTCGTCGTGAGAAATGAATGGTCAGCGGTCACCCATCCAAGTACCGACCCGCGCGACCGCATCGCGCAAATGCCGGCTGAGACACCTAGATCCAACCAGTTCTTTTGATCGCAGATTGGTATGACTGAGAATCGCGCAAACTATAGTTGAATTGTTTTCGAATGATTTTCGTGACTGTTCTCATTTTCCCTTACGCGCAAACTATTTACAACTAAGAAAATATAAATTGGCGCGTTAAGAAAATAAAAACGATGTCAATAAAATCGTATATTTTAAAATTATAAATTGAACTATTAATAAAGTGTAATTGTTATTATTAATTGTAAATAAATTAAGTAAATGTCATAAAAATATTCATCTTAAATAGACAGATTCAAAGAACGTTCAGTTGATAGTGATTGACACTACTGAATCGATGAATATGAGCGGCCATCGGAAGTTTGTATACATTTTTTCACCAACTGATTCGATACGTCAAAGCCATCGAATGGAAGATCGAACAATTTCACTACGGCAACGTCACAAAGATTGTCAATTTTGAACTGTCACAAAAATCACTTGAAAAGAATTCAACTATAGCGATGATAGCGTATTCGCATTCTATTAGGACGATGACAAAGGCTTTGCAATTTAATACACACACCCGAAAAAAATTCGTTACAGCTATAACTTTGAGCTAAGATTAATTACTGTCAAGTAACAAGTAATTCATTTCAATAATAAATAAATAAATATATCTGACAAACAACATTATCTAGCCCAAATTAAGTTTCTTAAAGAACTTGCGTTATGGATACTAGATAACTGATAGGTATACTTAAGAAATATATAAACATACATATTGAATAAATACATATTTTTTATTAGAATAAACTTAAATAAACATATGAACATCCATGACTTGACGGCAAATTTCTGTGTTCATCACACACGTATCCGCCGCCGTCGGGATTCGAACCCAGTACCTCTGGCATAGAAGTCAATGTATGTTACCGCTACACCAGCCGGTCGTCTGTATAATAAGAGCTATAAAAATCTTTTCTCTGAAATTTTACAAAAACCCTTTAAAATAATAAGCTTATTTCACGCCGCCGTTTTGTCCCATCGTTTTGGCGGCATTTTGTTTCTCCTTACAACGTCTTACCTTATCAACTTCGGTGTCGAACTGTTCATTGGTGGCTCCTTTGGAAAGAGCTCCCTTTTCCATAAGCGTTGCCCGTTTAGCTGCTAAGTACAGTTGCCTGGGGTAAAAGAATACAATAATTGTGAGAAAGTGTACAAAGTGTGTTTTCTTTTATTTTTGAGAATTTGCGATTCTTACTTTGGCATTTACAATGAATTTGTATTTTTTTTTGGTGTTTTTTTTTATGTGTGTACCTGTGTTAAATTTATTTTTCAGCTTTTAATTGAATTGTATTGTATTGGATAGTATGTAACCCACCGCTTTGAATCTGGATTTTTAGTCAAGGGGTGCTTTGAAAACCAGCGTTGCCTCACACTGTGGCAACGTTCTGCTGAAAGTGCCCTTTTGACACTTATTTATTTATTTATTTAATACTCAAAACAGAATACAACTATAAAATACAACTGAAACTGATATTAATAGATAAACTGATACATATACTGACTTTAATTACTAGTTAATAATTTATCTTGTAAAGTGTTTTTTGTGTCAATAAATTATATTATTAGTTATTACATTTGATATCAAATTAGTTACGTTAAATTTCGATAGGTGGCGTCTGTTGTATTTTAAATCCCGTATCAAACTATTCCTTTTTTTATGTCACGCTTTTCCGTATCCACTGTGAACGGTTTTGGAAGTGGACTGTATATGATAAATTAATGGAGTATGAGATGAAATGGATGTGAATGATCGTGCAAAGAAATAACTGCGAATGAACTCACCTTGTACAGTCGAAACCTCACAAGTCCAGGAACCACGGTATCCTTGGATTGAAATCAGCTTATCTAGACTTACCTCAGTCGCTCCGCGAATACCTGGTAATGGATAATGAGCGGTGATGATGACTCGATGAAGTCCAAACACAGGTTTCTTCTTACACGTCACAGACACAATCACAACAAAATAAATAAATTAAATAACAGATTAGATACAAATAATAGCGACAACGAAATAATTAGCAAAGCGAGAACGAAAAATGCGACAGATCAACTTAAATTCAAAGAACAAGTGAGCGCGAAAGATAAAGTGTTGCCAAATTATAAAATAAAAACTACACTATTCATTATCAGTGTGGCCGATGCAAAAATTAAAAACTACTTATTACTTAATCCTAAACATTCCGCCCACCTAAATGCATAATTTACGAAAATAGTTAAAATTAAATAAACAAATGGCTCGCGAAGAATGTCCAATAATTATGACAAAAAAAAAAAACGACAAAAAAATAGAAATAAATTAGGTAATGAATACTTAAATGAGACTCAAGGAAGAATGGGCAAAGGGCAAACCTTTACGACAGGCCGTTTATACTCTCCAGAAGAAGTCCTAACAGTTACCACGCGACAAACTCCATCTGCACCTGGATGCAGACAGACAATGCGACCCATGCTCCAATGCAATGGGTTGGTTTGCTCATTTATGATCAGGACAAGCGTACCTATTTTTAGATCAGGGCTCGACTTATCCCATTTCATCCTCTGCTGTAAAGTGTGGATGTATTCATTGCGCCATCTACTCCAGAAGTCTTGGTGCATTTTTTGAATAAGCTTCCAACGATGAAGTACACTGATGTTCTGAGCAGTTAGGTTTTCTTCAGGTAATGCAGTCAAGGGTTCCAAAGTTAAAAAGTGCGCAGGAGTAAGCGCCAAGCAGTCGTTAGCGTCAGTACTTAAGGGAGTTAGTGGACGGGAATTCAACATTGCCTCTATTTGAGACAACACCGTATAAAACTCCTCATAAGTGAGACGTTGGAGACCGATGACACGAGACAAATGTGTTTTAACTGACTTGATACCAGCTTCAGCCAAACCGTTAAAATGGGGACTACCTGGTGGACTAAAGGTAAACTTTATTGTTAGTGAGTCCGCCGCAGTCTGCATAAGACTTGCGAGTTGGTTAGCAGCTCCAATGAAGTTTCTACCCTGATCGGAAACAATATGAATGCAACGGCCTCGGCGTGCAATAAAGCGCTTCAACGCAGCCAAAAAAGCATCCGTACTGAGCTCCGATGCGAGCTCGATATGAACAGCCTTGGTGCTTGTACACACGAATACACAAATGTATCCCTTGAACGTTTTAACACCTCTTCCACGACCAAGGGCAATATCAAAGGGACCCCCATAGTCGATTACTACGCTCGAAAAAGGCTTTACTTCGCTTACGCGGTACGATGGCAAATTACCCATCAATGGGGGTTGAGCAGGTCTTGGATTTGCGCGAAAACACTTAACGCAACCAGAGACTACCGACCGAATAGCTCGTTTAGCCGATAAAATCCAAAAGGACTGCGATATCAAATTTTGAAGCGTCTGTGCGTGTTTATGATGATAATCATCAATCAAAAGCAAGGTAAAGCGATGATCCCTAGGCAATAAAAACGGA
The DNA here is from genome assembly GCA_944452665.1 of Stenoptilia bipunctidactyla. Lineage (NCBI taxonomy): Eukaryota > Metazoa > Arthropoda > Insecta > Lepidoptera > Pterophoridae > Stenoptilia > Stenoptilia bipunctidactyla. The sequence continues at coordinate 15,752,671 of OX101747.1, read as the reverse complement.
TGCTTGATGCCGAAGCTGACATCGGCATTAGTCAAGCGGCCGCCCACCCTCAAAAGACCCGCCTCATCTATGAAAGGAGACAGCTTGCGAAGTCCTTTAGGTAATGAATTTAATTCACCCCTTTCCAGATACAACAGTTCTTGACGAAAAGCTACCGATTGAACTTTCTTGATTAAGAAGATAAGTGCACGGTGGAGCTCGTCAGGTTGAATTCCACAAGAAACGCTGTCCCTTTGAAGTTTGGTCGATGAACTATTTCGAAAACGAAAACAGTACGATAAAATTCTTAGAATTTTCGATAGTGACGAGTATTTTTTGAGCAAGAGATCAAGAAACTCAACCTCTTGCTCAGTTGCTAGGAGAGCTACACATTTTTGCTCACTGTGCTGAGCTTCAGAAACAAGCGGGAATTTTACTACTGGCCATTTTTCTTTAGGCTCCGATAGCCAAGAAGGGCCATTCCACCATAGTTCCTGCTTTAAAAATTCTCCTGGCAAAGTCCCACGTGATCCACAGTCAGCGGGGTTGTCAAAAGTTCTAACGTGACACCAACTTTCAGGAGAAATTTTTTCTTGGATATGGCTGACTCTATTGGCCACGAAAGTTTTCCATTTAGATGGACACGATTTGATCCACGATAATGCCACACTAGAGTCTGACCATGCGAAAATGTTGAATGTGTTATAAATTGATTCCAGCGAAACGAGAACTGAAGTAAGAAGATCTGCCAACAGTACTGCAGCTTGAAGCTCCAACCGTGGAATAGATAAGGTACGAAGGGGTGCGACTTTCGATTTGGAGCATATTAATTGCACGAAAATATTACCCTGAGAATCCAAGGTTCGACAATACACAACAGCGCAATAGCCACGCTCCGATGCATCACAAAATCCGTGAAGTTGTGACTCAACAAAAGTCCCCCTGAGGATTCGACGAGGAATTGAAATAGATGAGAGGCACGATAATTGAGATTTAAAGGTCCCCCATTCCCGAGCTATATCCTCAGAAACATCGTCATCCCATGCCACACCTGATGTCCATAGTAGCTGCATCAAATACTTGGCATGAAATGTCACAGGACCTAAAAATCCCAATGGATCATACATGCGAGCGATATGCGATAAAATAATACGTTTTGTGCATCGGGAGTCATGACAAGCAGACGCCTTGAACTGGAAACAGTCAGAACGAGGACGCCATAACAGTCCTAAGATCTTGAGGGAGGTATCCTCAGCATCTTCGAAGTTAATTAAATCTTCCGAGTAAACATCCGATGGTGAAAGGCCTTGGAAGAAGGACTGGTTATTTGAAGTCCACTTTCTTAGATGAAAACCGCCGGACGAAAATATGTCAGTGAGCTCTTGTCGCAACAACAGAGCTTGGTCAATGGAATCAGCACCTGATGCCAGGTCATCAACGTATATATCTCTGGCGAGAACCTCGGCGCCAGAAGGATATGCTTCGCAAGACTCACTCGCCAATTGAGCTATACTTCTAAGAGCCATATATGGTGCTGAGGATACCCCGTATGTCACGGTGCGGAGACGATATTCCCGCACAGGTACATCGGATGAGGGACGCCATAAGATTCTCTGGTACTCTGCATCCTCATTCGGGACCAGTAATTGACGGTACATCTGCTTAACATCTCCCGTAAACACGATGGCATGCCAACGAAAACGAATTAGTAAATCAAAAATGTTTGTTTGTAATTTCTGACCAGTATGCAAGGTGTCATTCAAGGATTTACCACTCAAATCCTTGGCACTAGCATCAAAAACGACCCGAAGAGGAGTACTGATTGAGTCAGGGCGCAAGATACCGTGATGTGGAATGTAGTAGAATTTACCAACATCAGAAGTAGGGGCCTCAACCTCCTCCATATGATGACAAGCCAAATAGTCTTCCATAAAAGCCACATATGCTCTGCGGAAGTCGGGATTAGAATTAAGTTTCCTTTCCAGTGAAACAAATCTCTTGAAGGCAATGCTACGGGAATTACTGAAAGTAGGCTTATCTAGCGGGTCTACAAAAGGCAGGGGAACGATAAATCTCCCATCATCATGACGTTTATGATACTTTAAAAAGTACTCCTCGCATTTTGCTTCACTGTGTGACAAGTGCACCTTAGGTGCACTAACACCTTCTAATTCCCAAAACCTTTTGAGTGATGAATCCAAAGCTAGATTAGACAGTGAATGTGTAGAATTTGATGCAAAAAGGCAATCTCTCTTTGCAACTGTACTAGTATTATTAGCATGTGTCACATCACAGCCTCCCATGACAATCCAACCCAAAACTGTATTCAGTGCCTTTGGCTGACCCTGACTTCCTTGTCTTAGCCCAGAAACGAGAATGGATGCAAAAATGTCAGCATTAAGCAACAAATCAATTGGGCCCGGACAAGCAAAGTTGGGATCGGCCAAAACTAACTGTTTAAGATGTGCCAAATTTGAGGTCTCTATTTGGCAAGATGGCTGCTCAGCACAAATTGTAGGCAGCACTAAAGCTTCCAAATTAAATGTGTATTTGCTATCATGGAGTGACCTAAACTCACATGATAGCATACCTTGAGGGTGGGCCGAAGAATTACCTATTCCGCTTATGGTCTGGTCACTTCTACTAACTTGCAAACCTAACCGCTTGGCGCATGGTGCAGTTATAAAATTGCATGCACTAGCGCAGTCTAGTAATGCCCTAACTGTTTGCCATTTTCCGTTTGAGTCCCTTAATAAAACCCTGGCCGTAGAAAAAAGGACATTGCTAACTCGAGTAGCAGATGTTAAGGCTACACTTGGAAGAGTATTAACAGTGGGTTGGCTGGTAGGATCTCCTTGTGCTACTGTCTTTAAGGGCCTATTAAAATGCAACAGTGTGTGATGTGAGTAATTACATTCCTCACAACGAAAACGAGAAGAGCAGGCTTTTACTTGGTGGCCACTTGATAAGCAGCACACACAAAGCTTCCTATCCTTTACAAATTTAAAACGTTCACCTACATCCAAATCTAAAAATCCTGGACAGCTAAAAAGATTATGTTGACTATTACAATATGTGCATGTTGAGGTATCATTAACTATCAGTGCTGGCTTAGGTCTCTGGTTGGCTTTAGAATGTGAAAAGTTAATTCCTGATGTGTCTAAAGCTCTAATGTGCTTTTCAATAAAGGCTTGCAAGTCATTAAACTGCGGAATCTCATCTGAATTAAATTCCAGCTGGAATGCTTCTTGAGTTAATCGATCTAACTTTGACCATAGCAGCTGGAACAGCATAAAGTTTCTATCAGGCAACTTATACTTTTCCAACACTGCTAGGTTTTCTATGAAAGTTCTGCTTACCCGCTCTAACTCAGTACCAGTTTTAGAAGAAATTGGTTTGCAGAAAACCAACTTCTCATAATAACTGGTTGCTATTTGTCTCTTCCTATCATAATACTTGGACAGACTATGATATGCATCCAAGTAACTGTCATTGGTGAGGGGATAGTTTTTAATTAAATCATATGCACCATTCTGCACACTCGACAATAAATAGTGCAGCTTTTCAACATTTGATATGTTCCTGCTGTGAATTAAGGAATCAAACAATTGCTTAAATGATACCCAATTCTCTAACCTACCATCAAAAGGCTTTATGTTTATTTTAGGTAACTTAGCACAAACAGACTCAGCTACAATCAATTTACTTTCACTATGAGCCTGTTGTCTAATAGAACATAGAACTTTTTTAAACTTTTGTTCAAAACTAATTGTTATGCCGCACTCAGCCCGTTGCTCAGCTTTGTTGCAGGTTGTTAATAGCTTGCGTTGAGCATCGTGAAACTCATTGGCTATATCCTTCACGTCGTCCTCAATATAGCCAACAAGGTCCGAGGCCTCCATATACTCAAGACGCATTACCGCGTAATCCCGAGCAATCCTATTGACATCCGCAGTCGCATCCAACTGAGCATCACCTTTCTTTTCTGCCATTATTAATTACAATTTATTCAAACTAAAAATAAAACTTTACAACAACAAACGAAAAAATAATATAAACAAACGAAGTTAGGTTATGATTGATTATTCGACAGGTGACAGAAACGATGGTGACACTGACAGATAATGGATGACTGACGGATGTGACAGATGTCCTGAACGAATAATAGAATTTATTCTACAGCACTAAGCAATAGTGCCAACATAAAAATACAAATTATAAATTTACAAGTACCTACCAATTTTTTATTGAAAACGGCTGTTGAAATATTAAAATTACCCACGATTACAAATAAAAGTTAAATACAATAAATAAACGAAATACGATAATACGAAAGGCACTGTACCTAAGATCCGCCGATGGACCAAAATGAACGGTTTTGGAAGTGGACTGTATATGATAAATTAATGGAGTATGAGATGAAATGGATGTGAATGATCGTGCAAAGAAATAACTGCGAATGAACTCACCTTGTACAGTCGAAACCTCACAAGTCCAGGAACCACGGTATCCTTGGATTGAAATCAGCTTATCTAGACTTACCTCAGTCGCTCCGCGAATACCTGGTAATGGATAATGAGCGGTGATGATGACTCGATGAAGTCCAAACACAGGTTTCTTCTTACACGTCACAGACACAATCACAACAAAATAAATAAATTAAATAACAGATTAGATACAAATAATAGCGACAACGAAATAATTAGCAAAGCGAGAACGAAAAATGCGACAGATCAACTTAAATTCAAAGAACAAGTGAGCGCGAAAGATAAAGTGTTGCCAAATTATAAAATAAAAACTACACTATTCATTATCAGTGTGGCCGATGCAAAAATTAAAAACTACTTATTACTTAATCCTAAACACACTGTAATACAGTACCTACTCTAAAAAGCTTTATGCGCGTGACATCACAATAATCAATGCATGCAGATCACAACAAAATGTCAATGTTGAATCATGATACAAAAATTGAAAGGAAACCTTTCAATTTTCCTTCAAACCCCTTCAAAGCCTTAGAAAGTAAACATATTAGTAAAAACAATTGATTGAATCAGGCGTTACTTTGCGGAAATCCATGACAACTACTATAAAAAGTTATTTTGCTAATTCCGCGACTTGTACTTGCACTAGTGATGCAGGATTTACATGCGTGGTATGTGGTTTCATGCGTGGGAGGGAGGGCGGTGAACCTACGCATGAAAATCCTGCATCACTAGTGCAAGTAATACTTTTAAAGGTTAATATTAAAAAACAAACTGTTTCTCGCTACTTTTCAAATGAGTAAGTATATAACCTTTCGAATGAATTTTGGAACCGGTATTTTTACAAGGTTTTATATTTATTTTAAGTCGAGATCATGGCGATACAAACGTGTGGAATTATTGAAAAAATTAATATGCAAACTATCTAAAAGGCCGATCACAATTAAAAGTTTACTACTTTTGGTTTTCTCGATTTTTTTCAATTCGTTTTATATGGGACAACGTTTGTTGTATCTTTTTCCAAATAAAACAAAAACCTCATTATTAATTTACGAATTTAAAGATACTTTTAAAAGTTAACACCCATGAATACGTACCTTTTAACAGTCAAATAGAACAATTCCGTGATGGCACGCACTGAGTAGTCGGGAACGAAGCTGTGTCTCAACATGGCGTCCACCGCTATGTTCTGTAGAGAGCCCATCGCAGACGGCGTGGGGGAATCCGCTAGGGAATAACATAATTATATAAATAGGTTATTCTCTTTTTGCTGATATAAGTACTGTCGAACCAACTGAATCATGACCCACTTTGCTCATAATTCGTTTGAAACTGTCAAACTTCTAAGGTCTTTTGCGTATAATGCACTTAGGACATTTTAGATACTTAGATACTCAGTAAATGTCAGAGTAGAATGAAATGATAACAAGTTAGTAAACAAGGATTCCTATCTTCAAGCGCATTTCGACCTCCTAGCATTAAGACGGTTTGCCAAAATGAGCTTGTTGTGGGTCGTGATTCAGTTGGTTCGATGGTATGTCTTCTAGTCGTCGTGGCGCCGTGGTTACTGTGTGTATCTTACGATATCACAGGTTAAGCAACGTTCGGCGCGGTCGGTACTTGGATGGGTGACCGCCGACCATTCGTTTCTCACGGCGACTTCCGTGCTTCGGAGGGCACGTTAAGCAGTCGGTCCCGGGTGCTGTATACTTGTATACAGTAGTCGTTAGGGTTTGTCAGAAGCCATATCGGCACCCTGAAAATTCTGACATCCACCACCCAGCACTGGGCCAGCTCGGTGGATTATGGCCTAAACCTCCTCGTCACCCAGAGGAGAGACTCATGCCCTGCAGTGGGCCTATTGCACGGAGTTGTGATGATGATGATGGTATGTCTTAAATTAATATTTTAAAAGCTTTATTTTGCATTTTATTATGCTTGAATATATTTTATATAATCTCATTCGGTAATGTTCTAATTATGAAATGAAATACAGATTTTTATTGGCATATTTTATTTACATACTTCTATAAGAAATATAAAAAAGTAAATTAAAGCATTATACTCTTAACAAAAGAATTTTTTAATTATTAAAGTACAATGTGTCCCGACCAAGGAGGTTTCAATTCAATTTAAGTACACATTATCCGTGGTGAGCGCACTGCGCGCGCAACGCGCATGCGTGCTGGATCCGAGCCATAAACAAATAACAGGCGTTTTCCATTTTGACGCTATTTCGTACATACGAATTTGAGTAATATTTTGTTGAATAAAACTTTAGTAATAATTGTTTTAAACTATCGCGGTTATTTTCACTTTGATTTAATGTATTTACGGGATTCTTACCACGATTTTCGATTTTATTTTCGCACGTCCGATATTTCGATGCTGTTACGCAAGCACCATGATCGCGGACTGGCAGATGTAGGTAGGTGGCGGGCGATGACAGTTAGAGGCAGATATATCGATCTACCCCCTTTCTTATTCGTTTTGATCTGCTACTACTGGAACTCACATGAATGTCACTTTTGCAAAACACACAGTATCTCTGGGTTTTTGACCGGACACACCACTTTTGCTGTTTTTTGGTTTAGTAAAAGTCCTAACCACTGGGTTCCACGTACTAGACAATTTAAAACCGTCTTCTCGATTAAAGTTATTTTCGCACTTTTTTATTTCTAACGCTTCTTTAACGATACGCGGTATGTAGTGTCGTTCCGTAGATAAGATCCGAGTATTATGGAATTCAATCCAATGATTAGGGCCCGATTCTAACAGATGTTCGGCGATGGCTGATTTGTTTGTGTCTGAGTTTTTTATGGCTTTGATGTGTTCCTTAAGACGGCATGAAATAATTCTCTTCGTTTGGCCAATGTAGGAGCTGCCACAACTTGGCCAAACGAAGGGAATCCGCTGCGGGTTAGAGTAGGACGGAACATGCATTTATTTCACTCAACAGAAGTGAACTCTGAGTAAAATTTTAAGAACTATACCGAATTCTTTTTACGATGATAAACTCTCAATGCATAATATTGTAGGTACGGTTTTAATGTGCGGATTGTTTATACTTTTGAATTTAATAATACATCTTTTCGCACGTCTCAGTCGAGGCGCAAGTATTTTTCGGTCGCTAATTTATAAGACCAATTTGTAATTCAAACGTAAACATGCTTTTTTGACACAAAACGTATTTTTGTAGGACACTTTCTATTCTATATTCAATTACAAAGTATTTGTATATAAAAATGGCTACCGGTGGCACATTAACGTTTGGACTGGAATCGTAGGAAATAAACTGCTCGGTCCCGTTTTTTAACCGCATGCCATTAATTCTCAAACTTATGAAAACTTCTTGCGCAACGAACTCGAAGATATGTTAGAAGTGCTGCCTGTCAGAAGATATAATGACTTAATTTTACAGCATGACGGCGCTCCTGCTCATTTTGCTGTTTCGAGCCGGGCCTATTTAGATAGACGTTTTAGGACGTGGATCGGTAAAGGTGGTACAGTTGCTTGGCCCGCACGATCTCCCGATCTGACCCCATTGGATTTCTTTTTATGGGGTCATATTAAGCATATTGTTTATGCTGAAGAATGTTGTACTGAAGAACAGATGCGAATGCGCATAATATCTGCGTTTGCGGCGGTGAATTCGGAGATGCTGCTGAGATGCGCGAGCTCCATTCAACGTAGAATGGAACTATGCATAGAACGTGGTGCAGCGCATATCGAGCCATATTTGTAGACTCTACAAATTGTGTACCTACTTAGTGCTGTGTAGTTGTGGTTCCTGTTTATTAATGGGCGCGAGTGCCGTTTGAGCCGTTTTCTGCTACCAGGTATGATTTAAAATGCTTCACTTTACTAAATCTATTTTGTTTATATCTAAGTGCGCAAATAACACGGTAATCATTTATGTCAAACTATATGTCAAATTATATCAAACTAAATAAATGAAAAATGTGATAAATAATTCTTAATCACTTATTTAAGAATAATTGAGCATTTTTATTGCAAAAAACTTAAAAACATTATTATGTCAAACTATCAAACTTTCATTCACATTAAAACCACGGAAGAAAACGTGTCCAAAGATCGCAATTATACTTCTGGGAAAATGTTATGTTAAGTACATTTCGTGTAATGAGTTTTATTCTATCTACCTACCTACAACCTTTGCGCACCCGTATGCGCAAAGGTCATTCATTTCCCGCGCATATTTATACTTCCGTTGCGTTGGGCGTGGCTGGTGGGCCTCGCAATTTACCAGGCATTCATATTGTTGCGCTGACTTAACATTAAGGAGTTTTTAGACACAACGTGAAATTGCTTACAAATAATATTGATTTAGTTTGTTTAAAGGGGAAAAATTAAAAAAATCACGATATTCAAATTCTGACTTCACCAAGATATTTACTTGCATGTTTTAGCACATACGTGTTTCGGCTTTATAAGGCAATTAGATTACACCCTGTATATTATATATTAGAGTTATATATTATTATATGAAAAATAACATCAATTTGAAATTTGACACCGGCAGGTGTAGGGATAACATAAATTGCATTCTATACCAAGCTTAATAGTTTTTAAGTTTATTATCCGTTACCTAATATTTATAACACAAGTTCTTTAAAATACTTAAATTGGGCTAAACCCGCGTTTGACCTCAATCTCACCTGATGGTAAGTGACGATGAGGTCGAAGATGAAAGCACACGGGCTTAGGAAAACTGGCTCTTTATACAATATTGCCGGAACACATTACCGCCGGAGCGGTAACATTTGGCGGCAGACTTTATATAAAGAGAGGTCGCTAGCCAGGCGGACCCAGAAGGGATCCTACCACCAAGAGTAAATAAACAAAAATCGATGTATCAACTCACCAATCCCCACATTCTGCGTCAAGGCTTGCACACCGAAGTAAGTAAAAGGTCCCGCTTCAAACACTAAGTTTTCTCGCCCAACCGTCACTTCCACACGGCCTTCCAGAATCAAGACGAAATAGTCCACCTGTGGGACAACGTTTTACCATATTTATACAACGTTATAAACTACTTACATACATATATTACAAGTGCCTACTGTTAATCCGATACTATAAAAAAAAAGTTTACGAGAAGTAAACGAAAAAAAAAACATCAAATAACTAACTCACAATACATACATAACTTCACGCCTGAATCCCTTATGGGGTAGGCAGAACACCAGAGGCTATCAAACCATCTGATGTCACGTTTAACGAATTTGGAGGTATTATAATGATGGATAGAGACTATTACAGTGACAGGGGGTCAGCCTATCGCCCGTAAAAACGCTAACAAAACCTCTGTCTCTTGACTGACTATTACAGTATGCCCGGGAAGATAAACAGCAGGCACATTCTATGTTTTTCTTTCGTACTGGACTGGGAACTTACTCAAATAGCTTAGTAATTTAGTTTAACCGTAAACATCCTTTGTAAAGACTTAAAGTTTCGCGTTGACTAACCCTCAGATAACCTACAGTTCGACAAGTCTTTTTTGGCGCTTAGATGATGACGTCAGAGGGGCGTGAGGGTGAAATAAGGGTTACCATTAAGTACAATTTCCCTATTCTCAGGGAAAAATATGAATGCATAAACGTTTAGTTTTTTCAAGTTTGGAAACAGAAATTATTTCATTTTATGTACTACAAAAGGCCAGTCGCGTAAACTTTGAGAAAAACTTTAGTGGTACAAAAACACAGGGCTTAATCTTTCTTGCAAATATATTAAAACATAAAGTGACATGTTTTTATGATAAATTGTTTCCCTTGTCATGCTCGTCACCACTACTTTCTTTATAAGGGACCTACGCATATCTAGAAATGCTCTTAATTTTAAAGGTTTGCAAAAATCTGCTTATCTTTCTTCACTTTTCATACAGTCTTTCTAAAGAGACAATTCTCCTAAAATCGTAATTTTTATTGAGATTTAAAAAATGAAATAAATTATGTTCTAAATTGTATTTTACAAAGTATGGCAATATGTAAACATTGCAGAGGCAACTTGCTTCTTTACTCTTTAAAAGGGATTTATTGAGACGTTAAATTGTTTTCTTTCTGAAAACAACTTCTTCAATTTTATAACTACAATAAGTAAGCCCACATTTTGTAAATTTTGACGTATTTTATATCTTAATATTGAATTTAAAAGTACATAACAAATATGAGCGGTAAAAGTAATAAAGTAACATTTCCCAAGACGGTGGTTAGTTCCAATTTTCACCACGCGCCAAAAGATCCTTGTCGGACTATATGCCTATAGAACTTACGATCAGATGATCGGGAAGATACAAGGTGTTTAAATTGAACTAACGAAAAACTAAAAACATTCCTGCGACTAAACTATTTCTTACATTTAATTTATATTGATATGATTTTTGTTGTGTAGCCTAATGATACACAAAAGCTTGTTTCAACGTTGTATAAATTAAGTTTTGTTAAATACACAAAAATGATGCATTGCCTTGTATGCCAGAGGTCCTGGGTTCGAATCCCGGCGGCGGCGGATATTTGTGTGATGAACACAGATATTAGTCGTCAAGTCATGGATGTTTATATGTTTATTTAAGTTTATTCTAATAAAAAATATGTATTTATTCAATATGTGTGTTTATATATTTCTTAAGTATATCAGTTATCTAGTATCCATAACACAAGTTCTTTAAGAAACTTAATTTGGGCTAGATAATGTTGTGTGAGTGTACGGAATATTTATATATTTACTAGCTGAACCGGCAAACGTTGTTTTGTCATATAAATAAAATAAAATATAAAAAAATAGATGTTGGCCGATTCTCATAGATACCGGATAAGCACAAAAAATTTCATCACAATCGGTCAAGCCGTTTCGGAGGAGTATGGCAACGAAAACTGTGACACGAGAATTTTATATATTAGATTCATATTTATATTTTACATTCTTCATGTTCCACCCGGTATATGATAACATTTTTTGCGCCAAAAAAATGTAGGTCATCACTACATAGTATAAAACAAAGTCGCTTTCTCTGTCCCTATGTCTCTTTGTATGCTTAAATCTTAGAAACTACGCAACGGATTTTGATGCAGTTTTTCTTAATAGATAGAGTGATTCAAGAGGAAGGTTTATATGTGAGGAGTGACAGAACAAAACATGACAATTCCATGATGTCTAACTTTTCACAAAAGGTCAAAAACCAGCAACTACTTTGCCTTTGTTTAATTACAGAAAATATGGGTTCTAATGAATAAATAAATGTAAAAACTTATTAAACATGTTTTTTTTTTATTTTTTTTTATTTTAAATTTTGTATATATTCTTATGTAAAAAATGGAAATATCATGTTCTGATCAGACGAGATGAAAATATCATGATTTGTACCAAAATCCACTATTGAGTGCACCAACAGTTGACTGCTCAGACATGCTTGTAAATCACTTGAAAAAACTTTAAAGTACTCAATTTAGTTATAATTATTACTCAAAGCTTATTTTTCACACGAATTAACGACTAACTATCTGATAATATTTTGACATTGACTTGAATCAAGTCATGTGACATAAGTCAAACAAATTTTTTTTTTTCACAGTCAAACCAACAGCCCAACCATAGACAAAATAATAAACTATTTTACGGCTTCGGCATTCTAGGATTTAAGCTAATAAAGCGTTAAAAAGTCTGTATGACAGGAAACATAGGAAATTCAAATAACCTATTTTGTGCCAACTTTCCATGTGCGTAGCAGAAATGTATGAAATGTATCATGTTTTGTTCCAATTTCGTTTATTAATATTTTTAAACATGGAAATATCATGATTTGAATCAAACTATCAACTTTACAGGCGATTTACTGGAGGAATTACTATGATTTGAACCACACCAGCTTAACAAGCGATGTAATTTATGGTATTCTGTCGAATGTCATTGCTAACTTTTTTTTTACTAAATGCGGAAATATCATGTTTTGTTCCGTCACTCCTCATGTATAATAACATCCATTAAATAGTGGAGAAGTACTGTTATTTTTGAGGTTTCTAATGTGATGTCGTAAATAATTACATTTTTTCCGCTTACATTGCAAACGCAGGCTGAACCCTACGAGTATTATCAAAATAATGTACTAAGTATTGTACACACTGAAAAGGTCTACAGAAAAGTCTGTGATGGTATATGTCTATCTCTTATGGATAACCCACAATAACTTTTTTTTGTCATTTACTTTTTACGACAAATAATAGCTAATTTTCGAAGCGATTTTAACCAATACAGCATTAATCCTTAACCAATTAAATACCTTGAATACATTGTTCATTTAATAAAGATCTATATGGCCCTTAAAACTGTATGATTTAAGTGAATATTTTCGAAGATATTACAAATTTAAAAATTGCGGGACGTAGCGTTTGCCGCGGTACCGGCCGGCCGCCCGGTGCGGCAAGAGAGTGCCTATAAATAGCGCGTCTGAGGCCGCGGTTTTCCCTATTAGTACTTTGAATTTAGCAGCGATCGGACACGTTTATTATAAAAATAGGCTATATATTTTATACAAGTGCGAAGCCGGAGCGGGCCGCTATGTTTTTATATACAACGTTCACAGTTTTTCTGTAGTGTATTTAGTATCAGCATTGCACCCGTGCGAAGCCGGGGCGGGTCGCTAGTTTTGGATATAACACAAAATGTATCTGCCAATGTCCATTAATGGTGAGATTCAATATTGTATCTGAATCCAAAATCCTTTAAACACTTAAATGTATGGGCTTCAGAAGGATTGTGGATTGAGAATCAATATTGAAGAGGAACCCACCATAAATTCTTTCAATTTATACAGGGTGTCCTAAAAACTAAGAATAATCTTAAATAAAATAAAATCTCCAGACAATCACACCAACTACAGGGACCCAAAGTAAGCATAGCTTGTGTTATGGGATACCATGTAGCGAACTAGGGGGGAACCTAGAAAATAAATACATAAATAGATAAGTAAACACCCAGACACGGAACATTTTTTTTCTCGTTCTGTGCGGGAATCGAACCCGCAACCACTGGCGTCTAAGGCAGACAGGTTTACCCCATCGCCAAAGCTGCGATTAAGTCGCGTATTAAGATTATCCTTTTAATTACATTCGAATTGAGAACCAACTCCTTTCGCAAAAAGGTTCAAAATACATATTTTTATTACAACTTACGGATTTCCCCTGTTGAAAGACAAAGGTGCTCAGGTCCTTCTTAGTCTTTCCCTTCAGTTTGATGTGCTGTATGACATCCTGTTTCAGCAGTCTTCGCAGGACTCTTTCTGATACCACTTCCGGTTTGAACGCGTCTACGCCTGTAATATGTTTAATATTGACATTTAAAATACTTCACTTTTATAAAATCCTTATAAGTCCCTGTTTTCACTGAAATCTCACTCAAAAGTATTGTAAAATGAAAGAAGTTCCTTGGAGCTATACGGCCGCTCAAAATAAATAAAATCCCCAGACAATCACACCAACTACATGGCCCCAAAGTAAGCATGGCTTGTGTTATGGAATACCATGTAGCGAACTAGGGGGGAACCTAGAATATAAATAAATAAATAGATAAACACCCAGACACGGAACATTTTTTTTCTTGTTCCGTGCAGGAATCGAACTCGCAACCACTGGCGTCAGAGGCAGATAGGTTTACCCCAACGCCAAAGTGGTCGTCAGAAAATGATAGTATTTGTTTGATAGAATAATTTAATATGTCTCATTTCTAATTGGCAATAGAGTAGTTTTTTGTTTTAATGAATGTTCGATTCTCACTTAATGTAGGTGGTCAGCTGATCTATCATTGATTTTTGTCTCGACTGTTAAGCCGCGACTCGTGTGAGATCGGAAAGGTTCGTGCTTTTTCGCTGGCAGCAGTCCTTATTGAACTGTACACCGATATTAACGTGTGTACGTGTTTAATCCTTATTTACTGTGCCTAAACTGGAGAAGTTTATATTCTAAATATACCCTGAGAGCCTTCGAGAACGAGGAGTGACAGCCGTGCTGATCTGGTCCATCTTGACTTGGTACGCAGGAGTGAACAAGGTTGGTGGTACTAGTTTGTTTTCTTATATAAAGTGAGATCGAGATTATATCAACCTAAGAAATAACTTCTATATACTTGAATCTAAATTCGAAAAGGTCCTTCAAAAAAAAAATTTCTAAACCAGTGCCTATTTACAACGCCACAATGAAAGATACATTAATTAAAACTCTTTTAATCGGATAATCGCGTATTTTTCACATTTCAACTCCAACTTCAACTCTTTACAGACCCGAGAGGAGCGACTGTTTAGTCTTATGTATGAATCGTGAAAACGACACTACATATCTTTTCTTTCAACTATGCTTTAATTTCATCACAACTTTTAAATTCAGTATTAAGATATGAAATACGCCAAAATTTACAAAATGTAGGCTTACTTATTGTAGTTATAAAATTGAAGAAAGAAAAACAATTTAACGTCGCAATAAATCCCATTTGAAGAGTAAAGAAGCAAGTTGCCTCTGCAATGTTTACATATTGCCATACTTTGAAAAATACACTTTAGAACATAATTTATTTCATTTTTTAAATCTCAATAAAAATTACGATTTCAGGAGAATTGTCTCTTTAGAAAGACTGTATGAAAAGTGAAGAAAGATAAGCTGATTTTTTCAAACTGTGCAATAATGAAATTTCATACATTTTTATTACTCTTGAGCATTAGACTCGCTTTGTACTTTTGAGTTTTTAGTGTGATTGTGATGAAATTAAAGCATATTTGAAAGAAAAGCAGATTATGCACCTCGCCTTAAGTAATTTATATTGCCCTCGTGCCTGTTAGATTAGAGTAATCAGGCACTCGGAGCAATAATAAATTACTTTGTGCTCAATGTCTCTATTTTGTCTCAGCTTTTATTGCCCGTATAGGATATGGTATGGTAGGATCCCGTTAGGGCTAGCTGGCTTGCAAAAACCTTTCTCTTATATCTGTCGCAACGGTTTTGAAAATATTTCATGAAGAGCCAGTTCTTTTATAAGACCGTGTTCTATCCACGGAGGAAATATATAGAGGAGCTGCCCTATCCAGTTTTCTCTAGGGACTCAAGTGAAGCCGACGCGCGGGGTGCGGGAGGGGTAAGCCGTGGGTTATGGCCAATCATAGCCAAACAGGCGATGGCATTAGTCACCTAGTAGCGAGTAGTAAAAACCGGTTGAATCATAAGGTTAAAATATTCACATGATCATCAAAAAAGTTCAGCTATGCTTTACTAGGTGGCTCTAGTTTTTTAACGAAATTTCATATTCCAAATCTGTCAGAAAAAACCGCGAAATAAAAGTATTTCTACTTGACGCTAGATAGCACAACCTTTTTTCGAGGCATAAAAATCACCTAGGCAACAAATAACAATCTGAAAGAGACCCCGCCAATGACGGCTACCATTCCTACCATTCTATAGAATTACATGCTTTTTTGTCCAGAATAGGAGGGCCCGAAAACATAAACTACAATTTATTATTCGTTTTATCAGAATTATTCTGTATCTAAGTTTGTACAAATCTTAATATTGAATAAAAAAGCTATTTAACTGAATTCATTTTATTTGTTTCGTCATGTCCGACAAGACATTTTTGACGCTTGTCGTTGTTAGCATGAGGGTGAAATAAGGGTTCCCATTCTGTAAAATCACCATATTTTCAGGGTAAAACATAAATGCATGAACATGTTTGAAAATAGAAATTATTTATTTTCAAGAAAAAATTTGATCTGAAAAGGTAAAACTGATGATCAGACATAAAAAATATATTTTTCAATAAATATTAAATAAAAGTATCAAAATCTTTGACTATAATTGGGTTCGGCAAATATCAAATAAATAGATAACGAGATAAAATTATCAATTTTTAATTTCGTCAACTTCGTCAACACTACTTTCTTCGATCTTTGAAAATAGTTCAATGATGAAAGGCTTTTCTAAATATCTGTCTTTCTTGCGTAATCCTTCATATAATATCTTTACATGTGAACAAGGACTGCGTTTTCAATAGCTCCTCTGGAATTTAATGCATTTTCAAACATTTTTGGGATTTCACAGGGTTGCTTTCCAAGTTTGACTATTGCTACTTTTCGTTTCATGGAAACTCTGATCATTCCGAACATGTTAAGTGTGATCTGATATGGCGGTAAACGCAATACCTGTAAAGTTAGCTGAATTAAACTAAGATGCAAAACAAAGAACCCGTAAGAAACAACAGAAATACTGCTTCCTTGTGTTTTTTTAATTCCATAATAAATTGTATATTAGAAACCGTCAGAATATTTTACAATACTTGACTACCTATATCAAGAGCCGTATCAAAAAATCTTCTATTATTCTTAATCATCGTCACCAAACTCAAACTCAAAAATTCTTTATTTCGTAAGTATTTCAATACATTTGAAATAAGTCAAACAATTTACAAATTGAACTGAATCTACCACCACTTCTTTCTTCAGAATAAAGTAATACACTTTAAATATCTGCTGAGTTTAATCCACTTTTCATAAAGTCTTTACAGCAGTGGCTCATCTCCCGGAATCGTAGTTTCATTTAAGCATGAGAAAAAAATATGTTTCAAAAATACAACTTTTAAATTATGGCAATATGTAAACATTGCAGAGGCAACTTTCTTGTTTACTCTTTTTATAGATTTATAAGGACTTTAAATTGTTTTTCTTTCTTAAAACCACTTCTTTACTTTTACCACCACCATAAGTACATTTTACATATTTTCGTGTTTTTTTAATTTTTTTTTGAATTTAAAGTACAACAATAAATATGAGACGGCAAAAGTCATGAAGTGACGCTTTATGAGATCGCGGTTAGTTAATTTTTTTGCCACACGCCAAAAGACCCTTGTCGGCCCATACATTCATAGATATTAAGGTAAGCTGTGTGTGTATAATGTTTATTTTTGTTAATTGTATCACCTTGCGCGATCTATCCTTAGAATCTTGATCTTAAGTATAAAAAAAGGCTTATAATTACCTAGTATTACGTATTAAGAAAGCTCCAATTCAAAAATGTTCTATAAGGTAGGTATTACTTGGTGGTAGGCAAATGTTCTTTTTCATGCAACATGACTTATTTTTGTACAAAAGCATGTTATAGGCTGGTTATAACATTATTTCATTATTACCATAACTTTATTTTGAGTAGTGTAGCTAACTGTACACTTGGTAGCCGGCAGATATATAAAATATGGCGGAAAGCCTTTTGGACACAAATAATTGGAAAACAAACAATTTGTAAAAAAATAATTATGAATGAAATTATCTTCGTGGTAAGTTAATTTTATTTGGATTGTCAATGTAATTCCTTCATAAAAGTATAAAAAACTAAATTTTACATCGAGAAACAATGGAGGATTTAATTTTTTTTAAATATCTACGCGTGTACATACTTCACAAAAGTCGGCGACGAACTGACGCCAGAGCCTCTAGCGAGGAATAGCTTGTACTAAAGGCTGTGGCGTCAGGACAACCTAAATTGAAGCTGTGCAACTTTGCTTACAGCAGCTCTACTATGTATCTGCTTTGTGGTTCTATCCTTATTTTTACTTGCGGTTAGTTAAGATAGGGGTTAAATGCAGGATTAGTTTACAATAAAAAAATCAGTCCCACTGCTAAATAAAACAAACCCCCAGACAATCACACCAACTACATGTCCTCAAAGTAAGCGAAGCTTGTGTTATGAGATACCATGTGGCGAACTAGGGGGAACCTAGAATATAAATAAT
The DNA here is from genome assembly GCA_944452665.1 of Stenoptilia bipunctidactyla. Taxonomy (NCBI): domain Eukaryota; kingdom Metazoa; phylum Arthropoda; class Insecta; order Lepidoptera; family Pterophoridae; genus Stenoptilia; species Stenoptilia bipunctidactyla. The sequence continues at coordinate 15,734,429 of OX101747.1, read as the reverse complement.
TGTACAGGGTGACTGGTGACAAATTTTAGATACTGAAAGAGAGCACTCTGTACGCAATTATGGTCATAATTATGCAATAAAAGTAGGTACTTTATGTTTCACTAGGATTCCCTAAAAATAAAAAAAGTTTTGTTACTATTTACTTTACTTAGAACTGAGTCAATCGCGGCACGTGACCTGGCACGCGGATCGCTGCCAACGCTAGTGTAACCATGCGTTGCGTAATCAATTATTTAACTTTCGGTTAAGTTTACTCAGTAAATAATAAATATTTATTTTTTTATATATTTTTTTCTCTTCATACATGAAACTATCACGTCCTCGAATTCCAAAAGTTACCCACCAGTCACCCTGTATAGATAAACACCCAGACGCGGACCATTTTTTTTCTTGTCCCGTGCGGGAATTGAACCCCCGACCACTGGCGTCTGAGGCAGATAGGTTAACCCCATCGCCAAAGTGGTCGTCAAACTACTGGATAAAGGTCTCTCCATGATAACCTTTCCTATTCCGCTACCTGCCATATCCAACTATTATTAAAGTCATACGTACTAGTGCTAAGAAACTGGAAGGTAGCGAGCGTGAGTTGCGGCGATATATGGTTCCTCTGGTTCTCGTGTCTTTCTGCGAAAGCTGCGAAGTCGTGCCATTTGTTCTGCGGCCGAGTTCGACGGCGCTTACTTTTGTTGTCCGCTGTAATCGTTAGTAGATAATTATTAGTTATAATCAATGGCTGTGAAGCATTAAAAAATATAATATAGGTACATTCGAATTAACAAGACGACCGGCTGGTGTAGCGGTAACATACATTGCCTTCTATGCCAGAGGTCCTAGGTTCGAATCCCGGCGGCGGCGGATATTTGTGTGATGAACACAGATATAAGTCGTCAAGTCATGGATGTTTATATGTTTATTTCAGTTTATTCTAATAAAAAATATGTATTTATTCAATATGTATGTGCATATATTTCTTAAGTATATCAGTTATCTAGTATCCATAACACAAGTTCTTTAAGAAACTTAATTTTTCAATTGTGTGAGTGTCAGAAATATTTATTTAAAAAAAAAACTATTAAAACGCCGATTTCAAATATTTTAAAAGATTTTTTGCATTTTATAATGCCTAAATATAATTTTATAAACAAAATTACTTTTATTATAAATAAAAATATTACATAGAATCGATCCCGGTTTGACCTCGAACCCAGGATCGAACTGGTAGCTCAGTTGGTAGAGTGCTGGAGATCTGTGTTCGAGTCCCAGCCGGCGGAAGCACAAATTTTGATAAAAATATTGTAGGGCCACCTCTGAAGTATACAGGGTTAATTTTAATGAACGCATCACCTATTGCGGGAAGCCTCTCCACATCAATCCGAACAACATTTGTTCTACGACTTTTTAAAATTACTAGTTTTTAAAACTATAGAAACACTTACTCGTGTTTCTATAGTTTTTTTTGACAGAAATACAAGGTTGTCTGGAAGAGATTGCTTGACAACGATCAGGCAGCCAGTTGTGCCTATCTATATGTATTTTTTTATTTTATAAGTTTTCCGATTGTAATTGTGTGCAAGAGAGCGTAAACCCACGCGAAATAACAAGTACTTACTAAATAATATATAATCAAGTGATTATTTTTCAAAAATAATCACTTGATGTTTTGTCACATATATACCGTATCATTTAATAATTAACATGCCATATTATGTCTCTTTTACTTAATGTTATTGATCTGGTGTGTCTGATTGTGCTAAATTGTAACTGAATGTTGTTCTTAACTACTTTTATTTTAATTATTTTAATCATTATCTTTTTTTTACTGAATAATCTTAATGTTATAATAATAATGTAATAATATGTAATAATGTATACTTTCAATTCAAATTTAATTATTGAACACCACTTAATTTTCGAATGTTGTATATGCCTGTTAAAGGAGTACATATCAGAATTTGTGTTTTGAACTTTATTTCTTTTAATATGTATAATATGTTCTCTGTTGGCATATCTTGTCGAATAAATAAAATAAAATACCTACGTTCAAAAGTAATAAACTATTGTATACTTACTAAACACGTCAGTTTCATCCACAATCTCAGCCTGTATCATCTCCTCAATGACGTCCTCTAGGGTCAACAGCCCTATGGTTTCGTAGAAAGGGTCTCCCTCGCCCTCGCTGTTGATTCGATGGACGAAGGCCATGTGGCCCTTGTGACCTGGGGATTCAAGGGATCTTTGTTAAGAAACAATTTATTATAACATATACACCTACTTAACTGACGCGACTGTGCCGAGTAAGCCTACAAAAGTTCGTCACTTAGTGATTACCTGCTATTTGGCTCGATAACCCACAGATAAGAAAGTATTATGTATAAGTACAGATAGTACACATCAATATTATAGGGAGTTTGGAATGCAAGCTTTTTTACCGCTTGGCGGCGCTTATGTGCTCCAGGTTTTTTGGTTAGACTATGCACTATAGTGGTTTTTTATTATTATTGTTGATAAATATTGTTTTTCATGCTTCCATGCAGCACTGGGAGCGAAAGAAAAACATAGAATGTGCCAGCTGCTTCTCTTCCCGGGCATACTGTAAGTCAGTTAAGGGACAGAGGTTCTATTGGCGTTTTTTGCGGGCGATAGGCTGACACCCTGTCACTGCAGTAGTCTCTCCAACATAATAATACCTCCAAATTTGATAGAAGATACTTCATAGTAGTCCCATATAAATTTTATCGAAACCAATTGAGTTATTTAATGAAAAATTTTAAAATATGTCTGGATTCGGAGAATGTTTACCTTGACGACGTTACAATGCAGCTGTTATAGTGCAGTTTAGACGTGAAGTCGGTTTTTAATTCTCTGCATTTGTTAATTATAATGAGTTCTTTTCAGTTATATAAAAAAATGCTAAAGAAAAGGAAAATTATGACTCTTTAAATTTAATATTTGACAATAACTCACCCTCCTTAAACTGCTTAAACATGACATCCAACGTAACATCTTCAAACACAAAGTTAGTTTGATTCTGGTAGTACTGACACAGCGTTCTCAATGGAGTGTTGTCATCGGGGTCAACGAACGCCAGATCTTTGATGAAAAGAACCGTTACTATATTGCCTCGTGTGCCCTCGTAAACTGGGATACGAGAGAAACCTGGAAAAAAGAGAAAGGAATATAAGTTAACCTGAAGTATGGGAAAAATACAGGTCGTCGTGGCGCCGTGGTTACTGTGTGTATCATACGATATCACAGGTTAAGCAACGTTTGGCGCGGTCGGTTCTTGGATGGGTGACCGCCGGTCATACATTTGTCACGGCGACTTCCGTGCTTCGGAGGGCACGTTAAGCAGTCGGTCCCGGGTGCTGTATACTTGTATACAGTAGTCGTTAGGGTTTGTCAGAAGCCATTTCGGCACCTTGACATATCTGACATCCACCGACCAGCACTGGGCCAGCTTGGTGGATTATGGCCTAAACCTCCTCGTCACCCAGGGGAGAGACTCATAGCCCTGCAGTGGGCTCATTACAAAGAGTTGTGATGATGATGATGGGGAAAAAAAAGTTTTAAAACGGTCAACGGTCTCCGAGGTGCAGAGGTATAGACGCTAAAAATGAAAAAAAAATAACGAGATAAAAAAATACAATGTTCCGTATCTGGGTGTTCATCTATATGTATATGTATTTATATTCTAGGTCTCCTAGTTCGCTACATGGTATCTAATAACACAAGCTATGCTTGCTTTGGGGCTATGAAGTTGGTGCGATTGTCTGGGGTTTTTTTTACTATTATTTTTTATAGTGGAAATACTAATACTATTTTATAAATAGCTTCCATGCTGGACTGGAAGCGAAAGAAAAACATAGAATGTGCCAGCTGCTTCTCTTCTCGGGCATACTGTAAAAGTCAGTTAAGGGACCGAGCTGTTATGGGAGGCTTTTGTGTGGGCGATAGGCTGACCCCCTGTCACTGCAATAGTCTCTCTCCAATATTATAATGCCTTCAAATTTGTCAAACGTGGCATCAGATGGTTTTATTACCTCTGGTGTTCTGCCTACCCCATACGGGACACAGGCGTGAAGTTATGTATGTATGTATGGAAATACCGCTGGCGCCGTTTTCTGGTTTATGGCGCGCTGTCCCATGTGCGGGGACAATTAAGAACAAATTAAGCACCTCCTCCTTTTTAAAATATGTTTATATAGCTGTGGAGATTAGTTCGTTTATACAGGGACAATTTTTTGAAATTGAAGGAGAGCACTCTTTCTTCTAATACATTCCAAAGCTACTCACCAGACTTGACAATCTCAGACATCGTCTCAAAATCCAACAACGAAGTTATCGGCAGCATGAACGCATCTTCCAACTTCGTCATCACATCAGACACTGTCTTCTTGCGAAGTTCCAAAGCCCCGGAAATAATGTTCACTTCGTCTTTGTCAAGGTCGTTTACGTCCGTCGTGACCTGAAGCGAGAGAGTCATGTTACGTGCGAGTCAAGAAACGTGCGAAGTGAGTCATAGAACATGGCTGACTAGCGACTAATCTTCATTTTAACTCTGCTGTCAAAAGTGTTATACAGGGTTGTTTTTTAGTATCATTTATAGAAACGATTTTTGCAAAAAAGTATATGTATTTTTTTGTACAACGAAATTAATGTATTAAGCAAAGCATGGTAACTCTAAATTATGAATGAATACTATTCAAACAAAGACGACTACACGCTTCTACAAAACTTCTTGTAGTACTATGTCGTCAATGAAATGCCACGTTATCGGGGCAGTGGAAGAGCTCAGTGGAAGAGCACTCGTCCGGCAAACGAGAGGTCCCAGGGTCGAATCCTGGTCGGGTAATTTTTATTCATTACATTTTTCATTTATTTTCTACATATTGTTGCTGTTGATGAACACAGCTACTACCACGTGGCATTTCATTGACGACATAGTATTACAAGAAGGTTCGAATCCTGGTCGGGTAATTTTTATTTATCACATATTTCATTTATTTTCTACAAATTGTTGCTGTTGATGAACACAGCAACTACCACGTGGCATTTCATTGACGACATAGTACTACAAGAAGGTTCGAATCCTGGTTGGGTAATTTTTATTTATCACATTTTTCATTTATTTAAGAATAATTGATTATTTGAAATGCAAAAACTTAAAAACATTATTAACTTTTAGAAAAGTTTGTGGCATAAATATGCAGATACGTTTATACCGTATCCAAGAAAACAACATTTAAATTTAGCCGGTGATTAACAAACAACCCTATATTTTATGAAAAGCAACTTCCTGTCTAAACCCGTATGCTTCAGCTCCCTTACATTTCATCTTAATCATGTGAGATAAGAGTCCGAATGCGGGCTTTTAAGTCACAGAATAAAAAAAAAACGATTTTATACAGGGTTAATTTTTTTTTTATCAACTTTTGCAGGCGGCCTCTCCACATCAATCCCAACAACATTTTGTTCTACGACTTTTTGAAATAAATAATTTTAAAAATTGAAGTTTCCCCATACAAAAACTGATGTCACGCACCTTGCATCACGCCACGTGCAGCGGGGCGCGGGGTTGCGGGGTGACGCAGCAAAATACAGAGTATTAAATGACAGAGGGAGCAAAAAATTGTTTTTCTTTTTTTGTGTTATTTATCAAGATTTGTAAAAAGTCGTAGAACAAATGTTGGGATCGATGTTTAGAGGTAGATGATGCGCTAATAGAAATAAACCCTGTATTAACGCGAACTAAACAGCGTTCGTTCCCAATATAACTTGATTGTAAGAGTAATATTTAAAAGTTTTTTGTCATTTTAATGCTTAATTCTCTTAAATAAATGAAAAAATGTGTTAAATAAAAATCACCCGACCAGGACTCGAACCTAACGTAGCTCCACCTAATGGTATAGCTTTGCAGCTAAGACCACCCGAGACCAATTTCTTTACAGAAATTGTGTATCTCAGTTAAAGTGAAGCATTGCAATGTTTAAAAATATTTTAAAGTTTTTTGCATTTAAAATGCTTAATTACATGAAAAAAATGTGTTAAATAAAAATCACCCGACCAGGACTCGAACCTGGGACCTCTCTCGTTTGCCAGACGAGTGCTCTCCCACTGAGCTATCAGGGCCTGGCGATACGCCTCGAAATTACTTAACACATTTTTGTTCTTACGTTATATTGCTAACGTAGCTCCATCTAATGCACCTAAGACCATTTATTTTTTATTTAACACATTTTTTCATTTATTTTTTTATTGTAAGAGATATTCAAACCCAAGATGAAAGCAAAAGGGTTAATTCAGGACTGGCTCTCAATATAGCAAAAACCGAAGCAGTGATATTGAACGGCAGAAGTTATATGGAAACTAGTTAAAGTCGCTAAACAGTCGAACTGAATTGGTCATAACACCAAGAGGATGTCGCTCGTATTATAGTTGAACTGTTTTCAAATGATTTTCGCGACAGTTCAAAACTGACAACCTTAGTGTCGTGAGCGTAATGAAATTGTCAGATCTTTCATTCGATTGCTTTGAAATATCGAATCAGTTGGTGAAAAAAATGTATTCAACGGGGCTAGCATGATACCGTCGATAACGATAAATCGGGCCTTTTATCGACATTTTCTTAGAAAATGGTATTTAGTGTATGTAATTTATTAAGATTATGACATATTTGGTTCTGTGGTCTTCATCATGATATGAAATCGAGTAATTCTATCTATTATGGTGCGCATATTAGATTACATAATAGGATTTAATAACAAAATAATATTTATCTTGTCGATTTGACTATTTATCGATGGTTGCATGCTAGCCCTGCGGATTTACGATTACAAGATAACCGCTCATATCAAATAGTCGAATCGACAAGATAAATATTATTTTGTTATTTTATCCTATTAAGTAAGCTAATATGCGCACCATAATAGATAGAATTACTCGATTTGATACCATGATTAAGACCACAGAACCAAATATGTCGTAATCTTAATAAATTACATACACTAAATACCATATTCTAAGAAAATATCGATAAAAGGCCCGATTTATCGTTGTCGACAGTAGCATGCCAGCCCCGCAGTAGTGTCAAACCCTATTAACTGAACGTTCCGTTTCTTTGAATCTGTCTATTTAAGATGAATATTTTTTATGACATTTGCTTTATTTATTTACAGCTAGTAATATCAATTCAGTACAATTGATTAATAGTTTTATTTATAATTTTAGAATAAACAATTTTTTTTGCATAGTTTTTGATTTTTTAACGCGCCAATTTATCACTTGAAAACAATTTAACTATAATTACCTTTTACGACACCCATAGATAGATGCGGAAGGGTATTGTAAGTCGACCCTATGCGCCTATTTTAATGTGACTCACAAATGTAGAGGTGTAAGTGCGAGCGAGACGTCCGATGATAATGTTTCATGACTCAATTTGCACGTTCACAGTGGGTTAAGTATAGACAAAACTACGTCTAAAAGTGATTCCGCAGTAATTTTCACATATCGAGCTTTAAAAGTAGATAGCAGACTAATTTCGTATACGTAATACGTAGAGTATGGTCCATGAATAGATATACTGAAAATTGGAAATTCACACCGCGCCATTTAGCTCTAAATTAAGTTAAACTACGCAGTGCGAGCACAGAACTTTGTCGACTTTCATGTTTACGAATGTTATATAGTAAGGAGTCGGTTGCAACATTTCATTTTACATTTATTCAACAATACAACATGTGCAAAAACATTTTAAATACGCAAGGCACATATTAATTTAAACTTCTCCTGGGGCGGTGGCTAGTTTTCAATTGTTGCTTACAAACCTACTCCATACTATAAGAACTTTCTTGAAAACACGAATCGATAGTTCTGTGCTCCCACTGTTGGTGTTTATTCATTTATTTATTCAAAAAAAGACACGCCAACAACATATTTAGAAGCAAATGTAAAAAAAAAAATCTAGGTCTAAAATGTCTTAATTCTAATATACCTTAGCATAATTAGGCAGGTACCAAACGAAACTAGATATTTAAAAGCTAAAAATTAAAATAACATCACATTAAAAAATAATTATTACAACAATATATAACTAAAATAGAAATTGCCACTAAATGTAGGTAGGTCTAAAATTGTCATGTCAGTTGAAAAATTGGTAAAAACAAAATTAAGAATTTTAACATTAGTGTCATGATTTAACAGCCTGGTATAATATTAATTAAAACCAGGGACCGGAAAACCCCTTTATTTGATTAAGCCTATTGAAAGGGTAACCCTATCAAAATCTTACCATATGGAAGTGTAACCCTATTGATATGGTAAGCCTATCGACGTGGTAACACTTTGAATAAAGTTAACCACTTTCGGATGCGCTTACCCTGTGATAGGGTTAGCCTATTTTTATCTCTTTTTTGCGCATGCTGTTGAATTCGGAAGTATATTCGAAGTGCAAGATTGAATAGATGGTGATATTTTTGATAATTTGATATTCTTAGAGATTAAATTTGCCTGCAGGTTTTAAAACCCTATTGAATCGGTAACCTTCAATAGGGTTTTCGACAGGCTTACTGCTTACATGAAGCTAACTCTATTGATATGGTAAGCCTTAAATTAGGGTAAGTCTTCGATACGGTTACCAAATTGATAGGGTTTTTTAAAACAAGTCTATGAAAAACCCAATCAAAAACCTCTTTAAGGGTAAGCGGTTCCGGTCCCTGATTAAAACATGTCAGTTATAAAGGACATTACATAGTTAAAATTAAAATATTTAAAACATACAACATTTAAATAAAAATTGAAATAAAAAATGTCAAAAAGAAAAAAAAAGAGAAGAAGCTAGAACCAAAACCAACGAATATCCGCGAAGCATTAGTTTGTGCTATAGGATAGAATACAGTTATACAATTTTCAACACACTTGCTCGTAAAGTTAGCGTTATTCTATTGAATATACAAATATAAACTGGGCTATAAGTCACGCGTGCATAATATATTATACCCTAGTGCATAATATAATGAATCCTACAAAGTTGAATTGTACCTTTGTGCAAATTAAATGCGAGTAAACAGAGCATATTTTATTGATCCGGGTTATACATTACATTTTTTCAGAAACAACAAAGTGGTTTTATACCACTTCAAATCCATATACATTTTTAAATGTTTACGCCTTATATTAGTTAAACAAAATTGTATATCAAACAAATTATTCACAATTTACAATAATTTGTTACAAAATATTAAAATATTTGGATTTACCACTCCAAATTAAATATTTTCACGTAAAATAGGCTGTATATGCTATACAGCCATTGACACATTTGGTGGAAAAAAAAACCTACGCGCATGCGCGAAGTTCGGCGCCATTTTTCAATCACAATTCACAGCTTTGTTATCAAGTGTGTTTGTTATTTTATGATCACGTATGTCTGTCTTTTACTCACAAGTGTGTTGAAAAACGTCGTATGTAACTCGTGAGCGTTGCTAATTACAGTTAATTATCAACTTCGCTCACTTGTTACATAATATACTGTTATAGTTTGACAATTTCCCAGTTATACATTGCAGATATGCTGACATGTCAATAGGTATAACACAAATTGTATTTGGTTCGCCAAAAAATTTAATGTTCATATGCATATTTATGTGTATCTTATACATATAGGTTTACCTGATACCAATTAACCAGGGACTGCATATCGGTATAAATTTTTTAAATAGTACTAGTAAAATTTCAGTACCCTTATTAGTGTACTGCTCCATCAAACACAATAACTGTACAAAAATCTAAATTAATTACATCACTACCCAAATAATGTATACCGGATTAATCTCTGTAGATGTTTTAAGTTTAGAAATATTTTAACTTATTTAATTTCTGTACTGAAATGTATAGATCAGCATATGTACCTACGCTTCAACTAAACTACCGAACATTCTACAGTTATTTAAAAATAAAATTTTAATATTAATAGTATTAATTTAATACCGGAAAATTTCAGCTATGTGAAAAAAAATCATTTATGCTACAATAATAAAAAACGTACAAGGATTATTTCAGTATGAATTCCTGTACTGTTAAATAAATTAAACATTATTCCTGTTGATAAACACATTATTCCTGTACTGTTATTTTTAAATATACCTAATTTAACGGTATGACGTCATACAGAAAAAAATTGTACAGAAATTCATACCGGTATACAGTCCTTGCAATTAACATGTCAGTAAACAAAACAAAACATTGACAGAGACGATGCTCTACGAAACCGAGTTATCTCTTTCTAAAGCCCAATATATTGTAATTACTGTCGGACACCGTGTACTCGTACGTTTAATAAGTTATTTATAAGCTATTTTATACGACAAGAAATTGTGGGAAAAACTCAATTTTCAGTTTCATTTAAACATATTTTATTTAAATTGCAATTGGAGGAAGTATTGTTTTGAATAACACTTTAGTATGATGTTGTTTTTGAGAATTGACTTCGCTTAGTCGTATAATAAATAGCTTATAAATAGATAGTGGATTGTGTATACTACCTGCATCTTCGAGCCGAGACGAGACATATGAGAACAGAAAGGTGAAGTTATAGAATATTAGCCAACCTTAAATACAAATATATGCTTCAATCCATCTTGATAAATAAATAAAAAATAATAATAATCAATTTATTGACACACAAAAATTAAAAGTATATACGATCAAGAAACCAACACAACATTTCTGTGCCAAAAGGGATGCTTTCAGCAATGTTTTCTTTAGAAGACAACGCTGTTTTTCGAAGCAACTGTTTTACTAAACGACGAACTGTACATTAATAAATAAAAAATTATACACTTAAAAATTACAAATTATAATTACTATTATTTAAAATCAAATCAAATACCTATATAAAGTTTACTATTCAAAATTAATTAAGTAGATTAATTTAAAATAAAAATACACATAAAAAAAATCAAGTTTAAAAAATACATACATACATAACTTCACGTCTGTATCCCTTATGGGGTAGGCAGAACACCAGAGGTTACAAGACCATCTGATGTCACGTTTGACAAATTTGGAGGTATTATAATGATGGAGACTGTTGCAGTGACAGGTGGTCAGCCTATCGCCACAAAAACGCCAATAAAACCTCTGTCCCTTAACTGACTTTTACAGTATGCCCGGGAAGAGAAGCAGCTGGCAAATTCTATGTTTTGCTTTCACTCCCAGTCCAGCATGGTAAAAAAATAATATTAATTGATTGAATATTAATAATAATATAAATTGATTGATTGAATTTAAAAAAAAAAACAATAAAAATAATATTAATTGTATACATTAAAATTACAAAGCAACAAAAAAATTAGATACAAAATTTCAAATACATACACAATTCAAAATAAGTACAATACAATTATAAAAATCAAAAATTTCTTCAGGGCATCTTTTTCATTTATTAGGTAACTTATCAAATTAATGTTTAGTTTTTATTTAAAAGTAGATATGATAATTTGGATTGATAACTTTCTACTTACGGCAATATCAACGCCGTTTTAATTAAATTTCTTTCTTCAAAAAGAGTCTTTTTTAAATTCATGCACACTATAAAAATATCATAAATAAATAACTCTAGATATGTTTCATACAGCGTCATCTAAAATACTTGGTTATAATAGTTGATTTACAAACTTCATTATTTAAATGAATAAAATTTAAAACATGTTGGACTTTTACTAACATTGTGCCATCAAGCTCTAAAGTTAACCTAATACACATGTGTGAAATACATACATACCTATACAACGCAAGGTGTTCTTTTTGATACCCCATAACTTTGAGGTTTTGTTCCTCAGTAAAAAATAATACTTTTAGCCAAAGAATATGCGGTTCAAAAGTGCATACTTTCCAAGATATCAATCTTAATATAATGAGTTCATAAATTATCACCATTGTAAAATCTCTTTAACATTCATTCAATAGACGCGTGTCACTGAAGCCATACAATAAACAGCAAAAACATTTTAAACGTTGCATAGAATGTACAAAACAAAGCGTTGCGAACTGTACCTGTGCATAGCGATAAAAAAGGGATAGAAAATGCCACGTTGTCATACTTCGCATAAAGGTGTTTTACATAAGATGTTTTGACTTAATTGAATTATTTTGTAAGAAACATAAAAAATTATTAACATGTTATTTGATTCTATTACATGGTCCCATTAATAACCTAGAGTTATGGGAAATCAAAAGGAACGCCTTGTATATTTTTTTCGCAAATACATACATATAATACATAAAACACCCAGACCATTGCAAATAAACAAGCTGCAATTGGGATCGAACCGCGACTACTGAAGTTTTGAGAGTGTTACCCCCCCATCGCCACAGCGATCATCAAAAATGTCTTCTTTCTTTAAAGTCATATCAAGATGGATTGAAACATCACAAAGCGTGGATATAACTCACCTTGACAAGTTCCTTTAGCCGCTCTCTATTGTAAACGCTGCCAATCTCTTCACCTAGGAAGTAGTCCAATAACTTGCTGACTGGGAACGCAAGTGGGGCGGTAAGCGCCATTACGGCCTTGAAAAGTAAAGTAAAATGCACTTTAAAATGAAGTAAAATACAGTTTATTGTCGAACGAATTGGGAAAACTTTATTTTTAAAATAATACAAAGTTTAAAAAGAAAAAAAACAAAGGAACTTAGGCTTAAATTGATTGGGCGCTGGGCAAAGTATTCATTATAAAGTATTCAGCAAAGTGGTCAGCATTTTAAGGTGCTGGCCGAACGGCTCATCAAGGTGGTGGCCGCCCTGGGACGGCTGCTGCCGAAAGTGGGGGGGGGGGGCAGGTTCCCCATACGTCCCCATCAGTCCCATATAATTTTATGAAAATCGATGAAGCATTTTTCGGATATAAATTACTGAGAACAAAAAATTTTTCGGTAACAGTTGGCATTTTGTGTTGCTTTGCCACATTTGTGGCATAAAGCTTGAAAGAAGAGAAAAAGTTAATTAATTATAAAAGGCATTGCATTGTTATCAAAATAAAGATTCAAGGTATGGAAAGTATTGAAAAATCGATTCCATTTTACCAAAACTTGGCTGAAGGAGGATAATCCATAACGTCATCTATGTATATGTATATTTTTATCTTTTCTTTTCCGAAAAGCACTTTATTTTAATGAAATTTATATGGGATCACTTTTTAAGTATCTTCTACCAGATATAATAAGAAGTATCAAAATCGAAAAAGGTATTCCCCGCACAACAGGTTTATAACATTAATGAACATTTCCATTGTTCCCACACATTAATTAGCTCTAAATTCTTCGTAAATAAATTTAATGAAGTGAAACATAAAGCGTAAATAAAAATGTTTGTTCTTATATTAATATTTTAGCAAATACATTAATTGATAAACTTTTTTAACAATTTTTTTTTTGAAATCCCCAGACAATCACACCAACTACATGGCCTCAAAGTAAGCGAAGCTTGTGTTATGAGATACCATGTAGCGAACTAGGGGGAACCTAGAATATAAATACATATATAGATAAACACCCAGACCTGGAACATTTTTTTTTTGTTCCGGGCGGGAATCGAACCCGCAACCACTGGCGTCTGAGGCAGATAGGTTTACCCCTTCGCCAAAGTGGTCGTCGAAATGATTTTATACAAGATTTAATAATTAATCTTAGTACAAATGCTTTGTGTCTATGACAGTTAAACGTAGAAATTAGGGTAACCATGAGGCTAAACAAATTTAAAACATTTTTAAGTAACGAATCATCGAACAAGGTTTGCACATTTTTGTCCGTTGTCTAACATTAAAGTTAAACATGAAAAAGCACATATTTTTGTTCACGACTTATGTTTCACTGTATGTATATAAATCACGAAATACAGAAAACTTATGGAAATGCCAAGTAGGCGAGGCACGCGTGTCAATAATAATAATAATAAATTGTTAATTTCGGATAATAGGAATACAGATATCAGTAAAAACAAGTAGGTACTTCTAACTAGTTATTTATCTTAAATATAGATTAAACAGTCTTTACTAAGTGCACTACTCCCTAATAAAGAGCAAAGCCCTGTGAACTTAGGATGAGTAGTTTGCTCGACCCAAAGAAATTGTTTCATCATCAATTACATAGTAGCGGAGCTATTGCGTATGCCGCATAGCAACTGTATTGTAGCGTTTGCTTCTTTGTCTGCGTTTGGCGACATCGGCTCCTACAATTTTATTTGCATAGCATTTCCAGTATTTTTATATTTCGTGGTATAAATACATGAATACACAAAACCCAGTTCAACTTACCTTAGTAATCATAATACTCTTTGCACCAATCATCAACCCGTGCCTCGAGCAGATAGCCTGCGGCGTTATCTCCCCCAGCAGAACAATTGCCAGCGTAGAGAAGATGACGGCGAACAGGCCAGAAGTGAGGTCGTCGAGTAGGATGGTGAAGGTGGAGTTGACTGCCACGTTGCCGAGCAGGATGCTGCACAGCAAGTAGTTCCCGTGGTCGCGCACCGGCATTATAGCCCGCGCGTAGCCACGCTCCGTCTCCGTGCCTTGCGGGGGAAGCCAGGTACATAAATACTAATTACGCAAATATGAAGTCTGTTTAGACGCGCTAAAAGTCAAGAGGAAAATTTTTTTTGTCCGACCGCGCAACATTTCGTCTTTCGTCTCAGTTCCTTGAGGGAATATAAAAAACTATCCATGAACAAATAGATACCGATCAAGCAGTGTCAACTCCAAACAGGCTTGCAAGAGGTTCGTGTAACAAAAAAATCCGTGTGATTATGCCAAGTTTCGAATAATACATTGCAATATCTGCATTGCATGTTATCATCATCATCATCACAACTCTATTTAATGAGCCTACAGTGCATGAGTCTCTCCCCTGGGTGACGAGGAGGTATAGGCCATAATCCACCAAGCTGGCCCAGTGCTGGCAGAGGGTCGATTTCAATTGTTTAGCTGTGCTGGTTGATGGATGTCAGAATTTTCAGGGCGCCGAAATGGCTTCTGACAAACCCTAACGACTACTGTATACAAATATACAGCACTCGGGACCGACTGCTTAACGTGCCCTCACGCTGGGAGAAATGAATGCTCGGCGGTCACCCATCCAAGTACCGACCGCGCCGAACGTCACTTAACCTGCGATACCGTATGATACACACAGTAACCACGGTTCCACGACGACTTCGATAATTAAATAGAGGTTCGCTATCTTCTTACCAGTATTCGAAATAATCTTCAACTCCGTCCTATCCAAGGACATAAGACCAAGGTTGAGTCCTGAAAACAGCGCGGAGAAGGTCAGACATATGAGCACCAGGACTATGGACATCCAGAGAGGCAATAGCTTGTTGTGGGTGCCCAGGATCAGCCATTCTTCCTGACCTGGAAGTAAGAAAATAAATAGATATGTCGGTAAAATGATAGATAGATACGACAAAAGATAATTTAGTACCGAGTCTGTGGGCTTGGTTATATTACCCTGGCACACACAAAATCTTTATTCGCTGGTACGTCCGTCAATTACTTCACAGTTACAACTATATTGCTAACTCAATTATTACCTAACTAACTACTGACCGTCAGATTGAGATACGCCTAGCCATCCTAACCATATCTGTCACTTGCCATCATCGTACTTCAAGATATAACCTATGGCGCTGCAATCGAATGTCAAACAGTAATTCATTGCAATTAGCGCCCTCTATAACAGTACTATCAACATACTTCCGCTACCATGAAGTCATACTAACATCTTAATATCGCTTACTTATCGTTATCGTTAGCTCCGACAGATAGAAAAGCCTGACATTCACACAACATTATCTAACGGATAATAAACTCAAGAAATAAATAAACATACATCTTTATACATAATTATGTAATAAAAGTAGATTAGTACTTAATTTTTCAACAGAATTCCCTATAAATAAATAAAGAGTTTTACGCGCCTGACCGTTCGTTTAAAGCCGTCTATACCTACCTATCTGTTCTGTGTTGATAGCGCCGTGCGTACGTCCGTACCAGTGTATCCATGCATTGCATAATGAATTCTTTAACTTTCGGTTAAGTTTACTCAGTAAATAATTAATATTTATTTTTTTATATCATTTTATATCTTAAACTATCACGTACTCAAATGTCGAAAGTGACCCACCAGTCACCCTGTATACATAATGTTTATTAGAAAATACACAAAAATAAATCTGTAAATATCCATGACTTGATGGCTAACAACCGAGTTCATCGCTGTGGCTTGTATATGTCACCAGAAAATAATAAATTCCGTAAATTTATAAATTTACTAGGAAATTTATGAACTTCAGTAGGATTCTAAACGGAAGACAAATTGTATTATTTTACTCCCATATTTTCGTAAGTTGATAAACTTACCGAACCCACTCGTAAAATTATAAGTAAGCTCTGATTGGTTGAATAGGTCACGTGATCAAATTTCGAAAACAAATGCACCGAAAGACCTTCCACGGTTAGGTGCGACGACGAGTGCAGCGAGGAGGAGCAGTTAGGTTACATATAGGCCACACGTGCGCGAGCCGAGCCAACGAAGCGAGCGGTGCCGCGGTAGCGGCCGGCGAAGCGCCATAAGCCATAAGTGTTGACAAGCCAAATTTTGTAATTGTTTGTCTACTTGACCAATCAGCGAACATTGCCTGTTATGCTAAAGGTAAAGGGTTCGAATCGAAGGTTCAACGCGGTTTCACTACATAGTTTTATGGAGAATATTCTCGATTCACAAAACAATAGGTAGGTAGGTATCAGAAAAAGACGCAACTTAGTGCTAAAACAGAATAAGTTAAATATACCTTTCGGTTCGAAATTTCTACAACAAGAAACTTCTTAAGTTTTAAGAAGAATATTCCAGTTTCAGGTACCTACAAATCATTATTCAAAAAATATTCATATGATATTGGCTTCTCGAAATTTCTACAACTTCAAAATTCAAAGTTTAAACATGACAATTTTAGATTTACTTAGGCATTATTCAAAAGTACCCAATTTAGAACTAAAACATTATCACGTTTTAGAGGTTTTAAAGGCGTTTTTTGTGGGCGATAGGCTGACCCCTTGTCACTACAATAGTCTGTCTCCATCTTTATAATACCTCCAAATTTGTCAAACGAAAACGAGACATCAGATGGTCTTATAACCTCTGGTGTTCTGCCTACCCCATAAGGGATACAGGCGTGACGTTATGTACTATGTATGTATGTATTATAATGTAAAACATGCCTATACATACAGCCGGTTGTTCCAAGTTTATACTTTTACGAATTCGTAAAAAAAAATGTAAAACGTAAAAGTATCCCGTAAAAAGTGTTGCACCACATTTTTGTTATACTTTTTACAGTTACTTTTTACGTATACTTTATACGGAGCTCAGACCCACCTCATAACGTAAAAGTATATTTTTTTGATTGGAAAATGGAAAATAACCTATAGTAGGTGTGCTAAATTTGGTTTAATTATTAAAAAAAATACTTTTTTGCACTCTGTTAATAATAGGCCTTTGTGTCGTATTTAAACCTTATATTTTTCGATATTACAAGTATAAATGATTTTAATTATAGAAATTGATTTAGTGCGTATGCGTGTGCGTAAAGCTTGAAAGTTCGTTGCGTATAAAAGTTCCTCCTCTCCGCAGGATTCTTTCACAGGCTTCTTTCATCTGTTACGTTGCGTTAAAACATAGTATTTCTTAAACCGCAGGAATGCGTTCTTAACATGCCCCCGGCCTTGGAAGTACCGACTTCCAATAGAGAAACACCTTATTTAATTTGTATCATTGCATTCTATAGGTAGTGGACAAATTTTAGAAAATGATCTACGTATAGTGCTGCCTGTAGCCATTCGTATAGAAGCTACTCTCGACACTCCGTCTTTCCCTGGGTAGATCGCGATGATTCGTCCCATGCACCACTTGAGGGGGGGCGAGTTGGGGATCGGTTTTGAATTACACATCTGGAATTTAGGTTTGGGGTGGAGGGGGGAGGGGGGGCAAAGGGGGTCTCCCCACCACGATGCGGAGTTGCGGAGATGACTAGTTTTTTTTTATGAATTTTGAAGTTTGTTATTTATAACCTCAAAAATAGGGTTAAGTATCAATCACTGATTAGGGGTGATTTTGGTAAAACTACAGTATATGGACCGTCGAATTTAGGGGGGGGGAGGTGGTTGGTGACCTCCCCCTCTGAGGGGGAGGTGCGGATCCTTGTAGTAAGTGCTCCGCTTTGCTTCGCTCCTTGCATTAACCTCCTAACCTAACCGGTCCATGTCGGTCTGTGACACAAATTGTAAAAGTTACAATTATTAAGTTAATACTGGACTCTTATCGTTTATAAGGGCGAACAACATACGTTTTGTTT
The DNA here is from genome assembly GCA_944452665.1 of Stenoptilia bipunctidactyla. NCBI lineage: Eukaryota > Metazoa > Arthropoda > Insecta > Lepidoptera > Pterophoridae > Stenoptilia > Stenoptilia bipunctidactyla. Next base: position 15,716,021 of record OX101747.1, on the reverse strand, counting down.
TGTACGTTAATAATTGAACATTTCACTAGTACGCATATTAATAAAACAACAATATTTTTCTTATTATTTATTATATTTTATAAACTTGTTTTATTACATTTAACAATTCCATAAATTGGTCTTTTATATACATATTTTAGCAAGTAACGCCTCCACTTGTATTCCACTATAATGTCAGCAAAAATTTCTGGGTGGTTATAATTATCTTTATAGAAAAACCTTTTAACCACCCGCCACTGAGACTCAATCCTTTGGGTATGCATTCCATCTTCTGCCACAAATGGATTGTCTGGATATACGATTCGTTTTACCAAGCAATCATATAAATTGAATTTTTGTATGTAAAATATCGTTTCAGTATAGGAAATTTCAAACACGTATAATTAAAAAACTATGCATCTCTGCAAAACAAGAGGGGTATTAATCGAAAGGGGAAACCCACCCCTACATAAATAAACCCATTTCAATCCAAATTTCCAGATGTGTAATTCAAAATCCCACCCGCGAGTTGTCCTCCTTGACAAGAACAAGCGTATTTTCTTTCAAGGTGTCTCAAAAGTTATTCCACTTCACCCGGATTTGTAGCTCCGATACATATTCCTTTGACCACCGAGTCCAAAAGTGCTGCCTGGCCTGCTCTATTCGCTGGTAGCGCGACAGTCGGTGTGGCAAAGCTTCATATAATCCCATTTATTTTTTAATTGGTGCGATTTTCTGGCAAAGGAGCATGCGGGATCGCTATTAAATTCATTGGTAATGGCGCGCCAGGCATCTTCCCTCTGCTTAGGTGTAACTTTACCTGAAAAAATGTACATGATTTAACACTTAAGTATGAGTTAATTTTTTTTAAAACAAAAGGTATCATGCCTGTTTGTTTATTTAATAAAATATGTTATTTTTTAACAGATTATTGAGTAAATTCGACTCATCTTCATTGAATTTAGCACTTCGTTGTTTGAAACAAACAAACACAATAAGCTCGGTATATTTTCTATGAAAACGTGAAAAATTAAATAGGTACATAGGTGCTGAAGATGTTGTACTTACTTTTCCAGCGCAACATTATCTTCAGATATTATTCCATTATACTATTTTAATGCAAAAAAAAACAAACAACTTTAGAAATTATAAACAATTTATTTAGTTTGTTTTTGACAATCATATCACAATATTGAATGCATTGTCTGTCATACAGTCAGCCAATCACGATAGTTTATTTTGAAAGGTATGACAGGTCTTGCCACGTAAAAAAATGGTAATAAAAAGCTCCCTAGCTGAAATGGAAGAGTAAACGTTTTTGACGCCTGGCTACTTTCTATACTGTTACTTTTACAGGAATTTTGTTGGAGCAACAGAAATTTACGAATTCGTAATAGCAAAAGTAATAGTATACGTAAAATGTAAAACGGAATTTGTAAAAAAGCAGATGATTTGGAACAACCGGCCAATAGACTATAGATATCCATAGATTTCTACAGTAACTAAGTCAAATAATGAAACAGAATCATGCTCTCTCTCTCTCGCTCTCGCGAGAGCAAAACAAAAAACAAAAATCCACCGCGGATCAGGAATTGCGCTGCGCCTTTATATACAATTGTAATTTTCAAAACTCTTTTTTAAAATTTTAAATACTATTATTACGTACATCATGGATTTTACTATATAGGTAGTTTGTGTATTTCTGTTTTTGGCCATATGAATAATAATTATAATTTTTCTATGTATCAAATATATCGCTGTAGAAATACCTGTCAATAAATAAATAAATTATAATGATGGAGAGAGGCTATTGCAGTGACAGGGAGTCAGCTTATCGCCTGCAAAAACGACAAAATACCTCTGTCCCGTAGCTGAGTTTTACAGTATGCCCGGGAAGAGAAGCAGCTGATGTTATGATGATGTGTATAATGTCTGACTGATAAAGAGCGCCAAGAGGTTTTTTCCGCCGGCTTTTTTGTCCAAGAGGTCTACTGTTATATCTTATTCAACAACTAGTTAAAGGCGAACTATGTGTTGATGTCATTAAGTGATCTGTAAGACCTTATGATGAATGTTTTTCACTTGATAAGTGCTATTACACTTATGTGACTACTTTAACGATAATGGCGTTAACTTACGATCGCGGCCAATAAATTGTGACCATATTGTTAAATTAATGTAACTAATGACCTTGTCATTAGTTACAATTTAGCTCAAATCTAAAGAAGTATGACATTATATATTATTTTTTCATGTACATACCACTATGGCAGAATATGGCCTGAACTCAACCTTTGTAAAACATCCTTTGTACTACCTATATTCGTGCTAATAAAATGAATTGAAAAAAAAATGAATAACAGTTTTTTGAATTTAGAATTTTGGTAAACATGTAATGCCGAATGTCGGGACTTATCCGACTATACCGTGTGAGTAAACGCCCTAGAATCAATACATGTTTGTTATTATTATAATATTAACTGTTTACCTTGATGCACATACTTTCCCTCGTCCGTGGAAGGGTCGTCCGTATCTGGAGGTAGGTTTTTCGCGCAAATGTATAACTTCGGAGTGTTAGTAGGGTGCGGGGCGACTATTTCGAACAGGCCGGTTTTTGTCCGGAGCGATCCTGGTTTTATCTGCAAAAGAACAAGTGAAATAAGAAAGAGATGCAGATTGAAATATGTAGTGACTAAGATTGAAAAGGGTATGTTACGGTGGTTTGGACATTTGGAAAGGATGAGTGAAAGTAGATTTACGAAAAAAGTGTACAGAGCAAGAATGGATGGTGTTGGTGGAAGGGGAAATTGGCGACATTCTTAAAAAGGGCCTAGTTAAAAATGAAAACATTAATGAATGTGAAGGAAGCGAAAGAGGTATGTCTGGATCGTAGCAATTGATGTTCCCTTGTCTCTCTGCCTACCCCAAAGGGAGACAGACGTGAGAATATGTATGTATGTAAAAATAAATAAAAATGACAGTATTTAAACAATATAAGAAAAAATATTTTGACTAACAAAATATTTTTTAGTTTCATTTTCTCATTTCTAGAGTGGAGATGCTTTACGTCACTTACTTGTCGTTGTCTTTAAAAAAATGCAAACAACTAATTTCACTTCTATTGTGACCGTTTTAAAGCACATAAACCGACAGTTCGAAATGTCAAAAAAAAATAATGATACCTGTTAAAACTTTCGTAGTGTAAGGTACTGAATGAGAATGATTTAAAGGGAATGGTTCTTTTTCATTCGATTAGAGTAAAAATTTAATAAATACGTTAATTTGAGTAACGAAAATAATTAATTACCAAACATAACAATGTTTGGTAATTAATTATTTTCGTTAAAGTTACCGTACAGAAAAAGTGCAGACCTCAAATTAACGTATTTATTAAATTTTTACTCTAATCGAATGAAAAAGAACCATTCCCTTTAAATCATTCTCATTCAGTACCTTACACTACGAAAGTTTTAACAGGTATCATTTTTTTTTTTTTGACATTTCGAACTGTCGGTTTTTTACACAATAAGTATCATTTATAGAAACGATTTTTGTAAAAAACGTTTTTTTTTTTTTAAGGAAATTAATTTATCCGCTAACATATTAACCAAGGCATGATCACTCTAAATTACCATTAAAATAAAGATGACTATGTGCTACTACACACATTTTGTAGTACTACGTCGTAGTATTATCAAGGAAATGACGCGTCGTAGTAGGTATGTTCATCAGCAGCGACTATTTGCATAAAAGTTTGTGGTGCCATATCTTTATTTTTTTGTACTGAGCTATACTAAAATAAATATGCAGGTACGTTTATATCGTATCAAAGAAACTAACATTTAAATTTGGCTGGTGACGAAAAATCAACCCTGTATAAAATCGGCTGTCAAATGTCACCGCTCTTTCGGTGATGTGTTGCGACTATGTTTCATGAAAAGACAGTTCCATCCCAAACTTGTATGCTGTCATCTTCGACCTCATTTTAACTTACGATGAAGTGAGATTGAGGTCAGATCATCATCATCACAACTCCGTGTAATGAGCCCATTGCAGGGCTATGAGTCTCTTCTCTGGGTGACGAGGAGGTTTAGGCCGCAATCCACCAAGCTGGCCCGGTGCTGGTTGGTGGATGTCAGATATTTCAGGGTGGCGAAATGGCTTCTCACAAACCCTAACGACTACTGTATGCAAGTGTACAGAACCCGGGACCGACTGCTTAACGTGCCCTCCGAAGCACGGAAGTCGTCGTGAGAAATTAATGGTCGACGGTCACCCATCCTCATACTGGCGGCACCGAGCGCGCTTTAACTTGCGATATCATATGATATGCACAGTAACCACGGCGCCACGACGACATCGGTCTGATACGGGCTCAAAAATATGACCAGAACATATCATAGCCGGAACGGTGATAATTTGGGAATAGATTTTACATGAAAGGCAACTAAAAGTCAGCGATTTGTCGCACCTAGCTACAAGTGTGTATTTTCAACCGACTTCCAAAAAGAAGGAGGTTCTCAATTCGTCTGTATGTTTTTTTTTGTGTCTTTGTTACACGATATTTCGGACAATTATTAATCGATTGTGAAAATTCTTGTTTCATATGATAGAGGATACTTCATAGTTGGTCCCACATAAATGTCATCGAAATTGGTTAAGTACTTCATTGAAAATTTTAAATTTTTGAAAAAATCTGTATGATTTCGGAGAATGTTTACGTTGATGACATTATAACTCAGCCAAAGTGTTGACGTGAAGTCGATTTTTTTAATGCTCTGCATTCGATGTTTATAGTTACTGGAGAGCTAGTAAACTAATTTTTTTTTCACTGGTTTTGAAGTAATAGTGTTTACATCAGTATTCAAACTGTGGTAACAAAGCTCTTTCATTTGATATGATTTAATGTATTTACGGGATTCTTACCACGATTTTCGATTTTATTTTCGCACGTCCGATATTTCGATGCTGTTACAAGCACCATGATTTCGGACTGGACCAGTCCGCGATCATGGTGCTTGTAACAAATCGAAAATCGTGGTAAGAATCCCGTAAATACATTAAATCATAGTGAAAATAACCGCGATAGTTTAAAACAATTCTTTCATTTGATACCCCATGAAACACATGAAACAGTCAAGATTTTTTTTGTTCTTTACTTTTATTTGCCTAGAGGGCGCTTTTGTCGATTTAATGTCACGTCATATTGTAGCCTATAACCAGCGGACAATCAAGACGCTTTCAAGGACTTGTCCAATTATGATAACTAGTTTAGAAGTAATGAGGGAACAGATGACTACCATACCCAAATACATACATACATACAGGTCAAAATCAAAGCCCTCCTTTTTGCTTCGCCGTAGTCAGTAAATAGTGGATAAATTAAAAAAATGTGACAAATTTTATTTCCCCACCCGACCAGGACTCGAACCTGGGACCTCTCGTTTGCCGGACGAGTGCTCTTCCACTGAGCTACCGGGGCCTGGCGGTACGCCTCGAAATTACTTACCACATTTATGTTTTTACGTTATATTGCTAACGTAGCTCCATCTAATGGTATAGCTTTGCAGCTAAGACCACCCAAGACCAATTTTTTTTCAGAAATTGTGAATCCCAGTTGATGTAAAGCATTGCAATATTCTAATAATGTTTTTAAGTTTTTGCATTTAAAATGCTCAATTATTCTTAAATAAATGAAAAAAATTGATAAATAAAAATCACCCGACCAGGAATCGAACCTGGGACCATTTTAAATGCAAAAACTTAAAAACATTATTAAAATACCTATAAGAACTCACCTTATATTCCCCTTTCAGCAAGTATTTACACGGCTGTCCGTATTCCGATGGCACGTCGGTGAAAGCGATCACCGTGTACTCGGTGAGGCCTTGTCCAATCAACCTGGAAGATATAATAAAAGACGCTTTCATGGCAATGACGTAGCAGGATCTGATTTATATTAAAATATAAATAAATGTTTCTGGGAGTTAATTCCATGCTTCCATGCTGGACTGGGAGCGAAAGAAAAACGTAGAATGTGCCAGCTGCTTGTCTTCCCGGGCATTCTGTAAAAGTCAGTTAAGGGACAGAGGTTTTAAAGGCGTTTTTGTGGGCGATAGGCTGACTCCCTGTCACTATAATAGTCTCTCTCCATCTTTATAATAACTCCAAATTTTGTCAAACGTGACTTCAGATGATCCTTTGGTGTTCTGCCTAACCCATTAGGGATGCAGGCGTGACGTTATGTATGTATGTATTTCTGATATTTTGCCTTAACGAACTTCTGTTGTGGATACTAGATAAAGGATAATAAACTTATAAACAGACATATTGAATACATAAATTTCTTTATTTGAAAATAGCCTATAATAACATCGATGACTTGATGGCTAATATCTATGTTAATCACAAAAATATCCACCGCCGCCACCGAGATTCGAACCCAGGACCTCTGGCAAAGTATGTCGGTATCATGGTTATTTATTTTTGTTTAGTGTTCAACTAGCTCACACACACATAAATTCACGCCTGTTTCCATAATGGAGTAGGCAGAACACCAGAGGCTATGAAATCATCTGATGTCACGTTTGACAAAGGGGGATGCACATATTTGTATGGGCACTGTCCCCCCCCCTCGGCCAGGTATGGCAATAGCATTAATATGTCGAAGAAGTCTTATGAAGAGGCCTACAATATTTTTCAGCTCCAAAATCCATGGGGTATTTTTTTTACATCACTTTATAGAAAAATGCGAGAAACTTCATTTTATTGCACAGTCTAATTGGGTTAAGCCAGGTAGCTGTCGGGGGTAGCAGGAGAACAATAACTACCTATTCATTATATTTTTTTAATGCACATGTAACGACTCCATGTTCAAAATCATTTTTATCTAAGATATTTTTTTTACCAAAAATCACTTAAAGATCCTTCTCTACAGAAGAAACCCAATGTCTGCGAAGAATCTTGCCATAGTAAAAAATTAACATAGAGCTAAGGTCTATCGATTAAGATAAATTTCAGTTCTGGATGCGGGGGGGGGACGCTGTCGTGCATCCCCCTTTAGAGGTATTATAATGATGGTGAGAGACTATTGCAGTGCAGTGTCAGCCTATCGCCCACTAAAACGTCAAAAAAACCTCAGTCCCTTAACTGACTTTTACAGTATGCCCGGGAAGAAAAGCAGCTGGCACATTATATGTTTTTCTTTTGCTCCCAGTTGGGAGTACTACTTTCAACTAGCTTTATTTCCGAAAGTTCGACCACTCAAAAGGGTGAGCAGGAAACTCCTCAAGGATAAGTTCTCATAGAAGTCTTGTTAACCATAAACATCGTTGTGTGTGTCAAACCAACCATCGACCAATTAGACGACCGGCTGGTGTAAAGGTAACATACATTGCTTCCTATGCCAGAGGTCCTGGGTTCGAATCCCGGCGGCGGCGGATATTTGTGTGATGAACACAGATTTTAGTCGTCAAGTCATGGATGTTTATATGTTTATTTAAGTTTATTCTAATTAAAAAAATGTATTTATTCAATATGTATGTTGATATATTTCTTAAGTATATCAGTTATCTAGTATCCATAACACAAGTTCTTTAAGAAACTTAATTTGGGCTAGATAATGTTGTGTAAGTGTCAGAAATATTTATTTATTTATATTTATTATTAACCATCCAGCACTGAGCCCTGTATTATGAATAAAGAGTTTATAAGCGCAAACCAACCTTACGGCAGATATAAGGATCACGTTTGAAATATTTAAAAGAAAGTTTTTGATAACTGAGACGGTTTGTCTGTCAGCGATTTTTATTCACTTCTTTATTTTGTTTTGAAACTAAAAGTAAGGCCCCGAGGTCGCGTCCCACCAATACTTATAATTAATGTTCCTCGTTGTATTTTGAATAAAGTTATTATACAGAAGTCAGTTTATCTGTATATTTTGCCTGTTTTATTTAACAATCAGCTTCTCAGAGTTATCGCCTCCCGGTCTCGGTGTTGCTGTACATAGATTTTACCAAACGTTGCCAGACTTTGCCCCTATTTTGGCGGGAACGTCCCGATTTTATGATCAAAATGAAATGTACCGCGAGGGACAGGCTCAGTCCCGCTTTTCGGGAATAACTCGATCGTGTGTGCATCGTACTGTAGGCACTAAGGAAGCACGGGCGGATGGCACAAATTAATCAGAATACGATTAAGACTCAATTAAGATAGGATGAATTAGATTTACGAAGGTTTGCTATTTATTGTGACAAAAATAATTTGAGCTCAAGAAAAAGATAAATATTTAAAAACTCTTAGTTAGAGTCTGGCTAACGAAAGTAGACACTGGGGATTTTTACAAACTTTTTATATAAAAGTCGTTTTTCTGGTGTCACTGTTGTCACATTTTGTTGTTTCATTGTGAAACCTGATTAATACTAGTAGCCTATCATTTGAATAATATACATCAGAAAATAGGACAGTACCAATTTTGTTATTTTTTACGATACTTTTATAAAAAAAATTAATCAAGTATCAAGTTCCTTTCATGTATTTCGTACTATTGTCGGGGTTACCATGACGCTATTTTTTTCAATTCGACAGGTTTTTCCAGTATTCACTTTAATTAGCCAGACTACATAAACTTTTTTTGACTATGTCCGGCTTTCGAATCCCGCTTTTTTTCACTCAAGTTTCAAAACTCGACTTGGCGAAAAAGGGCCGAGTCAACAGAGTGCAATACAGTTATTACTGTCTATTTTACTTAAAACTTACCTCAAAGTGACCTTGGAATCAGCCAGCACGCTCGGTATAGCGTTATCAACAATATTGGGCCCCTTATCAGCATCTTCGACTCTCATACCATCAAGTTTAATAATATTGCCATCAACTTGTCTCTGTTTTCTGATTTTAATCAACGCATCTTCATGATTCTCATTATTTTCCGCCGGTTTCATGTTATTGTTGTCTACATGTGCTTTGTAAATCGCTTTCGGTGACAGCAAGAAATTTCGATCAGTAGCTTCATTTTTTTCTCGTTTAGATTCTTCATTTTTTGTTTCAATTTCTGTTGCATCTCTTTTGTTTATATTTTGATTATCTATATTTTCATTTACATCATAATCTGAAGTAACATGGCGTTTCTTTCTTAGTAAATTTTCGTTTCTTTGCAGTGTATTTGTTTCATCATTAACTGTACCTTGATTTTCATTATTAACGTTATCTAGTGGTACGTATTTGTCATTGAGCATCACTTCTATATCGTGTCGTTCATGTTTCGCAGGTTGAGCTTGTGGGTAGTTATTTATATTAATATCGTTGGTTAAATCTATACCTGTGTTGGTTTCTTGTAAATTGGCTTTTTCTGAGGTATTTTGTTGTTGAAGCGGCCCTTCTGTGGTCCTTTGAGGTCTGCGGACAAATTGAATGGAATTAATAAGGTTGGTTAAATAATAACCTAAAACTAAAACAATGTGTTTTTTTACGAAATTAAGGAAGTCATTAACATAATCGGGCCAACGACAAACTATTCCCAGGAAATTACTCGACATTGTTTTATACTGCTTGATTATAATAGCCACCCCAGAAAACAAGGGCTTTCCAGTTGGCAAAGTTAATTTTCAGGAAGAAGGCCTAACAACCAGAGAGGTATCTATATCACTGATTGTCAATAATCAACGAATGCAGAGTATTAAAAAACCGACATCACATCAAAACTTTGGCTGAGTTGAGAATGTCACCAACGTAAACATTCTGCGAATTCAAAAGTTTGAAATTTTCAATGAAGTTCCTAACCGATTTCGATGAAATTTATATGGGACCAACTAGGTATCCTCTATCACATGAAACAACAATTTTCGAAATCAATTCATAATTGGCCAAAATGTCGTGTAACAGAGACACAAAAAAAATCATACAGACGAATTGAGAACCTCCTCCTTTTTTGGAAGTCGGTTGAAAAAGAAAAATATCCGATTCTCTTTTCAGTGTTGTATATTCACTAGCGGTTGCTTGAAAAAATAAAACTGTCTTAGTAAACTTTGCTGCAAATAATTTCATTTTAAAATTTTATGACACACCCTATACCTTCCCTTTGGAAACACACTGAAAACACTGAAAAGAGAATCAAAAACTGAGCATTTTTTACAATCGATTACAAAAATGGTTCATTTTCTGATCATACAACATCAATTGATCCACTAATTTGCGTTAGTAATTTGTCCTGTAGACTTTTTGTTTCAAGCGGTAAAAACCGGCGCACTGTCTAATAAAAAGTATTCTATATGGTATTCCAGACATTAGTTTTTATCTGTACCAATTTTTATCCCGACCCATCAACCCATTTTTGCGTGAAATATAAATTGTTCGTTCATATTATTCGTAGGCTAAGAGCGAGGCTATCCAACGCAAGCGCAAGATTTTCCAAAACCGACTTCCAGTTCCAGCGAATAGCACGTTTAAGCAAACAAACGTTTCAGCTTTATTTTATTAGTAAACATACCATAATTCGTTACGTTAATATTTATTCTACGTCAACAAAACGAAACTAAAAAGCTATCACGAAATCAGACATAACCTTCATACTTTTATAGCTACGTCCGAAGTGGTCGGCTTTAAGAAAATAGATTTTTATCGCTATCATAAAATCTATGCAATATAACATATGGTTTTTTTATAGTGTTTCGAATGGCGCCTTGGTTACTATGCATATCAAACGATATCGCAGGTTAAGCGCGATCGGTGCGGCCGGTATTAGGATGGGTGACCGCCGACCATTCATTTCTCACGACGACTTCCGTACTTCGGAGGGCACGTTAAGCAGTCGGTCCCGGGTGCTGTATACTTGTATACAGTAGTCGTTAGGGTTTGTCAGACAGAAGCCATTTCGGCACCCTGAAATATCTGACATCCACCAACCAACACCGGGCCAGCTTGGTGGATTACGGCCTAAACCTCCTCGTCACCCAGAGGAGTGGGCTCATTACACGGAGTTGTGATGATGATTATGAATGACGTCAAGACTCTTCAGCTGTGACTTTTAGCCTTTAGACGGATTTATTATAGACTAAGCCCTCGTTTGACCTCAATCTCACCCGAAGGTAAGTGAAGATGAGGTCACGAAAGTTTGGTTTTTAGGGTTTAGTACAATGGGTGGTTAGAAGCGGTACTGAGCAAAGCGTCCTCTATCCACGCTGAGCGTCTTCAGGCACCTGCTACAGTATATGAAGTAAAGCATAAGACCTGCAAAAATTTCGGTGCACAAAATAATCTGTGTTACTCTGGCAGACCACGCTGAGCAGCCGTATATACTTAATTTCTTCTTCTTTTTATGTAGGTACTTCAAACATCAAATTAAAAACGTTCCTTTCGTTTATTTTATTTTATCTAAGCCGGTTAATTTTAAGTTTCGTAAATTTTTAGGGAAGATTGTTCAGGTCAATGATTTCACTTAACGATGCATAATCATGATGTGTTAAAATCGGATACGGATTTTTTGAATTTTCTTAATTGGAAACAGACTTTTATTTCTCTTAATCATGTAATTAAGATCAATAGATTCATAGTTAAATTATACGCGCAAATCTCTGAAAGTAGGTATAAAGATTAAGAGAGTATTCGTTAATTATGTATTATTTTGTGTATTTTATTATATATTATGTATTTGTTTATATATGTTATCATATGTAGGTATATTGTGTTTTATATCGTTATTTCATTATGTGTTACTTATTTTTATATTATGAGTCGATACGATATACTGACTAAAGTTCACATACTTACTGACCTATTTTATAATGTTTCTCTTTTTGTTTTTTTTTGTTTTATTTTTTAATTGCTAAATACTTTTGTATAATTTTGTAAAGGTTGTCTGGTAGAGATCGCTCTAGAACGATAAGACCGCCTTTTGTACCTTTTGTTCCATGTTATGTATTTCCTATTTTTGTTACTGTACAATAAAGTGTAAATAAATAAATAAATAAGTAGGTAACAGTTAGGTCTCTCTTGAGTCTTCATCAAAACTCTTTGTAATGAGCCCACTATAGGTCTATGAGTCCATTGAGTGACGAGGTGGTCTTACCCTAGGCTAAATATGATCAAGAATTGCCTACACGAAAGTTAAGCATGTTAAACCACGCGATGCTCATAGTACGTAAAATTTTCATAGCGCAAGGTCGTCATTATCTTCAATCGCAGTTTACGTAAGCCAAGACAACATTCGGTCTATGTCACTCTCGTCGACGCACTAACGCGCAATATTTTCACGTCTTTCCATCTAAAACAAACCTTGATTTGCGCTAAGTTCAACTTTAACACTAAGGTAATACATATCAATTTTGTGAATCCTAATCTTGTCCTCTGGATACACTTTTGGCACTAAGCCAAGTGTTGTTTTGATTTTATGCTCTAGATATATACAATTATGGTGGAAATTTGTTTTTGGGTTACGTAACGTGCACGAGTCAACTGATTTTGTTTATTTTTTTTATTTCGAGATGGTGATGGACGGTGATTTGAAAACAGAGCCATCTTTTACCGAAACAACCAAAGCTTGACCACGAAAAATTCTCAAAAAGCAAGATTTTTATGCTCGAAGTGCATCATCGATATTATTACATACTTATAAATGAATATTTCTGACATTGACACAACATTATCCAGCCCAAATTAAGTTTCTCAAAGAACTAGATATAATAAACTTCAATAAAAATGGACAGACGACCTGGTCAAAGTCGCCGGTAAACGCTGGATGAGTGCGGCGCGGGACCGGGCGACGTGGAAAACTTTGGGGTAGGCCTATGTCCAGCAGTTGACGTCTACTGGCTGATGATGATGATGAAATAAAAATATAAACATCCATGACTTAAAGGCTAATATCTGTGTTCATGGAACAAATATCCAACGCCACCGGGATTTGAACCGGGAGACAGTGTATGTTACCACTACACAAGCCGGTCGTCTAAGTGTATCGAAGGAGAAAGAAACACTGAAAATGTTTATCGCCAATCCACAACGACTGAACACTGATATTAAATATAATGTCACAGAATAAGTAATAGTACCGTTGGTACAGAAGAATTACTCCGCAAGAAGATCTAAATAAATTCGAGTCTTGCTACGACGCGATACGGTGGAATTCAGCTTGCACAGCATTACGTACCTGCAAATTTATATACCTAGAAGTTTTGTCTCTTTCTATCGCATGCCTCTTATCTTTTCTTACGCTGTTAGGGTTGCTGCCTAGTGAAGAATAATTAATCTCCTTATTTGTAATTAAGTATCTACCGATGTAGGTATTACTGTTATTCTACCTTTGTAAAAAATATTGTTTCAACTTACCTAAAGTACACAATGAAAAAAAAGTTACGACGAATAATTAGTAATACCTACTACCTATGTTTTGTTTGCTACATTGAACATAATCAAATCTAAACAATCTAATTGAATATTTGTTTCTTTTTATGTCCATTGTTAAATACTATTTGCGACCTCGATCATAGAATTACTGTGAGTGCTATTAGGTAGGTAGGTATCTACAACGTCCCGACGGGCGGGCGCGTGATACACGACCCATTCGAAATGCGCCGGCGGCGGAGCGCTTGTAAATAACGGATGTACCGCGCGGAGTGAGCCAGGCCTGGTAATGTGTAATGGATATGTGTATGTAATGTATGTGTAATGTAAAATACTTAGGCCAATACATAGCGTTTCAGATTGCATTGCATTGCAGGAAGATTTAGGAAGATTAAACAATTTCTGTCATGCAAATCTTCTTAATCTTAATATTAAAAAATGTTGTGTAATAACTTTTACTCGTAAAAGAAAAATTATTGAGTTTGGGTATGAAATTCATGGATGTGCTTGACGGGTGACCGAGGTGATAGACTTTGGTGTTCTATTGGACACAAAACTTTTATTTAAAAGTCACATCGAAATTATAACAAAGAAAGCCTATAAAATTTTAGGTATTGTGTTGCGGATTTCTAAAGAATTCAAATATCCCTCAACTTAATATTGTCTTAAATTTTCGCGATTCATACTATTAAATAAAACACTTTTTAACCGGATTTATCGCGTATATTTACATTTTAAATTTTGACTCGACGTTTCGGTGTCTTTGCAGACCCCGTGGTCACGAGCGACTGAGGTGACAAGCGTCGGATTGATAGATTGAAAAAGTTGTACATCATCATCTCCATCTGTTTCTCAGTCTTCAAGCGTAACGTTCTGGATTGACACAAAACGAGCTGACAGTATCTTGAGTTTCAGGTCGTGCAGCTTGCTGGATGTTAGATTTAATATTTTTCAGGATAGGGTCCCATGTCGGTGATAGTTTCCAACCATCTTCTCTATTGAAATTAGGGTGTTTTTTAATTTCAATCGCTTCTCTGATCATCCCTCAACTTATTTTATACTTTTTAGCTCCCTTGTAATACCAATCTTAGAATACGCTAGCACGGTTTGGAGTCCGCAGTATAATATTTATATTGATCAAATACAAAACATACAAACCAAATAACATGTTTCATTTTAGTATGGTCGTCTGGCCAGCTCCTGTGCCAAAGAAAATAGTTGCGGAATGCCATTATGAAAACACTTAAAATAACTTTTAATTAAATTGTAAGTTACTTTTCGTGTACATTACGAAAAACTTCTTGAATCGACAATGACCACAGGTAACTCAACGCCATATTGAAGTCATATTTTTACCGATATTCCTATATTTTTGATTTTTGCCTGGACGTAAAATATGATTTCAATAAAAAAAACTAGAAAAGCAAACTGAATTCATCTTCTTCTTCTTCTTATTATATGGCAATCAGCCGTTGTTACGAGTCAACAGACTATTTTTGCCAGTATCGCGTGAAGGGGCGTAGACTATCTTTGACAGCCACCAGCCCTTACTGCTTCTTAAAATTGCTGTATAATAACAGTAGCCGGGGGATTTGAGCTAGCATTATAACCTTATATTGAATTGATGGATGTATTTCAAAAGGCATTTAAGAATAATAGGATCTGGGATTGAGAGTAGAGACCACATATTGATTGGTCTAGGGACCTGTCGGGGAAGAAAGGAATACAGGGAGGAGGGTGAGAGGGGGCAGTTAAAAAAGATGTGGTCAGCTGTCCCAGGTTCCAGTCCGCAATCGCAAACTGAATTCATAAAATATTGTGTATTTTTGACAGATATCAGTAGTGGTGTAATGTCACTTCCGTACATTAAGTATGTTGACCTTTCAAGATCATCTCTCATTAACCGTTTTCTAACTTTTTGTTTTAAAACTCGTATGCTTCGAAGTAATAATATATTTTTTAAGTTTTTGTTATTTTTTCATACATTCTTAGGACAAAAGACAAATCTCTATAAGTTTGGAACACATTTTATTGATAGATTGAATACAGTAAGAATTTCCGGCCATTTTGGATAACTGTGGAGATTTTTGGCAATACCGTCGTTTTGTTTTTTCGTTTGTACACCTAAATTACTGATTCAACTTTAAATGTTGTATTTTTGTTTGATTTGGGAATAATTTCCACGATCCTAAAATTTGGCACAGGTTGCGGCCAGGAATGCAACGGAACCTTTCTCAAATGTATGAATTACAGATTTCCTAACATTAATCATTTAAATAGTATTCCATTACAAATAAGGAGAATAGAAAGGATCAAATGTTTTTGTACGAGTTATTGAACAATAGAATTGAACCTGATTATTTATTAAGTAGATTCAATTTAGACTGTAGAAAAATTAACTCTAGAAGAAAGTCACTATTTTATGTACCTTTCAGCAGGACTAATTATTCCAGCAATTTGTTTAGAAAGTGAGCATGTAATTTTTATAATAACCATCTGACAGAATTGGACCATCTTGAATCTCAAAATTTTAAAATTTGGAAAAGAGTTGCAACAAAGGGTTAGAATTTAGAGTTTATATAATAAATACCTCATTACTTTACTTTAATTTTTATGTTAAATTAATTGTTTTAGCTTTATTGTTAATATTAAATTTCAATTAGAATTATTCTTAATATAATTAATTACACACTTTTCTCAGCATATATTATCAAACTGTGGAAACTTCGCTAGTTAATGTGTTATAATGTGATTGATTAACTTTAAGTGTTATATGTAACTGTTTGTTTCCCAAATTAACATAAATAAATGTGCTTCTTACTTTCATAGAATCTTCTCTTTTTTTTAATTAATTTTTTTAATGTAATTATTTAAAATAGATCAATAAATATACCTTGTATATTAAATATGTAACCTTTCAGTGGAAACTTCGTTGGCATAAGTTTTTTTTTAACTGTAGGTAATTCATTTAAATTGTAAATTGTGCTGTATGTAACCCAGATAAAGTAAAATAAAAACAATTACGACAAAAGAGTGTCCATTACCCGGGCCACCACTTTAATTAATTGAAGTTTTGTAGGTATTCAATTAAAGAGATTATCCTTGCATTACTAGACGAGAACATCGCGTGTTGAACTCGATACCAATTTACTTGAAACGAATTCTTGCAACTTTGTTAATGGATGTTATTTATACAGGGTGTCCCAGAACTCAACGACAACCCGAAACGGGGTGACAGGATTGAATGTAACCATCTTGACAAAAATTTGAAAAAAAAACTATCCCTTTCAGTTTGAAAATTATGGGCATTTAAGAAAAACCTAGAAATTTGGTCAAACTGTAACCATTTTTCTTATTTTGTTAATTTTTATTATTTTTGTCCATTTCAACAGTTCTTGAACCTAAGTCAAAAATAATGACACAACTGCCCAAGTTTTCTATAATTAAGACTATTTGTTAAACTATGAATTTATTTTTTTTTATAATTTGTTGACTTTGAAAGGACCTCCTTTAAAAAAAATTTACTAAAGTGCCTTGGCAAGAGCCACTAAAAGTTCGCGCGTTTAATAAGGATTGTAAAATAGTACAATACTTGTTAGTTTCATACTAATAAAAAAACGAGTAAAAAATAAAAACATCAAGTAACCCGATTTTTTCTTACTTATTTAACTCAGTTTAAACGTTTTTTATTCGCACAAGCTTTAAGTAGGGCAAATTTCTAGGTTTTTCTTAAATGCCCATAATTTTCAAACAGCATGAGATAGAATTTTTTTCAGATTTTTCTCATGAGTCAATCCTGTCACCCCGTTTCGGCTTGACTTTGAGTTCTGGGACACCCTGTATAAATTATTACAATTCGCAGTGTTTACGTTAGTTTTATTTATGAAACGTGTTTTGATGCATACTTTCAAATGCTTTTTGGTTATTATAATCATAAGCAACTATCACAAAGCTTTTCATGGAGCCTTCTGTAAGGCCATTAGTAACACTCGTAGGCCATAAACCACCCAGAGCCGACTGGGGATAGGGTTGCCAAACATATTGTTAAAAACAGTATCAGTATTTGACCACATTATACTTTTTACTGTTGAACAAAAATAAAGTATACAAAATACTGTTTTCAGCATAAAAAACTACACTTTATATGCTAGACTTTAATAAATAATATGTGGAAGAAGCTCTAAAAATATGTGTTATTTTTTTTTATAAATTGAATAAAAATAAATAAATAAAAAAAATCCCCAGACAATCACACCAACTACATGGCCCCAAAGTAAGCATAGCTTGTGTTATGGGATACCATATAGCGAACTAGGGGGGAATCTAGAATATAAATACATAAATAGATAAACACCCAGACACGGAACATTTTTTTTTTTTCTGGTTCCGTGCGGGGATCGAACCCGCAACCACTGGCGTCTGAGGCAGATAGGTTTACCCCAACGCCATAGTGGTCGTCAAATTTAAAAAATACTGTTTATTTTTTTCAAAATACTGTTTTATATTCGTTCAGACTCAGATATACTTTATTTCTAGAAAAAAAGTTGACAACCCTACAGCCACCGGCTGGGGATGTCAGGACGCCGATGACTCAGAACTTCTGACGAATCCTAACAACAACGGTACACCTACAAGTATACAGCACTCAGGATCGATAGCCTAACGGGCTTTCTGAAGCAGCGAAGTCGTCCTAAGTCCTTAGGGCGTCTCACGGCGGCGGCGGCGGCGGCGGCGGTGTCGTTATACGGCATACTTTTCTATAATGAACCATGATGGAGATAATTTTAAGAGCAAATATGAAGCGCTGAGCGGTGAGCCGTGCACGACGCGACGCCGTGAAACTGATCCACGCCCTTAGTCGAATGCTACTGATGAATTGGGAATTCTTGTGGACCGTGTAACTGTCATGTTTCTTAAGCTGTTAGTTATATGCAACATGAAAAAAAATGAAATAAAGTCAGTACATAATGAATTCTATTAATACAAAAAAATATAAAATTCACAACATATTTTATTTTAGATAAGTAGGTACAGATATGATCCTTAACATTTTAACAAAAATCTAAGTTAAAGAACAGCAAGGAATTTTCAGTTAAAGCAGGAAGGGAAGTAACCCCGAATTTTGTACCTACTGTGATTTAATAACAAGACTAATTATTTAATGATAGATTATTTAAAACGAAGTTTTAATTATCACAAGAATAACATATACCTAGTTATACAAGTTCCTGCTCAATTATTTTATAAAACCAAGTTTTTAGTCTGTGAAGAACTACATGGCCTCAAACTAAGCAAAGCTTGTGATATGCGTAGCGAACAAGGGGGGACCTAGAATATACATACACTAGCTTTATCCCGCACACACTTGTATGCGCTTAACTACCGTTCTCGTGGAAATCTCAGAAACTATACAACCAGACACCCACTGAAAGAACCTTTATACCAAGTATCACACCCATGTACTCAAGCAATAAGTTTTTTTCATACAATATAAAAATCATATATTTCCCGTGCCCGTGGGAATTTTGGGATTTTTTTTCGTAGCACAACCAGTCACTCTTTGAAGAACCTTCTTGCCAAGTATCATATCCGTACACTCAAGGAATAAGATTTTTCATACAAACTAAAAAGTCCAACCGCTTCCCGTGGGAATTTCGGGAATTCCTTCCATAATACAAACACACACTTATTGAGGAACCTTTATATCAAGTATCACATCCGTGCATTCAAGGGATGGGATTTTTTCATACAAACTAAAACATCATATATTTCCCGTTCCCATAGGAATTTCGGGAATTCCTTTCATAACACAACCAGAAACACATTGAAAAACCTTTACACTAAGTTTCACATCGGTGCCCGCAAGGAATAAGATTTTTCATACAAACTAAAAAGTCCTATATTTCCCGTTCCCGTGGGAATTTCGGGAATTCCTTTCTTAGTGCACCACTATATCCTTTAAAAAATGTATGTTCCAAATTTCAGCTCTCTGAGCCTAGTATTTACGGCTGTACGTTGTCTGTCAGTCACTCAGTACCTCAGTCACTCAGTCAGTAACGGAACAGTTTTATATATATTGATAGATAAACACAGACCCCGAACATTATTTGTTTTCTAATTCCGTGCGAAGATCGAGCTCGTAACTGTTTTGAGTATGGATTCATGGATGGTATGATAAAATAAAATAATACGGCTGAGTCGTACGTACTACGACTTGATAGCTTTCCTTTATTGAGAGGGAGACCATAGACAATACAGATTACAACATAGAATACAAGACATACGTAACAGTAACCTCGTGATTTAGGGGAAGGTGGTTACGAAAGATCTGTGTTGTAAAAGAGTCACCCTACATATATCCTATATTTTTGCTTAATTTGTAACTAGTATTGCTGCAGAGCAAGAAGATCTGATGGAATTTCTTTTTCTCATTCAAAACATGGCTCTTTTTTGAGGGAAAAAGGTGGTATACGACCACGGCTACCCTTTCAACAAATCTCTATCAATATGACGTAATACATAAATATTTCAGCGAAGACTATGTTCTTGTTTCGTACTTTTTAGAGCGTGTGTTTAATAGT
The DNA here is from genome assembly GCA_944452665.1 of Stenoptilia bipunctidactyla. Lineage (NCBI taxonomy): Eukaryota > Metazoa > Arthropoda > Insecta > Lepidoptera > Pterophoridae > Stenoptilia > Stenoptilia bipunctidactyla. Next base: position 15,696,126 of record OX101747.1, on the reverse strand, counting down.
CGGGTTTTAGTTTTTAAACTTTATTTTTTATTAAAACTGTTTCTATAAAGACGACTGTTTCGATTTCCATCAAATATACCGACACATAATATTTACGATTAAAGCACATCGCAATCGGTTCATTCGTTTGAGAGCTACGATACGACACACACAATGACCTAAATTCGAAATTAGTCTCTAATTTAGGTATCACCAAAGTCAAATTAGGATTTAAAACTTAACAGTTGCTAACAAAATTTGATTTTGAAGCATCTAAAACAGCTGACTTAACCTTACAGGTGTGTAGCTTTTTAAATAAAGATAAAAAAAGCATTTAAGTTTGACATTAGAGAAATTTTAAATCGGAGACTGCAATGTTTATATAGGAAAAGGTTGTGGCCCCTGCACATACAGGGTTGATTTCGTCAGCAGCCAAATTGAAATGTTAGTTTCTTTGATACGATATAAACGTACCTGCATATTTATTTCAGCGTCGCTCAGTACAAAAAAGTAGAAATATGGAACCACAAACTTTTAAAAAAATAGTCGCTGTCGATGAACATAGCTACTACGACGCTGCATTTCCTTGATAATACTACGACGTAGTACTACAAAATGTGTGTAGTAGCGCGTAGTCATCTTTATTTTAATGGTAATTTAGAGTAACCATGCCTTGGTTAATATGTTAGCGGATAAAATAATTTCCTTGTAAAAAAAATTAATACTCTTTTTGACAAAATCGTTTCTGTAAATGATACTTATTGTGTAAAAAAAGATTTGGCCGATGACTACAAATCAACCCTGTATATTGCCCCCCTTCAATATTTTGATGTTTTAACAACGCCATGTTGTATAATTTTTATACATGGCGATGCCCCCGCCATGCTTCTAATTTAGCACCGTACAAATCCAGCAGAAGCAGTAACGTTCGATTGTCAATCGAACTAGTAGAAACTTGTGACCGGCAAAACTTATTAACGTACTGTGACTTTATTTGGATATTTTTTTTAAAACAGAAAGTTCTGGCTTTTGTGTTCGAACATCGGATACATTAAACTATTCTCAAACGGCAATTGAAAAGAAATATGAAATTAAACTTTTAAGAAATATTTTTGATTCACTTTTTTATATATTTACTAGCTGCTGCCCGCGACGTCGTCTGCGTGAACGCTATGCAGCACCAAACGCACCTACGATTATAACACTGCTAGCGTGATAATATGTAGCCTATATGTTGACCCGACTTCTTAACTATCTTCATGCCAAATTTGAAGTAAATCCATGCAGTACTTTTTGAGTTTATCCCGGAAAGACAAACAGACAAAAATTCTAAAAACTATATTTTTTGCTTCTGTTTCGATTGCAGATCATACCCCAAGTATTCTTTTTAAAAAATATTCAATGTACAGTTTTGACTTTCCTACCATTTTATTATATGTATAGATAATAGTTGTAATTTGGCCCCCTCACATTGGTTGTATTGTGGTCCGGGGGTACATTACATGTAAGAGTGATTCATTATATACATTTTTAATTTACGATGGAGAAGGTGCTGGTAGGAATTCCGTTCGGTGACAGAGATATGCTACATCCAGCAGTAGCTCTAAAAGTAACGAAGACCCCGTGAATACCGATTATAATCACTCGTATACCAATACGGGTCCTGAAACCGCGGTCATGCCGTGTAGGTATGTTTTGCGAAACCATTTAATCTAATGACAGACCTAGAGAGCCATGGGTACAGTGTCAAAGTTGCGACTTATAGGCTCATGCAGCCTATGGAGGCTCTGAGGGTGACTATTACATTTGTGAGTTGCCCTTGAGTTTCAGATCTACAATAACTACATTTAATGTCACATAACCATCACTTGATCTCAACAGACCAAATTTGATTAGTTAAGATTTTTTTTTAAATATGGATGGGACGTTTTTCTTCCATGACACCTGATGTTAAGTGAACATGAAGACTAAGGTGGTACACGTCCATCCACGAGAAACCTATTCACTAGACGCTTAAAAGTATTAGTACTATACTGGTCAGGGAAAATAGACGCAGGCAGTTCATTCCAAACCTTGGCGACCCGTATCAAAAAGGAACTGTCAAAGCGCTTAGTTGGACTTTTCGGAATATCTACCACATACGGATGGAAGTTCTGTCTGCGTCTAGTAGTTCGATGGTAAAAGGGTGAGGGTTCAATTTGTTCAAACAGAGAATAAATAATGCTTTCGATTATCCTATCGAAGTTTTATTTACTCCCTTACAAGATAGGTATAAACAAATTAATAAGAAGTTCTATAATGTATTTTTTAGGTTTCTGAATCCTGTATTTTTTAAATAAAGCTTCGAAAACAAAGTGGGGGGCCACATTACCACCTTCTCCTCTACGGAACGCATTGTATCATGTCATACAAGAGCGGTATATTGCGTCGTCGTCGGGGGGTATAAATAGACCGAAATGCTCCACTGAGAGACAAAAGTGTTTTTCTTGTATGCAACTAATGCCATTCATATCTATTTTGAGCTTTTGGTTACATGTGTCGACATGCTTGTGGCGCATTCTCATAGAATGCATCTTTTATTTATTTATTGACAGGTATTTCTACAGCGATATATTTGATACATAGAAAAATTATAATTATTATTCATATGGCCAAAAACAGAAATACACAAACTATATAGTAAAATCCATGATGTACATAATAATAGGATTAAAATTTAAAAAAAGATTTTTGAAAATTAAAATTGTTAGGTATATAAAGTTGAAATTAATATTAAATAAAAAAAAATTAAAGTTCATGTTTATAGTAGGTATCTATATACATTTTTTGTCAGTTCTCTATGGTTTTATTCTATTATTAAGTATTTAATGTTTGCAATGTAATTTAAATCTTTGTTCATATTTTAATTTTTTTTTTTTTATTTTTATTACTGACATTTATAACTAAATTCACTTTCATGATTACGATAAGTTTTATTTTATAACTAGACACCGCGCGCGGTTTTACCCGCGTAACTTTTGATCACGTGGGAATTTCGGGATAAAATTTCGGCCTATAACCTTCCTCAAGAGTTGGGCTATCAAATGCAAAAAGAATTTTTCAAATCCCACTTGTAGTTTCTGCGATTAGCGCGTTCAAACAAACAAACAAAAAAACAAACTCTTCAGCTTTATATATTAGTATAGATTACTATTTATTAAGCTTTAAGAAATGCTACTAAAAATATTATATGGACATTTAAAGTCTGAAATTAAATGATTTATTATTATTGATTATTGCTTTATACTTGAGTCATGAATGCTATAAAAGCTTTCATAAAATCGTCCTTAAATCAGCAAAAATACAGTTGATTTTTGAATCAACTAGATTTGAATTGGGTATTCAGTCCATTGTAAATACGAGAAGATGTTATGTCTAAATATCCAATGATATCCTAAGATCTAAATCAGGCTGAATTGGAGCCGTAGGTTTCAACAACATGTACGTTTATTGTTTTCAACCGGCTTCCAAAAGGAGGAGGAATTCGTGTTTTTTTTGTTAAGGACTAAACCCGTGTTTGACCTCAATCTCACCTGATGGTAAGTGAAGATGAGGTCGTAGATGACACCACACGGGCCTTGGAAAGAATTCATCATCATCATCATAATCACAGCTCTTTGTAATGAGCCCACTGCAGGGCATGAGTCTCTCCCCTGGGTGACGAGGAGGTATAGGCCATAATTCACCAAGCTGGCCCAGTGCTGGGTGGTGGATGCCAGAATTTTCAGGGTGCTAAAATGGCTTCTGACAAACCCTAACGACTACTGTGTACAGCTCCCGGGACCGACTGCTTAACGTGCCCTCCGAAGCACGGAAGTCGCCGTGAAAAATGAATGGTCGGCGGTCACCCATCCAAGTACCGACCGCGCCGAACGTTGCTTAACCTGTGATGTCGTATGGTACACACAGTAACCACGGCGCCACGACGACTTCGAGGAAAGAATTGGTTCTTCATAATTAACGAATGCGGAGCATTACACTGAAAAAATGAGGAGTTAGCAAAGTACCTTTTTGGCTTTGTTAAAGGGATCTTGTTTATTTTTAATCAAGACTCGTGGAAAATGTTGGAAGTAAACTTGGTAAATAATATATACGTAAACATGGCTAAATTCACTTGTTTATTAACATCATACTAACTCAATCTACAAATTTTACAGTTTACAAAATTGTTTAAATTTTAATAAGTTCACTCAATAAGCTTTAACAGAGTAATTCGTGTAATATTAACCGTTAACGGTTAAACTTAAATAACCAGTACTTTACTACTAACAACCACTTAGCTTTGCTAATACAAAAGAACACTCATTAGTATTTAACCGAGTATACTTATTTATTGGTAGCAGGGTGGAGTTAGCTATTTTGTTTGCTATTTAGTTAGTTATTTTTAACAGAGTACTTGTTTAAATATTCATAAGTAAATATTCTCTCAGGGGGCTACAGGCACGATTGGCTGCTGGTGGAGCCGCCGATGCGCAGATATCCCCTCCATGATTCGGTCAGCGCTAGAGTTATGTGCGTGTCGCAAACTTACCGTCTTTCGTTCGAACGTTTAATAATTTAATTAAGTGAGTGCGACGACGCATAAAGGAGTGTGTTACCTGTAAAACGTAGTTGATTGATAATATGCTATTGCTTTGTGCCTGAACCTACTGTTTATTCCTAAAGACGGTGCCGCCGGCGGCCCCGACTGCGTCGTATTTTTTTATAGTCAGGTGATTTAATGTAAGTGGATGAAGAAGTACAAAATCTGCTGAAAGCCTGGAGTCTGGAAGAATATATAGAAGTGTTCAAAGGTAAGTTGGTTTATGTATTTAATTTTTATCTTATATATTTTATTAGACAGAGACCGTACAATCGCACATCAGTGACCAGTGAACGCGTGATCTTGACCAAGGTAGCGCCGCCGCGCCGGTAGAGGGTTTCAATACCTACCATGTGAGACTAGCTTATATAGGTTTATTGCCACTGATATGCCGTTGTGTCTTTAATTTACAGCTGTGTAGCGGCTTTGCGCGGTTTGACCCGCGTAGCTCTTGATCCCTTGGGATTTTCTTAGCAAAATACGTTACTTCTGGTTAATGTAGCCATCTAATGGTGAAAGAATCTTTGAATCGTTCCAGTAGTTTTTGAGTTTATTCATTACAAACATACAAAAATACAAATCTTTCCTCTTTATAATATTAGTAAAGACTTCAAAAAATAGGAGGAAGTAGGTTTTATTAATAAACATTTGAACTGTACATTGCCCAAAAAATGTAGGACAGTTGTTAGAAACAAAACATATATGTATGTAGTAGGTAATTTTGATTCTACACCCGGTCGATTACTTTTGCTTCAAAACAGTCTGCAGGCATCTATATTTCTATAATTGACAAATACTGGCCAAGCATTAACAAATTAGACCTAAAATATTTTAGTGTGCGTGTCGGACACCACTATGGGCGGAAACAATTTTGCAAAGCTGATGTAAGAAATATAATAGATAACGCACAGCAGGCTGAAATATAAAGCCTGGTACTCAGTGCCTTTAAAATATATGCTCTTATATTATCTACCAACCAGCATTCAGCCAGCTTGGAGAATTACAGCTCGAACCTTATTGTCACCCAGAGGAGAGACCCTTGTAATGATGATGATCATTTTTTTTTTAAATCAGTTATTTAATTACAGAAAATGCAATACCATCTCTATCACTGCCACTACTCCAGGAATCTGACCTAAAGGAGCTATTTCCTAAAATTGGCCATCGTGCTATATTCTCAAAATTTAGAAATACATAAAAAGACTATGCATCCTATTACCGATGATAATGTAAGTCACTAACAATTCAAAAATTTAATCTGCTTTAATTATCTGTATACTGTTGCCTTAATTAATCCTTCAATTTACAGGCGTGTGATGTTTCAAGCTTTAACTTATCTATGTCTGACTTGCTGACATATCCGCTTGACCCTGATGCACATCCTCAAGCTTCAAGCTCACCCGCACCCAAGATACCTATCACAGTAACCATTCCATCAGAGAACAAAATTAACATTATCGTATGTATTGTAAAATTTTTAGAGCTATAATTAGGTACTATCTATACATATATCTATATTTATCATCATTCGTACAAGATGTAAAAAGTCAATTAAAAATAAATTATAAACCACTTTGAATCAACTTTGAATCCTGAAAAAAATCTACTGTTCCATATTTGTTACAAATTTTTCAAACAGATTTTTCTTACATACAGGGTGTCCCGTAAGTCATGGATCAACGGATCTACTGTACCAAAATAATATAACATATACAACAGTTTACGAGTTGTAATGTAACAAACAAATGTAACAAAAAGTTGTGTCAAGTTATATAATCTGCTGCCAAACCAGGTTTGATGCCTGTATGTCGGCAGACAGTGCCTCGTTTTCAATAGAAAACTTATTATAAATTATATGGAATGAGTAGAAATTACAATTTATTTATTTCTGTTTTTCAGGATTTACCGCTACTTTTAAATTGAAGGAAGAGGTTTATTCAATTTAGATAAACATATTCCGTTGGATAATACGGCAAGAATAAGATCGGTAAGGCTCATCGGAACCTACATTTTGAGCAATCATCCGTCAAATGCAATAAGGAGTACCATTTATGCAAACACGAACTTATTAGAGTATTCCCACAGGAAAAGGCATTGGTGTACTTCCATAGCAAGATTGTGGAATCTTCACGAGGTTTAATCACCAGGTTGGCAGGAAAGTTGCCTGATCAAATCCTGTGTGCCTACTGTGCCTATGCTGCTGTACTGTGCTAATGCTGACTGTGCCTACTTTGTAATTTGGGTATGGTATTGTAAACTTTGAGACTGTTCTTTTGTGATTTTATACCGTATCTCTAATTCAGATATATGACAATAAATAGTAAGTGAACAATAACAGTATTTTTTTTGTTTTTTTTTTTCTGTTACGCAACATTTAAATTAAATGTGTGATACCGATTGAAAGTACAAAGAAACTCGATTGCATCTACATAGCAAATCGATTCCAGATACCAAGTAGGTTTGCCGGCCTCCTTGGTGTAGAGGTAACATCGCTTGCCTTCTATGGCCGAGATTTCAGGTTCAAGTCCTGGCGAGGGTGGATATAAGTGGTTTGGCTGTGGCTACAGAGTTAAATGGCTCACATTGTAGAGAAAGTCTGCTATGGCTACAGAGTTAAGTGACTCGCATTGCAGAGCAAGTCTGTTGTGGCTACCTAGCAAAACGATTGCAGATACCAAGTAGGTTGGCTGTGGCTACAGAGTTAAATGACTCGCATTGCAGAGAAAGTCTGTTGTGGCTACCTAGCAAAACGATTGCAGATACCAAGGAGGTTGGCTATAACTATCCAAGAAAGTTTGTTAATATAAACAGTAAAGTTGGCTACGTTTACAAACATTTTGTTTGTAATAATAATCAAGCTTACTTTATTATTTCTAAGCAAACAATTTTAACCGATTTACTCGATTGATTCTGATCAAGTAAGAATAGCAAACTTGACTTATTTATTTTTAGCAACAAACTTTGCAGGTTGTATATTGACAAACACGCTTTGTTAAAATCAACCGAAACTTAGTTATTTTTACATGCGAAATTTTTTCAGTGTAAAAAACCGACTTTACGCCAAAACTTTGGCTGAGTGTCATCAACGTAAACATTCACCGAAATCAAACATATTCTTTCAAAAATTTTAAATTTTCAATGAAGTAAGTACTCAACCGATTTCGATGAAATTTATATGGGACCAACAATGAAGTATCCTCTATCATATGAAACAAGAATTTTATTATCGATTCATAACTGTCAAAAAAAACATACAGACGAATTGAGAACTTCCTCCTTTTTTGGAAGTCGGTGATATTTGGCGGCAGATATTATATGTAAGGTAGTCGCTAGCCAGTGGGACATTGACGGGATACTACCACAAAAAGGCTCCAAGTGCATTTTAATTATGTATTTATGTCTATACTAATATATAAAGCTGAAGATTTTGTTTGTTTGAACGCGCTAATCTACAAGTGGGATTTGAAAAAATATTTTTGCATTTAATAGCCCAACTCTTGAGGAAAGTCATAGGCTATATTTTATCCCGAAATTCCCACGGGAACAAAAGTTACGCGGGTAAAACAGCGTGCGGTGGCTAGTTACGTAATATACAGCCCTACAACCTTAAAATTTGTTATTTTCGTACGGTTTTTTTTTTTTTTTTTTATAAGTAACTAAACCCGCGTTTGACCTCAATCTCACCTGATGGTAAGTGACGATGAGGTCGAAGATGAAAGCACACGGGTTTAGGAAGGAACTGGCTCTTTATACAATATTGCCGGAACACATTACCGCCGGAGCGGTAACATTTGACGGTACCTTCAATGCGCATATTTTTTAATCTAATTTCTGTTATATTGTATTAAATTTTCACAAATCATAATATTAAATTTAATACATTTTTAATATCATTTTATCGCGTATTTACCTATATTTAAAATTCTCATCGCAGTCGTGACCAATCACTTTACTGTTTAACTAGCGATCCGCCTCGGATACACATGAGCGCAGCAGATTAAATTGACATTTTCCAACTTTTTTACAAAATCCACCACCCAGCACTGGGCCAGTTTAGAGGATTATGGCGTAAACCTCTTCATCACCTAGGGGAGAGGCTCATTCCCTGCAGTGGGCTCATTACAAAGAGTTGTGATGATGATTACAAAATTTCCGTTACACAGAACTACCACAATACGACCGGCTGTAGTGGTAACGTAAATTGCGGTGGATGTTTGTGTGATGAATACAGATATTTCTCGTCAATGATGCCGTGATAAAGGCTGCGCAGGAGAACGGGAAACACTAATAGCGCATTTTCAATGGTCGTTCGTAACATGCGGCGTGCGGGAGATTTTTAAACGCATGCCATAGGGCCTGCACGATGGGATTTTTCTGGGATGGCTGTTTTCATTGGTCGTTAGGACCCGCATGAGGGGTGGGAGAGATTTTTGAAATGTATGCAATATCATTATTACACGAATGAAGGGACTCCCCGCATGCGTAGAGCCGCTGCATTCGGGGTAACGACCGACTTATCGACTAATTAAAATGAGCCATAAGAGCTGAAGGGACTAGAGACAGCAGCTAGGAGGTTGTCCAGGTCTAAGGAGAGCTGGTTGGGAGCATCGCAGTGAACATATCTCGGTCTGCAACAGCTGTCATGTCATGGATGGTATTTAGTATGCCCGGGAAGAGAAGCAGCTGGCACATTCTATGTTTTTCTTTCGCTCCCAGTCCAACATGGGAGAATGTCAGAAATATTTATTTATAAGTGACTTCATGATGGTCGCGTGATATTCACGTAGACGCGTTCTGTAAGGCTGCAAACTGGACGGCAGCGACAGCGACAGCGGCGACACGATAGAAAGTATTGAGTTTGTATGAAACCGCGAGAAATCGCTCTCACCCCCACTGGCGTCGAGAACGGCCCAGATTCCCCGCGTCGCTGCTCGCGCTACTGACGCACTTGCTGTTGCAGCCGTCCAGTTTGTAGCCTCTGGGGTACAGTTTTATTTCAATGAAAGTGAAATCGACAAATTACAGCAAGTGCATCAAAACAATAGATTCAGTTATTATCTTATTATAATACCTTTTGCATGCAGTTGCAAAGCATAATATGTGGAAATTTATTTCTGTGTAACATCTTTTTTATACAAAAACAAAGAATGTGCCAGCTGCTTCTCTTCCCGGGCGTACTGTAAGTCAGTTAAGGGACAGTTTCATCGGAGGTTTTTTGTGGGCAATAGGCTGACCCGCTGTCACTGCAATAGTCTTTCTCTATCTTTCAAATGCCTACAAATTTGTCAAACGTCTCATCAGAAGGTTTTATAACCTGTGGTGTTCTGCCTATCCTGTAAAGGATGCAGGCGTGAAGTTATGTGTGTATGTATCTTTTTTGTTCCGTACTATACCCAGTACATAGTAACTCAATGACTATACCTAAAGCTTATTTTATTTTATGTAAATTTGCACGCCACGGGAGAGGCCTACGTCCAGCAGTGGACTAGCGCGGGCTGAGATGATGATGATGATGATGAAATTTGCACGCTGACAAAGCAGCAGTATATGTTCGGACGATAATGATAAATATAAGACGTCTACAATTGTAACGCTTATACTTGCAAATAAAGAATTTATTATTATTATCAAAAGCATTAAATATAATATTTGAATTGGAATGAAACTTACTACCATTACTGAGCATTTTTTCTAGCTTGTCGGCGTCACGTCGGCGCTGATAATCCCATTATAGATGGATTAAGCGGATGAATCATGATGACCAATATAAATAATTTAATAAACTACAATACCACTTTGGCGCTGGGGTAACACTGTCTGCCTCTAATCTAGGAATCAAAATGGGTAAAATATTTAAGTATAATACCTACTTATTTGGACTCAAAAATTTAAAATCACTTATATTTATTTACGAGCTCCGCTTTCATGAATGAAAATAAAATTGTTCCAAGAAAAAAAAAGAATTACCACCATTACATAAAACACTTTTTAACAGGATTTATCGCGTATATTTACATTTTAAAAAGTGTTTTATTTAATAGTATGAATCGCGAAAACTCAAGACAATATTATTAGAACTATCACCGTCAGTAATTTTCTTACGGGGTAAGTTGAGATGAGGTCAAAGTACTATCGAAGTAATTGAATCATGACCCACCATAAGCTTACTTTGGCAAACCGTCTAAATGCTAATAGATCGAAATTCGCTTGAAGATAGGTTACCTTGGAGACGAACTTGCTATCATTTCATTCGATGTTGAATTGAAAAATGGTCAAAAATTTGCACACCGATATTGACGGTTGAATATGCTGTACAGTACTTAATATATAGATTTAAGAACCGCTTTCTACCATATTATGCGAATAAATGATATTCCATTCTATTTTATTCGACACTGTTTACAGAGTACTAAATTCGTACGGTATCTAAAATATCCTAAGTGCCTTCTACGCGATAGACCTTACGAATTTGACAGTTTAAAAAAAATATCAAAAAAGTTTTAGGATGAAATTGGCACTTCTTAACACATCACTTCCGCCGGCGCGGAGGTATTTGCCGTCATTATTTGTGTATATATCCGCGTATTTGTGTTTTTTAAAGTCACCGGCCAAATTTAAATGTTATTTTCTTTGATACGATATAAACGTACCTGCATATTTATTTTAGTATCGCTCAGTACTTACAAAAAAAAAATATGGCACCAAAAACTTTTCACAAACAGTCGCTGTTGATGAGATGACCGTCACGTGTTCCAAAAGGAAATGCACTGGAAGGCCTTGGTGCAACGACGAGCGCAGCGAGGAGGAGCAGTTAGGTTGCATATAGTAAAATACGCCATGAACAATGAGTGTAGATAAGTCAAAATTTGTTATTGTCTGTCTTCTTGACCAATCAGCGAGCAGTGTATATTTTACGAACGAGACGTCGTAAATTGATAAATTTGCGAAAATGTGAGCGTAAAATAATACAATTTATCTCTCGTTTATAATCTTACGAAAGTTTATAAATTTACGAGGAAATTTATAAACTTACGGTTCTTATTTCACAATTTCACAATTTATGTACATAGGTACAGCTTATTTCTATAGAAATTTCTACCAGCAGACCTGATGAATGGAGAATTCGATAAAAAATACAATTTAAGTATGTACACTAAAAATAACAGATATAAAAATAAAAATACATATAAACAACATAATATATATAAATTTATATACATATATATATAATATTTATACATAAATATAAATACATATATAAAATAAAAATGAAAACAATCAAATATATAAATATATGCGTTAATATATAACCATATGAAAATTGAACAGTGGTAATCTTATATTAAATTATTGTTGAGAAAAAAAGTGTTCCCGAACCTTTTTCTTGAAAACAGCTAGGGATTTTGACTCACGAATACCGTAAGGTAGTGCATTCCACAATCTGACTGCATGGACAGAAAAAGAGTAGGAATAATAATTTGTTTTATGTATTGGCATTTTTAGAAGCGTACGTTTATGTACTCTGCATAACGTATTTGGAGAATGAGCAAAGGAAAATCTCTCACGAAGGTAGATAGGGGCTGATGGGTTGTAGAGGATATTATATAGGAGACATAGAATTCTAGCATCACGGCGTTGCCGAATCGGAAGCCATCGGAGTTGCTTACGATAATCGGATACATGATCTTACTTTTTGAGTCCGAAGATGTAGCGTATGGATAAATTTTGTAAGCGCTCCAATTTATCTAGAAGTTCCCCGTGGCATCCAAGTAGCATGCGTCTCCATAATCCAGAATGGGTTGAATCAGTGTCTGAGTAAGGGAAATTTTGGTCTGTAGTGGTAAAAAGTTTTGTAGGGATTTTAATGAATGGAATGTAAAGTGGACTTTCCGACTGACTTCACTGACGTTCGCGTTCCAAGTAAGGAAAGAATCTATAATTACACCCAAGTTCTTAGCTGTATCAGTAAAGGCAATCGGAACATTATCCATGGAAACAGGAGGTAGAGAGGATAAGTCGAGTCCACCACGAATATAGCGACTACCTATAATCATGGCTTGTGACTTTTTAGGATTTACTAGGAAACCGAAGGATTTAGTCCAGTCACTGATTCGACCCAGATCTAAGTTCATAGAATCAATGGCAGATTCTATGTCAGGAACAGTGCAGTGGCGGTATAATTGCAAATCGTCTGCATAAAGATGGTATTTGGAAGAAATTACTTTGGTTACGGAATTTATGATAATGGAGAATAGGAGAGGGGATAGGACACCGCCCTGAGGCACACCAGCAACGAGGTCGCACCAGTCAGAGTAAGACTCATCAAGACGGACCCGCTGCGAGCGGCCCCGGAGGTAGGAGTTGAACCAGGAATAGCAGAAGGTGAGACGTTGATGGATTTAAGGATGTCAAAATCAACAGCATTAAAGGCACTGCTGAAATCTAACAAGATGAGTAGGGTAAGGGATTTCTTTTCCATAGCACAGCGAATGTCATCAGTGACTTGTAATAGTGCAGATACAATTATTATTTTCCGGTAACATATATAATTTGTACAACTAATTTCATAGCGAGTGATGGGGCGCGTGGCATGTGCTTGACGGGCAGAACCTACAACCAAGCTCGAGTCGCTCTTATTAATCGCTTTTTGGGTCACGCTTATACAGGGGCAGTAACATTCAACGTAAACATTCTCCGAAATCATTTTTTTTTTTTTATTTGAAATTTTCAATGAAGTACTCAACCGATTTCGGTGAAATTTATATGGGACCAACTATAAAGTATTCCCTATCATATGAAGTAAGAATTTTCAAAACCGATTCATAACTGTCCGAAATATCGTGTAACAAAGAAACAAAAAAAAGAACATACAGACGAATTGAGAACCTCCTCCTTTTTTGGAAATAGGTTGAAAATATATCTACAAGGTTACGGAGAAATGAGTAAACATCCGGTACGTATTAACCTATACTTACTACCCCAAATAATGAAGGTCAAGGTCAACAGTTTTTCACTCCACCCACGAGTGACCTTTACTTACTTTAGAAATGGCATATTATGTATTATATTATTTATACAGGGTGACTGTTAACAGATTTTAGATATTGAATCAGAATTCCCTATGAATAATTAGGTTTTAGAGATCGACGACGGTTCATGAGGCCGTCTATACCTACCTACCTAACTATTCTGCAGTGCGAGCACAGAACTTTATCGACTCGTATTGTTACGAATGTTCGTTAGTATGGAGACGGTTTGTTAGCAATAATTAAAATCTATCCATTGCCGCACGGCCAGTGTTAATTTTGAATGTTTGTAAATATATTTTACCTACTTTTAAATAACTGTTAAATAAAAAATTACAATGTTTCTAAAAACTTGCAACTGACTCCGTACTATACGAACATTCGTAAACATACGAGTCTATAAAGTTCTGTGCTCGTACTGCTGTGTATATAACGCCGCCGCCGTAAGTACGTACACCAGTGAAACCATGCGTTGCGTAATGAAATCTTTAACTTTCAGTTACATTAACTCAGTAAATACTTATTTAATACAATTTTTAGATTTTATTTTTTCTCTTCATGTAGGTACATACTATCGAACCAACTGAATCATGACCCGTAAATAGTTCATTTTGGCAAATCGTCTAAATGCTAGTAGGTCGAAATTCGCTTGAAGATAGGTTTCCTTGGTGACGAACTTGTTATCATTTCATTCGGCACTGACATTTACTGAGTACAGAATTCGTACAGGATCTAAAATGTCCTAAGTGCATTATACGCGATAGACCTTACAAGTTTGACAGTTTCAATTGAATTTTCAGCAAAATGGGTCATGATTCCGTTGGTTCGATGGTACCTATGATCTCAAACTATCACTTCCTCGAATTTCAAAAGTGACCCACCATTCACATTGTTGTTGTTTACGGGTAAGTATATGAGTTTATTTTTATTATAAGGAGAATATTCCACGCATTTTCCGGCTTTGTCAGTGCTTATTAGCACGAAGCTTATTATAAAACATACATAGATAACTCACGCCTGTGTCTCTTTGGGGTAGGCAGAGACTAGGAAACGGCAATTGCTGCTATCCAAAAATACCTCTTTCGCTTCCTTCACGTTCATTAATCTTTTCATACATGATCGCCGCTAACGGGTATATGAATGCAGAGCATTAAAAATCTGACTTCACGTCAAAACTTTGGCTGATGGTCAAGATGGTTGGCTTATAGGTCTAAGCTCGAAAGTTGAACAGGATTGTTGTTGAGTTTCTTGCCACTTCTTCTCAACAGATTGACTTTCTTAAATGGTTGTAGATTCACCGATAATTCAGCCAAAGTTTTGATGTGAAGTCCGTTTTTAATGCTCGTTTTATTTTGAGCATTCAATTATTGAAAAATACTATACTGGATGTCTAAGTGTAGGCAGCCCAGGCAAGGTGGACCAATAATCTGGTCATACTATGGTCAATGGTTAAAAATGTTGGTAACAATTTCATAAGAAATTAAATCATAAGTAATATTGTCTTGAGTTTTTGCGATTCATACTATTAAATAAAACACTTTTTAACAGGATTCGAAAATGTAAACAATAAATACGCGATAAATCCGGTCAAAAAGTGTTTTATTTAAATCATAAGTATCTAAGTAAGTTTTAAAGTTATCCAATTTTTGTGTTAATACAAGGTAAATAGAATAATTGTTTGCAGCTTCATCAAATACAAGAAGTAAATATTATAGAAAGCATGAATTGGTTTACAAACTAACAAATGTTGTGTCATGTAAATGTAGTTGGTAAGGTATTACTTAGTCTGTAAGCTGTTTTTTTTTTGTATGGGTCTTCTATGACAAAAGGTGGTAAGTGAACATAAAGAGTAAGGTGGAACTTTCGTTCCAAAATTAATAAAATAACCTAGGCAGCACAGGACTGAGTCCTTGCCTTCATAGCGAGAGTATTATTCAGCAATGCATAAACAACACAAAACATCTGCTTATAGAAACAACCACTGACTTACTATTTAAAGTTATCAACAATAATATACATACATAAATTAATAGTATACAGGTTAGTAATAACACTTTGGCGATGGGGTAAACCTGTCTGCCTCAGGCACCAGTGGTTGCGGGACTGATTCCCACATGCAAAAAGAAAAAAAAAATTCCATGCCTGGGTGTTTATTCATTTATGTATTTATATTCTAGGTTCCACCTTAGTTTGCTACATGATATCCCATGACACAAGCTATGCTTACTTTGGGACCATGTAGTTGGTGTGATTGTCTGGGGATTTTATTATTTTATTTATTTAAAGAAAACAGTTCCCATTGCCAGATTATTATTTTATTATACCTATTTAGAGTTTTGTATATTTAATTCATATTCTGAGACAAGTTTTTATTAGCATTCCCTAGTTGTTTATTTAATTATTAAGTTTAGAATAAACCAGCAGTCTCAAGGAGTAGTTACTTCAATTTATGCTTTAACTATACCATAGAATTATTTTTTACTTAGATGTATTTTATTATTTAATAGTACTTTTGGATTAATAGAAATTCGCATATCAACAGTCAATGAAAAAATTAATAAATTAGGCATTACATTGTTGAAGTAAATATCATTTGTTTATTTGTTAAATGTAAAAAACAGTAGTTATACAATTTATGAAATGGTTGTTTGAGAAATGCTATTTTATTAAAACAGGTACTATAAATTTATTAATACTTACAGTTGATCATAATTTGGTGACACAAAATGATTCTTTGAATCCAAATACAGGTCTGCTCCTTGGTGCACCCACTTCCCAAAGAAAGGACTATTTATATTTTCTGTATAACGAAGACAGAAATATATATAGGAATTAATAACTGGTACATTAACTTGAGTTCGTGTTTTAGATTCTGCTGTTTCAATCTCCATTATTTCATAATTCGGTAGGAAAGAATTACATTCGTCCCCTCTACTGGCTTTAGAATAAGTTAAGCCCCAAGCATGATGTCCAAGGAAAGGTCCTCCACTTACAGAAAGAAAATATTTACAATAACTTTGATCACAAATTATATCTTCCACTTTTAATGAAACTATCCGTGGTTCCACAGAGTCTTTGAGAGATGCTTGCACATAAAAAATACAATAAAATAATATACCACAAGTCCGAATCATTTTCACTGTTTTTTCTTTACTAAGCGAAAAAAAATCGAAAATGTAAACAATAAATCACGACGATACGCTTACAACGACATGTTTTCTTCGATTGACACTTCGGCGGCAATTGTTGACGGAACTGCAGATATTTTGATAAAAATTCGCAACACATCCGGTCGTTTCAGTTTTTATAATATGAAAAGAAAAAATATTAACAAATTTTAAGTTCTTCAAACATGTTTAATACAGGTTACAGAATATTTCAAAAGTAATATTTATGAATTATGTCGATACAAGAATAAAAGTAACATTTTGACTCATTTTATAAAAATACCTTCGATAATGTTTGGATACATTTCATCATAAATCCTTTGGTCTCAGTGCAACATAAAATGATTGGATATAATAAGGAAAACTAACGAATTATTTAAATTATATTTACTTAAAATCGTTTATTAAAAATTATATAAGCATATAAAACAAGTCATTTCTTTGCTATTATTTGAACAGCTTGCAGTTTAAATATTTCCTAAGGACCTTTCAAATATAAAAGTTTTAAACAATTTAATAGACAGAAAAGGCACTTATTATAATATTATTTTGAATCATCTAACGGTTACAAAATATTGTCACTTGCTTTGTTGTAAGGTGTATGTGTATCCGATTTTCCGGTCATTGACCATTTGACGTTTGCTACTGGCTGGCTGGCTGATTGTCTCTCTTGTCTTCTGTCATTTTGGTAAAGAAAGAAAAGTCACCAATACTGTGTGTTGGCTACATTTTTTATCAAAAATAATGTTAAATTAAAATAATAGAAGCTTAGATAAATTTATAGTGTCATCAAGAAAGTACTCGTGTGTTGATAAAATATACTAATCTGTAAGATATAAGCCTAAAACTCTCACATTTCTTTGTGTCTTAGCATTATATCATCATGAATTAAATTATTTGTAAATAACAGTAGTTTTTTGTATGGATATAGAAGAAATGGAAGTGAGAGAAGCTGGAGATGGAGCGGCGTCGGGAGAATGTGCACGACCCCCGAATAAGAAATATACATGGGCCGAAGTACGGCAAGCCGTACATGACTTGCGGAAAGAATTATCATCCCTTTCCACAATGGTACCAATGGCGGTATCTTTTAGAAAGCTTAGCAACGGGAAGATCAGGATATACTTCTTGAGAACTCCGCAGAATGGTTGGGAGATAACTCTCTTGTATGCTGATGTTACTTCATCATTACAACCCAATAATTCAAAGTAAGTTTAAATTTAAATATTGACCAAAACAAATAGCACACTAATTAAAACTTTAGGTACATACTAATGTTTCACATTTACAATAAGCTTTAAATGTGAGGATACTGGCACAGAAACTACATAGTTGGAGAAGTAGAGTATTTTTCTATCAATAACTTAATTATAATTAAAAAAATGCTTTATTTTTATTCACCATAGCAAATTAAAGTTATTAATATATAAAAGATACAAAACAGATCTGATATTATTTGTTGATTTTACAATCTCATAACATTATAAATAAATCAATCTTAATTGTTTTTTATACTGTTTTGGCCTATCACTGTTGTTGAAAGATGGCTTAACCTAATCTACTATATTTCCATTCTTATCACAACATTTGTTATTAAACATTATACAGCATTGTTCCTTTGGCGATTTTACTATAAGCAGCTGCATGCAGTTTTATTAATGTGACTTCATTTTTTGAGACATGCATGAAAAAAGTGCTTCAGCTTATCTATATAAATATAGACCTGGTGATCACAAAACATGTTTGTTATTGTACTATTATTAATACTCAGTGCTTCAGTGTATCTGTTGTTGCCAATATGATGACACATTAATTTATTTAGAAACAAGTATTAATTGATAGTTTATTGGTCAATTAGTAGGATAGATTTGCAACACAAATGGACCGACTATACCCTGGCAAATAATTCAATGCAGTATAATGACAGTTCCAGTGTGCCCACTTTTGGGAAGAAAAAAAATAGTGATGTGGTTTAAGTGAATTAATGTAATAATTTTTTAAATAATAATATCATAATGTATGGAAAAAAATATTTTTCCTCACAAGATATTTCTTTTTTTATGGTGTAGTTAGTGATGGGCAACTATTCTTGAAAATTTATTTTTGACGACAAAATTAGTTTAAAATACAAGAAGTTATAAAGTCGATTTTACTTCTACTGTAACAGCTTTAAAGCACTAGGTATGTTTGGTAATTAATTATTTTCATTAAAGTTACTTTAAAAATATAGCACTTACCTCAAAATCAATTATTTATAATTTTCTTTAAAATTTTATTCAAAACGAATGACAAAGGCTCGTTGGTTTTCAATCGTTCTCATTCATCATTATTTTTCTATTTGACATTTCGAACTGTCAGTTGTCAGACTGCATTGAATTATTTGCCAGAGTATAAACAGATGTATAGATTTTTTAATATATGCCTTGGTTTTTATTGGATATAGGTAATAAGAAAAAAATTGTAGACAAAGAAAATATGGCTGATCTAGTTCATATGGCTATATAAGCTTTTTCAGTGTTAAAACTGTTTTTGAGTAGAAGCTGGATTTTAACATAATTTCATTTGAACAAGCAATCACCTGTCAGCCTTTTTCTTACTGGGCTAATGTATTATGATATAAATAATGTTAGATCAAATAAGTTATATTCATAAAACTAACGTAAAAATATGACACAATTTTGCAATATAGGAAAAAAGTTTATTTTTCCATGCAAAAGGAAGTAACATGAAGTAATTGTAACTAACAAAACCTCTAAATACAATGTACTCTCAGTGATTATGTTCAAATTAATGGATATATCCAACAACCAGCACCGGGCTAGCTTGGTGGATTACGGCCTAAACCTCCTCGTCACCCAGAGGTGAGACTCATAGCCCTGCAGTGGGCTCATTACACGGAGTTGTGATGTTGATGATGATGATTATGGATATAAATCCTTATAAAGTAAAAATATGCATAGAAAAGCTTACATCTTACTTATATCTTTGTATCAATAAAGCGGGCAACTCGTCAGAGTGCCGCCCACTGCACATCCTTTATAGCCAAATGGCTGTCGTTCCTACTCCTACGATCCAGTACCACTAGAAAAACACGATCAGTCAAGCTAAGTGAGTCCCACATTGCCTGGGTAGTCTTTTGTGCATTCACTTACCTCCCAGTTTGATACTCTGCTGGGTGCCTTATTTTTCATTGTAACCAATCATTGCTGAAACTCAAGAGAAAAATAAAATACCCGATTTTTTTTGTTATTTATTGACCAACCCTAACTACAACGTCATCCAAAAAGGCTGCTGTGGCTATAAGTTTAGGCTCGCACATCCCAGAAATCACACCAGTGTCACTGTTTGAGCGCAACGGACAACTTTTATGTAGCATATATTACCAGTTCTTTGACATAGACTCTTTTGGCAACCTATATTTCAAGACAACTGCAGCATTTTCCACATTTCACAATGTCTTTTCGTCCATTTATATCATTATTTATTTAAATTATTTATTAAAATAATGTAAAACAAGGGACCTCCGATGTATTTTTCAAATCTGAACTGACTGTAAATTAAAAATGTTTTGATGTTTGAGCTTTATTTGGAACGAAACTTGTCATACGCCAAACATTTAATAGATGCGTTCAAGGTAAACAAAATTTCAATTTATAACTTCAAAGTAATTTTTTTTGTATAGGTGATCTTAAAAAGAAGTTGATTGCAAGATTCAATAAAAAAATAGCTTTTTTAGTTACTTTATTATTCAATTCAATTCTTGTAGTTTTGGCAACCAGCTTACTTTATTATATGCCAATACATTTTACGAATTGTCAAAATGTTGACACGTGAGAGCGTGTCCCGTTTCTTTATAACTTATAAATAAGTAGTTAAGAAGAGCCTCATTTACATTGCAAATTGGCTAGGTTAAAGTTTTAGCAGTTTTATAAAATACATAGAAGGTTAGATATATTGTAATCAATTTAAAGGAAGTTCAATTTAAGACTCCTTGACGCTGATATAATCCACCAAATATTATAAACACGAAAGTATATGAGGGCCAATCTATGGACGTTGTTTCTCATTCATTTTATTTTATTTTGCATTATTCGGAAAACTTACAGCTAATCATACATTTCTCTTATGAATAAAAATATAACAAAAGGTTAAGGCCATTAAAAAGTTTTCACATGTAAATTTAAGTAGAATAATAAAAACTGAAACTGTGCAACTAAAAAAAAATACATAAAGAGTTAAATGTGAAAATTAGCTTATGGCTGAGAAAAAGCTGTTAGTTATGGCAGCCTTGACACTTGAGACGCTGTTGCAAAGCAAATCGACATCTTCACACTCTCCGCCGACCTGGTTCGCCCGTCTCAGAGCTCTAATTAAAAATGAGTTTTGTCTGTAATTGGAATTTACGGTGGGAACGTGAAATAATGTAGGGTTACGGTAGCATTTGGTGTGCGCGCAAATTCCAATACCAGACAAAAGCTCCGGGACGTCTAGTGTATTGTTCATGATTTTCATCACATTAGCTGTATCGGCTATTTGTCTGCGCTTATATAGCGGTAGTAAGTGATGTCGTTTACATCGCGTAACATAATCTTTATCATACGTGCGCGATCTAAACTGAATATGTTTTAAAAATCTTTTTTGAATACGCTCTATACGGTTTATATAAACATTATAAAAACATCCTAAAACAGCTTGACGGCTTGACCTTAAAAAAAAAAAAAAAAAAGAAGTCATAAATCCAAAACCAAAATGACAGCAAACTAATTATTTCTTTTTAAGATAAAGTGAACCGCATTCAAAAAGCCAACTCACTAAAAATGTTTAAATAATTTTTATAAACGCCATCCTATTCCTGTTTCTATTCCATCCATATTACTACCCGGTATAGTAAATTTCTGCCAAAAATTAATTAATATTAATGAATGTAATAGGAACATTAACAATTTATCTGGGTAGGTATTAACATAGTTTTTGAAGTCGAGAACCTGCTTTTTGAATTCGGTTAATAAAAGAAAGATAATATGTATTAGTTAATATTTTAAATGTAAATTTTTTGGTCAAATTCAAAGTCAAAAATTCTTTATTTTGTATATATTTAAATACACTTGAAATAACTCAAACTGAACTGAATCTACCACCACTTAGGAAAATCGATCTGTTAAAAAAAGAGGCAAAAAACTCCTGTCTTTGCAGAAAAAAAATATGCTCCGCGCCATGTAGTTGGTGTGTTGTCTGGGGATTTTATTTATTTATTTAAAAGAACCCGGCGTCATCTGAGACTCTCGTAAATAAGGATAAATCCGGTGAAAATCTTATTTATTTAATAGTGTGAATCGCCAAAACTTACAAAACTCACAGATATGACAGAGAATTCATTTAAATTTGCAGTCACAGGTCTACAAACTGATATTTCTGCTTATCTCAGTATGTTTACTAAAGCAATACCTTCATTTATTTTTTCTTGTTTATGCTTTTTTTTTATCTGCATACATAGTTTATGCTTATTCAATTCTCTATACACTAAATAGAAAACACATGTCTTATTTTGACGAAACTCATAATCAACCTGACCAAAAAAAAACAAAAATATAGTGAGGAATTTCCGGTTGATACTATGTTAATATTTTGTTTAGACTGAGATTCTAACTATATTAGAAAATACTGGTTTAGTATATTGAGTGATAGGGTATATTTTAATAGTGAAATAAGAAAGAGATGCGGATTGAAAGAAGATGTAGTGACTAAGACTGAAAAGGGTATGCTACAGTGGTTTGGACATTTGGAAAGGATGAGTGAGAGTAGATTTAGGAAAGAGGTGTACAGAGCAAGAATGGATGGTGCTGTCGGAAGGGGCCTAGGCGAACGTATTCCGATCAAATTGGCGACGTTCTTAAAAAGGGCCTCGTTAAAAGTACCCGTAACCGGCGGTCATGTATGAAAAGATTAATGAACGTGGAGGAAACGACAGAGGTATGTCTGGTTCGAAGCAATTGGTGTTCCCTTGTCTCTGCCTACCCCAAAGCGAAACAGGCGCCTAGGCGTGAGGTTATGTATGTATGTACTGGTTTTATTTACATAGCTTAAATGCATTTTGATAGATAATGCTATTAAATTGATGCAATTAAACTGGTTAGTTCATCTGTTTGGTACCTACAATGCCACAGACAGATAATATAGCACCCCATGTTTGTGTAAAGCATTAAAAATAGACTAATAATAAATATCAAATAACGAAGTTTGTTTGTATTCAAACTATGCTAAATCAGCTTTGAGTTTGACTGAAATTTCATATTACAATAAAGTATAGCTGCCACTGTGAAATAAAATTGTGAAATACATTTTCGACCTATTTTATTCCGAATAATTATAATATGAGTGATTGTTGCTCATGACTATGAAGTCTGTAGTGTCACAGAAATATCAAGGTAAAATATAATTATGTGCAATAAAATCTGCTTAAATTAGTATTTTATTTAATATAATGAATTGTGAAAACTTGAGACGAGATTTAATGAACTGATCTGATTTCTTTAAATCTAGAATCTTGTGTAAAGTTCAAATGGTTCTCGGTCTTATTTGGTGGATATTAAGGCAGTCACCTCCAAAACATTCGCCACTTATTAGATCTAGTTTAGACAGAATCTCAGTCATTATTAAAGCTAAGATGAAACTGCATAGGGTCAGCTTAGGGTGGTATTTTCAGCCGTTGATCGACGTCAATCGTATTTTCCGTTGTTCTTCTTCTTCTTCGTGTCGATACAACAACATAATAAAAATTAAATTATTTTGGCCCAGTGTTCAGCAACTTTAACTGCGTTATCTGTTGCGGCCCAAAGGTCTTTTAATGTGCATGTAGTTGGGCACATCGGGCAAACAAGCAAATGCGACATTGTTTGTGGATCAGTACCACACTCACACTGGGTGTTTTCTGCGTTTGTGAAGCCCCATTTACTCATATTGAGCTTACACCGGCCTACTTGTGTTACACCGTTGTGGTAACACCCTTAGCTTTAACGCTACTGGATTAGCGTTTCGTCAACTAATACTGATTCCCTGCTTGCGCTAATACAGCTTTCGTGTTCATCAGGCTAGCGAACAAACTTATACAAGATGTTCTTTTTGATATCCCATAACTTTTAGGTTTTGTTTGTTAATACTTTTTGCCAAAGAATATGTGATAATACATTTTTTAACCGGATTTATCGCATTTAACATTTAAAATTTTAACGTAAATACGCGATAAATCCGGTTAAAAAGTGTTATATTTAATAGCATGAATCGCGAAAACTTAAGACAATATTAAATAATATGTGGTTCAAAAGTGCATACTTTCCAAGATATCAATCTTAAAATAATGAGTTCATAAATTATCACCCTTGTAAAATCTCTTTAACATTCATTCAATAGACGCGTGTCACTGAAGCCATACAATAAACAGCAAAAACATTTTAAAAGTTGCATAGAATGTACAACGCAAAACGTTGCGAACTGTACCTGTGCATTGCGATAAAAAATGACACGTTGTCATACTTCGCATAAAGGTATTTTGATTGAATTTAATTATTTTGTATGAAAAATAAAAACGAAAAAAAAACACATATTATTTGATTCTATTACATGGTCCCATTAATAACCTAGAGTTATGCAAAATCAACAGGAACACCTTGTATAAAGTCTGAAAATTTCACCGCTCTGTGTATTATAATGAACGCGTCAGTGGGTACTGCTGCTCGCATATTTTCGCGGGCCTCTGGCGATAACTGAAAATCATTGGTTTGTCTCATAACAAACGATTCACTGAGGTATCGCACTTTTGCATCAGCATACTTTCCTACTTTGAGTTGCAATTTGTGACAATTGTTAATTTATGATTTTTTCCTGTTTCGTTTTTTTTCTAACGTGTATAAAATATCTGTAATTTCTTATTTTTTTGTATGACTGTTCATTTTCTTTGTGTAAGTTATTGTGTGTCTCATGGAAAAAAATATTTATCTCTCTATGTATTAATATCAAGTTAGGTTGAGGCCCAGTACGGGTTTAGTCACGAGATTTTTTTTTATAAAAATAATTCAAAATTAAATAAAAATAAATTATACAGTTTTTAACTGGATTTATGGCGTATAATTTAATTATGACCCTTTCCAGACCCCGCGGTTAGAATGTTAGGTATAATAGAAAATCCAAATTTTGAGTTTAATTTTAGATAGCTGCATTTTTCACCCACTTAGAAAATGTGGGTCTCATGACGAACCAGCGGCTTCCAAACTTTGTTTAAATTAATTTTTAATTTACGTCATATAACATAAACAGGTCCTCGTAAAACAAGCCGATTACATTAATCAATTAATTTCTCCATTACATCATACAATAACTCGAATAGTTGGCCAAAGACGTGTAACTTGACTTTTTGTACTTCGATCATGTAACTTTATACCTGATCTAGGTTATTAAACCAAGGTTGTAATGTACATGTCACATGTATGTAATCAATGAATATTTGGTTTCAATTGGTTTTGTTTTAAATTTAGAACGTCGGAGTTTTTGAAAGTATAGGTCAAGAGCCAAGAAAACACTTCACTCTTACATCGCCCACCCACGATGTGAAGTGAAGTGTTTTTAATGAATTCTTCATATCACTTCAACCCTTTTTAGTAGCCCACTACATACAGGGCTATGAGTCTCTCCCCTGGGTGAGCAGGAGGTTTAATCCTTAAACGACAAAGCAGCTCAAGTGTTATTAGTGGATGTCAACATTTTAAGGGCACCGAAATAGCTTCTGAGGCTACAAACTGGACGGCAGCGACAGCAGTGCGGGCAGTGATTTTCGCGACACGATTGAAAGTATTGAGTTTGTATGAAACCGCGACAAATCGCTCTCACGCCCGCTGGCGTCGAGAACGGCCCAGATTCCCCGCGCCGCTGTCGCTGTCGCTGCTGTCCAGTTTGCAGCCTGACATACACTAACGAATACCGGATAAAAAAGTACACTGCACTCGGTATAGTCTGCTAAAAGTGCCCCTTGAAGCACGGAAGTCGTTGAAATAAATGCTTGGCGGTCACCCATAGCTATACGCATTGCGCTAAACGTTGCTATATCGTATGATATACACAGTAACTGCTGCGCGACGACGACTTGGCTCTTAATACAGGGTTGTTTTTTCGTCACCAGCCAAATTTAAATAAAAAACATAAAAACATAAAACATTTATTTATTTTCATATTCTGCACATTTTTACAGTCTTAACCTAAAAAATATAATATTAAGGAATACAATTGTCTAAGTGCCTGAACTAGGTTTACCCTGTTTTTCAGGCGAAATGTTAGTTTCTTTGATACAATATAAACGTACCTGCATTTTTATTTTAGCGTTGCTCGGTACAAAAAACTAGAAATATGGAACCACAAACGTTTTTAAAAATAGTCGCTGTTGATGAACATAGCTACTACGACGCGGCATTACGTTGATAATACTACGACGTAGTACTACGAGATGTTTTGTAGTAGCACGTAGTCGACTTTATTTTTATGGTAATTTAGAGTGACCATGTTTTGCTTAACATGTTAGCGGATATATTAAGTTCCTTGTAAAAAAAAAAAACTTTTTTTTTCGCAAAAATCGTTTCTTTGTATGACACTTACTAAAAAAAATTTGGCCGATGACCCTGTATATTGTTCTGAAATTTGCATTAAATATAGGAATATATATAAAGTAGGCATTTTCCTAAGGTATACTTAGCAAATGTTACGCAAGTAAAACTACGCGCGGCTGTTATAGTTGAATTGTTTTCGAATGATTTTCGTGACAGTTCTCATTTTCCATTACGCGCAAGCTACTGACAACTATTAAAATATAAGTTGGCGCGTAAATTGAACTATAAATAAAGTGTAATTGTTATTATTAACTGTAAATAAATTAAGTAAATGTCGTAAAAATATTCATCTTAAATAGACAGATTCAAAGAAACGGAACGTTCAATTGGTAGCGATTGACACTACTGAATCGACATTGAATCGATGAATATGAGCGGCCATCTTGTAATCGGAAGTTTGTATACATTTTTTTCACCAACTGATTCGATACGTCAAAGCCATCGAATGGAAAATCGAACAATTTCATTACGGCAACGTCACAAAGATTGTCAATTTTGAACTGTCACAAAAACCACTTGAAGAGAATTCAACTATAGTTGCTAATAAATAAAACGAAGATTTTGTTTGCACGCATTCATCTCGAAAACAACCAGTCAAGTTTGAAAAAAAGAACATTTTGCATTTGGCTGGGTCAAAATAGTGTTACGCCGTCGTCCGGCTACCGCAGTTTTGAGTCTTATTTATAAGTAATAGAAATTAATAAGCTAAATTAATATATTAACTCTTCAGCTTTGCGATCACAGAACTTTATCGATTCCTATGTTTACGAATGTTCGTATAGTATGGAGACGGTTGCAAGTTGTAAGCAGCACTAGTCCGGTTAAAATTTAAATCACCTTACTGCCCCACGTACTATACGTACATTCGTCAACACACGAAGCTTTGCAGCTTTGTTGCAAATGTAGAAAACAAATCTTTACCCTTTTTTTACCTCAAAAACTTACTCATCCTCTTTGTTTATAGACTCGACTGGAAGCCCCTAATAGAGTCAAACGTAGCCCTCGGTGTATCCTCGAAATGGTCGCGCGAAGAGCAGTTACTATGGGAGAGGCAGCGGGTGGCGGCTTGCGGGATCGCCTCATACGAGCTCGACGCCGAGACCGGCCGGGTGCTGTTCCCGTGTGCCTCGGCCTTGTTTGTAGCGCAGGAACCTTATGGCCATGTGAGTAAGGTTGCAATTCCTATATAACATACCCGAAGAACAGTTACTATGGGAGAAGCAGCGGGTGGCGGCTTGCGGGATCGCCTCATACGAGCTCGACGCTGAGACCGGCCGGGTGCTGTTCCCGTGTGCCTCGGCCTTGTTTGTAGCGCAGGAACCTTATGGCCATGTGAGTAAGGTTGCTATTCCTATATAACATACCCGAAGAACAGTTACTATGGAAGAGGCAGCGGGTGGTAGCTTGCGGGATCGCCTCATACGAGCTCGACGCTGAGACCGGCCGGGTGCTGTTCCCGTGTGCCTCGGCCTTGTTTGTAGCGCAGGAACCTTATGGACATGTAAGTAAGGTTGCTATTCCCATAAATGTTCCCGCGAAGAGCAGTTACTATGGGAGAGGCAGCGGGTGGCGGCTTGCGGGATCGCCTCATACGAGCTCGACGCTGAGACCGGCCGGGTGCTGTTCCCGTGTGCCTCGGCCTTGTTTGTAGCGCAGGAACCTTATGGCCATGTAAGTAAGGTTGCTATTCCTATATAACATACCCGAAGAACAGTTACTATGGGAGAGACAGCGGGTGGCGGCTTGCGGGATCGCCTCATGCGAGCTCGACGCTGAGACCGGCCGGGTGCTGTTCCCGTGTGCCTCGGCCTTGTTTGTAGCGCAGGAACCTTATGGCCATGTGAGTAAGGTTGCAATTCCTATATAACATACCCGAAGAAAAGTTACTATGGGAGAGAGAGCGGGCGGTGGCTTGCGGGATCGCCTCATACGAGCTCGACGCCGAGACCGGCCGGGTGCTGCTCCCGTGTGCCTCGGCCTTGTTTGTAGTGCACGAACCTTATGGATATGTAAGTAAGGTTGCTATTCCCATAAATGTTCGCGAAGAGCAGTTACTATGGGAGAGGCAGCGGGTGGTGGCTTGCGGGATCGCCTCATACGAGCTCGACGCTGAGACCGGCCGGGTGCTGTTCCCGTGTGCCTCGGCCTTGTTTGTAGCGCAGGAACCTTATGGCCATGTGAGTAAGGTTGCAATTCCTATATAACATACCCGAAGAAAAGTTACTATGGGAGAGACAGCGGGCGGTGGCTTGCGGGATCGCCTCATACGAGCTCGACGCCGAGACCGGCCGGGTGCTGCTCCCGTGTGCCTCGGCCTTGTTTGTAGTGCACGAACCTTATGGACATGTAAGTAAGGTTGCTATTCCCATAAATGTTCGCGAAGAGCAGTTACTATGGGAGAGGCAGCGGGTGGTGGCTTGCGGGATCGCCTCATACGAGCTCGACACTGAGACCGGCCGGGTGATGCTCCCGTGTGCCTCGGCCTTGTTTGTAGCGCAGGAACCTTATGGACATGTAAGTAAGGTTGCTATTCCCATAAATGTTCGCGAAGAGCAGTTACTATGGGAGAGACAGCGGGTGGCGGCTTGCGGGATTGTTTGTAGCGCAGGAACCTTATGGACATGTGAGTAAGGTTGCTTTCTGCAGATTTTGTCATTAAAGCACGTTTTTCCCAAAGTATAAGAGTTTAAGCACAGGCGGGGCTTTAATCTAAACCAACAGATAGTTCTATAGTTTAGAGCTAAAAACTTTGCCTCGTAAGCTGGAGATAATTTTGTCAATATATTAATAATAATATAATAATAAATTTTTTAATAATAATAAATTTTTATTAAGACTCACCAAATAATAATATTTTCAGCATAAATATTGTTATCAAAAGCATAGTTCAGATAACAATTTCAATTTCCACTATACAATTTTTACTATAATATACACCAATGTTGTTTTTGACACTCACTATAATAACTTCACAAACACAGATTTACCTTAACTTAATTTAGTTTTGATACATAACTACTTATCTGCTTTTGTTAAGATGAAATTGCATAATACCACAGAATACTACAAGTAAAAGCACAAATACCTTCAATCAACATAAAAATTAAAAATATTTTGTTTCTATTTATGTTTTGTAAGGTGGGTATTTCAAAATTGAGGTGTGGTACAAGTCATAAAAAGTTTACGATAATACTGTTTAATATTATTATACTTTTTTCGTTCTCAATTTTAATTGTTATTTTGACTTTAATCACTTTTATCGTTATAACAAAATACTTGTAAAGTCTCTGACACCCAAACATGGCAAAAAAGCCTGTATCTCAGGTGTCAGCGGCTTCTCCCAATATTTTACAAACAAGTGTGTCGAGAAAGCTAATAAGATTAACATCGCACTTTATTTGTATGTGATATGTATCAGTGTTTTGTACAGTATGTTATATATTTATGTTGTTTCAATAGATTAAAAATATATACACAAGATAAATGTATCAAATTATATTTATGTTTATTTATATAGTTTTATACAGAACTACATATACTAAGATATATATAAGTATGTATATATATATAAATGATATATATATTTAATATGTTTATAAAACAATATTAGAAAAGCAATATTAGATTTATTTGTATTTATTTACTTTAGGACGTTTAATAGATCTTCTGTTTCTTCATAGTTTAAGGATAAAAGCCAAGTTTTAATGATAGATTTGCATTCGTGAAGTGAAAGGGGGTAGAAATTTAATTTTTTATTTATTTTATTATAGAGAAAAACTGAAAGGTATGCACTTTGTCGCCTTGCGAATTCAGAACGGATATTTATTGGGGTAATCACATTAGGAATAAGGCTTTTGTTGTAGCATATTTTTGGATTGTAAGGAGTTTGGGCATGTTTTAGGATTATTATATTATAAACAAATAATTTTCTAATACTTAAAAGTTCACATTGCTCATATAAAAGCTTTGTTGAATATCTGTAGTGTTTGAATATCATAACTTTTAGTAATGATCTTTGGGCTCTCTCAAGTTGGATGAGATACGATTTGCAAGCACCTCCCCATACAGATACACAGTACCCGATGACTGATTGTACTAGAGCAAAGTAAACAGAGCGAAGGAGTTCAAATGCAGCCACATGACGCAGATTTTTAAAAGTCCAAATTAATTTGCGCATTCGTGCTGTTACAAGCTCAATATGAGGAAGCCAGCATAATTTATCGTCTAAAACGACACCAAGATATTTAATGGTTTTGGATTTCATAATATTTATGCAGGGACATTTGCTGTCGTGGTCACATTTGTGAATTTTTAGATTAATTTCAGCCACCCGCGAATTTATAGTGTGGAATTGTATAAAGTTAGTCTTAGAGACGTTTAAAGTAAGCAAATTTTCTCCGAGCCATTTTGCCACCTTCTGCAATCCAGTTTCAGCAACATTCTGAGCATCAGACCAAGTTTCCCCATAAAAAACCAAAGCTGTATCATCGGCATAGGTAAACAGTTTGCCATTAGTTAGTTTCATATTACATAGGTCATTTATGTAGATCAGAAAGAGACTCGGACCAAGAATGCTGCCTTGCGGGACCCCAAATATGACATTGGCATCGGAACTACTAAAATTATTTATCTTCACTCTTTGTACCCGATCAGTGAGGAAACTTTTAAAAATGAGTAAGGCCGAACCCCTTATTCCAATATTTTCTAGTTTATTCACAAGAATGGGAATAGACACGGTATCAAATGCCTTGGCGAGATCAAGGAAAACTCCAAGGCACTTTTGTTTCCTATCAAGTTTCGTAGCGACAAACTCTGTCAGGCTACTTACAGCATCGTTTGTTGACATACCCGATCTGAAACCAAACTGGGAGTCTGATAAAATGTTGTACTGATTCAAAAATTGTATTAACCTTTTATTCAGCAACTTTTCCAAGATTTTTGACAGTGCTGAAAGCACTGAAATTGGCCTGTAATTTTCAACACCGTCTCGAGCACCACCCTTGTAAACTGGTGTAATGAGAGACCTTTTAAAGACCTTTGGGAAACAGCCTTGCATAAAACATGCATGAATCAAAACAGTAAGCGGAGATACTATAACATGTCTCACCATTTTTAAAAATCGCGCTGGAATAGAGTCCCATCCTGTAGCACAATAATTTTTGAGACTTAAGATAATAGAGTCTACCTCTGTCTCATCTGGTGGGATAAGTGCGAAAGAATTTATTAAACTAATACATTCTCTACTATTTTTGTAATGTTTCCCAAAGCCGGTGGTTTTTTCAGCTAGTACCTTACCAATATTAGAAAAATATCTATTTATTTCATCTACTGCATCTATAGCATTCGATTTTTTTAGCAACTCGTCAGCAGAAGATTTTTTACTGGCACTGTTTGTAATATAATTAATTGCAGCCCAGGTTTCTTTACTCGATTTGGCACTATTTAGCAAATACTTATCGTGTTCGCGTTTCAGTTTTCTGAGAAGTGAGCAACAGAAATTTCTGTAACGTTTATAGGTTATTTTAAGAACCTCATTTTGAGGATCATTTCTTAATTTAAGATGCAACTTATCCCGATGACGAATACAGCGAAGTAGGCCAGGAGTCATCCAGGGCTTAAGGGTTTTCTTACGCCTAGGCACCTGTACCTTTTTAGAGTTTGTTTTAATAGCAGACGACAATATTTCTACAAATCGGGTTGCTGCAGATTCAGCATCACATGTAGGAGTGATAAAAGTAAAATCAGCTGATTCAATACATTTTAACGCATTACCAAAATTAACTTTTTCCACGACAGAAAGGACACGAGTATTTGTTTTCTTGCTGTCCTGGGATACATTTACTAAAATGGAGGCGTGATCAGTTACGGTTGAATTCATGACAATAGCGGTAGTAGGTAAGGAAGTTTTAGCCATTACATGATCGAGACAGTTGTTAAGACGTGTCGGATATGTGTGTCCTGGCAGAAAACCTAATTCACTCATTAAATTTAAATATGAGTTACTATTCCTGTCACAATTACCAGGTTTTATGTCGATATTGATGTCCCCTATTAAAAACACATTCTTCGATTTTATAGATTTAACAATATTTTCTAAAGCACTAAGAAAGCGACCTATGTTATGAAACGACGGTGATCTATAAATAGCTACGATCTCAACATCTGGTAATATTTTTACGAGTAAAAAGTTTGCGTCTTTGGGATCTGGTTCTTCAATTATACAGTTTATGTTTTGTTTAGCGTATATTACGATACCGTCATTTTGATTTAAACATTTTTTGGAGAATTCACAGTTTAGCCAACATTCAGTTAAAATGATCAAATCTGGACTAAATGAAAGACGACCTATATGCGCCATGAATCCATCAAAGTTTTTGTGAACACTACGAATGTTTTGTGTTATTATTTTTAAGGAGTCAGGAGAAGTTTTGACTATAGCATTACAAGTTTCTGTGTCACAACTGTACGATGTTGCCACTGACATAGTGTCAATCTCAGCATTTATATTGTCAATAAATCTAGTCATTTTTAAAGGTATGAAAGCTAATCGTCGCAAATATTTGTCCTAGACAGAGCTGAAATTCATTAAACAGAAAATATATTAACTTCACATAAATAACGATAGTGAGGTTGAATGATTGCTTTGTAAAGTACAATATAGTATAAATAAGTGTATAAATATATGTGTCATATAGTTTAAAATAAAAAATAATGTAAAATACATAAAAAGTATCTATAAAAATAATAATAATAATAACTAGTTGCGAGTTTCTTACGAACAGATGAGTTGTTGTAGGCCACTGCAGCTGTCTGTTGAGCTTATATAGTCATTTTTCCGAGCGTAGTTTATGTATATCACCTTCACAGTCAATTCTTAAATGGGGTTTTCCTTCATCTTTTCTCAAGTAAGTTCTTCCAAACGAAGTCCAACAAAATTTGTATCCGTTTTCATGAGCAAATTTTCGTGCCAGATAGTTCAATCGTTTTTCGTGTGGTGATAGACTTTCAGAAATAAAAAATGGCTTGGCTGGACCTTCCAGGCTTAGATGTGAAGTGTTTAATTTATTCTCAGGGTTCTTTTTATTAAATTTACGTGCTCTTTCAATAATATTTTCCTTCTTCATAATACTGCTCAGTTCAACAACAATAGTTCCGTAACCAGATTTACTTTTTGTACGATAAATATCTTTAATTTCTTCTTTCTGAATAGGAAATTCTATGATTTCCGTTGCTTTTGTTACGATTTTGCATAAATTATCTTTATTTTCGTCCATTAGCTTGGGGATGTTCCTTACTTCAAGTTTAGTCGAGGCAGAGACTCGTTCCAAATTCTCAATTTTCTTTTCAAGTTGATATATATATAAGCGATCCTCATTTCTCTGTCTTTCCAAATTCTCGTATTTCGATTTCATATCCTCGTACTGTTTGGAGACGAAAATAATTGATTCCTGGATTTCCGTGTTTTTCGTCAAGAGTTCCTTCATTGACGATTGTAAGGACGTAAATTTGCTATCGTTTTGAGAGTTTGATTTAGCAAGCATTTCTCTAATTTCGGTCATAAACTTTTGTAGAGTTGAGTCATTCTGCTTGCGTCTCGTAGTTACGCTACTCCGCTCCATATCAGATAAGTCGGACGCAGATCCCGATTGTGGAATTTTCGGAACTTTTAAACTGGTTCCTTTCAAATCTTCAGGTGTAGGGGTGCTGGGAGGTGTACGCTTGAGTGGCATGATATTTATGAGCAAAGATACAAAAGTACACGTAAAATTGAAATTTGGGCCAAATCCCTACAAAGTCTCCGCTTTCCGCTTTCGCTTGTGAGTTACGGCAACTTCCAGTGTTCTTACGTATTTATAACGTGTGCAGACAAATCTATGGTAATGTAGGCCGTCTCGTAGGTGTTGTCCCGTTCACACACATGCGCTTGCTTTACGCTGCTCATGAACTCCTGGTACACAGCTTGATTTTTAAAATCGTAATTATCTAAAAATATTTAGTTTTAAAAATTTTATATAAACAAATAAAGTGCACACGACTAAACGCTTTCGCAGTCCAGGGGGGAAGGGGATATATCACATTATTGTAAGAAATAAAAAAAAACAAATATTATCACATTATTGTAAGAAATAAAAAAAACCCAGTGGTGTGATAGACACCAACTACATGGCCTCAATGTAATCAAAGCCTTCGAACCAACTGAATCATGCATGACCCATTTTGCTGAAAATTCGTTTGAAACTGTCAAACTTGTAAGGTCTATCGTGTATAATGCACTTTGGACATTTTAGATACTGTACGAATTCTGTACTCAATAAATGTCAGTGTCGAATGAAATGATAACAAGTGCGTCACCGAGGAAACCTATCTTCAAGCGAATTTCGACCTACTAGTATCCCCCTATGCTGGACTGGGAGAAAAAAAACGTAGAATGTGCCAGCTGCTTCTCTTCCCGGGCATGCTGTAAAAGTCAGTTAAGGGACAGAGGTTTTATTAGCATTTTTGTGGGCAATAGGCTGACCCCCTGTCACTACAATAGTCTCTCTCCA
The DNA here is from genome assembly GCA_944452665.1 of Stenoptilia bipunctidactyla. NCBI lineage: Eukaryota > Metazoa > Arthropoda > Insecta > Lepidoptera > Pterophoridae > Stenoptilia > Stenoptilia bipunctidactyla. The sequence goes on along the minus strand of OX101747.1, from coordinate 15,661,137 downwards.
TCTTTATAATACCTCCAAATTTGTGAAACGTGACATCAGATGGTCTTGTAATCTCTGATGTTCTGCTTACCCCATAAGGGATACAGGCGTGACGTTATGTAGGTATATATGTATGTAGCATTTAGACGATTTGCCAAAATGAGCTTGTTGTGGGTCATGATTCAGTTGTTTGATACTACATGGATAAACCAGGAGCATTTTTTTTTTCTTGTTTCGTGCGGTAATTGACCCCACGACTTCTCGATTGGCGTAGTAGCAGCTAGACCACTGCACCATGGAGACCGTCAGAAATATTGACAATTTATTTTTCTTTTATTTCCAGTCACCACCCCTAGTACCCCGCTCACTAAACACAGGCGGAGGGGCTCCCCTAACGCCGGCTATGTGCCCTCATAACACGGACCTAGTGGCCCACGCGGCGAGATGGGACATCTGGCTTGCGGGGGGCAATCTAAGGCGGCCCACTAGACTTACTTATGCCGCTCTGTCGACTAACCCTGATCGGTGAGTGGAGGTTTTGTGTTTTCAGACGTTTATGTATCACAAATAAATAAAATCCCCAAACAATCACACCAGCTACATGGCCCCAAAGTACTGGCACAGAAGGCAATGTATGTTACCACTACACCAGCCGGTCGTCAAAATATTGTTTCAAAAATTTGAAATTTTCAATGAAGTACTCAACCGATTTCAATTAAATTTATATGGGACCAAGTATGAAGTATCCTCTATCATATAAAACAATTCCCGACGCGCTGCATCAGTCAACTCGCGCACGGCAGTGTTCCCGCCACACGCACACCACCAACCGCTAAGTATCTATTACATACATTTCGCTTATGTAACCATGCGTTGCGTAAAGAATTCCCTAATTTTCGGTCAAGTTTACTCAGTAAATAATTCAAAATTTATTTTTTATTTAATTTTTTCTCTTCACGTATGATCTCAAACTATCACGTCCCGGAATTTTTAAAATGACCCACCAGTCACCCTATATAAAAAAATAATGAAGTATCAAGTTGTTTAATCCATGTATTTCGTACTATTGTCGGAGTTACCATGATATTATTTTTTAAATTCGCTATTTTTTTAGTCTCTACTTTCATTAGCCAGTAGGTACTTTCAATAGTTGATATTTCAACATACGCTCTTTTCAACCGACTTCCAAAAAAGGAGGAGGTCTCAATTCGTCTGGTTTTTTTTCGTTTCACGATATTTAGGACAATTATGAAAAGTGTAATAAGGTCTCTTTATTTATTCATAGGGATATCTGGGAAAAAATTAAATACCTACTTTTATTAAATGTTCAGAATCATGAAAATCGATTGAGTACTTCTTGTTTTTTTAATGTGTATGAATTCCGAGATCGTTTACCTTGACGACCCTCTACTTCAGCCAAAGTTTTGACGTGAAGTCGCTTTTTAATGCTCTGCATTCGTTGATTATTGGACACGCTTATCTTAGTCCTACTATCCAAAACCATCGTTTTGTGGCCAATCTATACTAATATATAAAGCTGAAGAGTTTGTTTTTTTGTTTGTTTGTTTGAACGCGCTAATCTCAGAAACTACAAGTGGGATTTAAAAAAATCTTTTTGCATTTCATAGCCCCACTCTTGAGGAAGGTTATAGGCTATATTTTATCCCGAAAATTCCACGGGATCAAAAGTTACGCGGGTAAAACCGCGCGCGGTGGCTAGTAGTTAATATTTATGAATCTGGATACCACTTATTTACCATTTACAGCGCTTTGACAGTTCCTTTTTGATACGGGTCGCCAAGGTTTGGAATGAACTGCCTGCGTCTATTTTCCCTGACCAGTATAGTCCTAGTACTTTTAAGCGTCGAGTGAATAGGTTTCTCGTGGATGGACGTGTACCACCTTAGTCTTCATTTTCACTTAACATCAGGTGTCATTGAAGACAAACGTCCCATCCATATTTAATAGAAAAAAATATATTTAGGTGAGTCTAGTTACCGTTTGCCGGCTTTCATTGCATGACACAAAGAAAAAACAATCGATATCCGGGTATTTCAGCTCTGACGATTCAATTAAGAAAGTAGATAATAGTTAATTTTTCTTTCTTTTAATCGAAATTGTCTTAATCTCTGCAGACTTTGCAACTCTGAGATAAGATAGTTTTATGGATGTATTTAAAATGAAAAGATCGTTGACACTAAATATCCCGGATTTTCTGAATTCCAAAGATAAGGGTTAATTTAGATAATAGGTGTTTTAATGGTTTGTAATTAATGATAATGTTTTTATGATTAGTTGACCTTAACAGGTGAAATTTTTCGATATCAGTTATATGATTTCTAAAAAGGTTTAAATCGCTTCCCTTTTCTTTTGAATTTCTTGCAATACTAAACAGTTCTTTTCAGAGCGACCTTTTTATTCCTTTTAGTTTTTGCTAAGTACAGTTTAAGGTAGAGTTATTTAGTTTTATTTCTATAAGTCGTAGGTATAGATTTTAATTTTAAAGTATAGTATATGTGATATTGTGCGTGGTGACCGTAGGTTATTTTATGATACTGCTAGGTAGGATAAGTCATTCGTATAGGTATAAGTTTTAGGGATTTTGCTTATTCATTGAGTTTAGATTAGTTATCATCATAAATAGGTTTATTGAGGTAAGTAAGCAGGTATTATATTTTCTGTTATCGAGTTTATTTTTTTAATAAGGTAGATACCTAGGTTTACTTTTATAATTCGTAGATCGTATAGATTTTGTATTTGAGCTTAGCCGTAAATCAGCGTTGATAGCTATTCGAACGTATTAATACGCTGCAGAAACTAAGTATAATCCTGCAGAACTTTTGGAAACTTTGTAAAACAGAGTTTCAAATATGACTCCGAGCAAAAATTTTTATTTGACTGTGTTTGCCTTAGTGTTAATAATACTTTGGGCGAAAATATATTAGGAATAGCAGGAATACCAGGAGAAAAACAGCTCATAGGTACTATGTATAAAATACATATCGATCTTGATCGCACAGAAAATCCGGTATGTGGCACTACTAGGAATGGTGATAAAGCGCAGATTATTCGTGAGTGTTCACATATTAAGGCAGAAATTTTAACCGGTTTATGTGCCGGGGAAAGTGTTTTGATTCCTAGGATTCATTTGATTCCGAACAATTTCCCATTTCAGTATAAGAGAGTAGGTACAGTTTCCAGTAGCTTTATGTTACGCTATGACAATAAATAAGGCACAAGGTCAGATTTTGGCGTTGTTGGCGTCGATCTTAGTTGTTTAGTTGTGAGTTGTTTTCCACATGGTCAGCTTTAGCGTAAGTAGTCAATGCTAAATTACGCATTATTATTAATATATATTACGCAAACGCTCAATTATTCTTAAATTAATTATAAATGTGATAAATAAAAATAAAAATCATCCGACCAGGACTGGAACCTAGGACCTCTCTGTCTCTCTGGGGAATTTTTTAAAAATCTATATATCACATTTTTTTCATTTAATTGACGACTATTAGTTAATTAACTTGTTATTATCATCTTTTACAGACTGACTGATGACCCCATACAAGCTGGCGTGCCTTGCTACGTGACACAGGAAGAGTTCTCAAGGTTTACCGGGTTCTGGTGGCAACCAAAGACTGATGGTGAGAACTAAATATTAGACTGAATAATTGTTTTTAATAACCTAAGGGCAGTTGCGCACTACAGCCGATCCGAATCCGAGGAAATAAGAATCTAGAAATCTTGTATGAATGACGGATGATGTAGTGCGTAACAGCCCGTTCGCACATTGTCCGTTTTACTGGATACGTTTTACCGGACACGTTATTTTTTCATCGATATCGCAATATAACTCCATGTTGTATGAGCGACTTCACATATAAATAAATAAATATTTCTGACACTCACACAACATTATCTAGCCCAAATTAAGTTTCTTAAAGAACTTGTGTTATAGATACTAGATGACTGATATACTTAAGAAATAAATAAATATACATATTGAATAAATAAATATTTTTTATTAGAATAAATTTAAATAAACATATAAACATCCATGACTTGACGACTAATATCTGTGTTCATCACACAAATATCCGCCGCCGCCGCCGAGATTCGAACCCAGGACCTCTGGCATACAAGGCAATGTATGTTACCGCTACACCAGCCGGTCGTCTACAGCACAGTATTCAGTATACGTATTCACCATATAAAAAATATATTCAGTAAAACGGATCATAGGTGAACGGGCTGTAAGCTATCATAGAAATAGTTGTACGGCTACCCCGAACCGTCATTTACTGTATAATATTAATTCAAAAAATATATGTAGGTGATTAATTTATCAAATACGAGCGTTTGCCCGCGACTTCGTACACGCATAAACTCAAAAGTCCTATTTTCCGTTCCCGTGGGAACTCCGGGAATTCCTTCCATTATACAAACAGACACTTATTGAGGAACCTTTATACCAAGTATCACATCCGTGCACTCAAAGAATAAGATTTTATCATACAAACTAAAACATCATATAGTTCCCGTTCCCGTGGGAATTTCGGGAATTCCTTTCATAACACAACCAGTCTCTTTTTGAAGAACTTTTATGCCAAGTATCATATCCGTGCACTCAAGGAATAAGATTTTTCATACAAACTAAAAAGTTCAATAATTCCCGTTCCCGTGGGAATTTCGGGAATTCCTTCCTTAGTACACCTCTACATCCCCTAAAGAATGTATGTTCCAAATTTTAGCTCTCTACACCCCGTAGTTACTGCTGTACGTTGTCTGTCAGTCACTCAGTAACTCAGTCAGTAACGGAACAGTTTTATATTGATAATAAAACATTTGGTACGACAAAGTAAAATATTTGTATTGAGATGGGAGTTTTCAAAAGGTTTACCGGATTCTGGGGGCAACCGAAGGCTGGTGCTATGACCAGACTATACAAGGTTACTTTTTATTGGACAACACAATTTTATTTTTATTGGAAAGCAACCATTATTTAATTTTTTACCTTTAAATTTATTTTATCTAGGTTTAAATTAATTTCAAAGGGTTTTTTTTTAATTTTAATTTATATATCCAAGATAACAATTTTACATTAATATAAAAACTATGTAGCTGTAACGTAAGCTTGTCGCTTATGTGTGTCAGTGGGCCGCACATTTATACAGTTTAATATTTAATATTAAAAATACAGAGAAAAATAATTAAATTAAACAAGATTATTCTTATAGTAGGCACACCGCTTACATTTTTGATAGGTAGAAGTATTCTTTAAATTTTTGCATTACTTTTGTGTTAGAAGTATATACTTTGAATACCCGACTTGGCAATTCATTTAGAAGGTTTGGAAGCATGAACTCTAACATTCTTTGACCGTATAAATTATTGGTTTTTGGTAAAGTATATTTTATGTCCTCAGACAAGATTCTTAATTTTTTGGGTCTTACTTTTATATGTAAATTGTCTATCATATTTTCTACCTATGTATTATAATATCTTGTTGGATAGCTTAAACAATGTCATTTTATTAAGATGTAATTTGCACAGTAAGTTACTAGGACTTTTTTCACAGGAGACGCATTTTAAGTGCGATGTTTTGGTTTAACTTAAGAAGAGGATAGTGCTTGAAAGACCATAACATGTGCTTCTTTAAACTTATTGAAGAGGTTTTTTCTTCATCTCATTAAATATGATAACGTCAATAGAAAGCAGTTAGATAGTGAAGATTTTTTTTTATTTCTTACAAAAACTAGCGAAAAGTGGGTGTTTCCAGTAAAATTCTAAAAAGTGAAATAACTCAAAAACGGTACATTTTAGGTAGGGAGGTTCCATAGTAAAAATGGTTTGTTTTGACCTACTAACCTACTCTAAAACCCCTCAATAGATGCGGGTCCAATAAAAAGTAACCCTGTAGACTGAATAACTGCATTAGTATAATACACTAGCCACCGCGCGTGGTTTTACCCGTGTAACTTTTGATCCCTTGGGAATTTCGGGATAAAATATAGCCTATAACCTTCCTCAAGAGTTGGGCTATCAAATGCAAAAAGAAATTTTCAAATCCCACTTGTAGTTTCTGAGATTAGCGCGTTCAAACAAACAAACAAACTCTTCAGCTTTATACATATACTAGCTTTATCCCGCAACTTCGTATGCGCTTAACTCCCTTCTCTTGGAAATTTCAGAAACAATACAACCAGACACTAACTGAAAGAACCTTTATACCAAGTATCACACCCATGCACTCAAGGAATAAGTTTTTTTCATAGAAACTAAAAATCATATATTTCCCGTGCCCGTGGGAATTTTGGGATTTTTTTCGTAGCACAACCAGTCACTCTTTGAAGAACCTTCATGCCAAGTATCACATCCGTACACTCAAGGAATAAGATTTTTCATACAAACTAAAAAGTCCAACCACTTCCCGTGGGAATTTCGGGAATTTCTTCCATAATACAAACAGACATTTATTGAGGAACCTCTATACCAAGTATCACATCCGTGCACTCAAGGGATGGGATTTTTTCATACAAACTAAAACATCATATATTTCCCGTTCCCATGGGAATTTCGGGAATTCCTTTCATAACACAACCAGACACACATTGAAAAACCTTTACGCCAAGTTTCACATCGGTGCACTCAAGGAATAAGATTTTTCATACAAACTAAAAAGTCCTATATTTCCCGTTCCCGTGGGAATTTCGGGAATTCCTTCCTTAGTGCACCCCTACATCCTCTAAAGAATGTATGTTCCAAATTTCAGCTCTCTACGCCCAGTAGTTACGGTTGTACGTTGTCTGTCAGTCACTCAGTCACTCAGTACCTCAGTCACTCAGTCAGTAACGGAACAGTTTTATATATATTGATTAGTATAGATTTCAAAGGGTCTACCTATATATTATACCTTGTTGGATAGCTTAAACAATGTACCTTATTATGATGTACATGTGTTCCTTTAACCTTATTGAAGAGGTTTTTTCTTCATCTCATTAAATCATTAATCAGTATGATAACGTCAAAAAAGCAGATAGATAGCGAAGATTTTTTTTATTTCTTACAAAAACTAGTAAAAAGTAAAATCCTAAAAAGTGAAATAACTCGAAAACGGTGCATTTTAGGTAGGGAGGTTCCATAGTAAAAATGGTTTGTTTGGACTTACTCTACAACCCTGTTGCGGGTCCAATAAAAAGTAACGCTGTAGACTGAATAACTGCATTAGTATAATACATTTACTTCCATGCTGGACTGGGAGTGAAAGAAAAACATAGAATGTACCAGCTGCTTCTCTTCCCGGGGATACTGTAAAAGTCGGTTAAGGGACAGAAGTTTTATTGGCATTTTTGTGGGCGATAGGCTGACCCAGTGTCACTGCAATAGCCTCTCGCAATCATTATAATACCTCATTAGTCAAACGTGACATCAGTTGGTCTTATAACCTCTGATGTTCTGCCTACCCCATAAGGGATACAGGCGTGAAGTTATGTATGTATGTATGTATAATACATTGTTGTTTGAAAGCGATCATCTATGCTAATATATAAAGCTGAAGAGTTTGTTTGTTTGAACGCGCTAATCTTAGAAACTACAAGTGGGATTTGAAAAATTATTTTGCATTTGATAGCCCAACTCTTGAGGAAGGTTATAGACTATATTTTATCCCGAAATTCCCACGGTATCAAAAGTTACGCGGGTAAAACCGCGCGCGGTGGCTAGTGGGTAATAAATAACGCTGCTTATTGCAGGGCTGAGGTGATTTATACTCAATTGAAATCTTAATGTATTTTTACTTTTTACCTCAGACATAATAAAATATTTCGCAGCAATGCTAAGAGACAATTTTTGAGGGATTTTCTTCCTTTTTAAAATAATAAATTCGAACTTATCGTTAAACCGATCAAACACGACATCTGAGGTATGCGAATCTACTGCGATTGTAGCAAAGAAATTTTTTTTTTTAAAGACAATCACACCAACTTCATGTCCCCAAGTAGGCATAGCTTGTGTTATGGGATACCATGTAGCGAACTAGGGGGTACCTAGAATATAAATACATAAATAGATAAACACCCAGACACGGAACATTTTTTTTTTCTAGTTCCGTGCGGGAATCGAACCCGCAACCACTGGCGTCTGAGGCAGACTGGTTTACCCCATCGCCAAAGTGGTCGTCAAGTTATCAATATCAATATCAATTATTTAAAAAAATTTAAAATATTAAGACTTTTTCATCATCTTTAAAATAACCAAAAATTATACTTTGATTTCTCTGAACAATAACTAACTATTAAAGAGAACACAAAAAAAATCTAAACATGAAAAAAAAACACAAAATCAGCTATAAGCAAATAAATGTATGTTTTGTCGTTGTATATCTTGACATATACCTAATATAATTTGTTAAATAAATAAACAAAAATAAATCTGCTTACAGATGGAGTTTACAGGATAGTGTACGAAGAGGTTGATGAGAGCGAAGTGAAGATATTCAGCTTTCCCTCCTCACAGTCCAGCAGTGGGGAAGTCGAGGAGTTCAGGTGTGGTGAATTTTCTTGAAAACAAAAATCTTTTTTTCTTAATTATTTTATGGCATGTAACATACAATTTATGAATTGGATTTAAAAAACGAATAAGAAAGGTGACCGTTAGGTTTAAAAATTTTGTTGATTTTGTATCAACAATCAAATTATATTTAATCATTATAAAATGCAAATTCAAAATTACTATAAAAATTGAGAGAAGTGTGTTTCTCGTGATTTTTCATATTACATGATATTTAATATTGTTGAATGCTGGCGCACAAAAGAAAAGGTTTTCATGCATCCCACCCCAACGCGTTTCTCCCGCATAGCTCCTTATCTCATAGCAATGTCGTAACAATAACTGCATAATGTAGATTTCACATGTTGAAAGAATTTTTGAAGTCACTTGGCAAGGAGAAAATACAAATTTATTCACCCATAAAGAAATAACAATAAAAAAACAAAGTAATACAATATTAATCGTGATAAAATCGCAGCTCAGCATAATGCCTCGACTATGGCGCTGATATTTATCTGCAACCTTTGGGAGTGAAGAGTATAAAAAGCAATACTTGGCTAAAAGTATTTTTAGTTTTTGTGCTTATCCACTACAAACAAAAAAAAACAATTAAAACTTATAAAAACATTAGTATTGAAAGTATTTTAAGTTTTTTTTCATCTAAAATACTGCTTTATTTTAAAGATCAGATAAACATAGGTATTCTCCCGACAGTTTCTCGAACCTGGTTCTCCCGCTTGCCAGACGGGTACTCTACCACAATATAACGTAAAATATACAAGTTTGCAGGCAACCTCTCGACATCAATCCCAACAACATTTCTTCTACGACTTTTTAAAATTCATAATTTAAAAAATTTAAGTTTTCCTATACGAAAAATATTTATTGTCCCTAAACTGACGTTACTCTATTTACTCTGATGCCTACCTTGCGTCACGCCACGTGCAGCGGGCGCGGGGTTGTGAGGTGACGCACAAAATACAGAGTAATAAATAACAGAGGGAGCAAAAATTTGTATGTTTTTCACTTCCTCCGTCTGGAAGTGTGCGTCTCTAGGCTCATGAAGATAATGATCGCCCGTTATCCACCAATGTCTTGGTGTTGTCTGCTACTACTTCTTCGGCTTTAAAAAAACTAAATGAAAGTAGATAGACCGATAGGAAAAAGCCGGCGGAAAAAAAACTTTTGGCACTCTTTTGTAAAAAGTGCTTATTATAGGTACAATTTGGCAGGAATACAGCTCTGCTATGACATGAACAAACAAAAAGAAGACGGCTTGTCGTGCTTGCCAATATCATGTCGCAGCCAATCTGCTTACAAAGTGATTAATGTTTAATCCCAGGCTCTTATATCATCTAAATAATCTTTGAGTCTATAGTAGTCTTTTTTGCATAATGTTTCTTTGATAGTGCTTTAAAATTTATTAAACGTTAGGGATTGAATTGACTTTGGTATTTTATTATAAATACATATTGACATTCCCATAAATGATTAGGTGCTTTTAGCCAGCCTTAATATAGCCTTGTCCTTACAGAATAGTTTTTATCATGATTATCTTTCATAGTTTTAAATTTATTACTATTCTTTTGGGTTATTTATCAAGATTTGTAAAAAGTCGTAGAACAAATGTTGCTGGGATTGATGTGGAGAGGCTTTCTTCAAGAGGTGATGCGCTAATTTAACCCTGTATACTAAGAAATTTAGATGACATTAGCCAGGAGCCGGTAGCTCAGTTGTTAGAGTACCCGGCAAGCCGGAGACCCTCGATCAAATCATGTAAATTTATTTATGGTATGGCCCACGAGAGAAAAAATAAAACGGCATTGACTAGACTTCTACCAAGTTTTACACATCGTGTGATGTTTTTGTCGTTTACGACATATTTGCGATAATTTCCATACACTTTTTTTGTGTCGTTTTTACAAAAAGGGTACATTGGTAGAGAGACGTCAATGCCCTTTTATTTTTTCTCTCGTGGGCCATACTTTAGTATATTTTTCTGACCATTACTGAAGACAGTAAAATCTAATAAAAAAAGGTATTAAATAAAGGTTAATTTGGGTTTCATTTTGTGTATTTCAGATTTCCGCGCGCGGGAACTCCAAATGCGAAATCCATATTGAAACTGGCGACGTTCAGGCTGCAGAAGGCGTCGCCGTCAACCGTCCTAGACTACTACAATGAGGGAATCACGGACAACTTGTGTAAGTGTTATGTATTTATTTTTTATACTTTTGTTCACCACAGAAAAAAGCACAGAGAAAACAATAGAATAAAAATATAGTGCAAAGGCTGGTTTTAGTGCCTATTGCGAGTTTTTTTACTTTATCGTAGACATGTGTAGTTCGCGAATGAATCCTTCAATTGGACTACTTCAGCTGCGTTTAGTTCTTCCTTCACTAGTTCCCTTTCAACCGTATCATATCTGTAGTTCGCCGCTCGCGAGAGCGATCACCGAGCCATTGCAATGCAATGAATTATAAAATTATAAGAAGTTGAGCTTTAACGGAATGCATTAGGATTCATTTTGGTATATTCCTGAGTCGTTCGACTCCTTATTACCTTATTTGGTAATAACAAAATATTACGTATCTCCACAACATAATACGCCCACTGATTTAGTAAACAACTTACCTACTGAACTAAAAGAAAGGTAAACTTTAAAAAATATTAACAAAATGAGCTTTAAAACAATGAGTTAGGGTTCATTTTTTTACATTTGAACTAGAGAAGTAAAGATGTACTGAAGTAAAAGACTTAAAAATATAAGAAATTGAGCTTTAAGACAATGTGTTAGGGATCATTTTGGTATGGTCGTATTTTCGTAAATCACTTGTCTAAGAACTAGTGAAGTAGTGAACTAAAAGATAGATATACTTCGCAGTGATCAAAAGATATGTACATATCTTTTCACTTCAGTGACACATTTTGCGCATGACTACTTTATCGTCGCGTTAACGTTAACTTCGTTTTGTATGGGATCGAAGCAGCGCCAACTAGTGATGAAAATGAAAAACCTAATTTGTAAGAACTTGATTGGTTGTTCTCGATTAACGCGATAGAAGTCATTCGAATAAAGTCGCACTAGGCCCACGTATCACTAAAAAGCAATATCTTAAATTTTTATTTTTGTCGCGTATCTTACATTTTAACTCTGCAGGGTGACTGGTGGGTCATTTTCGAAATTCCAGGTCGTGATAGTTTAAAATCATACATGAAGAGAATAAATAAACTAAAAAAATAATATATAATATAGCTTCCATGCTGGACTGGGAGCGAAAGAAAAACATAGAATGTGCCAGCTGCTTCTCTTCCCTGCCCTGTCAGTTAAGGGACGGAGGTTTTATTGTTTATTTTTTTTGCGGGCGATAATATGACCCCCTGTCACTGCAATAGTCTCTCTCCATCATAATAATACCTCCAAATTTGTGAAACGTGACATCAGATGGTTTTTATAGCCTCTGGAGTTCTGCCTACCCCATTAGGGATACAGGCGTGAAGTTATGTATGTATGTATGTATTATTTATAAGATATCCAACAGTATTATACAAAACAAAACTATTGTCTTTACAGTTCCGGATTCAGGGTCGGAGCAGACCGAAGTGACCGACATTCGATGGTACGACCTTCAGACGCCGTTGAAACAGGCGTTCCCTTGGTTCGAGTACCTGGCCCGGGTGGGGTGGACGCCCGATGGGAAGTTGTGAGTGTTCAAAGTAACATAAAATTTTAAAAATATTTATCCTTATTGTACTATCGAACCAATTAAATCATGATCCACCATAACCTCATTTTGGCAAACCGTCTAAATGCTATAGTCGGCGCGGAGAACCTTGATCCCTATGACACTGACAGTAATTTCCACAACATAACCTTGTAGTGCCGTCACCGTTACATTAGAATCGTATTGGAGGCTTCTAAAAATGGCATTTATTTATTTTACGTAGCTATATTTCAATAAAATAATATTCCGTTGGAATTATAACAATTCATTACATTTGCAAGAGAGTATTTATTGAATCATACCTTACGAAGTAACTTTTGCACAACGAAAACGTAAAGTGTGATTGAGATTGAGATCATTTCTTGCAAATGTTATGAATTGTTATAATTCCAACGGAATATCATTATATTGGAATATAGCTACGTAAAATAAATAAATGCCATTTTTAGAAGCCTCCAATACGATTCTAATGTAACGGTGACGGCACTACAAGGTTATGTTGTGGAAATTACTGTCAGTGTCATAGGGATCAAGGTTCGCCGCGCCGGGTATAGTAGGTCGAAACCCTTGAAGATACGTTTCCTTGGTGACGTACTTGTTATCATTTCATTCGACACTGACATTTCCTGAGTACAGAATTCGTACAGTATCTAAAATGTCATAAGTGCATTATACGCGATAGACCTTACAAGTTTGACAGTTTCAAACGAATTATCAGCAAAATAATGGGTCATCATGATTCAGTTGGTTCGCTAGTACACAGCAAAAAATCCACAAAAATATAGTTACCAAGAAAGAGAAAACTAAATGTTAAAAGGATGCCCTTATCGCTAGAAAGCGATTTTTAACTGACAGCCCAAAATAAAATATTTAAAAAATATATTTAAGGTTGAATAAGTAAAAAAAAATCGTTCGCTTTAGCAGTATAAGACATACAATGAATAAACGCCAAAATTACAATATAAGTTTTGAAAACGAATCAAAAGTAGAATTTAAAGTCGACCGAGAAAAAAAATCAATGGCATTATACTGACTGAGTAGAGTACGTTTTTAACCGACTTCCTAAACGAGGAGGTTACATACAACTCATCTATATGTTTTTCACGCAATTATTTTGTCGATCATGAATTTGGTGGAATATATATTAGAGGTGGTTCCAAAAACAATTCGAAAAATTTGCCCGATGGGAAGTTATGAGTTTTTATGATAACTACAACCTAATGAACGTCAAATGAAATGAAATGAATAATTTTTTGAAATGAAAAATTTTATTCATCATAAGACCCTCGAATGTTCGCTTAATGACGTCGCAATTTTGTACTTCGGCTTCAACAAGGTGTTGATAGTTATTGAATAAGATATTACAGTAGACCAAGAGACAAAAAAAAAACCGGCGGAAAAAAACTCTTGGCACTCTTTTTCAGTCAGAATTATCAAATTAATACAAATAGGTTCGTATGTACAAATTGATTCTGACATGAAAAAAACAAACACAAGACAGCTAATTGTGAGAGCCAATGTCATGCCACAACCAAATTGCTTACATAGCAGATGCAATGAGGTATGGATGCACAATACGAATATGACAATACTCTGGGTATTCAAACAAAAATGGAAAATGTCAAAACATCATTACAACATCGCGCGAAGTCGTCGTGGTCTCGTGGTTACTGTGTGTATCATACGAACGGTATCGCGGGTTAAGCAACGTTCGGCGCGGTCGGTACTTGGATTCATAATTTTCTCACGGCGACTTCCGTGCTTCGGAGGGCACGTTAAGCAGTCGGTCCCGGGTGCTGTATACTTGTATACAGTAGTCGTTAGGGTTTGTCAGACGCCATTTCGGTGCCCTGAAACATTCTGACATCCACCACCCAGCACTGGGCCAGCTTGGTGGATTATGGCCTATACTTCCTCTTCACCCAGAAGAGACTCATGCCCTGCAGTGGGCTCATTACAAAGAGTTGTGCTGATGATGAACATCAATTATTACGATTATGACACCTATACATTTGCAGTAAGTTTGATCGCGTATTCTTACGATTGAAAATCGCGCGAACTCGCGGTTTTCGCGTTGTCGCATTCAATTAGGACGATGTCTGAATCGCGCACCCTTATCGAGTTCTGATTACGACACCAATGCCATATCCGTACAGGTTGACTGGTGGGTCACTTTCGAAATTCGAGGACGTGAAAGTTTGAGATCATATAGATATCAAACATGCTTTATGTACCAGATTTTTCTTATTTCTTGGCCTACTTCTTTACAATAGAGTTAATGCAAAACTAAATATGTAATCTCTGTGTTTAAATGAAACGAAAAAAATTGTTCAACAGGCGTTACAAAACATGTCTTATGAAGACACAGAACAATTGTTAGCAGTAATAAGTTAGTTTAAAATTCATAAATTGCATTATTCAATTAGAAAATATTTTTGCCTGACGTTAGTTTTATAACCACTGATTAAGGATTCCTTTTTTGCTTTTCTTTTTTACTCATCCTTATTATTCAAAAGATATAGTATACATAAGCATTTATTTTAAGTTTTATTTTTATTTTGTATACACTCAGTAGCCTCTTTCGCCTGAAAAACAGGGACATAATTGTATTCCTTAATATGATATTTTGAGGTTAAGATTGTAAAAATGTGCAGATTATTAAAATAAATAAATGTTTATGTTTATGTTTAAAAAATACATGAAGAGAAACATAAATAATAAATAAAATAGCTGCAGACAGCTTCACGAACGGTCGTCGACCTAGTTAAACTCTTTATTTATTTATAGAGAATTCTAGCGATAAATTAAGTACCTACTTTTATTACTTAATTATGATCAGAATCGAGTACAGAGTGCTCTCCTTCAATATCTAAAATTTGTCACCAGTCACCCTGTATATCTGAAATCAGATTTCCTACTTTCGTAAAATGGGTTGTCTGGACAAATAGCTTAGTGTTTGATTCTAAAGCCGCTACAATTAATTTTGATTTACAATAAACTGTATTTATTGTTGTTCAGTTTTTAAAAAGCAACAAGCCCCACAATCTGGCCAATCGGTCGGGTATTAGGAAAGGAGAGAAAGATACTGGTGAACAAATATTATTTTATTCTTAATGGTTAATGGATTGTCTTGTTGGAAGGGGCCGGCCTAGGCGAACGTATGCCCATCAAATTGGCGACATTTTGAAAAAGGGTTCCTTATTATTTTTGTAGATGAAAAAAACTCTGTACGAAAAAATGCGTCTACGTTAATTAAAAACCTTAGGCCTTGCCATAGAAAAAAATAAAATGCCAAGCGTCCGAATTTCAGGTGTCGCGTAATTGACTCGGTTGACCTTGCTGCGACGAGTTGAATATTTAAAATCTAAATAATACTGTTTTTATTATATTTCTGTGCAAGTCTTATATATCAAAAGAATCCTTAAGATTTCATCTTTTCGTATTTTAATAAGTGATTTTAATCTAAAGTCTGTAAAAATGTCTTATGTGATTAATTCGACTCGCGAAAGCTTCGCCTATGTATGTCAGTTTTAAATTAATCAACTTTTAAATCCATTGCACATTAATTTAAAAAGTTGAAATTAATAAGATTCTGCATTTCATTAGCTTTCGGAAGGCAGTTTTGATTCTAATATAGGCAAAGTTCTCTTTCCCTAGTAAGCGTTTTAGTCGAACTAGTCGCGGCTGAAACATAAAAAATCGCTGCTCGCGGGGTCGGGACGTGCAACGCTATTATCGCCGCATCACACTTACACATTTTTATTTTTACTGCTTTTTTATGTATTCTTTGTTTTTTATTCATTTTTATTCGGAAAGTTAAGATTTGTACCCTTTATTTACATTAAATAATATACTATCTATCAAAATAACTACATGTCTTTAATAATTCCTCATTTTCAAACATAGATTTAAAATTAAAATTAATGCAAGTATCCTCTTGCTATGTATCTATATTATCGTTAATATACACAAACCTACTTAAAATAGTTCCAATGCATTCAAAGCAATTACTTTCTTCATATAATTGTACTAATTATTTGCAAAAACTACAGTACAAAATTTAAAACTTGAAAAAATTGCTACGCGCGAGGCGGCACCCAAAGGTACATAAATAGTATATCATCTAGATCGGTGTGCAAGGTACAATAGCTGACGTAAGCAACAGCCCTTCGGTTTCAGTCAGTTTCAAAAAATAACACTTTATGTGTTTTCTCCCATACAAAAAAATATCTAACATTTATTTTCTCCTTCGGGGAGCTGTCCATACCCTCCATATTAAAAATGTATACCAAGGGAGGCGTACTAAAGACATTTATATTTTTATTTTTCTAATTTGTGACATTAACTTTCTATGAGTATGGAGCCCCAAATACGAGCCACCGTGCGTCAGCTGGAAGTTTGAGTGGCTATTAATGACAATTGAACATTTAGAAACGTAGTAGATTTATGAAAGAGGTTTACAGAGCAAGAATGGTAGTGAAAACGACCCTGTATGTGTGTATGAATTAATTAATTACTAAATTAAAGTAATCCTCACCATTTGTCCACAGCGTCTGGGCACAACTATTAGACCGTCTCCAACAAAGGCTGTCCCTGGTTCTGATCCCGTTGGAGCAGTTCTGCGTTCCTTCGAGATACAAACACGACCTCGCGCCCAACCAGGACGTTTCCGCGGGATGCTGTGACGGCCGGAGCAAACAGCTGATGGTGAGTGATGCTCAGTGATGCTGAGTGATGCTTAGTGATGCTCAGTGATACAAATACGATCTCGCGCGTTAGGCGGAGCAAGTTGCTGATGGTGAGTGATGCTGAGTGATGTTGAGTAACGAGATACAAGCACGACCTCTCGCTCAACCAGGAAGTTCAAGTGGGATGCTGTAACAGCCGGAGCAAGCCGTAGCCTGTATCCCTAATGGGGTAGGCAGAACACCAGACGCTATAAAAACCATCTGATGTCACTATTGACAAATTTGGAGGTATTTTTATGATAGAGAGAGACGATAGCAGTGACAGGGGGTCAGCCTGTCGCCTGCAAAATCGCCAATAAATCCTCCGTCCCTTAACTGACTTTTACAGTTTGCCCGGGAAGAGAAGCAGCTGGCACATTCCATGTTTTTCTTTCGCTCCCAGTCCAGCATGGACGTATTTTCGATACAAAAAAGGTATCCAGTAAAACGGATCATGTGTGAACGGGCTGTAACTCGTTTAAGGGTCAATATACAGGGTTGTATTTTACACAGATACTACGATGCGGCATTTCATTGATGATTAACGAAGTAGTACCTACTACAAAAAGTGTTGTAGCGCGAGGTCGTCTTAATTTTTATGATATTCATTCATTGTTTAGTGTTAGCATGCTTTGCTTAATATGTAGCGAATATACGACCGGCTGAGTATCTTTGCGATTGTCATGCTTCGAAGGGCACGTTAAGCAGTCGGCCCCGGGTGCTGTATACTTGTACACAGTTTTGTCATTTTCATTTTCGGCGCCCTGAAAATTCTGATATCCACCAACCAGCACCCCGCCAGTGTGGTTGATTAGGACCTAAACTTCCTCGATACCCAAGGAAGAGACTCATAGCCCTTCAGTGCGCTCATTACACAGAGTTGTGATGATGAGCGTGTTTTAATAATATTTCTTTCTCTTTCCAGCCCATACAGATTCTTCTTACAGAAACGGCGCCGGACGCCTGGATAAACGTCCACGATATCCTACACTTTCTCCCGTCTGAACCGGGCCTTATAAGGCTGCTTTGGGCTTCGGAAGAGACTGGCCATCTTCATCTGTATAATGTTTGCTGTAGGTTGCAGAGTACAGGTTGGTTTTTTATTTATTTATCATACGATTTTCAAAAGTAATTCGTTTTCATATCCAATAGATGCATTAAAGAGACTTCTTAAACGTAAAAATTACAAAATTCAAAATATTTGTTAAAATCGGCAGATAAAAGTTCGTTTAAGTATTTATAGTTTTACCCGCTTGTCACTTAGTGACTTGTACCTGTCACCTGCAATACATACTACTATACCTTAATAATACTATGCCTATGCCAATAATTCAATGCAGTAAACTGACAGGTCGAAATGTCAAACAGAAAAATAATAACTGAAAAAATGTGATAAATATAAATTACCCGACCGGGACACGAACCTGGGACCTCTCATTTGCCGGACGAGTGCTCTTCCACTGAGCTACCGGGGCCTGGCGGTACGCCTCGAATTTACTTAACACATTTTTGTTTTTACGTTATATTGCTAACATAGCTCCATCTAATGGTATAGCTTTGCAGCTAAGACCACCCGAGACCAATTTCTTTTCAGAAATTGTGAATCCCAGTTAAAGTGAAGGATTGGGATGTTTAATAATGTTTTTAAGTTTTTGCATTTATAATGCTCAATTATTCTTAAATAACTGAAAAAATGTGATAAATAAAAAAAAATAGCCGACCGATTTTTATTATAATGATACCAGTTAAAATCTTCGTTGTGTGGTACTGAATGAGAATGATTGAAATTGAATGGTTCTTTTTCATTCGTTTAGCATAAAATTTTAACGTAATGCATGAATACGTGAATTTGAGGCGTGTACTTTATCTTCACATAAACCGCATCCCTATTTTTTCTTCCCTAAAGTGGGCACACTGGAACTGTCATTTTACTGCATTATATTAGGGTATAAATATATTTTCATACAATTTTTTTATCATATTTTTATTTATTTAATAATTTATGTACACACATAGAAACTTAATTAAAGAAACATATAAATTAAAAAAAAAATGTACAAAGGCAAAGCTTATTTCTATAAGAAATTTCTACCAGCAAGCCTGAGGCTGGAAAATGAGATTAAAAAGAACAAATTAAGTGCGTACAACTTACTTACAATTAAATTTATATATATAACATACACTACATACTAAATACATACATGCGATTAAGTATATAAATACATAAAATATTTATCTATGTACTGTTGTTGAAATATTATCAATGAACGATTTTTCATTACATTCCAGCAACAATAGACATAGCAGAAGACGAGGCGCCGGCCGTGGGTCCCAACATAGTGAGCAAAGAAGCGCTCACTGCGGGCGAATGGGAAATTATGCCGAGGAAGATATGGGTGAGCTTTATTTATTTATTACGAAAACCAACTGCATATTTAACCAATATTTTACAAAACATTAAAACAATTATGTGGGAAATGACAGTGTAGTTTGTGTAGTGTAACTGTTCGTGTAGTTAGGGTCTCGTATGGTAAGTTGGTGCGCAGTAGGAAATCTTGGCGACCAGATTGGGGCAATCGATCCGACAATGAAAACTGTCGAACAGAAGGCACATATCCAGCATCATACGCCTATGTTTTAATGAAAAGAGAATGCAACGATTGCGGAAGATTAGTATACAACGTGTAACATAATGAAGAGATAATTCTTAAGGGTATTGTATGTTTGGTGATGTAGTTTAAACAGTAACAGTAACATAAATTTGTTATCGTTACGGTTTGGCCGAAAAACAAGTTCAAAGTTTAGAACAAAATGTCTAACCCTTAAAACAGATGTTAGCTTTTGATAAAATAAAGTAATGGGCAACTAAGATAGATACCACAAAGTTCAGCCGGTGCGGGAAAGGTCATAAGGTCACTGACCACGGCACAAGTCTTGTTTTAGCTTATTAGGTTGACTAGGTTGTCAAAATATTTTGTTGTTAAGTAATTTAATAAATTTGTAAGAAAGACTATACCAGCACTGATCATGCTAATTCTTTTACTGTATATTCTACGTATGGTATAGAAGCTAACCCTTAAGTTTTATCTCTCCATTTTGTTACACGTTGTAGACTTGTAGAAATATTTTTAGATGATATGCGTTACTTCAAAATCTTATTGATGTTGCCCTAATAGATTTGTTCTATACTCCATTCAAATGTTTAGAAATATTGAATCAGTTGGTAAAAAAAGGAGTTTTGGCGCCAACACTTATGTATGGTAGTGAATCTTAGGTGTAGCAGAAAAGACATGAAAGCAGGATTAATGCTGTGGAGATGAGAGCGTTGAGAAGCATGTGTGGAGTGAAATTGAGTGATAGGGTGCGCAACAGTGAAATAAGAAAGAGATGCGGATTGAAAGAGGATGTAGTGACTAAGATTGGAAAGGGTATGCTACGTTGGTATGGGCATTTGGAAAAGATGAGTCAAAGTAGATTAACTAAAGAGGTGTACAGAACAATAATGGATGGTGTTGTTGGAAGGGGCCGGCCTAGGCGAACGTATGCCGATCAAATTGGCGACATTTTGAAAAAGTACCCGTTACCGGCGATTATGTATGAAAAGTTTGATGAACGTGGAAGAAGCGAAAGAGGTATGTCTGGATCGCAGCAATTGGTGTTCCCTTGT
The DNA here is from genome assembly GCA_944452665.1 of Stenoptilia bipunctidactyla. Lineage (NCBI taxonomy): Eukaryota > Metazoa > Arthropoda > Insecta > Lepidoptera > Pterophoridae > Stenoptilia > Stenoptilia bipunctidactyla. The sequence goes on along the minus strand of OX101747.1, from coordinate 15,640,492 downwards.
CTCTGCCTACCGAGACGGGCGTGAGGTTATGTGTGTATGTATGTTGGTAAAAAAATTGATTGATTAAGATTGATTCAGTAGTAGCAAACACGTACAGTTTGTAGCGTCAGCATTTTACCTCATAGGCAATTATTACATTCAGTAGCATTACAGCAATAGTATCAACCGGTCATTAACCTACTTTATATAATTTCGTTCGCATCCACACTTTATCATTTAATATCAAATAGTTTAAGTTGTTTATGTCAAAAGGGTTTGCGAACCGAACAAGTAGTTTCAATCCTTGTTGACTGAACGTTGCATTCCATTGAAGTTTTTTTTTATTACAATCAATAAAGTTATTTACGGTTATTAATAAGAACAGTTTACTTTATAATTTTTGAATAATTTTATTTAAATACTTTTATTTACTATTATTTTGTGCCAGTTTGTATTTTCAACCGACTTCCAAAAAGGAGGAGGTTCTCAATTTCGTCTGTATGTTTTTTTTGTGTCTTTGTTACACGATATTTCAGACAATTGTGAATCGATTTTAAAAATTCTCAATTCATATGATAGAAGATACTTCATAGTTGGTCCCATATAAATTTCATGGAAATCGGTTGTGTACTTCATTGAAAATTTCAAATTTTTGAAACAATATGTATGATTTCGGAAAACGTTTACGTGGATGACATTATTAGTCGGCCAAAGTATTGACGTGAAGTCGGTTTTTTTAATGCTCTGCATTCGTTGATTATGTTAATTCTAAGTAGGTAGTTTGTGCGACATGAAATATGGGAGAGAAAAAGTATAATCTCGTGTTCATGTGCCGTCATCTTCTATTTCATCTCCAGTTACCCTGAAGTGAGATTCAGATCAAACTCGGAATTTGTCACCGTTTTAAAAAATTTAACATAACAAAGCCTTTGACCCCATCCCCTGTCCCTTGTCACAAAAATTCACTCTCTGGTGACTCCGTCCCTCCCTTCAACTTGTGTTGTAATGTATGTATTTTCACCCTTTATAGCGAAAATATTTTGGTACAGCCATGGCCAAAATCGGCCGGAATTATAGTACAGATGTACCTTTAGTCGACGTGAAAAATGGAGGCATAGTTTACTCGTTAGTTCGAAACAAAGTTCTAAGACAGAGAGGTCGTAGTAAAATAATGATTTATCGATTTGAATTTTACATACATACATACATAACGCCTGTATCCCGTATGGGGTAGGCAGAACACCAGAGGTTACAAGACCATCTGATGTCACGTTTGACAAATTTGGAAGCATTATAATAGTGGAGAGAGACTATTGCAGTGACAGGGGGTCAGCCTATCGCCCACAAAAAAGCCTCCCATAACACCTCGGTCCCTTAACTGACTTTTACAGTATGCCCGGGAAGAGAAGCAGCTGGCACATTCTATGTTTTTCTTTCGCTCCCAGTCCAGCATAGAAGCAATTTTAAACGCTTGTAAATCAAAGTGAGAGCTAAATAAAAGTGTATGTGAGTCAATGGTCGTGCAGGCAATTATAACCTTTATTGCAATGTACTATAGAACCAACTGAGTCATGCATGATCCATTTTGCTGATAATTCGTTTAAAACTGTCAAACTTATTCTCAGTAAATAAATGTCAGTGTCGAATGTAATGACAACAAGTTCGTCACCAAGGAAACCTATCTTCAAGCGAATTTCGACCTACTAGCATTTAGACGGCTTGCCAAAATGAGCTTATGGTGGGTGGATCATGATTCAATTGGTTCGATAATACCACAATGGCTACATTTGAATTCGAACCTTTCTAAAGCTTCCATGCTGGACTGGGAGCGAAAGAAAAACATAGAATGTATCCCGGGCATACTGTAAAGATCAGTTAAGGGACAGATTTGCGTTTTTGTGGGCGATAGGTTGACCTCTTGTCACTGCAATTTTCTCTATTCATCATTATAATGCCTCCAAATTTTTCAAACTTGACATCCGATGGTTTTATAACCTCAAGTATTCTGCCTACCCTATAAATAAGGGATACAGGCGTGATGTTTTGTATGTATGTAATATAACTTATTAGGTATTCTTTAAAATGTATTCTTCTATGACACAGATCTAGGTTAAATCAATGTTTGTGCAAGTATCTAAAAGACCCTTTTCAACAGGTAGACCTGCCCAACAAGCTGGTGTATTTCGTGGGTCTGCGCGAGACGCCACTAGAGAGGCACCTGTATTGCGGCCCGCTGAGCCCCGCGCGGCCGCACGCCAACAAACTGCTCACCGAAGTGGGCAGCTCCGCCACTGTGGACATGGACGAGGTGAGGCGCGCGGATAGATGGCGCTGCGGGTAGATTAAAGCGCGCATGTGGAGTTCGGAAACGAAATGGTAGGGTTCAGGGAAAGGGTCATATGTTGTTAGGCGAGAATGTTGGTTCAATCTAGGTGATTTCTCAAGTTGAGTTATATTGTGAATATTGGTTCTCTCTCTCTAGATGTCTTTTAAAGGTAAGTTCTGCATTAAATAATTAGTTCATTCGTGCTGGCTAGGTGGTACTCCTTAAGGTGACTTTTGAGGCGTAGGGTATGAATGAGTATGTTAATTCTTTCTAGGTGGCTCCCTAAAGTATGTTCTTCTGCTGTGTACCTATGTATAATAAATAGGTAGGTTTCTCCTGAATGTGAATTAGTTATGAATGAACTTAGCTAGACCTGCTATACAAGGTGGTATACTTCTGGCATACCAGTTTGTATGGCAGGGTCTCCGCGAGAGAGGCACGCCAACAAACTGCTCACTGAAGTGGGCAGCTCCGCCACTGTGGACATGGACGAGGTGAGGCGCGCGGATAGATGGCGCTGCGGGTAGATTAAAGCGCGCATGTGGAGTTCGGAAACGAAATAGTAGGGTTCAGGAAAAGGGTCATACATATCATATGTTGATAGGCGAGAATGTTGGTTCAATATTCAGACTTCACAAGGTGAGTTTTATTGTGAATATTGGTTCTCTCTATATGTCTTTTAAAGGTAAGTTCTACATTAAATAATTAGTTCATTCATGCTGGCTAGGTGGTACTCCTTAAGGTGACTTTTAAGGCGTAGGGTATGAGTAGGTATGTTAATTCTTTCTAGGTGGCTCCCGAAACTATGTTCACCTGCTGTGTACCTATGTATAATAAATAGGTAGGTTTCTCCTGAATGTGAATTAGTTATGAATGAACTTAGTTAGACCTGCTATACAAGGCGGTATACTTCTGGCATACCAGTTTGTATGGCAGGTCTCCGCGAGAGACTGCTAGAGAGGCACGCCAACAAACTGCTCACCGAAGTGGGCAGCTCCGCCACCGAGGACATGGACGAGGTGAGGCGCGCGGATAGATGGCGCTGCGGGTAGATTAAAGCGCGCATGTGGGGTTCGGAAACGAAATGGTAGGGTTCAGAGAAAGGGTCATAATGTTGTTACCCGGGCGCCACACATTTGTCGAAACATTTGGTCAAACATTTGTTCAAACATTTGAAGCTAAGTCTGGCGCCGGCCTACATATGCAAAGTCCAGCGCCACACATTTGTGCAAACATTTGTTCAAACATTTGAAGCTAAGTCTGGCGCCGGCCTTAGGCGAGAATGTTGGTTCAATCTTCAGACTTCTCAAGGTGAGTTGTGTTGTGAATATTGGTTCTCTCTAGGTGACTTTTAAAGGTAAGTTCTGCATTAAATAATTAGTTCATTCATGCTGGTTAGGTGGTACTCCTTAAGGTGACTTTTAAGGCGTAGGGTATGAATGAGTATGTTAATTCTTTCTAGGTGGCTCCCGAAAGTATGTTCTTCTGCGGTGTACCTATGTATAATAAATAGGTAGGTTTCTCCTGAATGTGAATTAGTTATGAATGAACTTAGTTAGACCTTGGTATACTTCTGGCATACCAGTTTGTATGGCAGGGTCTCCGCGAGAGACTGCTAGAGAGGCACGCCAACAAGCTGCTCACTGAAGTGGGCAGCTCCGCTACCGTGGACATGGACGAGGTGAGGCGCGCGGATAGATGGCGCTGCGGGTAGATTAAAGCGCGCATGTGGAGTTGGAAAACGAAATGGTAGGGTTCAGGGAAAGGGTCATATGTTGTTAGGCGAGAATGTTGGTTCAATGTAGGTGACTTCTCAAGGTGAGTTGTATTGTGAATATTGGTTCTCTCTAGGTGTTTATTTAAGGTGACTTTTAAGGCGTAGCGTTTGAGTATGTTAATTCTTTCTAGGTGGCTCCTGAAAGTATGTTCACGTGCTGTGTACCTATGTATAATAAATAGGTAGGTTTCTCCTGAATGTGAATTAGTTATGAATAAACTTAGTTAGACCTGCTATACAAGGTGGTATACTTCTGGCATACCAGTTTGTATGGCAGGGTCTCCGCGAGAGACTGCTAGAGAGGCACGCCAACAGACTGCTCACTGAAGTGGGCAGCTCCGCTACTGTGGACATGGACGAGGTGGGGCGGCGCGCGGATAGATGGCGCTGCGGGTAGATTAAAGCGCGCATGTGGGGTTCGGAAACGAAATGGTAGGGTTCAGGGAAAGGGTCATATCGAACCTTCGGTAAGACAAGGGCATAACTTCCAAATTTTGTGAAATGAGTTAAATATGCCAAAAGGTATATAAATAGTAGTCCATCGCTGGACACTGGACAGACAAAGACACCCATTAATTTTTACATTTACTCTAGATAACGTAAATGCCCTTGTCGAAAAATTAGATTTTTTGATAATTCTGGCGCGACATGTACGCAAATGTCAGTTGCGCCCGTGAAACGTGATTTAATAGTCTTCTGGAGAGTCAAAGTCATTAAGGCAAATACGCCTCTTCTATTTCTTAATAATCATTGGACGTTACTGTAGAAGTCAAATGAGTGAAAACTGATATATACAGTGAGAAATTTGACATTGATTGCACAAAATAACTTAAAATGACTCTCCTGTAACATTATAAAAATCGATAAACGCTGGACGTAAAACCCGGGGTAGGCTTGGTTCTAACAGTGGAAGATTCTCGAATACAAATATCATATTCTTCTTCCAACGGATCAGGGATAAAACTGAGAAGCTCGTGATCGTCATCACAAGTCTTTGTATTGAGTCCACTGCTGGGCCAACCATACTGTTTTTAACAGTATTATACTGTTTTTCACTACATTATACTGTTTACTGTTGAAAAATACAAAATACTGTTTTCAGCATACAAAGTTAAACACTTTATATGCTAGACTTTACTTAATAATTTGTGCAAGAAGTTCTAAAAATATGTGTTTAAAACATTTAATAAATTGAATACTGTTTATTTTTCCCATATACTGTTTGATATTCTTTTCAAACTCAAATATACTTTATTTCTAGAAAAAAAGTTGGCAACCCTAGCTATGAGTCTCTCCCCTGTTACTCAAAGCCCCTATTTTGACTTACTAATTATTTTTGCGTAGTTGAAAAATTCTCCTTCGGTGATTTCGATTTAAAACTTAAATAATTAATTTTAGAATAGAATAGAAGAACATTTATTGACGGACACAACACATAAAAATAATTGGAACATAGAAATGGAAATACACATAAAAGACAATTTTAACACAATCACAAAGCACACAGGTAGATAAGGTTCGATGACCGGCTGGTGTAGCGGTAACATACATTGCCTTCTATGATAGAGGTCCTGGGTTCGAATCCCGGCGGCGGCGGATGTTTGTATGATGAACGCAGATATTAGTCGTCAAGTCATGGATGTTTATATGTTTATTTAAGTTTATTATAATAAAAAATATGTATTTATTCAATATGTGTGTTTATATATTTCTTAAGTATATCAGTTATCTAGTATCCATAACACAAGTTCTTTAAGAAACTTAATTTGGGCTAGATAATGTTGTGTGAGTGTCAGAAATATATAAAAAAAAAAATACAAAGACAAAAAAAAAAATATAAAAGAATTTGATACAGCATTTTAATATGGTATTTTCTATTCCAGGACTGCACTATAGCAGTGATAACGACATCTAACATCAGCAGTCCGCCCGTGACGAGGGTGTACCGCGTCAGCGAGCATCTCATCCTGCAAGGATTCCTGTCCGAACGCCCTCATTCGGGTAAGTTGTATATCTATTATATTATCTACTAGCTGCTGCCCGCGACGTCGTCTGCGTGAACGCTATGCAGCACCAAACGCACCTACGATTATAACACTGCTAGCGTGATAATATGTAGCCTATATGTTGACCCGACTTCTTAACTATCTTCATGCCAAATTTGAAGTAAATCCATGCAGTACTTTTTGAGTTTATCCCGGAAAGACAAACAGACAAAAATTCTAAAAGCTATATTTTTTGTTTCTGTTTCGATTGTAGATCATACCCCAAGTATTCTTTTAAAAAAATATTCAATGTACAGTTTTGACTTTCCTACCATTTTATTATATGTATAGATTCCCGGGCTGCACTTCCAGGGCTGGATTATTCACCGGCACGACTCTACTACACTACAAAACATCTTGTAGTGCTAAGTCGTAGTATTATCCAAGTTTTGGGAAGGGTGACGTTGGTTAAATAAAACTTGAGTGAAACTACTGAGTCTATATTTTATAGTTCATATATCACAATCGTTTAACACACATAAAGTAGATACAATTAGTCCTTATCATTACGTAGTGTTAAGGGAACCTGGTTAGGCGGTGCTCCGCAGACGACTGGCGGCTATACCGCTCGATACATTCGTTTAGGGTTTGCTGACTTTGCTTACAATGTATGACCGCTACACAAGAAACACCGCGTCGTAGTAGCTATGTTAACAATGGTGGGTCGGCGTTGTGATGCTCTCTGCAAGGATTCCTGTCCGAACGCCCTCATTCGGGTAAGTTAATGGACTTGCTGGTCATTTTGATAAAAACAGACGACCGGCTGGTGTAGCGGTAACGTACATTGCCTTCTATGTCAGAGGTCCTGGGTTCGAATCCCGGCGGCGGCGGATATTTGTGTGATGAACACAGATATTAGTCGTCAAGTCATGGATGTTAATATGTTTATTTTAGTTTATTCTAATAAAAAATATGTATTTATTCAATACTAGCTGTTGCCCGCGACTTCGTCCGCGTGAATACCGGTTATGGGAGTTGGATAAATAATATTATAATATCGTCCTTAAAGTTCAAAGTCAAAATCGATTCAGTTCTTTAGCTGTGAAAGCGTTACTGATAGATAAACAGAAAGAGTTATTTCAAAAACTGTTACAACAAAGCTGTCATTCGCAGTTTCACCTAGGTTTTGTGAAAAAGACCTACAAAAAATAAAATAGAAAAAGTAACCTACAAAACGTATATACCAAACAGGAATACCCTACGAAAGGCACACTGGGTAAAAGTTAGGCTGCAACCTGGACGGCAGCGACAGTGAGAGCGACAGCGGCGCGGGCAGCGACGCGACGACGCGGGGAATCTGCGGGGCTAGCATGCTACCGTCGACAATGATAAATCGGGCCTTTTATTGATATTTTCTTAGAATATGGTATTTAGAGTTAGTAATTTATTAAGACTAAGACATATTTGGTTCTGTAGTCTTAATCATGGTATCAAATCGAGTAATTCTATCTATTATGGTGCGCATATTATTAGCTTACTCTAGCCACCGCGCGCGGTTTTACCCGCGTAACTTTTGATCCCGTGGGAATTTCGGGATAAAATATAACCTTTCCTCAAGAGTTGGGGTATCAAATGCAAAAATAGTTTTTCAAATCCCACTTGTAGTTTCTGAGATTAGCGCGTTCAAACAAACAATAAAACAAACTCTTCAGCTTTATATATTAGTATAGGTAATAGGATAAAATAACAAAATTATATTGATCTTGTCGATTCGACTATTTATCGATGGTTGCTAGCCCTGCTAGGCCGTTCTCGAAGCCAGCGGGCGCTCGAGCGATTTGTCGCGGTTTCATACAAACTCAATACTTTCTATCGTGTCGCAGAAATCGCTGCTCGCGTCGCTACCCGCGCCGCTGTCGCTCTCGCTGTCGCTGTCGCTGCCGTCCAGTTTGCAGCCTTTGTATATATGTATAAGATTATTATTGTATGTATAAGAGTAGGTTTATATGTAGGTAGGTTTATTACATAGATGGTGCCCGCGACTTCGTCTGCATTGAATTAGTATTTCGAATAGGTTATTTTCTTCTCCAAGGTCCTATCCAAAAAATTAACATGAAGAATCATCCCCCATATAATATGTAGGTATAACTCCTAACCAATACATTACAAAGGCACATTCTAGGTAAAGCTATATTACTGTAAAGTTTCATAAAAATCCATTCGGTAGTTTTTGCGTGAAAGAGTAGCAAAAATCCATCCGTCTAGCCATTATCAGTGTATAATATGTTTAGTAACCTATATGTTTGGCTGTTTTTCACGGTCAAACTGCTTAGTCAATTTTAATGTAATTTGGTATGGTAGTTCATAAAGTCCTGTGTTGAGTTTTGACACTTACACCACTTTTTATTCTGAAGAATTCTACGGGTTCTGACTTCCAAGAGGCAGAAACGATCAATAAAGAAAACCTAAACGATATTGAGTTCTATTATTTTACGTTTAACTTTTTTACAATATATCCCTGTATGTACACTACCTACATTAAATCTAGCAAGAAGCTTTATTTATTAATGATTTAGCCCTATCAACATAGTAAACTTTTAAACTACATACCAACCATCTTTCGGATTTATTATAATATTATATGTCAGCCACAGATGTCAGCAGAATAGAACAACAAACAGACAGACACAAAAAGACATTTTTTTCTTTCAAATTCTTTTTTTTTTTTCATTTCTAATAACCTTTGGTACATACATATTTTTTTTGTAAAAATATTTCATGTTCACACTTTATTGTTTACTGTTTTATACATACATATGTATGTAAAGATAGATGCATGGTAAAGATTGATACAAAATAAAAAAATATATAATAAAAAAAAATTACGCGAGCAGAATCGAACCCACGACCTTAGACTCATGGTCTACGCGCAACTGAGCTATGAGTTATTCTGATCTGTATGCCGAACATCTCCACTATATTCTAGTAAGTTTTAGGCATAACTTTTAAAAATCTATTACAATTTTTTTAGATCCTAGATTTTTTTTATGTCTGCAGAATCTGCTCATCATCCTGGACAACTTTTGTTAAGGCATCATATCTATATTTCTTACGGTTTTGATGATCCCTTAAGGGTTCTGCATCAGGTGTTCCAGTAACCGAAACAAAATATACCCTATATGTTGCCCCGGCTTCACAGCTATACATCAAAAAAAGTTTCATTCAAATCCGTCCAGCGGTTCCAGAGATTAGCGTGTGCAAACAGACAAACTTACAAACAAACAGACAAATTTTTTTTTTCAGATTCTTACTCTTTTTTCATTTCTTTATAACCCTAGATAATTATTTTTGTAAAAATATTAAATGTACAGACACGTTTTTTTTACTGTTTTATTATATGTATTGATAATGATTTTTTTCTTTAAATTCATACTTTTTTTTTTCATTTCTTAATAACCTTAGGTACATATTTTTTTTGTAAAAATATTTCAGGTTCACACGTTATTGTTTACTGTTTTATATATACATATGTATGTAAAGATAGATGCATGGTAAAGATTGATACAAAATAAAAAAATATATAATAAAAAAAAATTACGCGAGCAGGATCGAACCCACGACCTTAGACTCATGGTCGGTCTACGCGCAACTGAGCTATGAGTACTTCTGATCTGTATGCCGAACATCTCCACTATATTCTAGTAAGTTTTAGGCATAAATTTTAAAAATCTTTTACAATTTTTTTAGATCCTAGATTTTTTTATGTCTGCAGAATCTGCTCATCATCCTGGACAACTTTTGTTAAGGCATCATATCTATATTTCTTACGGTTTTGATGATCCCTTAAGGGTTCTGCATCAGGTGTTCCAGTAACCGAAATAAAATATACCCTATATGTTGCCCCGGCTTCACAGCTATACATCAAAAAAAGTTTCATTCAAATCCGTCCAGCGGTTCCAGAGATTAGCGTGTGCAAACAGACAAACTTACAAACAAACAGACAAACTTACAAACAAACAGACAAATTTTTTTTTTCAGATTCTTACTCTTTTTTCATTTCTTTATAACCCTAGATAATTTTTTTTGTAAAAATATTAAATGTACAGACACGTTTTTTTTACTGTTTTATTATATGTATTGATGTATGTTTATATATTTCTTAAGTATATCAGTTATCTAGTATTCATAACACAAGTTCTTTAAGATACTTAATTTGGGCTAGATAATGTTGTGTGAGTGTCAGAAATATTTATTTATTTATATTTTACGCATTATCTAAACTATCACCTTAACATAAAGTCGATTTTAAGATTTGGCTGTCGAAGCGGGAAAAATGCTTTCTGCTTTCTATTCCAGAGGGTTTGAATATTGGTGGGTCTGTGGATACTTGTACGATAAAAGTATATATTAGCCACTATTTTCGATTCGAAATTGAAGCGCAGACTATGAACGCTTATTCAGAACTCTTTTTAAGAATACATTTTTGACAATCTTTATGAAGAATTGACGGCAAATATATGATTGAGTCATGGGGGCTAGCATGCGACCATCGACAACGATAAATCGGGCCTTTTATCAATATTTATTTAGAATTTGGCACTTACAGTATGTTTTTTTTTTTAAATATGGCATCTTTAGTTCTGTTGGCTTAATCATGGTATCAAATCGAGTAATTCTATCTAAAATATAAGCTGACAAAATAGGATAAAATAGCAAAGTAATGTTTATCTTGTCGATTCGAGTATTTATCGATGGTCGCGTGCTAGCCGTGATGATCAACGATTAAGAAACTTAATGTATAGTACAGGCCTAAAGTTGTAAATGGAAATGCACTTCTGAGAAAAATAAAGTAATTTTATTTTATTATTATAACATTTATATTATAGTAGATTTTTGCTTGGCGGTAGGATCCCTTCTGGGTCCGACTGGCTAGCGACCACCCTTTATATAAAGTCTGCCGCCAAATGTTACCGCTCCGGCGGTAATGTGTTCCGGCAATATTGTATAAAGAGCCAGTTCCTTCCTAAACCCGTGTGCTTTCATCTTCGACCTCATCGTCACTTACCATCAGGTGAGATTGAGGTCAAACGCGGGTTTAGTCACTTATAAAAAAAAAAAAAAAGATTATTGCATCGAGCACAAAGTAATTTATTATTGCACTGAGTGCCTGATTTAGAGCCCGAGCGTTAGCGAATATAGTTGAATATATCTAACAGGCACGAGGGCAATATACATTACTTAAGGCGAGGTGCATAATCTGCTTTTCTTTCAACTATTACCGATAGGAATAGTAGATAAAAGAAACTCATATCAAACAGTTAAAATAGAAGTTTAATTAACAAAGTTCCCGCCAAATCACTTTTTACGAATAATGCGTACTTAAAAAGAGTATTGATATCGGCTGGCTGAATAGAGCTAATCCATTGAGATTGGCACCATTTGGTGCGATTAAAAAAAAACTGTGCAATAATGAAATTTCATACATTTTTATTGCATTAAAGAATCGCTTTGTACTGAGTTTTTAGTGTGATTGTGATGAAATTAAAGCATGGTTGGAAGAAAATAAATAAATTATACTAGGATTCAATTATTTACAGTATGGCAGTATTTAGATATAATGTTCGTAATATTTCCGTGTATTTCCAGAAACTTCGGAGACAAAGAGTTTCAACGGTTCCTGGGATAGCCGGTCGGGCGACGGAGACGAAAACAGCGACACCGGCCTGTTAATACGAGGTTTGTTGAGTTATATTTCTACCTAATATCTAGGAGAGAATTGAAAAAAAGTATAGGTAGGTATACCTAAAAGTTTTATTCATCATAATAACATTCGAGTACAGTCTGCAACAGAATTATGTATACCACCCAGTCTCCCGCACACATACAATAAGCGTACGTATTATATGTGTGCGGGCGACTGGGTGGTACACAAAGAAGATATATAGTAGAGCTGCTGTAAGCAAAGATGCACAGCTTCAATTTAGGTTGTCCTGACGTCACAGCCTTTAGTGCAAGCTATTCCGCGCTAGAGGCACTGGCGTCAGTTCGTCGCTGACTTCTGTGATGTATGTACACGCGTAGATATTAAAAAAAAATTAAATCCTCCATTGTTTCTTCATATAAAATTTAGTTTTCTATACTTTTATGCAGGAATTACATTGACAATCCAAATAAAATTAACTTACCACGAAGATAATTTCATTCATAATTTTACAAATTGTTTGTTTTCCAATTATTTGTGTCCCAAATTTCAGATTGTTATTTGTTGCCTAGGTGATTTAATGCCGCGAAAAAATGTTGCGCTATCTAGCGTCAAGTAGAAATACTTTTATTTCGCGGTTTTTTTGTGACAGATTTGGAACGTATGAAAGTTCGTTAAAAAACTAGAGCCTCCTAGTAAAGTATAGCTGAACTTTTTTGATGATCATGTGAATATTTTAACGTTATGTTTCAACCGGTTTTTACTACTCGCTACTAGGTGACTAATGCCATCGCCTGTTTGGCTATGATTGGCCATAACCCACCGCTTACCCCTCACGCACCCCGCCCGTAGGCTTCACTTGAGTCCCTAGAGAAAACTGGATAGGGCAGCTCCTCTATATATTTCCTCCGTGTACATAATACAGTTTGCAGACTGCACATGCACGTCATCATTGTATACTTCGGCTTTAACAAGTTGTTGATAGTTGTATAATAAGATATTACAGACAAACAAAACTAGTTGTTGAATATTTCTATTACAGTGCTGTCCATGTTATCAAAGCCCGTTTTTTTTATATATATTGTAAGGATAGGACGTTTGTCTTCCATGCCACCTAACTGATGGAATGTGCGCATGAAGACTATGGTGTTACACGTCCATCCACGAGAAACCTATTCACTCGACACCTAAAAGTTCCAGGACTGTAGTGGTCAGGAAAAACAGACGCAGGCAGATTGTTCCACTCCTTGGCAATCCGTACCAAAAAGGAACTATCGAAAAGTTTTGTTCGACTTCTTGGTAAATCCAAAATGCTTTCATCACCAAACGTTTAAAATTGCCGAAAACGTTGACAAATGTACTGTGTTCGGCCAGTTTAAGTAAACGCAAGTTAAGCAAACGAAAAAGGTTAAATTCAAATATTAATAATAATAATGATTCAGTTACATAAATTAATTCATAATAAAATGTAATCGCGGACGTGAAAATAATTGTTGTCGCCAGTTGGTTTGCCCTGCTCTAATACAATGGCTTGTTTTTTAACAGAGCAGTACCAAAAATTTTGGTTGCTTTGCTACGAGGGCCAAACTGAAAGTTTTTAGAACTGGCAACTTAAAAGCATTATATTAAAAAAATAAGTTTAAATTTTGAAAATAGAACTCTTTACCAATAATATTGAGTATTCATTTCATTCATTTGTCATTTGTTTTACGATTTGGCGGCAAATTGAAAATTGTCTGTGCACGTCAGAATGAATTTAAGCCGAGAAAATTTTCGTGCAATGATTTTTTATGACTTTCGATGTCATATAAGTCAACAAGAAAGTTATGATAGACTTCGATTGGCTTTTCACGATGAAGCCCCATCTCGTGCCACAGTTTACAACTGGTTTAATGAATTCAAACGTGGTCGAACTAATCTCACCGATGATTTGCGTGAGGGACGGCCTTCTACAGCGACGACTGAAGATAATATCAGTGTTGTGCGGCGTATGATAGAGACTGACAAAAGAGTGACCTATCAGCAGATTCGGACAAGTCTAGGCATAGGTATGAGTCAAGTGCACAAAATCCTCCATGAACATTTAGCGGTCAGGAAGCTTTGTGCCCGCTGGGTACCGCATAATTTGACCGAGGCTCAAAAACTCCGCCGTGTTGATTGGTGCCGAGAAATGATCCAAAAATTTAACGGAGGTGACTCAAATGCTGTGTTCGACATACTAACGGGTGACGAAAGCTGGATTTACTGTTATGATCCGGAAACCAAAAGACAGTCTGCTCAGTGGGTGTTTCCTTCCGAAGAGTTGCCAACTAAAGTGAAGAGAGGTCGAAGTGTTGGAAAAAAGATGGTGGCCTCGTTCTTCGGAAAGACAGGTCATTACGCGACAGTTGTCTTAGAGGATCAGAAAACGGTTAATGCAGAGTGGTACACTAACAACTGTTTGCCACTTGTCTTGGAAAAAGTTCGAGAGAAACGACCTCGCAGCAGGATCCTCCTTCATCATGACAATGCCTCGTCGCACACCGCCAGGCAAACGATCGACTATTTGGCGACCTCAGACGTGGAATTACTGGGTCACCCGCCGTATAGCCCCGACCTCGCACCCTGCGATTTTTATTTATTCCCGAAAATAAAAGAAAAACTTCGAGGAAAACATTTTATGGACGCCGAAGAAGCAGTGGCTGCGTTTCAAAACGCCGTCGAAGAGACCCCTAAGGCCGAGTGGGCAAGGTGCTTTTCTCAATGGTTCCATCGAATGCAGCGATGTATTGATGTGAATGGACGCTATTTTGAAAAGTTATAATAAAACTAATAACTTGCTAGAATGCTTAGTTTTTGATTTTCTAAGAACTTTCAGTTTGACCCTCGTACAGGTCAATACAGTCGATTCCAATCCATTCCACACAACCGGTGTCTCAGTTACGAAAACTGATATACATATTTCATATATATTATCATATTCGTATATTTTCAGGTTTTCATTTCAAAAAATATTTATCTATTTTTTTATTTTTTTTTGGTCTTTATATCTTTTAAATGTCTTAGAGTTAGTAAGAATTTATTAACTCATGAATGTATTTTCACAGACAAGGGGTTCAATAAGACGAATACGTTGTTTAGCATCGATTTTAGGCCAACATTTTGACACAATTTGGACTCACTTTATTCTAAATCAATTAAAGCCTTATTGAAGCGTTTTGACACGCAAGGGTTTAATTTAATTAAGGTTAACATGCGGTTTTGTATTGATAAGAAGCCTCCTTTTTTAAGCACCTACGTTTGTTTATAACTTTTTCACCGGAATTATCGCGTTATGACTGTTTTATACAGAACCCACAGCACATTTCACATCATAAAATAAAAAATATTCTTAAAAATACAATTCTTTCAGATAAATTACATAATTGAATAATGCTTGAAGTTGACTACAGTACATTGTTAAAATGATTTATTTTCTAAGTGACAACTAATTATTGAATGATTAAATTGACATAATGAGAATGAAATTTATTAAAATATAGTAATTACACCAAATTTGAGAGAACAGATTAGATATTCGCTTTTGTTTTGATAGATATTCGTTTTGTTAGACAAGGGATGATTATTACTTAAAATTTTGACACAAATTAAAGAAATTATTGATTGACATTAAAACATAGATTGAAATTAAAATGCGTTTTGTCAGACGAGGTTTTCATATTAGGTCCACGCGCTGTTTTGGATTAATAAAACGTGTTTATTTTTAAACAACGGTGTTTGTTTATTAGTTTACGAACGTTCGGCCACCCTTAATAAATGTTTTTTACTGGGTTTATCGTGTATATTACATTTTACAAGGTCAACGCGCTGTTTTGAATTTATAAGAACCTCTTTTTAAGCACCAGCCTTTGTTTATTATTGTATGGACTCACTCCCACCTCCCTATCTTTTAGAAAGACATAAAATATCTATATAAACTTCTTTCCCGCCCCCGCAGATCACTTGTTCGATTTTAAGTCAAAATTTGACACAATGTAGGCAAATTGTTAATTTGAAATCGTTTGAAATTTAAATGCGTTTTGACAGTTTTAATATGAGGTCAATGAGCTGTTTTGGATTGACATATAGTCTATGTTTTTTAGGCATCAGCGTTTGTTTGTTGTTGTATGGACTTTCCCCGACTCTCTATCTTCTAGAAACATAAAATATAGCCTATATAGGGTTGCCTTATAATAGTCAATAATATTTTAATAGCAGATTAAAAATGATGAGTGTGTTTTGGAGATTTTTTTTTAAAAACATTTTTCATAAATTAATGTTTCAAAATTCTTCTTTACTAAGTGATCAAAATTTGAGTTTGATCTGTAGTTTATGACTACACAGCAATCTCTGTGATTAAAATTTAAGATTAATAAAGTGTAGATTAATCTTAAATTTTAATCACAGAGAAGAATTTTGATTTTTTTTTATGATTTTCGAAATTCAGTCGTCGTTCCTAATCTGCTATTAAAATATAATTGACTGTATAACCTCCTTTTATCTCCCTTAGAGCACTCGTTATCAAGCATAGACGTGCCGCCCGCTCGGATACACAGCTTGCGTCTGTCGTGCGGGCTGTGGGCGTATTGCTCGCTGTGGCGCTGCGCGGCGCCGGGAAGACAGCCTACTGTGTTACACGTGTACGGCGGGCCCGAAGTGCAGACTGTCACTAATGCTTATAAGGTAGGTTTTTTGAGAGTTTTTAAGCTATTGCATAGCTTCTATCGTGGGCCTTGAGCGTGGGGACCGAATCCACCGACCGGCACAGCGGTGATACTTTGATTTCATAACTTTACATGCGGGCGTTAATAAACAATCAGCGCCATCTACTAGGAACTTGTGGAACTTCATATTAGATCAAACATTACTGCATTAATAAAATAAATAAATAATTATAATTGCATAAGTTGATAAAAAATGCTATGCAATAGCTTTACCGCGGCAGTCTCCGAGTGCCACACGTCTTTTTTTATATAATAAGGATATGACGTTTGTCTTCCATGCCACCTGATGGAAAGTGCGCAGGAAGACTAAGGTGTAACACGTCTATCCACGAGAAACCTATTCACTCGACACTTAAAAGTACCGGGACTGTAGTGGTCAGGGAAAACAGACGCAGGCAGATCGTTCAACACTTTGGTAATCCGTAGGTACCAAAAAGGAACTATCAAAGCGTTTTGTTCGACTTCTTGGTAAATCCACTATATAGGAGTGGGAGTTCTGTCTGCGGCTGATGGTCCGGTGGTAAAAATCAGTTGTCTAATTTGGTTTAAATGAGCACTCGCACACTCACCAAAATGTATCCGATAAAATACTGTCAAACAAGCAACCTTACGACGATACTCTAGTTTTTGCAATTTTTTATTTGTAAGGTTGTCGTTATTAAGAAGTTTACGGGCTCTTCGGTCAACAGAGTCTTATCGGTTATATTATTATATTCCTATATTACTTTCCTATTACTAATATTAATTAATTATTCCGAAACAATCGTTAAAGCATTAACAGACGATCGAACTTGGTACGGGCCGGACAGCGGACTTGGTACGGCGTACCAAATCCGCTGGTCACAACAGACGGCCGGATCTCGCACTAACCGCGTGGCTTGTACACAGTTCAGACGTCATGCCTCCGACGTTATCTAATATTAGAAAATTAACTCTCATATTCTCTTTTTTTTTTACATAATTTTCAGTGATACTTTTATCAAATCTTGAATAACAATTCCGAAGAATCTCAAGAGCCTGATTACGAGCATCTCTGTTGCAATAAAATTCATGTGATGTATCCCACAAGCATGGAAAATCTTTATATAGTGCCAAAACATTGACAAGAACTTCGCGTTCTGTTAAAATTTCCGCCATAGTGCGAACATGCGCTGACGCACGTGCCAGAAGGTTTCGATAGCGACTGCCGTGAGTTTGTCCGGTCCGAGCGTACAGACGCGCAGATTTGGTACGGAGCAGACCAAGTTTGACGGGCAAACCATCGGACCATCGAACACGAAATAATAACAATAGTGTTCAGCAGAGAACCCTCCAGACGAACGGATATGGTATGGAGCGTACCGAATCCGCTGTCCAGCCCGGACCAAGTTCGATCGTCTGTTAATGCTTTTAAAATTGAAGCTGAGGAAGTACATGATGTTAAATACGAAATGTAAGACCCATATAAAGTTAAAAATAAAACTTATTCACATGTATACAGGGTTAATTTTAATTAGCGCATCATCTCTTGCAGGCAGCCTCTCCACATCAATCCCAACAACATTTGTTCTACTACGTTTTAAAATTAATAGTTTTTAAAATTTTAATTTTCCCATACAAATAATATTTATAGCCCCTGTTTAGAGGCGTAACTCTATTTACTCTGAGCGTAGGTATGCCACGACCCTTGTGCAGTAAAATATCACTTCATAATAATAATACGAGGGTGGATTGAAAAGTTCGCGGCCTAGTCAAGAAAACAGAATAAAGTACATACAAAAATATTTTTATTTTTCGACGTAATCTCCATTTAGCTCTATGCACTTCTTCCATCTGCTTTCCAGAGCTTCCATACCTGTTTTAAAAAAAGATTCCTCAAGGTCTTCAAAATACAGGTTAACAGCGGCTTCGACCTCTTCATTCGTTAAAAATTTCTGCCCACCGAGGTGTTTTTTCAGGTTTGGAAACAGATGAAAGCCCGAAGGTGCCAAATCAGGACAATAAGCTGGATGTGGCAACAATTCGAAACCACAATCACGAATTTGAGCCATAGACTCGACAGACGTGTGGACTCGGGCGTTGTCCTGGTGAAACAACACTTTCTTTCTCAGTAATCCTGGGCGTTTCTGTTTAATTTCTTCACGTAAACGGCGCAGAAGGGTGCTATAGTACGCAGAGTTTATTGTTTCGCCCTTTGGAAGGTAGTCCACCATAATGACACCCTTAGCATCCCAAAAAACCGATGCCATCACCTTGCCAGCCGACAGAATTGCCTCTGCTTTTTTCGGAGTTGGTTCACCTGATTTTTTCCATTGTTTGGATTGTTGTTTTGATTCTGGGGTATAGTGGTGAACCCAGGTTTCATCCATTGTCACAAATCTATCAAGAAAACCTTGTGGATCAGCCTCGAGCATCTCCAAACAGTCGCGAGAAATCGTGAGTCGAATTCGCTTTTGCTCTACTGAAAGCAATCTGGGGAGCCACCTAGCCGAAACCTTAGAAAAGCCGAGTTCATGGACAATGATGTTTTGCGTTCGTTCATATGAGATGCCTATAGTGTCTGCAATTTCTCTGATAGTCAATCTACGGTCTTTCAATATGAGATCACACACTTTATTGATGTTTTCTTCGGTCGTAGACGTCATTGGCCTGCCGGAGCGAGGGTCATCTTCGATGTTCTCTCGTCCACGTTTAAATTCTGCAACCCATTTTTTCACAGTGGTATAAGACGGGGCAGATTCCCCTAATGTTGTTTGCATGTCATCATGGATCTCCTTTGGTGTTAATCTTTTTTCAAACAAATATTTAATCACAGCACGTTGTTCAAATTTCTCCATTAGTGAAAATTTGTTCTACACACGTATTTATATTGTTCGTAAAATTTTATTTAAACAAGATATCAAATTGAAAATTCGCGGGCTGACAATTGAATAATGACAGTTCAAAATGACGGCAGAAAAAATAACAAAAGTTTTTTTTTTAATGGCCAGGCCGCGAACTTTTTAACCAATGTAGTAGGTACTACTTACAAAATGTAAAGCAAGGAGCCAAAAATTTTATGTGTTATTTATCAAGATTTGTAAAAAGTAGAACAAATGTTGTTGGGATTGATGTGGAGAGGCTGCCTGCAAGAGGTGATGCGCTTATTAAAAGTAACCATGTAGACTGTGACTTGGCAACACTCTTCTTTCATATAGGTCGATAGATGTTCGGTTGGCACTCTCACCACAAAGGAGTTGGAACTCTCTTTTGACTTTGACCTTACAAATAGAATGAGCAGCTTTAGGGCCGACGCTGCGTCAAGCGTGACCGTCAAAATGCAACGTCGCGTGGCCACGCGCCTACAACATGGACTAACGTAGCTAGTACCCGCGTTTATTTATTATACGCGTGTACATCGTTTTCAAATTTTAATCGACGTTTAGCCAAATACTAAGAAATTAAGTATTCCACTGACACCACACACCTTACCCTGACAAATAATTCAATGCAGTAAAATGACAGTTCCAGTGTGCCCACTTTAGGGAATGAAAAATAGGGATGCGGTTTAAGTGAACGAATTTCCTTTTTTATTAAATAATATCGTCAAGTTGCAATAAACTTAGCAAAATATTTTATTTTCCCATTCTAGAATGGGTATGCGGTTGACATCCTTTTTTTAAGCACAGAATATGTTTGATTAATTATTTTCATTAAAATTACTGTAACGATAAAGTACACACCTCAAATTCGCGTATATAATACATTGCTTTAAAATTTTATGCTAAACGAATGAAAAAGTACCATTTAATTTCAATCATTCCCATTCAGTACCTTACACTACGAAGATTTTAACTGGTATCATTACTTTTCTGTTTCATATTTCGTCCTGTCAGTTTACTGCATTGAATTATTTAATTTTACTAGCGACGCAGCGTTGGCCCTTAAAGAAACTTAGGTTCGACAATTTGTTATGAATTTAAAATAGTATATTTCATTACGAGTGCGGAAAGCCTGTCATTGCAAAGAGTTGCGACAAATGTCTACACGAGCCGAGGCGCAGCCGAAGGCGAGGGTTGACAGTCGGAACGAGTTGCAATGACGGTTCCGCACGTGTACTGAACGGCTATTTTTAATACAGTTGCGAAAAAATTAAGCAATTTTATAAAATATACAAAATGGTGCCAGCCGTGAAAGATTATAAACAGAGATTTTTTTTTGTTTACCCATTCTGAGTAGGCAAAGGGAACTATGCCCATACAGCCAAGTCTTTAGTAGATTTTTTGTATTGACATGAAATGAAAATGAATTTAATGAGATAAAATGAAATGAAACCTAACCTAACTCATTGCATCAAATCATTATATCTGATATTGAAACAAATTAGTAGCTTCTTTTCAGAAATATTTGCATGAATCGTAAAAACTTCTATGAATTTTTTTTAGTAAAAACTTCGTGGTTGATTTTTTCTTTTTAATAGACATTATTTTGACATTTGGGAAAGAGAACGCACGAGTGCGGAAAAGGTAAAGAAAAAGCACAAGTGTGTAATAGCCCACATCCCGAACGCTAAACGTCCCTGCAATACGCCACTTTTTGAGCAACTGTATTAAAAAATACTTTTTGTCTAACCCAACTTCTCGTCAACATTCCCAGGGTATCCGTCAACTACGAATGCACATGCTAGCGGCGCGGGGCTTCAACGTAGTGTGCATAGACTCGCGCGGATCCAAACATCGCGGCCGCGCCTGGGAGGCCGCAGTCAAGGGGAAACTAGGCCAGCTGGAGCTGGACGACCAGGTAATAGTGGAGCCAGGGGAGACATGGACCAGGCAGGGTATGGGGCAGTAAGAATTTGATTTTTACAAAAAAAAAAGGTATGACTCACTCCATGCTGGACTGGGAGCGAAAGAAAAACATAAACTGTGCCAGCTGCTTCTCTTCCCGGGCATACTGTAAAAGTTAGTTAAGGGACGGGGGATTTATTGTCGATTTTGCGGGCGACAGGCTGACCCCCTGTCACTGCTATAGTCTCTCCCCATCATAATAATACCCCCAATTTTGTCAAACGTGACATAAGATGGTTTTTATAGCCTCTGGTGTTCTGCCTACCCCATTAGGGATACAGGCGTGAAGTTATGTATGTATGTATGTAAAAAGGTATTTTTTATAAGGAAATTAAAAGTCACAGACATATTAACCAAAGCATGGTCACTCTAAATTATGAATGAATTTTATTAAAATAAAGACGAATACGCGTTACTTCAAAACATCTTGTAGTACAACGTCGTAGTATTAGCAATAAAACGCTGCGTCGTAGTAGGTAGAGTTCCTAACACCAAATAGAGATTGTTCGGATTAGTTGATTTTAAAAAACCGCTTAGGGACAGTGGCGATAGGCGATATTTTTACAAAAAAAATATAAGCTGACTCTAAGCGGGTCTATACAGAGACAGACCCCGTGTGGTCTCGAGTCTCGAGTGGCTTTTACTAAATAAATCGTGACAAGAAACCATTACATTTTAACATCAAAAGTCTTTTGTCCCTTTCAGGTCGAGGTGTTACAATGGCTGGCGAAAGAAACCGGCTGTATAGATATGGAAAGAGTGGCGATACATGGCTGGAGTTATGGTGAGTCATTTCATTACAAAGCACCCTTCGATCATGGCATTTTGTTTTTTTATATACAGTGATAATTTGTATATGATATGATAATTTTTATCGACAAAACTACACTAAAAAGGCTTGACTAATTAGCGCTCTAGGGTAATAATCTATCTAGAAAAACCCTAGAGCGGTAAGTAATAAAAAAAAACACTTCTTTCTTTCAAAAAGTTCGCGTACATCTAACCATCATACTGGGAATAGACATCATGCATTCAGCCCAATGACCAAAGAGGTCGCTTTGCTATTCAGTCTTGTCTTCGTGTGAGTATAATAGTCATCAATTTTAAATATCAAACGGGGAAACTCAATTTCGATCTTAAAAAAAAATTAAAAATTCTTTACTTGATGATTCTTTTAATTAAAAAAGGCGGGAATAAAAAACACATGTCCTTAAAATTTGAAAATAGTTCTCATTTCACTATAAATTTCATAAAATAAAATATTTTATTCTTGTAATGCTGGTTTTTTCTACTTACCTCACAATAGAGATGTAAAGCAGAATAGTTAGCTCGGGTGTAAGCACCAATTGCACCCTCGAACTATAGGCGGCCTCGCTACGCTCGTGCGCCTAAATATCTCGGGCTGCAAATGATGCCTTACAGCCCTTGGCTACTAATCTACTATTGGCGTTGTAATGGTAAAGTAATAACGGAACGGAGCAACGAATAAATATTGTGTTGTGAATAGGCCGGTATCATAACCAAGCCCACTCTTCCAGTACTAATGGCTAGTGATTATTCTATCGTGTTAATAAGTTTCATCACTAACATAGATTATATGGATTACTATTGCTTATATTTTTAATCAAATAAATACTGTGCACACACTAAAATTGCTTGTTATCACTTAGGACTACTCTCTTTTGACAATACCATTTTTTTTTGCAATAAATTGATTCTATAAGTGATACTAATTGTACAAAAAAAATTTGGCCGATGACTAAAAAATAACCTTGTATATAACATTCAGAACATATTTTACTATAAATACGTTTAAGGTTAAATTAGGTGTATTTAAAAATAACAATACAGGAATTCATACTGAAATAATTCTTGTACCTTTTTTATTATTGTAGCATAACTGATTTTTTTTCAGTTAGCTGAAATTTTTCGGTATTAATATTAATATTGATATTAAAATTTTATTTTTAACTGTAGAATGTTCGATAGTTTAGTTAGTTGAAGCATATGAAGCGTAGGTACATATGCTGACCTATACATTTCGGTACAGAAATTAAATAAGTTAAAATATTTCTGTACTTAAAACATCTACAGAAATTAATCCAGTATACATTATTTGGGTACTGATATAATTAATTTAGATTTTAATAACTTGTACAGTTATTGTGTTTGATGAAGCAGTACACTAATAAGGGTACTGAAATTTTACTAGTACTATTTAAAAAAAAATTACCGATATGCAGTCCCTGGTATAAATAGGCGTGAGAGATCTTCAACATAAAATTAACATTTCAAACTGTCTGGTTGTATAATATCCCCCTGATTCCGCTGTGTGCTCTCCATAACACAAGCATATATGTACAGGGTGACTGGTAACAAATTTTATGTGTTACATTCTGATCATATATGTAATCCGATATGTTATAAAAGTAGCTACTTAATTTTTCACTAGGATACCCTATAAATAAATAAAGTTTTCAACCGACTTCCAAAAAAGGAGGTGGTTCTCAATTCGTCTGTATGTTTTTTTTTGTGTCTTTTGTACACGATATTTCGGACTATTATGAATCGAGTTTAAAAATTCTTGTTTCATATGATAATACTTCATATATAAATTTCATCGAAATCGGTTGAGTACTTCATTGAATATTAAATTTTTTTGAAACAATATGTATGATTTCGGAGAACGTTTACGTTGTCGACATTATAACTCGGCCAAAGTTTTGACGTGAACTCAGTTTTTTTAATGCTCTGCATTCGTAGTGTTACTGTTAATTTTATTTTATTTGGGAGGTCAACAGCTTACATAGCAGTTATAGATAATCCAATATATATACACTGAGCCACTTACAAACCACCGCAACTAGTAATTTATTTACTTACGCCTGAGTCAATCGCGACAAGTGACCTGGCACTCGGATCGCTGCCAACGCTTTCGGCTAAGTTTACTCAGTAAATAATTAATACCTATTTTTATATAATTTGACGAATTCACGGGATTCTTACCACGATTTCCGATTTTTATTTCGCGCGCCCGATATTTCGATGCTGTTACAAGCACCATGATCACGGACTGGCAGATGTATGTTGGTGTCAAATCGTGGTAAGAATCCCGTGAATTCATTAAATTATAGTGAAAATAACCGCAATCGTTAAAAAGTTATTACTTATAATAATGTTTTTAAGTTTTTGCATTTAAAATGCTCAATTATTCTTAAATAAATTAAAAATGTGATAAATAAAAATTACCCCACCAGGACTCGAACCTGGGACCTCTCGTTTGCCGGTCCATTATTAAAACATTGCAATGCTTCACTTTAACTGGGATTCACAATTTCTGTAAAGAAATTGGTCTCGGGTGGTCTTAGCTGCAAAGCTATACCATAAGATGGAGCTACGTTAGCAATATAACGTAAAAACAAAAAAAAATGTGGTAAGTAATTTCGAGGCGTACCGCCAGGCCCCGGTAGCCCAGTAGAAGAGCACTCGTCCGGCAAACGAGAGGTCCCAGGTTCGAGTCCTGGTCGGGTAATTTTTATTTATCACATTTTTCATTATGTAAGTTATTACTTATTTTTTATTATAATCTTTGTCTTAATATATGATCTCAAACTATCACGTCCTCGAATTTCAAGTGACCCTGTATTATAAAAGCTTACTTTGGGGCCACATGGTGGATCATTTTCATCATCATCATCATCATCACGACTCTTTGTAATGAGCCCACTGCAGGGCATGAGTCTCTCCCCTGGGTGACGAGCAGGTATAGGCCATAATCCACCAAGCTGGCCCAGTGCTGGGTGGTGGATGTCAGAATTTTCAGGGCGCCGAAAATGGCTTCTGACAAACCCTAACGACTACTGTATACAAGTATACAGCACCCGGGACCGGCTTAAGCACGGAAGTCGCCGTGAGAAATTAATGTTCGGCGGTCACCCATCCAAGTACCGGCCGCGCCCAACGTTGCTTGATCTGTGATATCGTTTGATACACACAGTAACCACGGCGCCACGACGACTTCAATCAATTTAGGTAATTATTATAACAAGTTTGTATCTATTTGTCCACAGGCGGCTACTTATCCCTACTCGGGCTAGCAACGCGGCCAAACATCTTCAAAGTATGCGTAGCGGGCGCCCCGGTAACTTGCTGGCGACTATACGACACCGCTTACACGGAGCGGTATATGGGAAGTGTGGGAGCTGCCCCTCATGCCTATACGAGAGCCAGTGTGTTGGCTCACGCGCCGTTCATGCCTGACCAGTAAGTCTTTAGTGGATGGATAGATGGTGCTGGTGGTAGATTAAAGCGCGCATGTACTTTTCAGAATCAATTTCGTAAGTACATTTTTTGGTTCTGTTAGGTAAGTTCCAGAAAAGGTGAAGGTGCCAAATTGCAAATATGATATAAAACTGATTGGGAGGGAATAAAGAGAGATTTCTAAATTAAATAAAATAAAATAAAATAATTTCGATGGCAGAGGCCAGGATCCTGTAGCTCAGGTGATAGAATGCCCGCCCGCAACGCTGGGACCTATTTTATTTGGTATTTTACATACATACATAACTTCACGCCTGTATCCCTTATGGGGTAGGCAAAAAACCAGAGGCTACAAGACCATCTGATGTCACGTTTGACTTTGGAGATATTATTATGATGAAGCGAAACTATTGCAGTGACAGGTAGTCAGCCTATCGCCCAAGAAAACGCCAATAAAACCTCTTTCCCTTAACTGACTCTGCAGTGTGCCTGGGAAGTGAAGCAGCTGGTACAGTGAAATTTCTATAATATTCAATAAATACTTTATTAATTCTTCCACATCAAATTTCACAAACCATAATAAGATCAACTTTTCAAAAATTAAAAATAACAATAGTACGATTTTCCTGATGCCTGTAAATGAAACTGATATTTTAAAAATAATCAAGGGTCTAAAGAACACCAGGACGACTGGATATGACTCTATTTCCACACACATTCTAAAAGATAGTGCTAATTATTTAAGCGGACCTCTAACGCATGTCATTAACTTATCTTTAACTGAGGGTGTCTTTCCGAACAGATTAAAAAAGTCTATAGTGAAACCCCTTTTTAAAAAAGGTGACATAGAAGAAATTAATAACTTCCGCCCTATTACGAAAATACCAGTGCTATCTAAAGTTTACGAAAGAGTGGTATATGATAAAATATATTGCTTTTTTAAAGAAAAAAGTATACTCAATTTAAATCAGTTTGGCTTTAGAAAAAACTGTTCCACTACCTTAGCTTGTTATACACTAATAAAAGATGTAACTGAAGCTCTAAATCGCGGTATTTATCCCATCTCGGTATTTTTAGATATGTCGAAAGCTTTCGATAGGGTATCACATAATATTCTATTAAAAAAATTAGAATACTATGGCATAAGAGGAACAGCTTTAAACTGGATAAAGAATTACTTATGTGATAGAATTCAATGCGTTGAAGTCGACCGATTGGAGGGAAATTATCTTAAACAATTTCAATCTCCATTCTTATCCAACAATCGTGGAATTCCCCAGGGCAGCGTGCTCGGTCCGTTGTTATTCTTGACTTATATAAATGACCTCCCAAATCAAATCAATCATAAATGTATATTATTTGCTGACGACACAACAATTACAATTAGATGTGAAAAAAATATAGACGCTGAAAAAGAATCAAACAAAGCTATTAATGACGTTATAAATTGGTTAGATGCTAATGAATTATTAGTCAACATAGACAAGACAAAAATTATTCAATTCAAGACATATAATAGTAGTTTATCAAAGCCTGACATAAAATATAATAATACGAAAATTGCAATATCAGATTCAACTAAATTCCTTGGAGTCATAGTGGACGAGTACTGTAACTGGAAAGCCCATGTGAATAATTTATGCCAAAAGTTGGACAGATTCATATATGCCTTAAAACGACTTGTTCAGGTTGTATCGATAGAAGCAGCAAAACTGGCTTATCATGGCTATGTATCAGCTAGTATTAGATACGGTTTAATTTTATGGGGTAATTCGGTAGAGGCTGACAGAGTCTTTATGATTCAAAAGAAATGCCTGAGATCTATCTGTAATAAAGATATGCGATATAGCTGTAAACCACTTTTCAATCGATTGAAAATTTAGCCACTTCCATCACTGTATATTTATGAAATATGCTGTTTTGTAAATCAAAATAAACACTTGTTCCCATGTAGTAGTGATATGACCGGACGGCGCGGAAGGGATAAGGAAAAATTGTACATTCCTTCACAAAAACTAACTGTATTTAGTAACAATGTCTATTGTATGGCAATAAGACTGTATAATAAGTTGCCATCTAAATATAAAAATCTGCCAGTGAACAAATTCAAAACTACACTATTTAATTTATTATTGGATAAAATGTTTTATAGTGTCAAGGACTTTTTGAATGATCAAACATTATAAATTTACATTTAAAAACAGACTAAAAATACGAATATACTATGTTTATTAATTAATCTATAATGTTGCTTTTTTTTCTTTAATTATATGATTTAATGTCTTTTTTTTTAATTTTCTTTTGACATTTATTAATTTATCTCAATGCTGAAATTTTAAATTTGATGACATTTTTTTTCTTTTATTGACTATTCGTGATTATTATGTGACAAATGTTTACTTTATTTTATTTTATGTAATTTTGCACGCTGACAATGCAGCAGTATATGTTCGGACTATAATGATAAATATAAGACCTATAATTGTAACGCTTATACTTGCAAATAAAGAATTTATTATTATTATTATTATTATTATTACATTCTATGTTTTTCTTTCGCTCCCAGTCTAGCATTTGGTATTTCTAGAAGAGTAGGTTCGGGATGAAAAATAAAATGGCAGAGTGAGCAATTATATTATCAATATATTCAAATTATGCGCAGCAAGGAAGATAACGTCCGACATCTACTACGTACAAAGCGATGTAAAGAAGTAAGGGTAGATACAGGGGTTACAAGATCTTTTATAGACTTGT
The DNA here is from genome assembly GCA_944452665.1 of Stenoptilia bipunctidactyla. Lineage (NCBI taxonomy): Eukaryota > Metazoa > Arthropoda > Insecta > Lepidoptera > Pterophoridae > Stenoptilia > Stenoptilia bipunctidactyla. The sequence continues at coordinate 15,612,163 of OX101747.1, read as the reverse complement.
GAACAGTGTTGCCAATACATAGGTAGATTTATTTCCAATACTAAAATAACAAATAATTTTTTGCAACACAAAGTCTATAAATTCAACAGTATTTTATGTATTATGTATCGATTGTCCAAAAGCATTGATTATTTACTGAACATTATCATTTTGTTCGCAGGGAAGGCCGACTGCTCATAATCCACGGGCTAGCGGACGAAAATGTCCACTTCTGCCACACGGCGGCGCTGCTTTCAGAGCTCGTGAGACTGGGGAAACCGCATCGAGTTCAGGTCTGTATTTATTTTATATGTTATCTTTCAAATATGAGAGACTTCACCCTGGCAAATAATTCAATGCAGTAAAACGACAGTTCCAGTGCCCACTTTATGGAAGAAAAAAATAGTGATGCGGTTGAAGTGAATGAATGTTATTATTTTTTAATAATGATTTCGTATTCAATTGAAATAAAATATTTTGGCTCACAAAATGTTTCTTTTTTTATAGTTCCTCTATGTCATTTTACTAATATATATTGTTTTAAAAGGATATGCCAATATAATAGGTACAGAGGGCAGCGCATTAAGCTTTACAAATATGTCAAAAATTTACTTGAGTCTAAATAAAAAAAAAACCAGACAATCACACCAAGATAGATAGATAGATTCATTTATTGATAACCACTAACACACACATATTACAAAAGATAATTTAGACAAAATAATAATAATATTGAGGTGTGCTGTAGCAGTGCAAAAGCCGCAGCTCAGCGTCATTTTTGCTCAGAGAGCAAAGCGCTGGTATTCTGCTACAGCTTAGGAGTAGAGGAGCGTTATTGAATGTTATATACAGATACCTTATAAAAATCAATATTATGAAATTTATAATAAACGTTTAAATAATAATTAATCAAATGGTTTAAAAAACATTGATTTAATTTATAAAAAGAAATAAAATTAAATTAAAAATGTAATAAGATATCGGAATAAAATCACAATAAAATGTAATTCCGAGGTAATAATAAAAATCAAGAAAAAATAATAATGTCAAAGGTAATAATGTAAAATAATATGTCATTGATATTGTATACGTACGGGCAGAGTCGTTGGGAATATTTTGTTTTTGGATGTTTAATAGCAATGCCTTAAATTTGGTTTTGAAGTTAAATTTATATTGTAACATTCTTATCGGTGGTGGAATATTGTTCCAACACTTTGCCGCACTATAACGAAAACTACCAGCGAATGCTTCTGTTCTGTGGTGTTGCATACTCAGTGGACAGTGGACCAACTACATGGCCCCAAAGTAAGCATAGCTTGTGTTATGGGATACCATGTAGCGAACTAGGGGGGACCTAGAATATAAATACATAAATAGATAAATACACACTTCTTGTTCCGTGCGGGAGTCGACCCCGCTACTTCTGGCGTCTGAGGCAGTTTATTCCATCGCTAAAGTAGTCGTCGAGAATCTGAACTCTATGCCCTCGACATTAAGTTAAAATTGGTTGGGAAAATCTGACAGGTAATATAACGCTTGATCTGCTGCCTTCTGTACATATTAGAATGGCATAGTTGAGAAAAACAAATTCTGTATGATATTGTTATTACAGTTGCAAAAGTGTTGTAAATATTTAAAAATTATTACAACACTTTACAACTAATGATAATTCGGGCTAGACAATGTTGTAAATATTAGAAATATTTATCATTATTATTATCTCCTTTTCAACCGACTTCCAAAAAAGAAGGAGGTTCTCAATTCGTCCGTATGTTTTTTTTGTGTCTTTGTTACACGATATTTCGGACAGTTATGGATCGATTTTGAAAATTCTTGTTTCTTATGATAGAGGATACTTTATAGTTGGTCCCATATAAATTTTATCGAAATCGGTTGAGCACTTCATGGAAAATTTCTAATTTTTGAAAAAATATGTTTGTGTTCGGAGAACGTTTACGTGGATGACATTATAACAGCCCGTTCACACATGATACGTTTTACTGGATACCTTTTTTGCATATTGAAAATACATATAGTGAATACTGTGCCATATGTGAAATCGCCCATACAACTCCATGCGCCATCGATGAAAAAATACGTATCCGGTAAAACGTATCCAGTAACAGCCCGTTCACACATGATACGTTGTACTGGATACGTATTACTGGATACCTTTTTTGTATCGAAATACGTAAACTAAATACTGTGCCATATGTGAAGTCGCCCATACAACTCCATACGCCATCGATGAAAAAAAAAACCTATCTGGTAAAACGTATCCAGTAAAACTTACCATGTGTGAACGGGGGGTAAAACATATCATCTGTGAACGGGGGTAACTGAGCCAAATTTTTGACGTGAAGTCGGTTTTTTTAATGCTCAGCATTCGTTGATTATGACTATTAATTTACAGATATACCCGGGCGAGAGGCATTCTCTACGAGCGATGCACGCGGCGAAACACTACGAAACAACACTGCTACACTTCTTACACGAAAACCTATGAGAATAAGCGAATGAACTCAAATATACAGCCGATAGCGTTTGTACGACTCTTGTAAATATGCCTTATAGATGATGGAAGATGTAGAAAAGAAACGAAAAAGGCGGGTTTTTCTTACTTTTTACTGTTTACATAATAATCTTATCATAAACAAGCGTTTGCCCGCGACTTTGTACACGCATAAACTCAAAAGTCCTATATTTTCCGTTCCCGTGGGAATTTCGGGAATTCCTTCCATAATACAAACATACACTTATTAAGGAACCTGTATACCAAGTATCACATCCGTACACTCAAGGAATAAGGTTTTTTCATACAAACTAAAACATCATATATTTCCCGTTCCCGTGGGAATTTCGAAAATTCCTTCCATAATACAAACATACACTTATTAAGGAACCTTTATACCAAGTATCACATCCGTACACTCAAGGAATAAGGTTTTTTCATACAAACTAAAACATCATATATTTCCCGTTCCCGTGGGAATTTCGAAAATTCCTTCCATAATACAAACATACACTTATTAAGGAACCTTTATACCAAGTATCACATCCGTACACTCAAGGAATAAGGTTTTTTCATACAAACCAAAACATCATATATTTCCCGTTCCCGCGGGAATTTCAGGAATTCCTTGCATAAAGCAACCAGTCACTTTTTGAAGAACATTTATACCAACTATCGTATTCGTGCACTCAAGGAATACGATTTTTCATACAAACTAAAATGTCCAATAATTCCTGTTCCCGTTGGAATTTCGGGAATTCCTTCCTTAGTGCACCCCTACATCCCCTAAAGAATGTATGTTCCAAATTTCAGCTCTCTACGCCCAGTAGTTACAGCTGTACGTTGTGTGTCAGTCACTCAGTCAGTAACGGAACAGTTTTACATATATTGATTTAATACTTAATCAAACTGCAACTCTACTTAACCCTTTACAGCATAGTGTAAGTTGATAGCTTTTGTTCTCTATTTCATACAAACAAGGTTCAAAAGAGTAAAGTTCACGGTCCATACAGTCTCTGACCTGTCTAACTACGTTTTGTTAGGTATGTGTATGTATAAAGATGATATTGTAATTGAAATGCTGCCTGTTTATATCTAAACTATTGGTGCAGACTTGATTTAATTTCTTAGAAACGATATCGGGATTTTCATTTCAAGTGGATGATACGTGTAGTCTATTGAGTAACTTGAGAGGGTAAAATATTAAAATCCTTGCTGCGATTTCTAATATAAGTAAATTATTTGGAATCAACCGAACATGAACTATTATTTGCACTTTATGTTGTTTTAATACATTTCATGAGTTGTCAAAAATCTGACAGGTCAGCTATGATAGGTGGGATATACAGGATTGTTTTTTCGTCACCAGCCAAATTTAAATATTAAGTTTCTTTGATACGATATAAACGTACCTGCATATTTATTTAAGCTCCGCTCAGTACAAAAAAGCATAAATATGGCACTACAAACTTATTTAAAAATAGTCTCTGTTGATGAATATAGCTTCTACGAGGCGGCATTTCATTGATAATACTACGACGTAGTACTTTAAAATGTTTTGTAGTAGCACGTAGTCGTCTTCATATCAATGGTAATTTAGAGTGACCATGGTTTGCTTAATATGTTAGCGGATATATTAATTTCTTTGTAAAAAAATAAATACTTACTTTTTTTTGCAAAAATAGTTTCTATAAATGATACTTATTGCGTAAAAAAAATTTGGCCGGTGACTACAAATCAACCCTGTATATTCTTCTGTAGTTCTTGGAGTACAGTTCTCTTTGGAGTATTAGTTTAAATATCATTAGGACAGTATATTAAAAAATATTTTTTTATTAATGAATTCTCAAACAACTTTATGAATATTGCCTGTTGTCACGTCCACGTGTTTAAACTAAATTTGAACAGTACCACAGACATACATCTACATAGATAACGCAAGTGTCACGATTTGTATTGAAACCATTCGTGCCGACTTTTAGCACCTTTTATGTAAACAGCTGATATTTATTGCTGGGAAATGCAAACTAATTCAAACACACCATTGCCGCCGAAGAAATCGATTATTAAGAACGATATCGATATTGTGATATCGATTTTCTAACAGACATACATACGCGCGGACTTAATTCTAGCGACGATCAACCTTGATGCTTGGTCGTAGTTCGAACACGTGAAGTACATGCATTTGCGTTGTCTATGTAGATGTATGTCTGTGGTAAGAACACATAATATTTCTATTAACAACTTGTGTTTCATCCTGTATAACACAAAATTCTATTTTTCTGTAAACAGAATATTTATAGTAAATATATTTTTATAAAAACACAAGCAATGATAGTTTCTTAAATAGTAAAAAGTAAGAATTAACGGACTATGCTTTTTGAAGTTATAAGTATATTAATAAAATGCGGTCACGACTTCTACAAACATGTAGGTGTTACTATAAACGTCTTTGAAATATGATACGACATGTTTCTTAAGTAATTAATGAGCTGAATTCCACATGAAACAAGATAAATCTAAAACTAGAGAGTTCAATGAATTAGAATTTCAGTTTTATGAGTAAAAAAGCTTTAAATACTCGAACTTTCGCGATTCATCGCCAAAACCAGCAAAAATACCCCTAGTTCCGCTGTGTGGTCTCCGTAACACAAGCTTATACAGAGAGTTCAAAAAAAGTACTTCGAGGAAAAATATCTCAGACAGGGCTATTCTTATTTTTTTATTTATTTATTGATTTACACTTCAGTATACAGTACAGAGAATAAATGAGAAAAAAAACAGTGTGTTGAGTAAGTACTACTAGGCGGTCTTATCGCTGACGAGCGATTTCTTACAGACAACGCCCATTCGACTATAAAAAAACCATTATAACACGCGCGTGTTTCCTTTAAATCTTTAGATTTTTATGGGGAAAACTATAAGTCACTAGCCCTGTCGGGGATATTTTTCTCCAAAACACTTTTTTGAACGCCCTGTATAAAAGCTTACTTTGGGCCACATTGTTGGTGTGTCACTTTGAGTAAAAAAACCTACCTTTACTCGTTGATTTCATCTAGAGTTATTTAATATGGTATTCAAAGAAACTCACAATAATCTTAGCACAATTTCATTTTTAATTATCAATTTCATGATATTTCGATACTTTTAAGATCATAGGATCATGAATACTGACATTTTCTTTCTTTTTTTCTTTATAATACTTTATCCCAGAATATCCTTGCTCTCTTTCACTTTGTAAATGAGTGAAAGCACCGTAACACTTCTAAACTTAAGCCTTTAACTTTTTTTGCAATCATGAGTAAGGAGGTTGAGTTCTTGACCTTTTTCGATAGAAACTTTACAGAAAAAACAGGTTGGCCAACATAAAAAAAAAATACGTACGTGACCACATTATCACAATCTTCATATAACTTCAAAAAGTATGTTCAAGGTATTGCATTGCCTTGGTATGTATTAAATAATTGATATGTAATAAGTAACCTTATGTTTAATGAGATAAGGCGTTTTTTAATGCTTCTATAAGTCTGAGGCTCCGTTGTAATAAAGAACGACGTTTAATAACCTTGTAAATCAATAACTTAACAAAAATATTAATAGTATTGTATCGAGTTTCATTCATTAATGATTCGACGTTTTGGTGTCTTTCAGTGTCTCGTCAGACACTGAAATATCGAGTTAATGTATGTATAAACTATTATACAAACGATAGATGGATAGATAAAACGTCTTAATATCAACAAAAGTGCAAACTTAAAGCAATAATAGAATATCCTGTGTGTTATCTAGTTCCCATATCACAAGATTGGTTTAATTTGGTAATAGATGGCGCTGTATGTACAATGCAATTGTAGATTTATTACTATTAGAAATGTAAAGTAAAAGTAATATTTAATTGTTGAAAAGTCGCTCTGTATTAGGGCGGAGTCTTTAATAGTTGTCAAGTTATTAAGCAACACTTAAGTTAAATACAGTAAGGCGTTTTTTTGAATGCTCACTTTTTATATGGCTTTTATTTTTATCCTAAATATAGTACTATTTTTTTAGGGTTCCGTTCTCAAATAATAATACTGTTGTGTTCTCTGTATTCACAACACGATATTTATTGGTCGTAGGCGCACGTCCGCTCTCAGCCGTGGTTCACACTGTACCAAAAGGAATAGAGAGCCAACTCGACGCCTCAACTTGTCACCCCATTGACGATTTTGCATACTCTCTCGTGCTGCCATCTCAATTTTGGTGAAATAATACTATAACGTGGCTAGTATTGTACAGATTTTATAATATTATAAGCACCACATTACTAGGATTTGAACCCAGAACCTCAGCTCAAGTTGCCGCGCATAAATCTCCAGAAAACACACCAAAATGTAGCAACATGTAGCACTACACCAAAATGTAGCATTTGATATAACTGTGCTGTCAAATTATAGTACATTAAGAGTGACACCCCTGCACTGTACTAACGTGAGCCCTCCAATACCGTATGCACGAGGCCGTGTTTATGACTTTTAGAATTGTTATTACACTAGTTAAATACAGATAGTATTAAATAAATGAAAAAAATGTGATAAATAAAAATTACCCGACCAGGATTCGAACCTGGGACCTCTCGTTTGCCGGACGAGTGCTCTTCCAACTGAGCTATCGGGGCCTGGCGCTACGCCTCGAAATTACGTATCACATTTTTGTTTTTACGTTATATTGCTAACGTAGCTCCATCTAATGGTATAAGCTTTGCAGCTAAGACCACCCGAGATCAATTTCTTTACAGAAATTGTGAATCCCAGTTAAAGTGAAGCATTGCAATGTTTTAATAATATTTTTTTAAGTTTTTTTTTTGCATTTAAAATGCTCAATTATTCTTAAATAAATGAAAAAAATGTGATAAATAAAAATTACCCGACCAGGATTCGAACCTGGGACCTCTCGTTTGCCGGACGAGTGCTCTTCCAACTGAGCTATCGGGGCCTGGCGCTACGCCTCGAAATTACGTATCACATTTTTGTTTTTACGTTATATTGCTAACGTAGCTCCATCTAATGGTATAAGCTTTGCAGCTAAGACCACCCGAGATCAATTTCTTTACAGAAATTGTGAATCCCAGTTAAAGTGAAGCATTGCAATGTTTTAATAATATTTTTTTAAGTTTTTTTTTTGCATTTCAAATGCTCAATTATTCTTAAATAAATGAAAAAAATGTGATAAATAAAAATTACCCGACCAGGATTCGAACCTGGGACCTCTCGTTTGCCGGACGAGTGCTCTTCCAACTGAGCTATCGGGGCCTGGCGCTACGCCTCGAAATTACGTATCACATTTTTGTTTTTACGTTATATTGCTAACGTAGCTCCATCTAATGGTATAAGCTTTGCAGCTAAGACCACCCGAGATCAATTTCTTTACAGAAATTGTGAATCCCAGTTAAAGTGAAGCATTGCAATGTTTTAATAATATTTTTTTAAGTTTTTTTTTTTTGCATTTAAAATGCTCAATTATTCTTAAATAAATTTTTTTCATTTATTTATTAATTTTTATTTATCACATTTTTTTCATTTATTTAAGAATAATTGAGCATTTTAAATGCAAAAAAAAAACTTAAAAAAATATTATTAAAACATTGCAATGCTTCACTTTAACTGGGATTCACAATTTCTGTAAAGAAATTGATCTCGGGTGGTCTTAGCTGCAAAGCTTATACCATTAGATGGAGCTACGTTAGCAATATAACGTAAAAACAAAAATGTGATACGTAATTTCGAGGCGTAGCCCCAGGCCCCGATAGCTCAGTTGGAAGAGCACTCGTCCGGCAAACGAGAGGTCCCAGGTTCGAATCCTGGTCGGGTAATTTTTATTTATCACATTTTTTTTCATTTATTTAAGAATAATTGAGCATTTTAAATGCAAAAAAAAAACTTAAAAAAAATATTATTAAAACATTGCAATGCTTCACTTTAACTGGGATTCACAATTTCTGTAAAAAAAATTGATCTCGGGTGGTCTTAGCTGCAAAGCTTATACCATTAGATGGAGCTACGTTAGCAATATAACGTAAAAACAAAAATGTGATACGTAATTTCGAGGCGTAGCGCCAGGCCCCGATAGCTCAGTTGGAAGAGCACTCGTCCGGCAAACGAGAGGTCCCAGGTTCGAATCCTGGTCGGGTAATTTTTATTTATCACATTTTTTTCATTTATTTAAGAATAATTGAGCATTTTAAATGCAAAAAAAAAACTTAAAAAAATATTATTAAAACATTGCAATGCTTCACTTTAACTGGGATTCACAATTTCTGTAAAGAAATTGATCTCGGGTGGTCTTAGCTGCAAAGCTTATACCATTAGATGGAGCTACGTTAGCAATATAACGTAAAAACAAAAATGTGATACGTAATTTCGAGGCGTAGCGCCAGGCCCCGATAGCTCAGTTGGAAGAGCACTCGTCCGGCAAACGAGAGGTCCCAGGTTCGAATCCTGGTCGGGTAATTTTTATTTATCACATTTTTTTCATTTATTTAAGAATAATTGAGCATTTGAAATGCAAAAAAAAAACTTAAAAAAATATTATTACAGATAGTATTGTTTATTTATTGGTGACCATGAAAGCAAAGGGCAGGAACTGCCCTTTCTGAAAGTATTGCTGCAATATATCACTGCGAAAGACTTATATTGGGCGGTAGACTTTATATACAATGTGGGCCTTTGGAGCAATACGCAAAATGAACAATAGGTACGGTTGCTAGGCAGATGTACCTGGTTTTTACACCAAGCGATTGTGTCTACTGCCTTTTAAGACACGCGTATTAACCCCTTACCCGCCATACTTTTTGTCAGTTGTCGTGCTCCTAGCGCTAAGCACAGTAAATCTAAAAATAAATACCTACAACAAATAGGGATGTTCAATGGTAGATCGATATACCCGTCCCAGCTTCGCAAACTTCAAATTCAATCTTAATAGTTTCAGCTTGAAGAGGTAACAGACAAATAGATAGAAGGAGCAACTTTGATATTAAATTTCTAATGGTATGAGTTTCGGTAACCAAATGAAACAAAGATCGTTTAAAATATTTTGAAAGATTTATTGATTTCCGCACAATGTGTTAGACCAGAGATGAATATTTTTGTGACTCTATACTTCTGTGGCGTACCTTATTATAGGTAGCTGAAAGCAAAAAGGTTGCTACACTGGTAGAAAAACTTAGTGTCTATTTGACAATGTCATTTATTATATTTTATTCTGAAATTACATGGCTGTTGCTTACTCTTGAATTTTATTATAGTTAATTACTAAAGTTTTATTGGGAAATAATTTTAACCATCCTTTCCCATATTTGGTGACCCCGACGTGATTTGAACACGCAACCTTCGGTCTTTGGTTCGCTCAAGTTGAGAGTCAATTTATACTTTAGTAATTAACTATAATAAAATTCAAGTGTAAACAACAGCCATGTAATATCAGAATAAAATATAATAAATGACATTGTCAAATAGACACTAAGTTTTTCTACCAGTGTAGCAACCTTTTTGCTTTCAGCTACCTATAATAAGGTACGCCACACTTCTATATTATGAAGTTTATTTTTTTTTGTAATAACTAATGCGTAAGCACAACACTAATGGAAAATTCCACAAGGTGGCACTCGTTTATGACGTCAGAACCGGTCGACTATTTCCGACCGTGGCGCTGGGTGTTCTATCAAACTAAACATGCACACTAGGGATAAGAATCATCAACTCAGTCACTCACATTTTTATACTTATTTTCAAAGAAATTAAACATTTTTATTTCTATAGTAACAATTGCTTTGTTTTAAATTATTTGTTAAAAAATAGTCAGTTTAATTAAACAGAAATATTTTTATTTAAGTGGATTTTCGTATCAGTAAATCTTTGCTTATGTCCCATCCCTATGGTCGGTTAAGGATGCGTTTCCAAAAAGGCTAGGTATCGAATTCTACTACTACATGTATAAGATTCACGCACACAAGCGTGCCGTGAAAAAGACGCAAGGTTTTGAACAGTTTTGATACTTTAGTTTTAAATATTTGCAAATTCTTTTATTAAAACGATTAAATTGGGTAAGATTAATTAAAGTGCTCGGAAAGTTTGAGCTCGTTTTATTCGTAACGATAAAACCTCACCATCGAACCTGATGAGCTGGTGGTACACTCGAGGGCTTCTACTGGAATTCCTATTCCTAGGCATGTCAAGTTCGAGTTCATAAGACGAGACAGAGACATTACCATCAGTCCTGGTAGTGGGAGCTGAAGGTATGCCTTGAGGTACTACTGGAACTCCTAGACGAGTAGAGCTAGGCATGTCGAGTTTGGGTTCATTTTGATTCTTAGGACGAGACCTTACCACCCGTTCTGGTAGTGGAAGCTGAAGGTATACCTCGAGGTGCTACTGGTACCTACACCTAGACGGATAGAGCTAGGCATGTCGAGTTTGGATTCATTTTGATTCTTAGGACGAGACCTTACCACCAGTTCTGATAGTGGAAGCTGAAGGTATACCTCGAGGTGCTACTGGTACTCCTAGACGGGTAAAGCTAGGTATATCGAGTTTGGGTTCATTTTGATTCGTAGGACGAGACCTTACCACCAGTTCTGGTAGTGGGAGCTGAAGGTATACCTCGAGGTGCCACTGGTACTCCTAGACGGGTAAAGCTAGGTATATCGAGTTTGGGTTCATTTTGATGCGTAGGACGAGACCTTACCACCAGTTCTGGTAGTGGGAGCTGAAGGTACCATATTTTAAAAGAACTGAACAGGACACAAGGAACTGAAATCTATAGGCGGTCAGATTTGGTGGAATCGGGTTTTCATATTTTAAAAGAAATAATAAAATTTATGGACAAAGGATAATGCAAGTGATTGGGCTCCAAAAAAAAAGTCATTGTGCAGGGATGAGATGAGAGTCAGATTATAGATTAGACACATGTCATATTTGTTAGGACGCCAAAAAAATTAGCCCTGGGAAAAAAAAGATATGACCAAAAATACATTTTGCGTTTAATAGAATAAAAATCGTTTTCTTTTATGATACAGAAACTGAACGCCCGTAGATGTCTACGAGTGTATTCGTATAACCTTTACAGCCATTGACTACGAAACTAGTGAATATTGTAAATAAATACGATTATTGGTAAAAAAAGTGTTTGTGTGATCCTTATAAGTACCTAATGGGTTGGCTACACAGTTGTAAACCGCGATAAGTTCGTCTCTTTTCTTAGTATAGCGACTTCCCTTCTTATTTTCGTCGAGCGAGACAGCGCACTCACACAAAAGAGATGTTATTAATCTGTCTCTTTTCTTACTATAGCGATCTTTTTGCGGCACTGGTTCGCCGACATTGGAAGCACGGTTTACAACTGTGTAGCCACCCCTTTTGATTTGATTTGTCTTTTTTCTTACTTTAGCGATGTCTCTTATACGGCACTGGTTCGGCGACATTGGAAAAGCAGTTTACAAATGTGTAACCACCCCTTATGAAATAATGGTATGTATGGTTCATCTAATACTGCCATTTAGAATAAGCTAATGTGTTGGTATAAGTGGTTATCGTTAATGAAAGAAGTAAGACTTTTAAACACATGATTTATTATTTCATTCAATACCATTGGTCAGAGTTCTTAAAATAAAATAAGTACTATTTTTGAAGACGTTATTCATTATTTCAGTACAATTAAACAGACATCATAAATTATAAAAGGAATAGTACTTTTAAACACATGATTCATATTAACAATTAAATATCATAATCATAAAAGAAGTTCGACTTTCGACAAAAACCACAAAGCAGATACATAGTAGAGCTGCTGTAAGCAAAGTTGCACAGCTTCAATTTGGCTTGTCCTGACGTCACAGCCTTTAGTTCAAGCTATTCCTCGCTAGAGGCACTGGCGTCAGTTCGTCGCTGACTTCTGTGAAGTATGTACACGCGTAGATATTAAAAAAAAAAATCCTCCATTGTTTCTCGATGTAAAATTTAGTTTTCTATACTTTTATGAAGGAATTACATTGACAATCCAAATAAAATTAACTTACCACGAAGATAATTTCATTCATAATTAATTTTTACAAATTGTTTGTTTTCCAATTATTTGTGTCCAAAATGCAGATTGTTATTTGTTGCCTAGGTGATTTTTATGACGCGAAAAAAGGTTGCGCTATCTAGCGTCAAGTGGAAATACTTTTATTTCGCGGTTTTTTCTGACAGATTTGGAACGTATGAAATTTCGTTAAAAAACTAGAGCCACCTAGTAAAGCATAGCTGAACTTTTTTGATGATCATGTGAATATTTTAACCTTATGTTTCAACCGGTTTTTACTACTCGCTACTAGGTGACTAATGCCATCGCCTGTTTGGCTATGATTGGCCATAACCCACCGCTTACTCCTCCCGCACCCCGCCCGTAGGCTTCACTTGAGTCCCTAGAGAAAACTGGATAGGGCAGCTCCTCTATATATTTCCTCCGTGGTTATATCCGACAATGGCACTGGACATCAATGCTATTTTCTAATTTAAAAAACAGTAATTTATCTAACTTCTGACATGTTTTTAAGGTTTTATAATTAAGATACTTAGTGTAATCAATTGTAAATGATTACTTGATTAACCATTTACCAAATATTAACATACTTTTAACATAATACAGCGTTATTAAATAAAAAAAGCATATGAAACGAATGGTGGTTTTTAGTCATCGGTATATATAGAGATTTTTTACAATCCTTTTAAAATACGAGCATTTCTATATACGAGTAGGTAGGTACCTATAATAAATAGTGTAATAGTTAAATAATAATAAATAGTAATAGTGACGAGGATGTCGAGGAAAACAATTTATCATATAAAAATGATATTATTTTCATGTAACTCTATTTTTAATACTTTTATTTTTTTGTTTAATATTCTATTTTGAACTTCAACCCTGTGTTTTTGTACCACTAACGTTTTTCTTCAAGTTTACGCGACTTGCCTTTTTGTAGTACATAAAATGAAATAATTTCTGTTTTCAAAAATGAAAAAACTAAATGTTTATGCATTCCTATTTTTCCCTAAGAAGAGGGAAATTATACTAAATTGTATCACTTATTTCATACCAAAAAAGCCTTGTGGGACTGTAGACGTAGTGATTGCTTGCTCAGTGGACTGTAGTTTAGTTTTTAATTCATAAAACCAGCCGTTGTTACTAAACAACAGGCTGTTACTGCCAGTGTTACGTAAACGTACAAAGTAAAATTTAAATTAATACAACATTACGCAGTACTATTTACAACCTAAGGTTAAATTGGTGGATTTTACATAAAATTTTGAGCATACGGGGATTAGAAATAGCCAAGAGTGAAGGAATATTAATCGGTCTTGGAATATGAGTAGGTGGGAAGTCGAAAAGGGATGCTGCAGTACGTGGCCCGCGCCGTTTGCGAATACACACGCAGACAGTGGCGGCACCGCCGCCTTCTGCTGGCGGACATGGCGCGTAAGTAACTGATGAGGTGACAGGCATTAAACTTACTCATGGTTGAGATCGGGTGGTCGATTGCGGTGGTGTGAGCGATCCTGGGTTCGAATCCCAGCCGGGCCACTTTAGGAAACGAACTTTTCGAATCCTAGGATACAACCAACTTTCGTTGTATCCTAGGATATCTCTCCTAGTTCCGTTGTCTTTTAACAGAACACATGCTTGTATATGTTATCGGAAAATAATAAAAACCGTAAGTTTATAAAATTGACAAATATTTTAGCAAAAAATAATCATGGGCCTGAAAAGCTCCCCTTTCAGGCCCATGATTATTTATATTAAGATTGATATCTTGGAAAGTATGCACTTTGCAACCACATATTCTTTGGCAAAAAGTATTATTTTTTAGTAAGGAACAAAACCTCAAAGTTATGGGATATCTAAAACAACACCTTGTTTATGTCACCGGAAAATAATAAATTCCGTAAACATAAATTTACGCAGAAAATAAACTTCCGTAGGATTCAAAGCGGGATTCTGAAATGTATTATTTTACGCCCATATTTTCGCAAATGGATAAACTAACCGAACTCTCTTGTAAAATGATAAGTAAGCTCTGATTGGTTGAATAAGTCACGTTATCTAATTTCAATAAAAAATAAATAAAAAAAATCATAAAACCAAAAACAAAATGAAAGCAAACTAATTATTTCTTTTTAAGAAAAAAGTGAACCCCATTCAAAAAACCAACCCACTAAAAATGTTTAAATAATTTTTATAAACGCCATCCTATTCCTGTTTCTATTCCATCCATATTATTTCCCCGTTAGTACTTCTGAAGCAGCGTGCTTTGTTGTCCTAAAAATTTGGTTTGGCAGTGCCAACTTGCAGCTCTGACTTCACAGAATCCACATGAAGGCGATTTCGCGCATCGGTCCAAGCATTATTACATAGAGAAAAGACCCTCTCTGCTGCTGCATTAGGAATAGATGCAATGTATTGAAATATTTTCAGCAAGTTCCGCGTGTTTGATGCCGACAATATCTTGTGCCACACTTCATAGACTGACGCTTTTTGAGTACTCTCATTGGCTCGCTCTTCATCTTCAATGACTTTCTTTAGTTTCTTTCACGAAACGATAAGCACGATAGAGCTTATCCATATCTAATTTCTGGACTAACGCCATTTTCTCGCAACATTCTGCTAATTCGTTATAAGTAAACTCCCTTTCTAGCGCAAATATCCTATGGAAGCTAAGTAATTACTTTCTGAGAAGTCGAAGTGGCCATCAATATATTTCAGCACATTATTATACCACGCAATAAGAGTCAGTTTCATTGACTCTTTATCTTCATCTGAAAAACTTTTCATTGTATTGGTACAAATAAAACCGAAAAATTCGTCATCTATTCTTTGTTGTATTTGCTGTCGTATGCTTTTCACAATGTTGTAAGTTTCACATGACAACGCATTTTCTTTCTCTAAACGCATGATGCCGTTCTGAAAAATTTTCAGAACGCTGTCAAAAAAACCAAGATAGCATTCGGTCTTTTTGGCCTCATCCTCGTCAAAATATTTCTTTAAAGCGACTGGACAGTTTTCTCCGAGAGACGAAAAATACTCCGAAAAGCGGGATATTTAGCGTCCCGCATGCACCCTGAGCGGGACGCCTCTTTAAGGGTCTCAGAAACGGGACGTCCCGCGTATAGCGGGACGGTTGGCAAGCCTATTTGGCACCGACTTCAAAAACTATGTAAATACCTACCCAGATGAATTGTTAATGTTCTTATTACATTCATTAATATTAATTAATTTTTGGCAGAAATTTACTATACTGGGTAGTAATATGGATGGAATAGAAACAGGAATAGGATGGCGTTTATAAAAATTATTTAAACATTTTTAGTGGGTTGGTTTTTTGAATGCGGTTCACTTTTTTTTAAAAAGAAATAATTAGTTTGCTTTCATTTTGTTTTTGGTTTTATGTTTTTTTTTATTTATTTTTTATTTCATACTTTTTAGTGTTAGGTTTTTGTTTTGGGCTAGTTATTAGTTTTTTCATAGTTAGGTTCTGCTGTTATAGATATTAGTGATAAGTTTTAGGCTAGTTCTGGTATCAGTAACGACCTACTTCTTCTGGTAATGTGATGTTTTGGTACTGTAAAATCATGACTTTGACCTACCTGCTATTGTTATATACGTTTTACCTGGAGGCCTACGGAGAAAACTATGGAGAAGGACGCTTTAAGAAAGAAGAGGAATTAAATCCCAACGAAAAATAACGACGACTTGATGCAGCACGACATGGTCTTGTCTAGGTAATACCAGCATGCTCGTGCTGCAGAAACTGACGACAAAAAGAGATTCGCTTGAAAACAATCTTCGTGCGAGCAGTCAGCTAAGAACTTATGCAAAACTTATCACAAAAAAATCTATCATGTACCTATAGGATCTACAAATATGGAAACTAACTTACTATGAAAAAACTAAAAGCTAGCATAGCAACATCGGTTCAGTCAAACGTAAGATAATCGATGACAAACATAATTAACATACAGGTTAAAGTCTTCTTTGTAAGTTGGCTACTTTTAATCAGGAGTTATGCAGGTAAATCTGCGGGAAACTTCGGTAACTATTCGGCAAATCAATCAAACATTCGGCTGAATACAAATGTTTTACGAAATACGAATGTTCGGCCGAACATTCGGCTCATCTCTGATACAAAATAAAAAGATAAATTGAGAACCTTATTTTTTAAAGTTGGTCAATATATACTAAAACCTTCTCCTAAACATGACAAATCTTTTTCTGAAAACCGCATCCAAATCGGTTCAGCCAAACGGGAGAAAATTGCGGACAAACATACATACATACATACATACATACAGGTCAAACTGATAACCTCCTTTTTTTGAATTCGGTTAAAAAACAAATGCACTGAAAGGCATTGTCGGACCAGTTGGCACTGTGAAAAGATGGAATAAACAAACCAAATCCTACATTGATGTTCGTTGTCCGAAGATTAGTTCAAATTATTATACAAATATGGGAGGTGTCGATATTTTAGATCAGCTGATTGAATTCGGCCATCTACCTTATTATGATGACAAAATCACATCTCCGAGGACATGAAAATTAGAGAACTGTAGGAGTCGTACCAAGGTTACCTTCACGAAGTGCAATAGTATATTATGTAACAAGTGAGCTAAGTTGCTAATTACAGTCGAGGCTGTGATTTGCTTAATAATTAGCCGAGACTGTAATTAGCAGCGCAAGCAGTTGTTGAAGGTACGGTTAACAATAGTATATTATGTAACAAGTGAGCTAAGTCTCGGCTCATTATTAAGCCCTCGCCTGCGGCTCGGGCTCAAATCACAGCCTCGACTGTAATTAGCAACGCTCACGAGTTACATACGACGTTTTTCAACACACTTGTGAGTAAAAGACAGACATACGTGGTCATAAAATAACAAACACACTTGATAACAAAGCTGTGAGTGAATTGTGATTGAAAAATGGCGCCGAACCTCGCGCATGCGCGTAGGTTTTTTTTTTCCGCCAAATGTGTCAATGTCTGTATAGCATATACAGCCTATTTTAAGTGAAAATGTTTAATTTGGAGTTAATTTGGAGGCTTACAATTTTTAATACAAATTTTGTTTTACAAGGCGCAAACATTTAAAAATGTATATGGATTTAAAGTGGTATAAAATCTCTTTGTTGTTTCTGAAAATATTTAATGTATAATCCGGATCAATAAAATATGCTCTGTTTACTCGCATGTAATTTGTACTAAGGTACAATTCAACTTTGTAGGATTCATTATATTATGCACTAGGGTATAATATATTATGCACACGTGACTTATAGCCCAGTTTATAGTTCTAAATTCAATATAATAAGGCTCACTTAACGTGCAAGTGCGTTGAAAAGTATATTTATAGTCCAAGAGCTATTGAACCCTCCGAGTAACGGTAGGTACTCCTGTAAGGTTAGAAATTTGTACACTTATGATTTATAGCATGATAATGACAATAGGGCATGACCCGGCAGGCGATAGCCCTGCACATCATCAACAAAATTCATTTTTACTACTCGCATAAGTAGGTACTCATTCGAATTGAGTTAACGTATATATTATTTGCTTTAGCTTGCCGTGAGTCTTTTGCCTTATAAACGAAATCATTTTCTTAAATGCAGTCAATATAGTGCAACTGAATAATAGTTTTAAGCTGGTTTCACATAGCATAAATATTCTTTTCTACGCCTCACTCTTTTAAATAGCAAAGCTTACTCGTACACCATTTGCCTTTCATACTAAGTGGTCTTACTTTAAAATACAATAATTATTATTTATATTTTTAAAATGTCTGACACACAGTTAAAAACTTTAGTTAAAAAACGAGCTTCAATTGAAGCCAAGCTTACTGTCTTTTCTAAATACATTCAGCTCTCTAATCCACAAAAAAATCTTTTAAATGTATATTACGAAAACAGAAGTAGAGAAGTGTCGGATAGTGATGAAGAAAATTTATGTAAAAAGTAATGTAGATTACGTTAAAACGAATAAAATTTATTGTATTTATCATTTTTACTTTTGCTTAATTTACGAAAAACTCTTACACGCGCGCCCTTAGCGTCTATCTCCACGCCTGGCAAGGCCTTATGCTATTCAAAATCGCCTGGCAGCGTATTTACAAAGGCTATACCATTAGAGTGAAAGTGCAAACTGAACTGGCTTAGCTTTTGTATGACAAAAACTTGCCGAAACCCTAATCTATTCTAGTACAGAAATTGACCGAAGTCGTGTAGACTTTGTGAGATAACTTCAATTGAACATTGCAGCAACAAAAGCTATCCCATTTGATATCGATATTTACCGACTAAGGCTTCAATTTGATACTTAAATTGCAATTGTTCTGAACGTTTGACTTTTGACCATGTCGGGATTGTCCAGGGTTGACTATAATAGCTGACCAGGTTTATGGCGCTTCGCCGGCCGCTGCCGCGGCACCGCTCGCTTCGCTCGCTGGCTGCGCTCCGCTCGCTGGCTGCGCTCGTCGTCGCACCTAACCGTACTGATTCCGCCTTCCGGTGCGGGAGCCCTTCTCGTAGCTTATCTCTTTCATCGCAATGTATATCAAATAAAGATATACCTATCCATGGTTGTCTGTAAGAAATCGCTCGTCAGCGATAAGACCGCCTAGTAGTACTTATACAACACACTGTTTTTTTTTTCTCATTTACTATCTGTACTGTATACTGAAGTGTAAATAAATAAAATAAATAAATAAAATACCTACTTTTCATCTTGACAAAAGCTTATCTATTTGAGTGAATATGTATTACACAGTACTAGGTTTTGTCATTGCATTTCTTTGAAAATTACAAGAGCAAAAGCTAATCCATTTCAGTCAATTTTTTTACTGAGTTCGATTAGGTATTGTCAAGTAGGTAATATGCATAAACAAAAGCTCCTCTATTAGAGTCTGACTCGTGACTCAAATAGTATAGCCTTTGTATATTCGCCGCCTGGCATTATACATATTTATTCTAATGCACTTGCTCAAACACATATCCAAATTTCACCTATACAGGAGAAAGTTTATTTTTTGGAGGTAATTTTATAATAGGTACTTCAAAAACTTCGAACGATTAAGGCTGCAAACTGGATGTCAGCGACAGCAACAGCGACGCGGGGAATCTGGCCCGTACTCGACGCCAGCGGGCGCTCGAGCGATTTGTCGCGGTTTTTTTTTAAATAAATAAAATCCCCAGACAATCTCTACAACTACATGGCCCCAAACTAAGCAGAGCTTGTGATATGGGATACCGTGTAGCGAACTAGGGGGAACCTAGAATATAAATACGTATATATAGACGCCCAGACCCGGAACATTTTTTTTTCTTTGTTCCGTGCGGGAATCGAACCGGCAACCACTGGCGTTTGAGGCAGATAGGTAAACCCATCGCCAAAGTGGTCGTCAACAAACTCAGTACTCTAAAGTTTGGTTTCATACAAACTCAGTACTTTATCGTGTCGCTCTCGCTGCCGCTGTCGCTGCCGGCCAGTTTGCAGCCTTAATCTTTCGAAGTTTTTGAAGAATTATAAAATTATCTTCTTGGAAGTAATCCATATGAACACAGGACCCCTATGGCCCGTGTCGAGATAATTTTAATATCTGTAGGCATATTTCAGAGAAACTTGATAATGATCTACCATTGTATCTTAAAGGTTAATTCGTTATGTTAGTTCTCAGAAGCACGCGAATGAGATGTTTATTTTTAACTAACTTTGAATTTAAGAGTCCTCTAAAACATATAGGTAGGTATTGGACTTACCTAACTAATAAATGAACTATGGCCATGGCAATATAACTTACAATATTTTCTCATTACTGAATTTTTGAGGTTGAGAGGTATTGATTTTTCTATGAACGTAATTTCAGTTTTTATTATTATAGACTAAGCCCGCCTTTGACCTCAATATCACCTGGTGGAAAAAGAAGATGAGGTCGCAGATAAAAGAACTGGCTCTTCATAAAATATTACCCGATCATATCATCATCACCTTCATTTATATGAGGCGTGGTTGCTAGTCAAACTCCGACGGGATCCTACCACCAAGCGGCACGCTTATCCAGGGACGGTAGGTAGGTACTACCACAGTAGATAGTTCCACTGTTGTAGTGCTAACTTCTGTTTGAAGCCGACTTCGTGATTATGCTGAAATGCAATAGCTTTCATATCGATGAGTCAGTAATATCATACTATAGAATAGAATAGAATAACATTTATTTTCCACATAAACATCAACATTATTAACACTTAAATCTAAAAAACAAACATATTGTCCTGGTTGCGGTGTAGAAAAAGGGCATCCCTCTTAGTATAAAGCTGAAATCCATTTAGCAATGGACTTTAGCGCTGATATTCTGAGGGAACCCATACATACATAAATAAATACATATAGCCCTAAAACCCTTTTTTTTTTACTGGAGGAAAACGTGCAATCACGTCCCCGACTACCCAAGGGGGAGCGGCGGGGTATGTGGGGATGATCCGGCAGATGGCCGGACCCATCCACTAAAAACCTCCAGGTGTACCTCATCCGCCATAAGTGGAGCTCACGGTGCCGCCATTGGCATTACCCGTGAGCCCCGGCGGGTTCCACTCAGCCTCAGCCGAGCGCCCTCTGACGACGGAAATGGTCCAGTACACAAGACCATTTCCCCACCATAGCCCTAGTAGCCGCATCAGGTCCCCTCACCTGCTACGGCTGGCTATCGGGAGGGAGACTCCTTCTGCGACATTACGTCCTCGCAGAAGGAGGTCATGGCCGCCCAAGCCTCTCTACTCCCCAACATGGCCTTTACCAGGCTAGGAAGCGAGAGGTCCCCCCCGACGACAGACGTCAAATCGTGCCGCTGCCGACCCCACACTGGACACACCGCCAAGATGTGCTCCGCCGTGTCGTCGGCCGCCCCACAATGGTGACACTCTGTCGTCACCTCCCTCCGGGCGACCCTGTGCAGGTAGTGACCGGATACAGGCGTGAAGTTATGTATGTATGAACTTCTTACGGGATGAAAAGTTCATGTAAAATGTCACGTCTAATAAGATGTATACATTTTCATTGAAATTTGAAACTTTTGACAAATGACTAAGTTACATTTATTAGCCGCGACTGTATGTCTGTGTGTCCAGAGTAATCTTCGAATCCACTTAACTGATTATGATTTGGACTGCACAAATGTAAATATAGAAGCCGTCGCCGCGTCGTGGCGCAGTGTCACCTATGTACATAAATCGATATTGAAATGAAAATAATTTATTGTGAAAAACAGTGCATAATCAGTACATACAGACTAATTAAAAATATAACAATCTTTTCTACACCAGTAAAAATAAACAAAACTTAAAATTAATAACAACTTTATCTTAATACCTAATTGATTGTACCAATGCATGCACTGCAGCTACAATAGGCTACAGCTCAGTACCTATACATCTTGGTGTTGTGAGGAAACACCAAGACACTGGTTTTCAGTGTAGCCAGAGAATTTATAAAGAAAATCCCAAATTCCGAATACATAGTTTATGACCGCTGTCTATGTATTGTGTGTTGGTGAATATTACCTGTTATAAAATATTGCCGGTTAAGCAAGGATAGGAGACGGCCGACCATTCATTTTTTACGGCAGATTTTATATGAAAGTTCGCTAGCCAGTCGGACCCTGACGTGATCCTACCACCAAGCAGGGGTCAGTTTTTACGACACGCTTTTCCAGGGTCAGCAGGTCAATTTTAAACCCTCATCAACATTATCATCCACATCACAAATCCGTGAAATGAGCCCACTGAAGGGCAATGAGTCTCTCCACTGGGTTAGGCCGTAATCCACCAAAGTGGCTCAGTGCTGAGTGGTGGATGTCAAAAATTTCAGGGCCGAAATGGCTTCTGACAAAGCCTAATGACTACTGTATACAAGTATACAGCACCCGGGACCGACTGCTTAACGTGCCCTCCGAAGCACGGAAGTCCTCGTGAGAAATAAATGATCGGTGGTCACCCATCCTAATACCGGCCGCGCCGAGCGCGCTTAACCTGCGATATCACAGTAACCACAGCCGACTTCTCTTCTTTTAATCCCTACACGGACTTAAAGCACTCGAATTAAGCTGGATGCTACAACTAGTATTAAGATAAGCCGGATTCAGAATTGCAACATTGAGATGTTACCTAGCGTTCTTATCAGTCTAGGTCAGAACGCGTTATCACTCACGTACCTACTTTAGATACATACGTGAATTGTCAGATGTTACCAGATAGAGGCTTATGAAGAGCCACTTATGTATATAACGAGTAAGGTCGATGACTACATAAGAATGATCTTGAAACAAAAGTGTGATAGATTTTGGAAAATAAGATAAACCTGGATGAGAATAGTAAATATGGAGTATACGATAGGCAGTTGGTTTTGGTTACTGTATCTGTACACCAACTGATTTATTTTAACGGCTTCTGAGAAAAATATAGTACTTATTTCTTTAAAAAATATTTTTAATTGAGTCTTGGGTTGTATAAAATAATTAAATAATAAAATAAATAATGGTTTTGAATCGTTTTGTTGAGTCTGCTTGCCACTTTCATCCGTGATGTTCGAGTAACTTACAAAAAAATCAGTCAAGTGCTAGTCGAAAGAGTAATGTTCACGGTCCATACCGTGGTCCATACAGTCTCTGCCATTTCAAACTACTTTTTGTTGGGTAGGTATGTGAATGTATGATATATTGAAATGCTGCTTTTTTGCTACTATTGGTGCAGACTTGATTTAATTTCTCAGACACGATATCGCCATTTTCATTTCAAGTGGATGATACTAGTAGTCTATTGTGTACCTAGGTAACTTGAGAGGGTAAAGTATTAAAATCTTTGGTGCGTTTTCTAATATAAATAAATGATTTGGAATTAACTGAACTTGAGCTATTATTCTAATCAAATACTTTCAAATAATTTATTGCCATTTGCATAGAATGGAGAAATATTAACATAGAACTTACATAAAAATGGCATAATTAATATTTTTTATAAATAATACTAATTAACATAAATAAATAGGTAGGTATAGTAATCAATATATATAAAACTGTTCCGTTACTGACTGAGTTACTGAGTGACTGATAGACAACGTACAGCCGTAACTACTGGGCGTAGAGAGCTGAAATTTGGAACATACATTCTTTAGGGGATGTAGGGGTGCACTAAGGAAGGAATTCCCGAAATTCCCACAAGAACGGGAATAATTGGACTTTTTATTTTGTATGAAAAATCTTATTCCTTGAGCGCACGGATATGATACTTGGCATAAAGGTTCTTCAAAAAATGACTGGTTGTGTTATGAAAGCAATTCCCTAAATTCCCACGGGAACAAGAAATATATGATGTTTTAATTTGTATGAAAAAAATTTATTCCTTGAGTGTGCGGATGTGATACTTGGTATAAAGGTTCCTCAATAAGTGTCTGTTTGTATTATGTAAGGAATTCCCGGAATTCCCACGGGAAGGGGTTGGACTTTTTAGTTTGTATGAAAAATCTTATTCCTTGAGTGTATGGTTGAGTACTTGGCATGAAGGTTCTTCAAAGAGTGACTGGTTGTGCTATGAAAGGAATTACCGAAATTCCCACGGGAACGGGAAATATACGGTTTATAATTAGTATGAAAAAATAAATTCCATGAGTGCACAGATGTGATACTTAGTATAAAGGTTCCCCAGTGAGTAACTGTTAGTATTGTGAAAGAAATTCCCGCCATTCCCACGGGAACATGAAATATTGGACTTTTTAGTTTGTACGAACAATTATTTCTTCAGTGCCTGGATGTAATACTTGATATAAAGGTTCTTCAATGACTGGTTGTGTTAAATATAAACAATGTTTACGCGCGTACGAAGTTGCGGGCAAAAGCTAGTATACTTTAGAATTTAATAAATACATAGATAGATACAATTTGTAAATTGTATGTTACTTATAACATGTATTTACGTTCCGTCGGGATAGACCACAGAACAGTTAAAAAAGGTTTAACTGAACAGTTTAACTGTTCTGGGGGATAGACCCGCGATGGAATTTTCGTCAAGTGTGGCGCTGGCTTGAGGGTTCTTTTTTCCTTTGAGGTAGATTTGGAACCCGAACATAGATGGATGGGAGTCACTCCTTTGAAAAACAGTTTTATTAAGTAAGATATTTTCCATGATGTACCTACAGTCACATGTAATTATATGTTGTTGTGATATGTTTCGTGCAGGTTTATTGTAAGTAAAAAAGGCTGTTATTTTGTGACTCATTATTGTTGGAACTACAAGCTTATGGATTAACTTATCGGTTCTATTAGTAACCGCCAACAATTGACAGGTAGTGGTAGATAACCTAAAAATAACACGTGTTATGCATAAGTACCTACTCAAAGTTAGATAAATAACGAATAGAAGTATTGTGTTACAAGAGATAAATGTCACTAGATGCAAATATATTTAAGTAATACTTAACTACCTATTTGTTTTATAGACAATAGACTGTTAGAACTTTCGAATAAATATTGATTTGCGTAAGTAGCAGTTCACTTAAGATTTAATATGTCCATTAATATTAGAAACAATTATAGTTAATTGTAGATAGGTAGGTACATACATACATAACTTCACGCCTATATCCCTTATGGGGTAGGCAGAACACCGAGGTTATGAAGCAATTTAATGTCACGTTTGACAAATTTTGAGGCATTATAATGGTGGAGAGAGACTACGGCAGTGACAAGGAGTCAGCCTATCGCCCACGAAAAATATTTGTTTTCATCCCATTCCCAAAAGGAGGAGATGCTTAATTCACATGTATGTTTTTTTTCTTGTTTTCTTGTTTCATATGATAGAGGATACTTCACAGGTGGTTTCATATAAATTTCATCGAAATCGATTCAGTAAGTTCCTACCTACTTACATCAAGAAAAAAAATTGGAAAAATATGTAGGTAAGTAATATGAATACGGAAAATATTTATATTGACGACCTAATAGGTATTTGACTTAAAGTTTTGACAAGGAGTCGGTTTTTTTAATGCTGTGCATTCGTGGATTACTGTCGTTAATTTCTACAGTTTTTTTATAGAAAACTTCATAATTTTCTTAAAATTTCGGGCCTATGATTCGTAGAATCGTATTTAAACCCAGACCAATGCAAATAAACATGCTATGCGAACAAAAAATTTGCTATGTGCATTGTGCGAAAAAGCGCACCCGAAAGTCCGAGCTCTGAGACCACTGGCGTCTGAGGCAAATGATGTTGCCAAATCGCCAAAGTGGTAATATATACAGGGTTAATTTTAATTAGCGCATCAACTCTAGCGGGCAGCCTCTCCACATCAATCCCAACAACATTTGTTCTACAACTTATTAAAATTAATAGTTTTCTCATACAAAACATATTTATAGCCTCGGTTTAGAGGCGTAACTCTACAATATTTGTATATTTTTGTCTGTTGTCCACGTGTTCAAGCTAAAGTTAAATAATAAGAAACACATATGTACAGTCCGACAAGGATCTTTTGGCGCGTGGCAATAATTGGAACTAACTAGCGCCTTTATTTACTCTGAGCGTAGTATGCCACGCAGCTTGCGTAGAATATCGCTTCAAAATAATAGTAGGCACTTCTTACAAAATGTGGATTTAGGAGAAATTTCTTTTTTTTAATTTTTGTTGAATAAATATCTTAAATTTTCTCTGTCTAGTCCTGTTATAACGCGAAAGTTTGTATGTAGCTACGAATATTAGTTACAGGAATGACGCTCACCGGATAATGGCGCTCTCCTCTGTTACTCTGACAACATGAAACGTAGTAACAAAATGAAACCTAGCAAGGCGTCGTCGTTAAGTGTAAGGGGATAGGGCCTCTAAAAGACAGCGATGCAAACGGTTTGTCAACTCTCGTGTAACAGTGAAGTGCGTTTCTGCGTTTGCGGCCGCGCTGATATAATTTTTGATTGGCTGATTTTTATCGGTCCGTCCTCATTTTAAATGGTTGTTTAATTATTAATATTTATATTTATTTACAATACAGCTATAATTTATTTTGTAATAGTGCAATCATGTTCAAATAATGTGCATGTTTTTTTTGAATTTCAAATAATTTACCAAACTGCCGGGTTTATGCCGCTCATCTGAGCGCCATTATCTACCCCTCAATGTCATTTTTTTATTGCTGCAGATATGCCAAAAACTAAGATGAAGGTTTCTCTAAAAAAGAGCCATTAAATATATACAATACAGCTGTTTAGTCTGTTAGAGGTTTATTGGCTTTTTTGTGGGCGATAGGCTGACCCCCTGTCCTGTCACTGCAATAGCCTCTCTCCATCATTATAATACCTCATTTGTCAAGCGTGACATCAGATGGTCTTATAACCACTGGTGTTCTGCCTACCCCATTAGGGATACAGGCGTGAAGTTATGTATGTATGTGTAAACAGCTGTATTCGATTGTGTTCAATCTAATCATAATATTTTTTATTTTATATTATAACTAGCTGTATCGCCCGGTTTTACCCGCGCAATTTTGAATCCCGTGGAAATATCGGGATAAAAAGTATCGAGTATTGCCGTGATTGAGGAACAAACATCCATACATCCAAACTTTCACATTTATAGTATTTGTAAGATAAGATAAGATAATTGAAGTTAATTTGAATCGGAAAATTCACTATACCTAATGGTGAAATTTACAAAAGGTACTTACAAATGGAAATAATTGATGCCTATTTTTGTAAAGGGGTTTGAAAATTTTTGGTGCACCTTCTGTCCGCCATTTTGATTTTTTTTCGATTTTGCGTCGCACCATAAAACTTGTATATTTCGATTGCTGACATACAGACGAGCAAAAAATGTTATATAACATATCGGTCTATAACGTCACGTTTTAGAGACAAATGGAAAACAATTTTGCTAAATAATTCCAATTTTTATTATATTTAATCGTTGAAATATCTCTCAGAATGTATCAAATTAGCATGAATGTTTGTAGTATTATCTTGCACATTAGTTAAGAGTAAAAATAACTGGTTTTTACACCTACCTATCTGAAACTTGACAATGCCATATTGTCGCGAAGCGCCGCTTCCCGGAAGGGGGTCCGTCGCTCGCAGTTCAATAGGGTGCTGAAGTGGAAGAAAACTATTAACTAACACTTAAAAAACTTTAATTTTAATTTACAAAACGAGGCACTTAAAGTCACTAAAGCACTGTAGGGAAAATGTTAAATTTTAGACGTTTGGAGCTAGCGGCCCTCGGCCGCAGTTGACGCCGTAGGAGACCGCGGCTCACAGCCGCGGTAGTGGTGGAGGCAGCCACCAACAACCGCTAAGTTAGCGGCAGGGAGGCCGCTCACAGCGGTAGGAACCACCGCGAGGGTTGTAGCGCACGGCCGCAGCCGTGAAGAGCGCCGAGCAGAGCAGGGCGCCTCAGGTAGAGCCAGGACGTCGTCGCCGGGGAGGGCCGGCGGCTTTTCCCGGATCGGTCAGCCGTCCTCCAGCGTTCTCTCCCGATCTTTTTTTTCTCTTCAGAATCCTCACATCTCTCCTCAGCGGACCTTTTTCTCTCTCCCTCCTCACTGACGTTCAAAAATGCTTGACATGTCCCTTCTTTTTTTTTTATGACACATCGGCCAGTATTGAGTAAATTGAGTATTGCAGTAAGGAGTTCCAATATATTATATATTCTATTATATTATTATATATATTTCTATATTTACAAACTAAATATATAACTTAAGGAAAAATATAAAACGAATCTGCTAAAAAGTAATTACAGTAAGTAAGTAAGTATAACATTATATTTCCCCGTGACCCCATGAAAAAAAAAAATTGCTCTTCAATTTTTTTTTTTGTGTGAAACTAGAATTTGGTGGTTAGGAACAGTCGTGCATCATTTCATACATCTCTTTCATACATCAGAATAACCATCAACTTACATACATAGAGGTGGAGCTCACATTCCATGGCTTCCACTCCAGCACCGACGGTTCGACTGCTGTGGCAGCTGGCATTAACGATGGCTTATTTAAGGAGTCGTCACCCGCTCCTGTTTAAGACCCTTATACGACGCTGAGGCTTTTTTATAGAGTAGTCAACCGCTCCATCTAGAGTCCCACATGTATGTAGTACAGTGTAGAAGAGTGTGAGAGAGGTGTAGATATGAGTTATTGTAGATAACTCATAATTGAGAAAAAGTGAGTTATTTTAGATAACTCGTGTTAAGATAAGGATGTGGTTATTGTAGATAACCCACGTTAGGGAAGTTTAGTAAATATTTACAATTATTGTCCATTTCAGGTTCCTCGTTACTACGAGAGATGATGGATAAAAAAGGTGAAAATATCAAGCTGAAGAACTCGAATAGTCAGCTGATATAAATTATTGTGACGTGTACTCACAATGTTAAATATATATATATGTACAGAAAAAAAAAACAAAAAAAGGAATACAAAGATAAATTATGCAATGTACTTTTTAGAGAAAAAAAAATAAAGACATTGTTATTTAATGTCCTTAATATGCCATTTAGCTCTAATGCCGTCGGTATCTTCTAATATATACACTAAAGGTGAGAGTTTCTGTATGACTCTACATTTTATGTATTTAGGGGCGAGTTTAACGGAATAGTAACGTTCAGCGTTACTTTGGGTATAGTTTTTACGCCATACCGTCTCGCCAACTTGTAATTCTTTTATAGAACGGCGAAGGTTATACCGCTCAGAGTTTTTGGTGTGTGCGTTGTAGAGAGCGACCTGAACTTTGTCGAAATCATTGGAAAAAGAATCGTTTATACTAGAGGTATAGTTGTTTTACATTTGAATATACGTAATTTGCCAAAGTATTTTCAGGAAAAAGGAAAAATGTTTATACTCTAGAGGTAGAGTTGTTTTAGAATTTGGAAAATCGTAAAATATATTTAAGTTGTCATTGGAAAAAGAATTGTTTATATAGTTGTTTTACATTTAAACATACGTAATTTGCCAAAGTAATTTCAGGAAAAAGGAAAAATGTTTATACTCTAGAGGTAGAGTTGTTTTAGAATTTGGAAAATATCAGCAGGTGTAGTGTAGTAATAGTGTTGGGACTTTAGATAAAGCAAATGACTAACTATAAATACCTTGAGGGTCTTCTTTCGTTGGGCGCCAAACTGTCGCGAAGCGCCGCTTCCCGGAAGGGGGTCCGTCGCTCGCAGTTCAATAGGGTGCTGAAGTGGAAGAAAACTATTAACTAACACTTAAAAAACTTTAATTTTAATTTACAAAACGAGGCACTTAAAGTCACTAAAGCACTGTAGGGAAAATGTTAAATTTTAGACGTTTGGAGCTAGCGGCCCTCGGCCGCAGTTGACGCCGTAGGAGACCGCGGCTCACAGCCGCGGTAGTGGTGGAGGCAGCCACCAACAACCGCTAAGTTAGCGGCAGGGAGGCCGCTCACAGCGGTAGGAACCACCGCGAGGGTTGTAGCGCACGGCCGCAGCCGTGAAGAGCGCCGAGCAGAGCAGGGCGCCTCAGGTAGAGCCAGGACGTCGTCGCCGGGGAGGGCCGGCGGCTTTTCCCGGATCGGTCAGCCGTCCTCCAGCGTTCTCTCCCGATCTTTTTTTTCTCTTCAGAATCCTCACATCTCTCCTCAGCGGACCTTTTTCTCTCTCCCTCCTCACTGACGTTCAAAAATGCTTGACATGTCCCTTCTTTTTTTTTTATGACACATCGGCCAGTATTGAGTAAATTGAGTATTGCAGTAAGGAGTTCCAATATATTATATATTCTATTATATTATTATATATATTTCTATATTTACAAACTAAATATATAACTTAAGGAAAAATATAAAACGAATCTGCTAAAAAGTAATTACAGTAAGTAAGTAAGTATAACATTATAATATTAACTCGGCAACGCCGGCGCTGTAGGTACGTAACTATATTGTTCTAGTAACTTACAAGAAGTAATGATACAGATTACTAAAGAGTCAGATTACGTGTAATGATATGATTAAGAGTTTTCTTTTTTAGAATTCTTTTACATTTGCTTGTACCTATTCGGAAATGCGGGATAGAGAAAGAGGCGTCATTTCAACGCCCTATAATATTTAAGTCTGTCTTTAAATACTTATAGCCCACACGAGAAGAAGAAGATGGGCTTGTGTATACACTTCTACAACACGGTTCCCCATGACATACAGGAACTTACGTAAAAAAGGCAACTATAAAGTGGATGACTTCTTAAATAAAAAGGAGCCATGGGTGTGAAAGAAACGCCCAGCTCTTTGCCAAATGTGAGACTTATAAGAGATAATAATGTAAGTTATAAAGTAGATTGTAAAGTGTTTCTGGAGTTTCTTTATCTCCAATTCTTCTCCAGAGTAGACTCCCACACCTCACACTAAACTAAATAATTAACTAATTAAATTAAGTTAAATAGTTAAATTAATAGTTTACATACTAGTTAAATAATACTGTTAATATTAGTGAATGTACTATTGTGGAAAAGCGGGGTCCACTAATACAGGTATTTTTATACTTAACAGTGGTCTCCAGCCCAGCTGTGTAAAATTCTTTTGTTTTTAAATAAAGATATTTTGTATTTGTATTAGAGTGCACAGGTCTGAACTGGAGAAAAAGTCGTTGTGTATTATTTTTACTGACATGTTTCAGGAGAATATTGTAATATTCCAAAGAAATAAATTATTTTTCTTGTCTATTCTAGTCCTCGCGCCATAGCCTCAATAATTAATACTGGGAATTAAAACTTATTTATGTAAATGCTAACTCTGAAGTTTTATTTCAAAATGACCTCGTGGCGTCCCGAACTCCATTGAGAGTAGGTGATTAAGTATGTAAGTACTATTTTTTTTTGCTAAAGTAGCTATGACTGCATTCAATAACAATAAGTTATAGATACCTACACAATCTGAATTGCCACAGAGGCGTTGCGCTCTATGAGAACAATCCATTTTAACGCGTCTAGCCGGCTGGGAGCGCGGTGCGGCGCGGCGGCATTGCCGGGTTGATATGGCAATGTCAGGTTTCAGATAGGTAGTTGAAGAAACAAGTTATTTTTACTCTTAACTAATGTGCAAGATAATACTACAAATATTCATGCTAATTTGATAATTCTGAGAGTTATTTCAACGATTAAATATAATAAAAATTGTAATTATTTAGCAAAATTGTTTTCCATATATATCTCTAAAACGTGACGTTTTAGACCCATATGTTATGTAACATTTTTTGCTCATCTGTATGTTAGCAATCGAATTATACAAGTTTTATAGTGCGACGCAAAATCGAAAAAAAATCAAAATGGCGGACAGTAGGTGTGCCAGGCTCCATACAAAAATTTTCAAACCCCTTTCCTTTTATTGTATTAGGTTGATCCCATTAATATTTCTTTAATTTAAATGTCTATAATTTGTAAGATTCCAAAGAAAAAAGTCGAACTTCATTACCCTGTACCATGAGCGGCATTACCCATAGTCGGGAGCAATGCCGCTCAAACTCGTTTTTTTTTAAATGTTTTTCTACTACTAATAGGTCAAGATATATATGTTTTTATTGTTAAATTTTTGATTACTCGATAATAAAAGAATTGGATACTCTGTATAGTTTTGATATTTAATAAATATTTTTAAAAATACACATGTTTTCCTTAAGTCAACACCATTCCTTCTCCTTACCTTTTGAACGTATAATAGGTACTGAATGTATTTTTAAGAAGCTTTACAATAATATTGCTCAAACATCAGAATATGAAAAAAAAACTAGGCGTGTTTCTCGTTTGATCTAGGTACATAATCTGTTCCACAAGTTAATCTTATAATGTTATCTTTAGTTTTCACAATTAATTATACCTACTACTTTGCTTCATACTAAATTTTCGCCAACCGACCCGTTAAAAAACACGCCAGGAAAGATGGGACTTCAATTGTGCCAACCATCCCAGTGAACGCCGGGGCTGTGGGTGCTACCGAGGCCGATGAAACATTTTCCCAATGGTGCGGAACCTCCGCTTCAGGGTCGTTGGTACTACCCGAAACATACAACAGGCGACGCGACGCTCTTCCACGACACGACGTGACATCCCAAAGATTGCATACTACTGTTAATAATCTTAAATATTGACGTAATAGTTTTTGGTGATTGATACCAAATAATACCTAAAGTTATAGGACGATACGGTAGGATAAATTAACGAAATGGAAGTCCTATGTCCATAGGTTTATTTGGGCCGCAGTTAGGCCAACAAAAACCAATACTGCAGAGAAAACTTAGAACTTTGAGTTACTATATTTTAGCAGTTTAATATTGTTGATAACTTTAGACACTGGCTATACTGAGAACAACTAGGGTAACCGATACTATCGTTGGCCCCCTTCCAGGTATTGGCACCATCGCATCGGTTTTAAACGCAAATCCTAAGCTTTTCTCGGTTATTAACGATAAACAAATAATTAAAAATAAAGCTCAAATTAGTTACTGACAGCACCAAATAGTAGATTCTAAATAAGTACTACTGTCAACACTAAAAGTGATTTTTAACAAAATTTGTGAACACATGGTAAGTTTATCGACATATTAGTTGATTATTACTGGTCAGTATTTTTTTTATTGTTAAATAAGATATTACTTAAGAGGTTTGCAGTAAATATAGTTAAGACAAACTTGTTGGAAATAAGCTTTTAAGGGGTGTCAACAATTGTACCTACATCTTGTTTGTATGAAGAATTAGTTCGTTGGCATGCCCTGCCAATAATTGAAATACAGTTTTTCTAAATTGCTGTAGCGTTTAGGATTGTATTTTAATCAGTTAAAAAGTTCTACACATAAAATGGTTTTTTATTCATATTTGTTTTGATTTTGGCAGTGCCAATAATTGTACATTTTTCTATAGGTACCAATATTTATACAAAGGGATGCCAAACTAGTAGGTATTTTTGGTATTCTTTGATATTTTGGGAGAAAAATCTGATTTAAATAACTTTAACATAACTATAAACCCTTCGAATATTGTCTTAAATAATAAGCAAATCATAATACACGGAATCAAATTTCAGTCGACATTTAAATTGATTGATTTTCTAGAGGCCTTTGAAGTTGCGAAATTGCTTAGGGTGCCAATAATTGTACCTACTACACTACGATAAATCAAGGATGGACTTTAACCTCATTACTTAAAGGAAACTGAGTAAGCCTGGGCCACAGGGTTAACAGGTTGACTTTGGTCTAAAAAAATAGCTTATTTTGTCCTTATTCAAAATACATAAAACCCCTAAAAATGTAGTGAGGGAGAAACAAGTTAATTCAAGATATGGAAATTGCTGTCATGGGTTTTTAGTGTGGATGAATAACTCATAATATAATTGAAAATACGCTGAGTAAAATTAATGAAATATTAATGAGAATCATTATAAGGTTAAATGAATGTAAACTAACCGCGTTAGTTTTATTTTAAATAATTATTTTGTAATTAAAATAGGCGAAATTCTTTATTAGGTTTGGCAATACTGAGTGAATGAAGAACGAAACTATGGTAATTGACTCGTTCAGTAAGTCAATCGATCTATTTGTTCACTCGTTTGTTTGGTTTCTTTCCTTGCGCTTGAGTATTTTCATGGTTTTTCTATTTTTAACGACTTCAGATATTCATACAGACTTCACGATTCTTCTATAAACGACTATTTTGTGCTTGCCTACTGGATCCCGAGAATCCGCATTACACGACGATTTTTGGTTTTTGTCATTGGACTTCTGATTTTGCATTTCGACATGGATCGCTGTATTAATTGTGGCATTGCGTTTGGTCACTGTGCAGCTTTAGTCAGACGAGCTTTAGATGAAGAAACGCGTAACGTTATTCGTCCATGGCGTACACCCGATATGGTAAGTATCTTCCTGTTTGTATCTTTTAGTTCTTCTCTGACAAATATGTTTCATGTTAATTGATCTGCATAAATAATCATTTGAGTGAAATATTAACTTTTTTGCTGTCCGCTCTATTTGGGATATTATAGATCTCAACAATAAGAAAAAGAATAGCTTTCGAAAGTGATTCTAAGCTCACTTAACTTCTGTGTATACCTATAGACAAAATTATGGATATCTCAATTCCTCAACACTGGTTTGTCTTGAAAATTTCGGTGATGAAACATGATTATATTTTAAATAAAAAAAAGCAAACGTCAAGTTGTTAACACCGTGGCCCAGAAATGTATGGAGCAGGTTCTGTCTCCTTTGAAGTGTTCCAAGAATAGGTCGCAAAAAAGATCGTAATCGAACATAGCAAAACGATAGATTATCGACTTTGTCGTTAAGGTTTGAGTTCCTAGGTCCATCCATTGCTAAGATAAAAGTCGAGATGAGAGATAGGTCCATAATTCGACCACTTTGGCGATGGGGTAAACCTATCTGCCTCAGATGTCAGTGGTGCAGTGCGGGTTCGATTCCCGCCCGGAACAAGTGTATGTAAGTGTAACAATGTGTATCATTTATTTTTATTTATTTATTTATTTAATTTTCACAAATTCCACAGCTTTTAAAGTGATATAAAATAAAATTATAAGAAACACTTACAGCCAATTATGGAATTACATTTTTTATCATATTCTAGGTTTCCCCTAGTTCGCTACATGGTATCCAATAACACAAGCTATGCTTACTTACCATTTAGTTGGTGTGATTGTCTGGGGATTTGGTTTTATATATTTTTTTTTTATAATTGTACGTCAAGGATATCTAGATGATGGAATTGATTGAATCAGGCATTACTTTGCGGAAATCCGTGACAAGTAATATAAAAAGTTTTATTTTATATTAGTTGTCTAGATGATGGGTCGTGTAAACAGATTCACACCTGCAGGGCTAGCATGCGACCATCGATAAACACTCGAATTGACAAGATAAATATTTTATCCTATCATAATAGCTAGCATGCGCACCATGATAGATAGAATTACTCGATTAGTAGATAGATAGAATTACATGAGCCCACAGAACCAAAGCTGCCATAGCTATTCTAAAAAAAATACATACCTACTCTAATGACCGTCTACACTAAACTTCGTCCTAATCCCGATCCTACGTCGATGCTTAAGTCTGTACAGTCCGTTCGCAGTTGGTTTACCTCTGACGTATGTTTTCTCTATATTGGCCCTACCGTCCAGTTTCCCTGAAAGTTTGCATAAAACATTTAAATAGCCTTCTTTATTCTATTACAACAAGGTAAACTAAATTGCTGGAAATTTTACAAATATTGTAAAAAAGAACTAAATAATACTCTCAAATATTAAATAATTCTAGTAGACTAGACGTTCAAAAATATAGGTGCTTTCATTATTAGTAATACAAACTGTATTTTGTAATCGAAATTTAATACGGCAACCCAAGATTCATGGCAGCCAATCAAACAGCTGGAGTTAAACCAACTGTGAACGCACTGTACTCTGATTTTTATGTAATTTGTCCTCTCTGACGGTTGATTTGACATGATACGCTTAAGTTCTTGCTTAAAGTTATGACATGGGAAATCGGGGTCATAACTTTAGGCAAGACACTTACGACGGCGTTCGAAAAGTTATGCCAATACGCTAGTTTAAAAAAAATGATGTATTATACCAAGTCTATTTAAAAAAAAACATAAAACATCGTCTCAAAATCGAAAATTCCTTTCCCCTTCACTAGTTGGTATATTGACGAAACCTGAGCTACACAAATTCCAACAATACATTATTTATATTGTTCTCATTACTTTTCGATCATGTGAAATGAATCGACAGACAGCCCAAATGACAAAGTCAATCAACACGTCATAATACGTATCAACTTAGTATCAAAAAGTTTAGGCATGTCATAACTAAGCCTATGCTTAGTAGAGTTTAGTGCAGACGGGCATAAGTGCCATATTCTAAGAAACTATCGATAGAAAGGCTCGATTTATATTGTTCTCGCCGGTCGAATGCTACCCCTGCCGGATCATTCTTTATTGACGCTATCGTGATAACTAATATTATACCGAATTTGAGTCTGCATTTTCCTCCAGCTGATAAGGTCACATCGATCAATCAAAAAGTTGTATCGACATCTATTTTCGGCTCTGACAAACAAAACAACATTTGTGATTAACAAAATTTTATTTCGAAAATAACTGAATATTTAAATCTATACAATGATTACTATCTTACAATAATACATGCAACTTATAAAAAAATCTTGAATCCTATTAAATACACAATTTGTAACAGCCTATTTTTGTACCAAATAATACCTACGTTTTTTTTTTCAAAGAGCAATGAAATAAAAGCACAAAGTTTTAAAAATGGCGGAAAAAAATATAAAGATACAGATAAAACAGCGCCAATTTTTTTAAGTTATGACTTTTGCTGTGTTGCCAATAACAACATCTAAATACGGAATTATTTCTAAAAAGTGGAGGATTATTTCTAATTGACAGGAATTGTAACTAAAAGATATTTAGGCGACTTTTTGGAGATATTCGTCGAAGAGATAAAGCGCCAGGGAAAGGTCTTGTCCGTTGTTGGATGTGACAAATTTCTTGAGGTCCGAGGTGTGGCCTGCGAGCTCTCGGATTGTTTTGGCTTGGTCTTCAATGAACTCTTCCTCGAGGTATTGGGTGATCTGTAGGGTGGAAATTTTAGAGAAACGTTAATTTGGTGTTTAGTTTTAACGACAGCTACTTTAATTTTACAGGGCCTTACTATCGAACCAACTGAATAATGACATGAGCCATTTTGGTTATAATTCGTTTGAAACTGTCAAACTTGTAAGGTCTATCGCGTATAAGTAATGCACTTAGGACATTTTAGATACTGTACGAATTCTGTACTCAGATGGCGGGTTTCAATATTCAACTGACTGGTATGAGTAAACGATAAAGGTACAAAACTGGCAGAAAAAAATAGCGTTTCACAATATCTACTGGCTACGAGCTGTAAGTTCTCAAATTTGGCACGGACCCTCTTTACATGACGTATGATATTTGAACTAAATAAATGTATGAACTTATTCAATTTATTCTCGATAGGTTGTGGTATTCGATAAATAAATTATAGTATATTTTTAGAGCTTTGATAATAATTGCGTTTAATTCCTTACGTATAACTAAACGCCAATCCTTTGACTTATGTTGCCATTGGCTAAATCACATTTTTATGACGTGAAAGTAAATATTTAAAAATAAATACCTATGTCATTCAATAATACTCGTCCTTTTTTTTCAAAAACTGTTATAGATACGTTAGAAAGAGAAAACTGGATTATTGATATGTTTACAGATATTTGATATGATATGAAGTTAAATTGATAAATTGTTATGTCGTTGGCTAGATAAAATTACTTATCCTGTAATTGGTCACATATAATGAAAACTGAACGCGCTATTGGCCGCACCGCAGCAGACCGCCATACCACCTTTACCTCCTTGGTTTAAATTAGGAACTTGTTACGTCGTCGTTGGCTAGATAAAATGACTGATTTTGTAAATGGTCAAATGTAACCTAGCAACCCATTACAGTCAAACAGTTCGTAAGCAGTGGCTGAGATGTCAAGATTTTGAATATAAAAAGGCATTTTGGTAGTGAATTCTATTGTTCTTAGGCAAAACGAACAGTTTTCATATTGAAACCCGCCAAAAATGTCAGTGTCGAATGTAATGACAACAAGTTAGTCACCAAGTAAACCTTATCTTCAAGCTAATTTCGACCTACTAGCATTTAGACAATGTGCGAAAATGAGCTTATGGTGGGTCATGATTCAGTTGGTTCTATTGTACTTTAAAGAAGAGTTGTGTTTTTTTGTTGACAGTGCTTTCTGATTTCATCAGTCTCATTTAAAAGTTATAAATGAGATAAAATAAATTCTTACCTACGCTAAAAATTACGCGGATGAAACCGCGCTAAGGTTGGTGTTGATTTAATCGCGTTTAATTATCCCGTAACTATTTGTTACACCAAAGGCTCAAGTAAAATATAATGAAACGTGTCAAAATATTAGTATTCAAAGTTTTAAGTTATAATATCAAAATATAATTATGTGAAATGATATTATGAACCTGTAAATACTAGCATTCAGGGACCTTCCTACAACTGGAGTTTTGGTTATCTGAAGCACACAAATAAAAAGGTTATGCCTATTTCAGAAACCAATCTCCAGCAGTAAGTACTCGCCTAACTTATATTTTTGTTGCATTACTCTACGTCCTTTATACTTATTTTTAACTTTAACTTTATTTTCTCTAATATTGTCTTAAGTTTTCGCGATTCATACTATTAAATAAAACACTTTTTAACCGGATTTATCGCGTACATTTTAAAATGCGACGTGGTCAGTCGCTTGTGACCACGGGGTCTGCAAAGACACCGAAACGTCCAGTCAAAATTTAAAATGTAAATATACGCGATAAATCCGGTTAATAAGTGTTTTATTTATTTTCTCTTATACAGCAAATATAGTTATTTTTATCTGCTTACCTCAGGATCGTGCAAGTCGGCGCTGTTCCTAGTCGCTTCCCTGTGGATATAGAACGCCTTCTCCGCTAATTCCTTCTGTGTGTCCAGGGCCTTAGCTAAGGACTCCAACTCGTGAAGTTCCACCGTGTAGTTGCGGGTTGTTGCTGATTTCTTCTCGGCGCTTCGGCGGGAGAAGTCCATGACGTCACCTATAAAAGATATTTCGGATGTAAGGAACGTGTTATGAAAGCTTGCTTAGAGTTCAATTCTAATTAAGTATAGGTACAGGGTGAAACAAAGGTCAACTATATGCAAATGTTGTTTGATAATTCGTTAATTCAAAACGTGTTTTAAGTACTTACCTATTTAGTGGCATGGTCACCTTAATTACTATTTTTATCTGTCATAGACCCCATGTTACTAAGATTAATCCCTTAACCTTTAATTTAAAATTATTATCAATAAAGTTTAATTGCTTGCTTCTAGAGTAAATACAATGAATTTTCTATAAAATATTGCTGTAAGTACCTACAAATTAAAACTCTTTTTTGGGAATGGTAAAAAATAAATTTTTGATCATTCTCTGGAGATTGACAGAGAATTTACTTGGATTTTGACTGTCATGATATCACTCATACATTATAGTATTTTCAATTTCAGATCAAGGGTCTAAGGCTGGATGGTTCTCGACGCCAGCGGGCGCTCGACCAATTTGTCGCGGTTTCATACAAACTCAATACTTTCTATCGTGTCTCGGAAATCGCTGCCCGCGCCGCTGTCGCTATCGCTGTCACTGCCATCCAGTCTGCAGCCTTAGCGTTGGCTCAAAATAGAGACCTGTCGCCCCTAGATACCCCTACCGAGTTGTAAAAGGCGATTTCAGATCCTGAGACCCTTCATATGAAATCTGCCAACAAATATTACCGCACCATGATGTGTTCCGGCTATATTTGATAATAAGAACCAGTCCTTTAGTAAACCCGTGCATACACATCACCTTTACTTTATCGTCCTTAAACCTATACTTCACTGACCACCAGGTGAGGTTGAAGGCTATATGAAAAAGATTAAAAAGATATTAAATTCTCCTGTGAAACTCGCAAAAAGACCATCACAAAGACTCACCTCTCATAGTAATATGCTTGATCAGATCAATACTCTTCCCCCAAGCTTCATCAGCGAGTTTCTGGAAGACCTTCCTAAACCCAGCACGATTGGTCTGGTAGTTGTTGAAGTAAGCAGCAGATAGAAGGTACTCGAAGGATCTCTCGATGTGCAGGTTGGCGTAGGCTTGAAGTTCGGTGGCTACGTTGCCATGTTGGCCGTATTTGGCATAGACGGCATTACAGCTCGGGAGAGCTAGGGTGAAAAGAGGTTTTGATTAGGTATGTAAAGTCTTTGGAGGTTTTTTCTTTTTAAATTCTACCGCGCTTAGTGAATAATGGCGAGCCTTTACGCGACCTTTAGAGAGTAGTAGATTAAAGTAGATCTAATGTCTGAATGTGTTTTATAGTTATTATTTTTTCAGATTCGAAAATGTTCGCATCTATTAATTTCCAGGGCCAATGATGTTATAATTTTGTCTAGCCAACTAGCGACATGCGTTGACAAATAAAGCCAATCGAACCATCATCATTATCAAAGAAAACAACTTAGCACCTAGGTGATAAAAGAAAGCAATGGTCATAAGAAATTTTGTTTGAAGTTACTATACCATGCTTTTTTCGTGTACTCTTTGAAAAGCTACTTCGCTAAACTTTACCTAATCTACGTGCATTCATATCAGCGTTGCCAATGCTACCGAAAAATCGGTATTTTAACCGATTTTTTATCAATCTACCGATAAACCATAAAGGTTGTTTTTGCTTTTTAGACAGTAATTTAATTACTCGAATGGACAAAAAGTGGAAAAGTGAAGAAGGTGAAATGAAGAATTAACATAAAAAAATATAGGTCAAGTGCAAAACTACCGATTCTTATTTCAATATAGGGGAATTGTGCTTAAGATGACATACTTTTTCTTTCAAGACAAATATTTAAAATAAATATAGTCATGTGAGATCAGCATATTGCGTATATTATTAAATGTATCATAATCAACAAAATATTTTAGTTTTAGAACAATCAACGTAACATAAAATTAGAAAACAAACATAAATGGCACTTAGGTCGACATGTGTAAGACGACATACCTATAGGGTATAATGACATAGTATGTCATCTTAGACTTAAAAGGTATTTCGTCTTATACCATCCTTATTTTATGAGCATAGTTCACAAATAAATTGTTCCTTCTTTTCTGGTAAGTCTGCACATAGAGTATGGCACCAGTTAGAACACAAAAAAGTACTGTGTGATGAAAGTAGGTTTATAACGACCAAGATTTAGTGGAGTACTATAAATATGAGGACGAAGGGTTGCTTGTGGTACGTTAAAATGTTTATATGCTAAAAGCCAACCCATCCTCTTCTCCTTTACAGCTTGAATAGCCACATCCACGTCTTTTTGTGACCAACTTTTCCGCGTCGATGTTCGTTTGTAATTAAGTAGGTAAAGTAGTTTGTATTATGTAGGTAAAGCAGAAAAATAAATCAAAAAATAAACAACGATCCTATTTACAAGGGTAAGATGACACAGTATGCCATCTTATACTCACGCTTTCTATGTCATCTTACCCAATTGATTTGTGAATTCAGTTGTAACCGTTGTTGTGACAAAAGTTTATAGGTTAGAACGCGCTTTTAGCGTTAATTGCGTCATATAATAATCCTATTTTATATTTCAAATTAGTACAAATAAAAAATCCTTACCTTACATGTATTTTCACCACCAAGCAAATGCGAAAGCAAAATTTTTTGTATTTTAGAATCATGAAAACATGAACTACCTGCCAATCTGCGTTCACTCTCCGCCATACTGAATTTGAACATTAGCGACACCTACAGACACTCTCTAAAACGTCACAAGATCGCACTAAGTGCGAATCATTAAGTTCCATTGAGTGAGCTTGTCTGCTAAATTGATTGTACCGACTAGGTATTTGTTGTGATAAGTATCAAAGTAGGTAATACCTTTAAAAAGAGATAGATAAGTAAGTATTGTGTTTGCATATTTCTTAATTATAATATGAATAATATCTAAAGTTAGATATAGATCAATATATAATTCAGGCTAATAATACTTCAGGCAAACTCCTGTTAATGAGGTTAGCTATGCATTAAGTAGGTTAAATGATTAGTGGTATTATTTTTAAAAATAGAATAGAGATGAAATACCTTATGATTCTTTTTTGAATATTTATTTAATCTTTAGTAACAAAAACTATGAGTTACATTTGTTATCTCCTAAAGCATGAAAATTAGAACAAATCACA
Source organism: Stenoptilia bipunctidactyla (assembly GCA_944452665.1). NCBI lineage: Eukaryota > Metazoa > Arthropoda > Insecta > Lepidoptera > Pterophoridae > Stenoptilia > Stenoptilia bipunctidactyla. The sequence continues at coordinate 15,569,790 of OX101747.1, read as the reverse complement.
TGCCTCAAGCGATATTACTTACACAATCTTGCAACTGTAAAGGATAGAAATATATAATCAGTTAAGTAAATAAAAAGTAAAGAAAAGAAGGTTAAAAATAAAGAAAAGGAGGAACATGGACAAATAACAACAAATAAAAGTAATCATAACAGTCCATATAAAGTGCAAACACACAGTGCAAAAACTATAGAAATACATATACTTTTAATACTTATAAGTACTTCAAGGAAGCTCCCTTGAGTTTCTAGTTCACTCAAGAAAAGCAAAAATTTCAAAAATTAACAGCATATTTATGTCCCAAGCCACTTATTTCAAATTAAATAAAAATTGTTTACTTTTAGGTAAAGAATGTTGGGCTTAAAAACGGAAATAAATACTTATAAGTACCTACCTAATTAAGAAAACCGAAAAGAATGAATCGGCTAAGTAGCCACACTATACATATAGGTATGTATAAAGCATTGATGTAAGCTAATTGAAATTTGAGGATAAGTGTTATGTGAAAAGGTTTACTATAAGATATCCGGATGCAAGAAGATGGGATTCCCTGGCTGTAAATTGTTATTGTGTATTTTTTTTTCTTATTTTTAAAAGATGATTGCTATTGAGTTTCTTGCCACTGCTTCTCAACAGATCGACTTTCCGAAGTTATGATAGATTCAGATCAATTTGTATTTTGTTTGACTTATTTCAAATGTATTTAAATACTTACGAAATAAAGAATATTTGAGTTTGAGTTTGAGCCAAGTTATTCCTTTGTTTAATATTGTTATTGAAAAGTTATAATGAACTCAAAAATATACTGGGTTGGATTCTTATTCCACAAATGACAGCTATTGTTTTGTTAAGTATATGCTAATTCTGAGTGAGCTTGTCTGCTAAATTGATTGTACCGACTAGGTATTTGTTGTGATAAGTATCAAAGTAGGTAATACCTTTAAAAAGAGATAGATAAGTAAGTATTGTGTTTGCATATTTCTTAATTATAATATGAATAATATCTAAAGTTAGATATAGATCAATATATAATTCAGGCTAATAATACTTCAGGCAAACTCCTGTTAATGAGGTTAGCTATGCATTAAGTAGGTTAAATGATTAGTGGTATTATTTTTAAAAATAGAATAGAGATGAAATACCTTATGATTCTTTTTTGAATATTTATTTAATCTTTAGTAACAAAAACTATGAGTTACATTTGTTATCTCCTAAAGCATGAAAATTAGAACAAATCACATGCCTCAAGCGATATTACTTACACAATCTTGCAACTGTAAAGGATAGAAATATATAATCAGTTAAGTAAATAAAAAGTAAAGAAAAGAAGGTTAAAAATAAAGAAAAGGAGGAACATGGACAAATAACAACAAATAAAAGTAATCATAACAGTCCATATAAAGTGCAAACACACAGTGCAAAAACTATAGAAATACATATACTTTTAATACTTATAAGTACTTCAAGGAAGCTCCCTTGAGTTTCTAGTTCACTCAAGAAAAGCAAAAATTTCAAAAATTAACAGCATATTTATGTCCCAAGCCACTTATTTCAAATTAAATAAAAATTGTTTACTTTTAGGTAAAGAATGTTGGGCTTAAAAACGGAAATAAATACTTATAAGTACCTACCTAATTAAGAAAACCGAAAAGAATGAATCGGCTAAGTAGCCACACTATACATATAGGTATGTATAAAGCATTGATGTAAGCTAATTGAAATTATAGTAAAAATAATTAATATAAAATTAAAATTAATAAAAAATTAAAATCATCAATTTACATTTAATTGATGAACAACACTTGGCTTAAAAAAAAAGAAATAAATATGAAATAAGATAACCAAAGAAGATATGAGATATCCCAGCCCAGTGCACAAAATCTATAATTAAGTTTGCACAAAATTATGTCACGTCGGATCAAATATTCTTCTAAAGAGGCTCAATAACGATGTTACTATTTTCAAAGTTAACTTTAATTAAAGAACACAGATTGTCTTGAAGTGCGCTTTTGTGGTTATATGTTTGTTTTCACACTTTTTCATGTAAGTATGCGGAAATAAAGCCTTCAGTTTTCATTTAAAACACAGTTTAGCTACAAGAATAATTGTACTGCGGGGCTAGCATGCGGCCATCGATAAACTCTCGAATCGACAAGATAAGCATTACCGAATTATGTTATCTTACAGGCGCACCACGATAGACTTATTCGCGTCGATAACATGATAAAGCTCACAGAATCAAAGCGGCCATGTTTAAAAAAAAATTTTTTTTTGTACTTTCGCAACATGGACTAAGTACATCGGTCTTGTAGGTACAGTTCAATTTCAGTAATAAGTATTTCATTCGTGCCATAGATTTTGAAGATGTAAATTTAAATTTAATACAGTACAATTAATGCTTTTCCCATCTTTGACATTCTAAAATATTATTATTCTAATTTTTTTTTGTAGTCTGAATTATTTAATATTGACATTTTTCATACAACATTCAATTTATAATTTGATTGATAATTCTTATGTTCTCATTATTACTAATTTTTTTATTGTATCTATCCTGATAATAACCTGTATGTACAAATGATCTGTTAATTGATTAAAATAAACTATTTGAATTGAAGATATAGCAATACCTTGTATTTGGTCTTTTTTAATTTTCATAAATTCAAATGTTTTTGCATGAAGTTACTTTGTATATTGTTATAAGTCACAAATGAAGATTTATCCTTATTATATCTACGCGGCAAGCGATTACGCTTACACAGCTTTGCAACTGTACAGTCACGTCTGATAATATGTATACATTTTAATTGGAATTTCAACCTTATCACAACTGAATAAGTTGCATATTAAAGCACGTGACTGTACCTAAAGTTTACAGAAATACTCAATGGAATGTGATATGCTGATTAATGTAGGACAAAGCAAACATTTATCTGCGCTTAACTTAGACCCTTATAAAAAAGGGAAAATGAATCGTAAAACGCTCTACTTCAGGTTACTGTGTTAGTTGACTCATTGTTATGACAAAGGTAAGCATGAATTTAATCATGGTTATTAGTCCCAACCTAAAATAGTTGTCGGTGCCTAAAATAGAAAAACCTTGTTTAACACGTTCAAGGTCCAATTAAAGAAAGTCTAAGATTCACAGTTGGTTTACTCTTACGTGGGCCTCTATGTCCATTTTTTTTACGTCGATGTTAAGCTACCTCTATAGTCTAGCTATTGAAAGTAGAGACTGGAAAAACCTTGCGAATTAAAAATATAGCATCATGGTAACCCCGACAATAGTACGAAATAAATGGATTAAACATGGATTGGAAAATGGATTGGAAAATGGATTAAAAAAAATTACTTGATTTTTTTTTTAATAAAATTATCCTAAAAATAGCAATATTGGTACTGTCCTACTTTTTGATGAGAAGTATATTATTAAAATGATAGGCAACTAGTATTAATCAGGTTTAAAAATAAAAATACAACAATTACCTAATTTTATTCATTGTAATCAAAATCTGAATCCAGCAATTGTATATGGAATGAATCGTCAGAGTTACTGGTATCGTATTCCTATATTGATTATGAAACTTTCATTTTTTAATTTTTTTTTTAAATTTTCAAATACAAAAATTCCAAAATCTCAATAAATTAAATTAATTACGATATATTAAGTTTGCAGCAACGAAAAAATTTGATTATAAAATAGTAGGAAGGTATATGGAAATGCCTTTTAGACACGATACGGTTTATTAATATTTTTGAGATTTTGCATTTAATAGTGCTCAATCGTTCTTATACAGGGTGACTAGTTGGTCACTTTTGAAATTCAAAGACGTCATAGTTTCAGACCATTTATGGAGAGAACAAATATAATAAATAATAAATATTTATTAACTATTTACTGAGAAAACTTAACCGAAAGTTAGAGAATTGATAACATAATGCTTGGTTACACTAGCGTTGGCAGCGATCCGCGTGCCAGGTCATTTGCAGCGATTGACTCAGGCGTAAGTAAACTAATCAGTAACCAATCGTTATTTATGTATAAGGAATTCTAGTGAAAAATTAAGTACCTACTTTTATTACATAATTATGACCAGAATCGAGTACAGAGTGAACTCCTTCAGTATCTAAAATTTGTCATCAGTCACCCTGTATAACTGAAACATTCGCTAAATTAAATCACCCGACCAGGTGTCCCAGGTTCGAGTCCTGGTCGGGAGGTTTTATTTCGCATATCTTTTCAGTTATTAACGATACGGTTTTCTCGAAGACTTAATTTATAAAACAAAAGAACATGAAAAGCAGAAAGGTGCAGTTTTGTGATGCAGAATAATGTATGAAGTTAACTGTAGTTTTAGATGAATGTTAATTGCTACTCAATCTAATTGATGTTTGAAGAATGATGATCAATCTCTTAATGGAAAATTCAAAAAATATTTTATAAATAACGGCTATTATGATCGCTACCTTTGTGACCCATTACTAAGCTCTAAAATGAGTCACAAACTAATAATAATATTTGAAAAACCTTACCGTCCATGTCTTAATTTTAGTTTAAGCCATCATCGGTAGCGTAAAATAAAAATATTTAATTAGGTGCTATTATACAATACCTAACGCACGAAAGTTTTGGTGATTTTTTTGAAACATTGTCGGCAACACTATGATTAAGTCATTATGCTAATTTTCTATATACCTAGTCTTTTCATAATTTTTCGCCACAGATTATCCAAAACAAAAAAAGACAAAAGCGGTTACGGGATTTTGTCGTGTTTAATTTTTTATGATTTATGTTCATTATCTTGATGTTTCGATGGCTTTTCATACTTACACCGTGGTTTGTGACTTGTGGTTGATGTTATCTACGCATTTAATGATTGATAGTTACTTTATACTATGCTTGGCAATAGTTTATTTTGCAACACCTAACGACAGATTTACGACAACCTTATCAAACAGATTATATTTGACATCCATGATAAAGCAATTGAATGGTGATAAATATGAAGACGACCACTTTGGCGATGGGGTAAACCTGTCGACCTTGGACGCTAGTGGTTGCGGGTTCGATTCCCGCACGGAACAAGAAAAAAAATCGTTCAGTGTCTGGGTGTTTATGTATTTACAATTCTAGGTTCCCCCCTAGTTCGCTACATGTTATCCTATAACTCAAGCTATGTTCACTTTGGGGCCATGTAGTTGGTGTGATTGTCTAGGGATTTTATTTTTTATTTTATTTTTATAACTTTGTAAACAGACTGTTTCAGGTTGGTAACTCAAATAAGATCTATCGCGCTTTATCTATTATGTCAGTTAAATTTTTAAGTTAGGTACTTCTTATAGGTACCGGGTCTATTCCGTCACATAATACGGCTAGTTATAGCTAATCACCTAGGCCCGTAGTAATAAATTGCTCTTAACTCCAAGGGCAGTCTTAAAAAGGTACTGTTAAACGCATGAAATTCGCCATCTTAAGCACGTTCTAGGAGTTGACATCGTTTTATTATTTCGCACCTTACTACTTAGCATCGACGGCTGGTTTCTATTGCACTCAGAGAAGCCAACTGAATCTTACCTAGACTGTTGGATGCTTGTCCGCAGTCAATGGCGACATCCTGGTAACAGGAGTCAGCGGCGAATGCTCCAGATAACGCCAGCAGGCAGGCGAGGGCCAAAGTTACAGCCTTCATTTTCCTGTAATTAAAAATAAACAAGCTTGAGTAAAATAAAACTGATATTAACGTGAATGTTTATAAAGACGTGTTGTTGTTTGTTTCTCGTTCACGATGCAATAGCGTGATAGATTGGGCTGAAATTCGAATAGTATTTGTACACAAGGCATAGTCTAGAATAAATAAATAAATATAATCTACAATTAGAAAATAATCAGTTATTTAAGAATAATCTATGTGTCCGAAAACGCATATAACGACGCGGAGAAAACTGAAGCAAAGAATAAACATACTAACTAATAGTTTTCTTTGTATTAATTAACTTTTTCATTTAAAGATATCTAACTAGCTCTGAGTTATCGTAGCATAAAAAACAAACAAATTAGTAATGGCATTGATTAATATACGACTTACTTAAATAGAATGTCAAATAAAACATCGTAAGTTAATGTAAATTTTCAATTATTTAACCCATTCTTGACCCATCAAGGTAATAATTTCGGGTTCCAAGGACATAAAACTAGAAAGTTCATTATCCTTAAATAATCCGTAATTTGGCATCATTCTAGAAATATCCAATGAAATATAATGGCATTTGGCAAATCAAGTAAGAAAGTTTCATTTGAAAAAGCAAAAAAAGTCAAAAAAATATACTTTTATCTTTACGTATTTCTTTGATATTAATAGATTATTTGGTAACATTGATATAAGAAAAGCTTTAGATAATTATAGGATCTTTTAACTCTTTTAACAAGCTGATAAAACTTAAATATTTTGATTATTCAATTAAGATATAATTTAATAACTAATACTTCCTAATCAAAATGATAGGAAATGATTGGATTATTTTAAAATAAATTGTTTTGATTCAATTATCACTTCCGCTAATGATTAAAAAGTTGTAAGCTCACCTTTATTTTTTTAAATATTCTTTCGCAGTAGAGACGCAATATAGAACTGTCAGAAGCGTTACCTTTACGCTCACTGGCGCAGAAGGCACCCTTCCAACACAAAGAAACACACGAAAACTGATAACGTCGAGTATACGTCTTCTAAGAAGACGAAACAAAAATAAATATCACTGTTTAAGATATTGGCAGCAGGGACAACAAACAATGGTATAATGATGAATCAGAAACCACCGCGTGAAGTTTGATGCGATTACGGCTGGTGTTGCCAGACGCAATTTATATTATTTCCTCCAAATTTTTTCGCACAAAAATAAGATGGAAATAAATAAACTTATTCGAAAGAATATGAATATGAAGAATAATGCTTTTTTTGAAATTGTTAGAAAATCATTTCTCATTTAAAGATATTATATGGCGGATCTAATTTAAAATAGGAGACTTAATTAGCTAATATTTTTAGGGTTTTTCTGAATAGACTATTATCTTTATTATTTATTTAGAAAGAAATTGACAATAAAAACACCATGCTTAATCTTAAACACCGGAGTTTTACAGAATTATACCATCATGTGGCACTTACATTAAGAATAATAACTATAATCAATTGTCAACGATAATCAAATTTTAGTATGTTTATACAGTTATATGTAATGCTTTCTTCAATAGTCATCATATAAAATCATGTTAATTTTGCTACGCGATCCTATTGTTACTGTTTTCCCTCATTTTAACCCGTAAGCGTCAAACTGGTATCACATCGCCCCATGTCGAGTTTTTTGCGTTATCCCCCTCCCGGTTCGACCTCGGACTATGACGTATCCAATTGTCATACAAAACAAAGTATGAAGTTTTGTGTTTCAAGAAATTTCTACTAATTTCTACACATAACCATGACAATCAGGACTATAGAGAATGCAATTTATTATTCTTCTTAAGATAAATGAATGGTTTCACCTAAATCATAGGGAAAATGAAGCTAATAGCACTAAAAACGGGTACTAGAGTTATAAAAATTCCATTACAAATTTGCAACACAAAACTTCGGCTCGTTGATGTCATCGTGCTATCCTTTTCCCACAGCCGAGTTGTCAACAGGGTTTTAGCTATCGGTGCGCAGTTCACGATGTTTGTATAATCAGAATCATTGAGGGAACTAGTGCTTTGTCTTTCTTCTGTTTTGGATATTTGTTTGGTCGCCTTCTGCACCAGTGTGTGTAAAGGCTTGACTATCGCGCGTTCTGCCCTTCAGCATACGATTGTCATTTAGTTTATTTAAATCGTCAAAGTATCTGTGATTATTTTAGATTAAAAAATGAAGGCTATCCTGTTTAGCTGCGCCGTTTTCCTGGCTGTCTGTTCTTCGGCATTTGCAACACAATGTAAGTATTTTTTGTTATGATTCCTTTGACAATTTGATAAGTTTAGACCGGAAATAGTTAAAAGAGGATGTTTGTTATTTTGGCAAAGAGAATGCATTCTAACCTACTAAATTAAGAACAGTTTATTCTTTTGTTATAATTTATTATTATTAGCTGTACACACTTGAAAATATTTATACTTATTTAAGGACAGTTATGGAAATAATCTTATTAGTTGGTTATTTAAAACCAAAACATTGAAGCTTTTTTGGTAAAGTATGACATAACAAAAAAAATCTCGTTTATTTACCTTCATTGAAATTAATCAACGTTTCAATAAACTTACTCTTTTCTTTAAATGGGTTTGATAAACTTTCAAATGGAAATAAAAACGCAGAGGTTAAAGTGATAAAAGTAATATTGAACAGCAATGGCCAAAAAATACGTGAAGTAAAAAACCGTAAGCTATTTAATAAGTTCCTTTTCACATTATAGATTTCTCATAATGTTGCCAAATTAGGCAATGCTGTGTAAAAATAATGAAATTCCTTATTTGGTTTCTTAAGTTTTTGTATTTATTTTTATTGTTCATTAATCAAATAAAACTCAAGAAATATTGTCATAAAATAGGTTTATTTTTAGATTTGAGTGTAATTTGTTTAAATTCATAAGCACTGAACAGGAATATTACTTCACTATAATTGCTATTGGTAAGTATTTATTTTTCATTTAGGTATATAAATAGATAATCAACAAATGCAGAGCATTAAAAAAACCGACTTCACGTCAAAACTTTGGTTGAATTATAAGGTCGTCAATGTAAACATTCTCCGAATACATACATATTTTTTTCAAAAATTTAAAATTATCCATGAAGTACTCAATTGATTTGGATGAAATTTATATGGGACCTACTCTGAAGTATCTTCTATCATATGAAATAAGAATTTTCAAAATCGATTCATAATTGTTTGAAGTATCGTGTAACAAAGACACAAATAATAAAAACATACTTCATGATGATAAAAACCTCCTCGTTTTTTGGAAGTCGGTTGAAAAGTACGACAATATTTTCTTGTTTTAAATAATAGTATATTATGTAACAAGTGAGCGAAGTTGCTAATTACAGTCGAGGCTGTGATTTGAGCTTAATAATGAGCCGAGACTGTAATTAGCAACGCTCACGAGTTACATACGACGTTTTTCAACACACTTGTGAGTAAAAGACAGACATACGTGGTCATAAAATAACAAACACATTTGATAACAAAGCTGTGAATTGTGATTGAAAAATGGCGCCGGACCTCGCGCATGCGCGTATGTTTTTTTTTCCGCCAAATGTGTCAATGTCTGTATAGCATATACAGCCTATTTTAAGTGAAAATGTTTAATTTGGAGTGGTAAATGCAAATATTTTAATATTTTATAACAAATTATTGTAAATTGTGAATAATTTGTTTGATATACAAATTTGTTTTACTTACTAATATAAGGCGCAAACATTTAAAAATGTATATGGATTTGAAGTGGTATAAAACCTCTTTGTTGTTTCTGAAAATATTTAATGTATAACCCGGACCGATAAAATATGCTCTGTTTACTCGCATGTAATGTGCACAAAGGTACAATTCAACTTTGTAGGATTCATTATATTATGCACTAGGGTATAATATATTATGCACGCGTGACTTATAGCCCAGTTTATAGTTCTAAATTCAATAGAATAACGCTCACTTTACGAGCAAGTGTGTTGAAAAATATGTTACCGTGCAGACATTTCTTATTAATAGAAGTCACATACATAGGAAGGTATGCATATAGATAGATTTATAGATGAGACTTGTAGAAAAATGTTTATGTAAACATAATGAAACTATAAATACTTTATCTACCTATTAAATGAGAACAAAAATATTGCCATAGTTAGTATGTTTTACCCGCTTCCTCCTGCTTCACTTGCGTAAATCACGATCCTGTGGGGAAATCGGGATAATCCATATATGTGTCATTTCAGGCGTCCTGTGTACGAAATCTCATTAATACATTAAAAATATGCTAAATAAAATCAGTTATTTAAGATTAATTGAGGATTATTAAATGCAAAAAGTTAAAAATATTACGAAATTTCATCTTAATTGGCCCAGCTTTTAATTTTTTTTTTTTATATATATTGTAAGGACAGGATGTTTGTCTTCCATGCCACCTGATGGAAAGTGCGCATGAAGACTATGGTGTTACACGTCCATCCACGAGAAACCTATTCACTCGACACTTAAAAGTTCCAGGACTGTAGTGGTCAGGAAAAACAGACGCAGGCAGATTGTTCCACTCTTTGGCAATCCGTACCAAAAAGGAACTATCGAAGCGTTTTGTTCGACTTCTTGGTAAATCCACTATATAGGGATGGAAGACTATTTAACTATAAGACTATTTAGGATTATTTTATTAGCAGGCGTAGGGTAGCCTAGAATAACCCTACCACTCCTGCCTACTATTTCGTAAAAGGCGACTAATCTGAATGTCCTTTGTCCGAGTGGCTAGCGACCGACCACCCTTCATATAAAATTTGTCGCCTAATATTGCAGCTGCAGCGATGATTTTACGAAAAGTCAGTTCTTTCCTACTCCCGTGTGATGTCATCTTCGACCTCATCTTCACTTACCACCAAGTGAGATTGAGGTCAACGCGTACTTAGTCTATAATTTAAAAAAATATATAAGTAGGTACACGAGTTTAAGCGGATTGCAGTATCAGCCTTTAACACATTCAGTGCCGGTAACACGGCTAACATATTCTCGTGAAACGCAATCTTCACGCCGGCAATACGCCAGGCATGTTCAGAATATTTTTTGTTTTTATTGTAAGGATAGGACATTTGTCTTCCATGCCATCTGATGGAAAGTGCGCATGAAAAGTATGGTGTTACACGTCCATCCACGAGAAACCTATTCACTCGACACTTAAAAGTTTAAGTGATTTGTTTAAGTTTATTTCAGTGATATCTTAAAGATGATCGTTGATCTTGGATTGAAATTTTTAATACATAATTCTTAGGACAAACTGTGGAATTATGAATGACCCGCATGAAATAACTATCCAACTTTTTCGTCCAAAAAAACTTTGGGACATAACTACCTATTCTTAATAAAGTTTTGGGGTTTAGGTTGCGCTGTGTGAATACGTGGAGTGTTATGAATTTAATAATTGAAAGACCTATGTAGTTTGTCTTAAGTTTTCACGATTCATAATTTACATAAAACTACTTTTTAACCGTAAAAATGTAAAGAGTTAAAATGTAAAATATAAATTATACGCGATTAATTCGGTTAAAAAGTAGTTTTATTTACCTACCTATGTAGTTATTTTGGCCTTTATTATAAGGATTTTAGGTTATAAAAGAACTTATTTCCAACAATGAACGGAATGATACGTTTCTTTGTTCAAAGTACATCTCTGTAAGTAAAAATAAAATGTTAAGTAGATATAGATCTTAATCTTATCTCAGTTTTAAATCACTTGTCAATACAGGCACTTGAAAGTGACAATCGTTTTTATCTTCATATGTTGTAGGTTAAATAAAAGCATACAATCATAGTTGTAGGTAGGTACCTACTATTGGTGTAGAAATAATCTCTACTTATGACTTACGTGGCTATAGTTTCGAACCTTTTTCGTGTGATAATTTCTAATATATTAAGCTTAAAATATAGGTATAGGTTCAATGGAAAACTAATAACTACTCACCTAATTTATTTCATGTGAATTGGTTTATATAATTAAGATTAGTGCGTAAACAATATGTAAATCATTATTAGTAATTACTTTGTTAGATAATTTATTACTATTTAGACAAAGAGCAATTAGGAAATTAATGTTGTTCATATTATTAAAAAAAGTTTGCCTTTTTTGTACGGAAATGTGTTTGGCGCCCTTGCAGTGTCTTGCGGGCACAAACCTACTGAAACTTTTATTTTTATAACAAAACGAGCGTTTGCCCGCGACTTCGTACACGCATAAACTCAAAAGTCCTATATTTTCCGTTCCCGTGAGAATTTCGGAAATTCCTTCCATAGTACAAACAGACACTTATTAAGGAACCTTTATGCCAAGAATGCACATCCATGCACTCCAGGAATAAGGTTTTTTCATACAAACTCAAACATCATATAGTTCCCGTTTCCGTGGGAATTTTGGGAATTCCTTTCATAAAACAACCAGTCACTTTTTGAAGAACCTTTATGCTAAGTATCGTTTCCGTGCACTCAAGGAATAAAATTTTTCATACAAACTAAAAAGACATATATTTCCCGTTCCCGTGAGAATTGCGAGTAGTCCTTCCTTAATGCACCCCTACATCCCCTAAAGAATGTATGTTCCAAATTTCAGCTCTCTACGCTACGCCTAGTAGTTACGGCCAGGGTTCAGACACAACCCTTGCCCGCCTGCGATCCAACTGTGACCGCATATTTGCAATTCTATATCTTAACTGATTGAAATAAGGTTTTATTTTGAATAGGTTATTCTGATATTCGGGATGAAGTCTTTAAACTTTGTAAACGTATAGCGGATGATTCTGCTATAAGGTTGGCACCCGGAAGTCGTGCTAGAATCGCAATGTGTATCGAAAGGCCTATAAAGACGTTTGACAGTAAAAAAAACAGTTTTGTCTAGTCTATTAGATATTTGAAATTGTCAAACTGAGACGATGACAATTTGTCAATTGATGTCTAAATGAATTTAATTATAAATAAATTATTTTAAAAATAAATTGTTTTAAAATTAACTAAATTTTAGCTGGTTGCCATTAAACCAAAAGAAGAAGAACAAAAATTTTTCAATTCATCAATAAAGATGTAAGAACCCATGCAAGAAGATTGTTTTTAGTTACAGGTAATTTTTATATACTAAGTACCATCGCGAACCTTTCCGCAGGTCGTAGACGATATATTTCTGCCTGGAACACATCGATCATCATCGAAGCGATCATTTTTCGTGACAAATTGTATGTGAAGGGGAGGCTAGCCAGGTGAACTCAGAACTGGTCCTTCAGAGGTGGAAATTATACTGATCCAAACCTACACAGCTAGTTCATCAAATCTACGTTAAACGTCTTTAGAATAGGAAAAACTAACTAATTTAATGTATGGTGAGTATTTTTTTAAGTTAAACTGAAACATCAACCGTGGCATCAAAGTGAACCTTTTTTATTATCAAAGTAAGCTTCTGTTATGGAGACTATACAGCGGAAGTAAGGTGAGTATCCACTAAGATTTAAGAAAAGTTCGTTTCCTAAACTGTCCCGGCTGGGACTCGAACCCAGGAACTCTCACGCCACAGAAGAACACTGCGGAACAGAGTCTTTAAGTTTAAAATTTTGGTAGTAGGTATTCATTTTATTATAAATCTTAGTAATTTCTCTCACTAATTTTCAACCGACTTCTAAAAGGAGAATGTTCTTAATTCGTGTGTTTGTATTTTTAGTGTCTTTGTAACATGATTTTTTGGACAATAATAGTGAATCGATATTAAATATTCTGTTACAGGATACTTCAGCGGTGGTCCCATATAAATTTCATCGAAATCGATTGAGTACGTCATGAAAAAAAATATTTTTTTGAAAACCATATGATGGTATAGGTACGGAGAACATTTACCTTGCCAAAGCTTTGACGTGAAGTTGGTTTTTTGATGCTCTGCATTCGTTGATTATTATATGTTATACAACACAATAAAATTTACAGCTACATTGAAAATAACTGATATCATGAATCGTGTTCCTAGGACCGAGATATCTCATGGATTTTGGAGATGCGAAATCTGTAAAGTTCAAAAGAAGCCTGGCTCTGGTGTATTATTATAACCCACGTTTCCAGCGGATGCTAAGTGGTATGTAAATAAGGCCATTTCATTATCATAAAGATATTTTGGCCAAAGGCCACCACTGACAAACTTAAACATACAAAATTAACTTCTCTTCTAGACGCTATATTCATAATTTGGTTCCTATTTAGGTATGAGTAATATGAGCTCTTTATTGGTGATTGACACCGCGTTTGACCTCATCTCACCTGATGGAAAATGAAGATGATGTCAAAGATGAAAGCACACGGGTTTGATACGACCTGGCACTTCATAAAATATTTCCGGAACACATCACCGAAGGAGCGATGATATTTAACGGCAGAAGAGTGGTCGCTAGCCAGAAACGCCTTTTACGACACCCTTTCAAGACAAATTCTATTAACATCTCGAATTATATTATCAAATGTGTGGGAAGAGTTGTGTGTAGTTATTAAAACACAGTTTATGTAGGTATTTATCTAATTCTTAGATGATAGCTGTTAAGTAATCTATTATATCTGTTCATGTTTTATGTTATGTTACGGAAGAGCGGTGTCTCCCAACAAAAACATTCAGTATTTAAAGGGGTTCACTTGCCACTTATTTTATAAGGATTTTAGTAAAAAGTAAAAAAAAAAATTTCATTTTTTTCATTTCAGTCTTCTCAAGGGTATATGTTTTCTTTTGAAGTAAAACACTCAAATGAACTTTTTTAATGATTTACCAATAAGAATATTTATTTCTGGTTGCAGTTGCCTTAGTAAATAAAAGCAGTTCGTGAGGAAGATCTATGTTTATAAGAAGCATATTACAGTGGAGCAACTACATAAAATGATTGCATTTGGAAACTATTTTTCGGAAAAAACAACAACGCCCCACAGTCTTTCAACATAAGCCACATTTTCGTCGGGAAAGCAATCAGCCACAAATCCTGCCCACAAATTATTTATTTTGTAGGTTTAAAAATAAAAAAGATAGTAGTCATTTTCAAATCGTGTATAAAGCTAGTAGTCATTTTCAAATCTCCAGAAACCGAGGATTTAGGTTAGCTGGCAAGCCAAAGCATTTTGAATAATGATTTTTTTATGCCTACACCAAATTAAAATCGTCAAATGCATTGTCATGTCATTCGTTGGTCAATTTGTAAGCTTTTATAATAAAGCGCATAAAAATATTAATTATTTAAGCTTAGTTAAAAGATAGTCTAAAACAAATGTTATGTAAAAATGGTTTCTATGAAATGTCTGGGCCATTTTGTGGCTATAAGCGGTTATTTTTATTTTAAAGAAGATTGTTGTTTCGAGCCACTTCTTCTGAACAGATCGTATTTTCAATAATTGGTGGTAGATTCATTTCACTTTGAAAAAAATATTACTTATTGCACGTGTCTGTTGAAATACATACGAAAAAAAATCTTTAATTTTCGCATTGCCAAAGTATTGGTTGAATACAGATCGACTCAATAAAAAAAATAATGCAAGATTTCATTATTGAGCGATTGCAAATATTTCACCATTACAAAATAGTAATAACTTACCTACATAAGATAAGCTTCACTAGCAAGTTATTAATAAGAGACTAGGTATAGAGAGACTCTTTACTCAGAAGTATTTTATATATAGGTATAATTATTTTTATTCCTGAGAACTTGAAATACGTAAAATTGTACTGTTTCGGAAAGCTTTTTTTTATTTTTTGAAATTGTATAATTGATAATATAGCTTATATTCTTTATTAATTATTTTTCTACATTTTATTTTAACATAAAGATATAAAGATTGTATGTTGACTTAATAAAGGTAAAATATTTATAATTAATTACTCGACTGGTGTTAGCCTTTCTAAAACACAATGCTGTTCAAGTAGCAAAATTGTAACAAAAGATTTTCTGATATACTTTGTTTAACCCTATATAAATAACAGCAACACGTAACAGTTTGACTAGTCTTTATGAATCTTCAATAACTTTTTTCTTTAAATATTAAAATAAAATAATAAAGTATAGTACACAATAACTCTAACTAGGTTACTGTAATATTTTTTTATTATATTTTTTTATAAACTTTACCGCAAGAATAATGAATATGAATTAAACAAGGAGAATGGATAATATAACAACATATTTAATTACAATAATGCATGCTTAACATTGATTACACAAATGCTTTTAAAATAACTTATTGCTGTAATTAATAATTTAGGAATGTCACAATTTTTTCATCGCATCACTTTTCTTATCACTTTTATTGTTTCTTAAATAGGTTTAAGTAAAAATACCATGTGCTTCAATAAAATGTTTATAATTATCGTTTTTTTTTGTAGTTCTTTTATCTATTTTCCCTGTACCTGCTATTTATCGAATCTTTTATCGACCGTGAACATCACTAACTATCGATAATTAACACCACATCCCTAGTATTTTCCTAAAGTTGGCCATACTTTTTTATTAAAATATTGGCAGTAGAATTGGTAGCCTCCTGTTCTTAGCTCATTCATTCGTTCAGTGGGGTCTCTTAGAACGTAGTGATTGTATGCTTTTTGGTTACGGCTGTACGTTGTCTGTCAGTCACTCAGTCACTCAGTAACTCAGTCGATGAAATTTATATGGGACCACTATCATATGAAACAAGAATATTTAAAACAGGTTCATAATTGTCCGAAAAGTCGTGTAACAAAGACACAAAAAAAAACATGCACATGAATCTAGACCTCCTCCTTTTGGAAGTCAGTTGAAAAATGGAAACAATCCAATTCATTTTTCAACTATGGAAAGTGGCGTGGTTCCTTTAGTAAGATTATCGATACATAACCCATTGAAAAAGAGACGCTGGCAATTCTGTGAAAACCCAATCAATTCGTATCAATATAGATCTAAAAAAGAAACTTAAAAGTACCTACCTACCTGTCTAGCACAACAAGCGCCGTGCTTTCAGCGATAGCTATGCAATATGTCCTAAGAATAAAGCTAGAATCTTCATATTATAAACACAAATAGAAATTATTCCGAGATATAAAAGTTCTTTGCTACTTTGAGATTGAGGAAATGACGTCAGTGAACAACAACATCGATAATTCGTCAAAGATCCAACAAAGTAAATCATTTCGACAACATCTTTCTTAGTATGATGTGGATGCCAAAAAAACATGTGTATTTTAGTACTTACTTTCGTAAGTTGGTGTAAATAAATATGTCGTAAGATTTTTTTCAACACACTTGCTCGTAAAGTGAGCGTTATTCTTCAGAAACAACAAAGAGGTTTTATACCACTTCAAATCCATATACATTTTTAAATGTTTGCGCCTTATATTAGTAAAACAAATTTGTATATCAAACAAATTATTCACAATTTACAATAATTTGTTATAAAATATTTGCATTTACCACTCCAAATTAAACATTTTCACTTAAAATAGGCTGTAATGCTATACAGACATTGACACATTTGGCGGAAAAAAAACCTACGCGCATGCGCGAGGTTCGGCGCCATTTTTCAATCACAATTCACAGCTTTGTTATCAAATGTGTTTGTTATTTTATGACCACGTATGTCTGTCTTTTACTCACAAGTGTGTTGAAAAACGTCGTATGTAACTCGTGAGCGTTGCTAATTACAGTCTCGGCTCATTATTAAGCCCTCGCCTGCGGCTCGGGCTCAAATCACAGCCTCGACTGTAATTAGCAACTTCGCTCACTTGTTACATAATATACTATAAGTTAATCGTCATTTCGTAGCTTTATGGCGCTTAGCTCACGAAAGCAAGATCAGTAGCTTAATAGTATTTGTGGGTATTTCACCTTTGTAGAAGCAATACGCAGTCAACATCGCTCTGTTATTTAAATCAAATTCCGTGAAATTAAGCGCTGAAAGTGTAAACAAGAACAATTCTCCAAGTGTTCAACAAGAATAGTATCATTCTAAGAATAACAGTTTAAATAAATCATCTTAGAATAACCATTAAACACATAATATTTAAAGTTCAGTGTTCCGTGATTTAAAAGTGAAGTGGGTAGTATTTAATTATCACTGTCACCGAGACGTTTAATAGTCACATCGCAGCGGCTTAGCTAACATTTATATATCCTTATTTCATAGTGATATTCAGATGCGTGTGTAGTCTTGCGGTTGGGATAGTTAGTGCGCATACAAGACGAGCGAGTTCGATCCCCGTGAATTGCAAACTTTTTATGTCTTTTTAAGTTTTTTTTTTTTTTTTTTTTTTGAATCTTTAATCGTTGTTTAAACGTTGTTGATTGAAATAATGGCACCCAAAAATAACTGTGGAGCTTGTGGTAGGTTTACCACCGTAACAGATGCAGCTAAATGCACTAAATGTACCTGCCTATATCATCGTTACTGTGTCGGAATTCCAGATAACGCTAAAGTGAATAGTCAGTGGTGTTGCCCGGGATGTAAAATAAAAGTACCTAAAGTAAAAGATAACGCCGAAACCCCGGTAAAACCCATGAGTGGCGACTTTGTGACCGAAGCTGCTATATCGCCTGAAAAGTGCTCGGACAATGCGTCGTCGGTCTCAAGCTGTAACGATGCTTCGCAATCGGATCTACTCAAAGAGATAAAGTTATTAAGAAATGACATATTTACAATGCGTACTGAAATGAACGATTTTAGAAAGGAAATATCTAATGCGGTTATTTTGTGTAACAGTAGAATTGATAGCTTGGAATCGAAAGTTCTGGATTCTACAACCACTATTAATAAATTAGAGCAACACATATTTAAACTCGAGGAGGAGCTCTCGGCGAGGGACCAGGCCTTACTTTTAAATGACATTGAAATATCGAACCTTCCCGAAACTACAAATGAAAATTTAATTCATGTTGTACAGTTGATTGGTAAAAAGCTTGGAGTTGTCGTGGAGGAGCGCGACATAGTACATGCGAGCCGCGTGGGCGCGGTGCGGGCGCACACCGACGACGGCAGCGGCGGCGTGCGGCGCCCGCGCCCGCGCCCCGTGGCCGTGCGCCTCGTGCGCCGCGCCAGCCGCCACGAGCTGCTGCGCGCGGCGCGCGTCCGCCGCCAGGCAGACAGCTCGGACCTGGGTATTAACGCTCCCGCTCAAAGGTTCTACATTAATGAGAGGCTGTCTAAGAGTAGCAGAGAGCTGTTCCGGCAGGCACGAGAGCTTGCCCGTCGATTTGACTGGAAGTATACTTGGACCAAGGAGGGCCGTATCTTCACACGTAAAAGTCCCGACACGATTGCCCATCGTATCTGTTCATCTCGGGACTTAAATCGTGTTTTTGGTATTGACTCAGTTAGCGTTAGTGATTAATTTTATATTATTTATAGGTAGTTATATTTTCATAATTTTACTGTTAACAATGAGATCGTTATTATGCATAATATATAAAAAAGGTATATGCCAAATCTATGCGAACATTAATTTTATCCTATATTTTTTCACTATTTTATTTATTAGACACAGTTTCACTTATAGTTGTGTTGGAACTAAACTTTGCACAAGAAATATTTTGATCGTGATATATATTTATATGGATACGAGTATATTTATGTTGTTGTATTACTTTTTTCCAATAAGTCTATCGTCTAGATTTTTTGTTTATTATAATCACTCTATTTTCGTTGGACCAATTTATAAATTATACACCACACAGAAGCACTGCTCTATCATAAAAATAATAAAAACTAATCTGTACCCAGTTTTAGTCGTTGATTTTTGTTTGCAAAGTTTAATTTTATATAAGCTCTTTTTAACCATTTTAAATCCACATGGCATATTAATAATTAAATTTAATTTTAAAAACCAAATCATATGTAAATTTGATCTATATTTTTATCCTCTATTTTATGTTCTGTTGTACTTTTGTCAGATATTTTTTGAGTTTATGTCATTTTTTATATGCACATGTACTTGGAGGTTTTTTGAAAATTATGGATGTTGTTGTTTAAACGTTTATTTTGAAGAGGCGAAACAAAAATATCTTGTAGTGAACATACGTCCCGCAGAGCATTTTAAAATTGTATTATTATTTTTATGTTGTTTTTATTATACATATTTGGTTTTATATTTTATATATGTTTCGTTTATTAATTTTATTTTGTTTTCGTACATAAATGGCTAAGCATAAGAATTTAAAAATCAGTTTATTCAATGCTGGATCTCTCTGTACTGGACACGAGGAGTTCATTGCGGCGGCTAGTCGTGTAGGCTCGGATGTCATTGCCATAAATGAGACCTGGCTCCGTAGTGGACAGGAGGGCCTCGCGCCGAGCGTGCCCGGCTACCGGCTGCGGCACGTGCCGCGCCCGGCTGGCCGGCGCGCGCGCGGCGGCGGGGTCGGCTTCTACGTCAGAAAGGGCATCAACGCGCGAACCTGTGCTCACCCACAGACATCAGAGCCGGTAGAACAAATGTGGGTATCTATAACTGTAAATTCTACTCGCTTTTTAATAGGTACTGCCTATAGGCCGCCGTGGCTTAATATAAATGTGTTTTTTGACGCTTTGACTGAATCCCTTTTGACTTTTAATAATTATGATTATACAGTTCTTCTCGGTGACTTTAATATAGATTGTTTGAACACGTGTGCAGGTAAATATGTTAAGCTCCAACAGTTTCTACAGTGCTTTAATTTACAAAATAAAATAACTGAGCCTACACATTTCACTTCACACAGTCAATCCTTGATAGACATTATTTGCACTAATGCACCTGTTGCCAAAGTTGATGTCCACCACGCTCCTGAACTAGGTAATCATGCCCTAGTTTCCGTAGATTTTAAGTGCAAAAAATATAAAACTCCCCCTAAACGCATAACGTTTAGACCCATTAAATACATTCCATTTGCGGACTTTGACACTGACTTAAAAGCAGCCAATTTTAACTCTATCATTAAGATGGACGACGTTAACGAAATGGTTGACATTTTAAACGAATTAATATTAAACCTTATTGATAAATATGCACCGTACAAATCGATAATAGTTCGTGAAAAAGAAAAACCCTGGCTCACAAGCAATGTACGATACATTATGCATCTCCGTGACAGAGCTTACTTAAAGTATCGCAAATCTCCACTAGAGACAAACAAAAGCGAATATAAAACATTAAAAGGACTTGCAAATTCATCAATATACGCTGAAAAGAGAGCATATTTTACTTGTAATATTAATAGGAACCTTAATAATCCTAAACTTTTGTGGAAAAATTTGAAAGACACCGCTTTAAATGGTTTGACTAGGTCCTTTGAACTACCATTGCAGCTTAACGACCCAAATTTCATAAACGATAATTTTTTGAACATTCCCCATGTTATGTCTCCATCTATATCACAACTCACTTATTATGAATTTAATAGAAAGGATGTTTGCTCTTTTAAATTTGTTCCGGTTACTTGCACGCAAGTGGGTAAAGCAATTCTATCAATTAAATCTAATGCAGAGGGTGTTGACAGAATTACTCGTGACATGTTTTTACTAACTCTTCCTTATTCTCTTGAGGCAATAACTGCAATTATTAATACATCTCTCGCTACTTCTACATTCCCCGAACAGTGGAAAATTGCTTTAATTCGACCTATACCTAAAGTCAGCAACCCTTCACTCATAAAAGACATTCGTCCCATTAGTATACTTTCGTTCTTGTCAAAGGTACTTGAGAGGATAGTTTTTGTGCAGGTTCTTGGGTACTGCGAATCAAATAAATTACTACCAGAACGTCAATCCGGTTTCAGACGAGGCAGGAGTACGGCCACTGCGCTGCTTGACGTTGTTGATGGAATACTCGCTGCCCAGGACTCGGGAAATGCGACTATCCTATCCTTATTAGACTATACCCGCGCTTTCGACTGTATAGATATATCTTTGTTAATTTCCAAACTTTCATTTTATGGATTTGATAATGCAGCAGTAACGTGGTTCAATAGTTATCTCAGTGGAAGATCACAAAAGGTTGTTGTTACGGACCCCCAAGGCAATCAATTAGAATCTACCCTTAAATCGGTTACTCGAGGCGTGCCCCAAGGATCAATTCTGGGTCCGCTCTTATTTATTCTGTACACTGCCGATCTAGCTGAACACATTCATCACTGTGGATATCATTTGTACGCGGATGACCTTCAAATATACACCCACGCAAATGAAAAATCTATACATAGCTCTACTGCGAAGCTTAATGAAGATCTTGAGCGTATTGCTAATTGGTCGTCTAGCAATTCTCTCATGTTAAATCCCTCTAAATCTAAATTTATTATTATCGGCTCAAAAAGCAAAGTTAAAAAGTTAAATGAAATAAATTTTAAAGTTGAACTGAGCGGGACAGAAATCGAAAGAGTGACTGAGGCACGCAACTTGGGTATTGTGTTTGATGAGTCGCTACATTTCGATAAATATATAGTTGAATGTGCACGCACATGCTTTTATCGTCTCAAGTTGCTTTATGGGATACGGAGCTACGTTACAATAGAGTTGCGAATTAAGTTATGTGAAAGCCTTGTTCTATCTAAATTAAATTACTGCATGACTTTATATAGTCCTTGCATACAGGAACGATCTCAAAAACTTATACAAAGGATCCAAAATGCATGTGCGCGTTACTGTTTCAATATTCTACCTAGAACACATGTAACACCATACCTTAATAGCCACAATTTTCTCAAAATGAGGGCTCGTCAACAACTTTTTCTGGCTTGTCTCATGTTTGACGTCGTCTGGACTCAAGCCCCAGCGTATCTTCATGAAAAACTTGTCTGGCGTTCTCAAAGCAGTCGTAACAACATAAGGTCATGTACAAATCCACTTTCTGTCCCTGAGCATCGAACTGCAGCATTCCGTGGTAGTTTCAGATATCAGTCAAGCAAATGCTGGAATAATATACCACCACCTATCCGCGATACTAAGCTCCGCGCTAGTTTCAAGGAAAAGTATAGAATACACTTATTTGAAAATCAACTCAATGTCTAAACACATAAACTTATATTTATATCTGTTATACCTGTTGTTTAAATCTAAAGTTAATACTTTTTATTATTAGTATTTATTTATTATTAGTTTCAAATAAAATCCTGTTATATTTATTCATTTCATTATTTGTAGGCTTTTCTGTTGTGCTTATATTTTCATTGCTTGCTTGTTTCTATATATATATTTACATTTTAAATTACTCTGCTGGCTTCTTAATGTGTATGTCGCGTTTTAACCTACTCTTATTTATTAGCATTAATTAAGAACATATATATATATAAGAATGAGTCTGTATCTACCTACTCCGAGGCAGCGGCTGAAAATCAGCGCTTTGCTAGCTTCCTAGCAAAGCATTAGGCTGAGTCGTCGCCTTTTGTTTTTTAGCTAAGGTATTTATGCTTGTATAAGTATGCACTGTTTTAGTCATAAGTTATTTGTAGGTTTAAATTATGTTACCTAAAAAACAATAAAGATTTTCTATTCTATTCTATTCTATTCTATTAATCCAAAGCCTTGTGTATTGTACAGTACCTAACTGTGCTGATCTATCCTTTTATCCAAAGCTTTAGTACTAGTAAGTAGATAAGCTTTTTAATATGGCGATGGAGTAACAGTAGCTGCTTCTCAATCCAAATATCTATGTGCAAGGACGTTAAACATACGAAAAAAAGGGTAGGTGGGGTGGTCCTAGATTTTGCCTACGACTCAAGTCTTTTTTTTTCATAAGTATTTTTGGATTCTTTTGCTTAAAAATTCAAAATTCAAAAAGTTTTATTCATCTTAGGAATTTCACAAAACACTTGATGAAGTCAGTCATCACATACTTCGGCTTTAACTAGTTGTTGATAGTTGTTAAATAAGATATTACAGTAGACCAAGAGACAAAAAAAGCCGGCGGAAAAAAACTCTTGGCACTCTTTTTCAGTCAGAATTATCAAATTAATACAAATAGGTACAGTACAAATTGACCGTGACATGAAAAAAAAACAAACACAAGACAGCTGATTGTGAGAGCCAATGTCATGCCACAACCAAATTGCTTACATAGCAGATGCAATGAGCTATGGATGCACAATACGAACATGACAAACTGGGACCAGAGTATTTGAACAAAAATGGAATAAAATAGTCATAGTATCATTAGCAAAACGACCTGGCACCGCTAGTAGCACCCGTTCACGAGTTAACGCAAGCACCAGCCATCACCCTCCTCAACCATATTTTAGGGAAGAGGGTGACCCGATACCCGACGCTACCACTAGCCATGCCGCCTGAGGGAGCATGACGTTCTTGCTGTTGTCTCGACAAGAAAATAAGTGAGTGGGACAGTCACCAGTATGTCATATATATACTGCACAGCCAAGCCGTAAACAAAATTATTAAGTAATTAGAAACTTTTAGAAATATCCTGTTGTGCTTAATCCCATGCCCTTTTATCATCTAAGTAATCTTTAGTTTTATAATAAGCTTTTCGAGATAGAGTGTTTTTAACGATTGATTTAAATTTATTGAATGGCAGGGATTGAATTGACTTCGGAATTTTGTATTTTGTAATTTTAATCTTATGTAATTTTAAACCCGTCAAATTTTTTTTTCAAGTACAGGACAATTTTTTTTTCTTTATTTCAATTAAGGTAATTGGTAGGTCCCTTTGAAATTAAAAGATGCACATTGTACATTGCTAGAAATAAAGTTATGGACCCTCAAACATAATAAAGGGCTAAAAAATATAAGAGTGATAGATGACTTCTGAATTCTGTATGTCCAAGACTTTTTATTATTGTAACTAAACTCTCGTTTGACCTAAATCTCACCTGATAGTGAAGATGGGGTTGTAGATGACAGCACACGAAACAAGAAAGCTGGCCCTTCATAAAATATTACTACAACACAACACACCACCGCGAGAGCGGTGATAATTGCAGGGACCGGAACCGGTTACCCTTAAAGAGGTTTTTGATTGGGTTTTTCATAGACTTGTTTTAAAAAACCCTATCAATTTGGTAACCGTATCAAAGACTTACCCTAATTTAAGGCTTACCATATCAATAGAGTTAGCTTCATGTAAGCAGTAAGCCTATCGAAAACCCTATTGAAGGTTACCGATTCAATAGGGTTTTAAAACCTGCAGGCAAATTTAATCTTTTTTAATTTAATATTAAGAATATCAAATTATCAAAAATATCACCATCTATTCAATCTCGCACTTCGAATTATACTTCCGAATTCAACAGCATGCGCGGAAAAGAGATAGAAATAGGCAACCCTATCACAGGGTTAGCGCATCCGAAAGTAGTTAACTTTATTCAAAGTGTTACCACGTCGATAGGCTTACCATATCAATAGGGTTACACTTCCATATGGTAAGATTTTGATAGGCTTAATCAAATAAAGGGGTTTTCCGGTCCCTGGATAATTGTCGGCAGGTTTTATTTGAAGGTTGATCGCTAGTCAGGCGCTCCAACCAAGAAGTGGGTACTGCTTAGTCACCTTTTACGATACGTTTATCCAGCGGCGGTACAGTTATTCCAAGCTGATATAATTATAATATTATTTCGTGAACAGGCAATGTGAATCCGGTGATGATCCCGAAGGAGTGGGTGACGATGCACCGCCCTTGTCGCGAGAGCATGCGGAGACAGATCCAGATGGAAGTAGCTGCGTCGCTGCAGTATCTCGCCATGGGGGCTCACTTCTCTAGGGATTCCGTAAGTCTGCTTTTAGTTCTTCTTTTTAATGGTCACATTAAATGATCTCTTACGATCTCTGCGATTATCTTTTGTCTGCAACATAGGTCTGCAATAACATCGTAATACTGAAACTATATGCAACGCAAACATATACGTAGTTTCTTTTTATGTATCCTATTTATTTCAAAAATGAACTAGATATCTAGTTACAATAATAAAGCGTTATTCTTATGTTTATTTAATACACTGTTATTTCAATAAAAGGCCAGGAATATTTTCTAAGTACACCGGCAAAAAAGCTGTTGTTTTCTGATGTTTGGCAACAACATTAAAATTTTGGCATATAGTGCCAAAATGTTTTTAGTATTTATGAGTATTTACATAAAATTATAAACAAATAGATAAAGTACCTATCTAGACAAAGATCGAAAATAGACGCATACATTTTTCCTCTTAATTATTGTGGTTTTTTTCTAGAACAGAATATGCCATACCTACTCATTATTAACTCTCACTAAATCCCGTTAATAGGAAAATCTATGTTAAACAACTCCCAAATAGTTAATATTAATCTTCTCTTGTCTCCAGATCAACCGCCCTGGTTTCTCCAAGCTGTTCTTTGACGCTGCATCAGAGGAGAGGGAGCATGCCATGAAACTCATCGAATACTTGCTCATGAGAGGAGAGTTGACAGCTGATGTCACTTCGTTGATTACCATCAGGGTAAGTCACATTGTAATACTTTTGGGGGATCACGATAGATGTCGTTGATGGACATGTATTGATAGATCAACAGTCATTATTTATTCGAATTGTAAGTAGGTTTTATTTGTTTATTAGAAAATGTATCCGTTAAAAAATACTATTAAAAAAAAGACGTGTGGCACTCGGAGACTGCCGCGGTAAAGCTATTGCATAGCATTTTTATCAACTTATGCAATTATAATTATTTATTTATTTTATTAATGCAGTAATGTTTGATCTAATATGAAGTTCCACAAGTTCCTAGTAGATGGCGCTGATTGTTTTTTAAAGCCCGCATGTAAAGTTATGAAATCAAAGTATCACCGCTGTGCCGGTCGGAGTGGGGGGTGTTAGGTTTTTTTCGTTACGGAATTTCTGGATTCGGTCCCCACGCTCAAGGCCCGCGATAGAAGCTATGCAATAGCTTAAAAGAAAGTCACATTTTTTGTTCGTACTGTCGGTATTTTATTAAAAGTAGTACTTACTTACTGAGAAATCGTCAGAAATACATTGATTAATCAAGTTGAAGAAGCTATCTAGGACAGAGCTGACCTCATTAACACTGCAGTCCCTATTAAGAAACACATTACATTAAGTTAAAGGGAAAGTTATTAAGATTAATCACCTCTTGCTTCGCCTATCTAGGGGCAGGAACTTATTCTTATTTTATCAATGGCTAAGCCTGCGTTTGGCGGTTCAAATTCACCTTTTACGTAAAGATGAGATCGAATATAGCAGCAAATGGATGTAGGAAGGCATTGGCTCTTCTTAAAATATTGTCAAAACATATCACCGCTGGACCGTTGATACTGCTGTTTTATATGAAGGGGGTTGTTAGCCAGGCGAACTCTAAAAGGGTCAGACAACCAAGCGGGACTAACCTTAATTACGCCTCTAATGACTAAACACTCATCCAATGGCGTGAGGCACTATTCTAAGCCAGCTCAATGAGCCTAAATTCTTAGTTAACTACCTTCACTTCGAAAAATAGTCCCGTCTATACTTCTATATAAAGCTCAAGAGTTTGTTTGGTTGAACGCGTTAATCTCAGAAATAACTGGTCCGATTTGAAAAAATATTTTTGTATTGAATAGTCTATTTATCGAGGAAGGCTAAGGGCTATATTTCATTCCGGAGTTCCCACGGGAATGGGGAGTAGGTAAAGCAGGTGGAACTGCGAGGACCGACTAGTTTAGTCGCCGACCCAACGTGTGAAATAATACTTACAGTGCTATTACTAACATCATTATAAGATTTATTTATTTAAAAAATTGTTTATCGTATATGTATGTTAGACTGTAAAGTATTTATTCTATGGGCCTCTGTTTCCAATTATTAACATCTCATTGTAAATATTGCCTGAAATAAACGAATTTTTAAAAATATTTTTATCCGTTCCAGCCTCCGGAACGTAAGACCTGGGAGAGTGGTGTGGAGGCCCTGGAGCACGCTCTGAAGATGGAGAGCGAGGTCACCAAGAGCATCCGCTCCGTGATCGCCGCCTGCGAAGATGACCCCGAGTTTACTGACTACCACGTGAGTTTTTTATTCACTGCAATGACTAAAGAAACAAAGGACTCAGCATTAAAGTCGTTACTTTTAAATATATGGGCGTCTCTTTTTAACTCAAAAGTGTAATCGTACGTAAAAAAGGACAACAGTAGTTTTATCATTGCCTTAAATGACAACAATGCGGCCAGTCGCCATGATACGACACAGTCAACACCAACTCATAACAAATTGCTTTTTGCAAATTTTGAAGAATAAGTGTTTTTATGTGAAATCGTTGTTGTTTGTAGTGCAGAACTTTGCATAATACTGCCATTACCATGGTTAGATGCAGTGTGTTCGGATGCCCCAAGAAAAACTATGAGCACGGCAAGCCGCCATCTTTGTTTCTGACTAAACAGCAGTGCTAGCACGGATCTTTTGTCGATCGTAAGTTTACGAATGCTCGTATAGTATGGAGTCGGTTGCAAGTTTTTAGTAACAATGTAATTTTTTATTTTACAGTTATTTAAGACTGTTAACAAACATTCAAAATTAACAAGGAACATATTTATTTAAGCTGACCGTGCGGCAATGGATAGATTTCAATTATTGCTTGCAAAACCGTCTCCATACTATACGAGCATTCGTAAACTTACGATCGACAAAAGATCCGTGCTAGCACTGCAGGCACGTTTAGTCATAGTTATGTCAGGTTCTCTTTTTGCCTATTGTCGATCATTCACTGGGCTCGATTAGACATTAGATTTGCAAATTAAGTCTCTGTAATATCAAATTAAGAGATTTCAAACTAGAAGTTGCCAACATTTTTTCTTTGAAGCTTTTAAGTTTTACATAGAGAGACTTGATATGAGAGATTGTCATGTCAAATACGGCTTACTACGCAGGTACAGAAGGCAACACATCAAGCATTACAAATCTGTCAATTTTTTTTTACTTGATTTTGAAATCTATGCCCTTGACATTAAGTTGAAATTTGTTGGGGAAATTTGATCTGCTGCCTTCTGTACCTACCTATAAGTTATTTATGCTCAAAGAAATTGATAAACTTCGACCTGACCTGGTAGGCATAAAATAATAGTTTTTTTCTCTTACTAATGTTATAAATGAAGTTTAGATGTTTGTTCGAAATGCATGAAAATCACAGTAATAATGTACAGTCTGGAATAGCACAAAGCATACTTTTTATCCCTATATTCGGTAAAATCGCGTGAAACAGATAGTATGGTTTACAATTATTAGGTACTAGCCACCGCGCGCGGTTTTACCCGCGTAACTTTTGATCCCGTGGGAATTTCGGGATAAAATATAGCCTATAACCTTCCTCAAGAGTTGGGCTATCAAATGCAAAAAGAATTTTTCAAATCTCACTTGTAGTTTCTGAGATTAGCGCGTTCAAACAAACAAACAAAAAACAAACTCTTTAGCTATATATATTAGTACTAGCCACCGCGCGCGGTTTTATCCGCGTAACTTTAGTTCCCGTGGGAATTTCGGGATAAAATATAGCCTATATCCTTCCTCAAGAGTAGGGCTATAAAATGCAAAAAGAATTTTTCAAATCCCACTTGTAGTTTCTGAGATTAGCGCGTTCAAACAAACAAAAAAACAAACTCTTCAGCTTTGTATATTAGTATA
This sequence comes from Stenoptilia bipunctidactyla, assembly GCA_944452665.1. NCBI lineage: Eukaryota > Metazoa > Arthropoda > Insecta > Lepidoptera > Pterophoridae > Stenoptilia > Stenoptilia bipunctidactyla. The sequence goes on along the minus strand of OX101747.1, from coordinate 15,540,485 downwards.
GGATAGAAGTATAGATATTAAACGACACATTTAATTGATTTCTAAACCTGACATAGTCGCGTCGATAAAACATAGTTCCATTATATCGAGATATGACCCGGTTGCAAGACAAATTCACGATGTCATGTCAATTATTTTATCTACTCTATTTATCAAAATGTAGACTTATCAGAATGATCAACTAGAATGTCGATGTTTGCGTGATTGGTCCCATTATATTACCTATTTGTAAAGAATCTTATTTGAAAACATGGATTTTAATTAAATTCGTGATTTAGAAATAAGTTATAAACAATGATACAACACTGAAACTTTTCTAATCAATCAAGTACTTACTTTGAACCAAGGACTGTATACCGGTATGAATTTCTGTACATTTTTTTCTGTATGACGTCATACCGTTAAATTAGGTGTATTTAAAAATAACAGAACAGGAATTCATACTGTAATAATTCTTGTACCTTTTTTATTATTGTAGCATAACTGTTTTTTTTTTCAGTTAACTGAAATTTTCCGGTATTAATATTAATATTACAATTTTATTTTAAAATAACTGTAGAATGTTCGATAGTTTAGTTGAAGCCTATGAAGCGAAGGGACATATGCTGATCATACATTTCAGTACAGAAATTAAATAAGTTAAAATATTTCTGTACTTAAAACATCTACAGAAATTAATCCGGTATACATTATTTGGGTACTGATATAATTAATTTAGATTTTAATAACTTGTACAGTTATTGTGTTTGATGAAGCAGTACACTAATAAGGGTACTAAAATTTTACTAGTACTATTTAAAAAATTTATACCGATACTAGCGACCCGCCCCGGCTTCGCACGGGTGCAATGCTGATACATGCTCTTGCCGCACCGGGCGGCCCGCCGGTACCGCCGCAAACGCTTCGTCCCGCAATTTTTAAATCTGTAATATCTTCGAAAATATTCACTTAAATCATACGGTGTAACAGGCCATATATATCTATATTAAATGAACAATGTATTCAAGGTATTTAATTGGTTAAGGATTAATGATGTATTGGTTAAAATCGCTTCAAAAATTAGCCATTATTTGTCGTAAAAAGTAAATAATAAAAAAAAAATATTGTGGGTTATCCATAAGAGATAGACATATACCATCACGAACTTTTCTGTAGACCTTTTCAATGTGTACAATACTTAGTACATTATTTTGATAAAACTCGTAGGGTTCAGCCTGCGTTTGCAATGTAAGCGGAAAAAATGTAATTATTTACGACATCACATTAGAAACCTCAAAAATAACAGTACTTCTCCACTATTTAATGGATGTTATTATACATATAAACCTTCCTCTTGAATCACTCTATCTATTAAAAAAAACCGCATCAAAATCCGTTGCGTAGTTTCATAGATTTAAGCATACAAAGGGACATAGGGACAGAGAAAGCGACTTTGTTTTATACTATGTAGTGATATGCAGTCCCTGCTTTGAACACCGTCATTACAATAAAAATACTGCATAGGACAGTCACGGAAAAAAACACACTCTTGACCGCCCAGAATAAGAAACCTAGACCTACCTCCTTTTTCTCACAATCCTTAAATGCAATGTTTTTGTTTCAGTTGGCAGACTACCTGACTGGTGAATTCTTGGAAGAGCAATACAAGGGCCAACGCGACCTTGCCGGCAAAGCCTCCACCCTCAAGAAGATGCTTGACCGTCACTCCGCACTTGGAGAATTCATTTTCGACAAGAAACTGATGGACGTCACTCTATAAGTCCTTTTATCCCTAATTATATTAAAAAAAAAAACAATTATTAACTGTCAAAGTCATAAAACCTATAGTCGTTAAATACTCTGTGCAACTTTTTCCAACCTCAAAAAATGTTATATTATAATGATAATAACTTATTTGCCGAAGTACAAATTGCTGAAAAACATCAAGCATTTTAAAACAAATTATTAATTTGTAATAAAAGTAAACTGTAGCCATAGAAATTGTTCAAATGTAGAACAGCATAGTTTTAAATTAGTAGATAAGTTTTGTTTTTTTAATTAAAGATTATTCTCCACTATCCTTTTTGTTTTTTATTATGTAGACTATTTAAAAGTATTATGTTTTTTAAAGGTTTTATCTGTACTATTTGTCAACAAAACTCACTTAATCTAGAAAAGTAGAGTGTTTATTAGGTTTTTCGTTATTAATTATATTAAATAGTCTTGCTAACTGGAATTGATTGTGTTTTATTGTGTCACACTTCGTGGTCACGCCACGCAAGCAATTCGTACGAGATTTATCAGAAAAGTCTATTTAATGTCGGTAATTGTCGTAAAAGGAAAAAAATATTCGGTCAAAGAATTAAGAGAAATCAAAGAAAATTTGTGGCGTGGCCAGGCGTCCTTTGCAGCCACGCCATCTCACAAATACCATTAAAAATTATTAATACTAATATTTATCCTTAAAGAAATGTCTGTCAATTGTCGGTTCTATTAATATACTATACTAATCAACGAATGAAGAGCATTAAAAAACCGACTTCACGTCAAAACTTTGGATGATATAATGACATCAACTTAAATATTCTCCGAAACCATACATGTTTTTTCAAAAATTTTAAATATAGAAAGTTTTCAACCGATTTCGATGAAAGAGTAATGTTCACGGTCCATACTGTCTCTGACCTGTCAAACTACTTTTTGTTAGGTATGTGAATGTAGTTATAAAGATGTTATTGTCATTGAAATGCTGCCTGTTTATATCTAAACTATTGGTGCAGACTTGATTTAATTTCGTAGAAACGGTATCGGGATTTTCATTTCAAGTGGATGACACTAGTAGTCTATTGAGTAACTTCAGAGGGTAAAATATTAAAATCCTTGCTGCGGTTTTTAATATAAGTAAATGATTTGGAATTAACCGAACATGAGCTATTATTTGCACTATATGTTGTTTTTTTTTCATTAATTGTCAAAAATCTAACAGGTCAGCTATGAACATTACCTACTCTTTCTATGGGACCAACTATGGAGTATCCTCTATCATATGAAAAAAATATTTTCAAAATCGATTCATAATTGTCCGAAATATCGTTAGACGACCGGCTGGTGTAGCGGTAACATACATTGCCTTCTATGTCCTGGGTTCGAATCCCGGCGGCGGCGGCGGATATTTGTGTGATGAACACAGATATTAGTCGTCAAGTCAAGGATGTTTATATGTTTATTTAAGTTTATTCTAACAAAAATATGTATTTATTAAATATGTATGTTTATTATTTCTTAAGTATATCAGTTATCTAGTATCCATAACAAAAGTTCTTTAAGAAACTTAATTTGGGCTAGATAATGTTGTGTGAGTGTCAGAAATATTTATTTATATTTATTATTTATCGTGTAACAAAGACACAAAAAAAACGGCCGAATTGAGACCTCCTCCTTTTTTGGAAGTCGGTTGCAAAAGAGTGCCAAAATTACACAAACGTTGTAAGTACTAAAAAAAACAGTTTCGTAGAGTTTTATAGAGTACTTAAAACGGGTAACAGAATGATTGAGTACAAGATTTGTCAGAAAAGTTGTCGTAAAGGCCAAAAATGTACTTCAAAGGATTAAGAGAAATTGAAGATTCGTGGCGTGGCCATACAGTGTTCTTTGCAGCCACGTAATCTCACAAATACTATTGAAAATCCTAGATTAATACTAATATTTACATACATACATAACGTCACGCCTGTATCCCGTATGGGGTAGGCAGTACACCAGAAGTAATAAAACCATCTGATGTCACGTTTGACAAATTTGGAGGCATTATAATAGTGGAGAGAGTCACGTTCGACCACGTCGATGTTATCAGGATCCTGAAGGATATAACTACCCTGAAGGCTTCCCTGGCTGCTGTCGAGTTGAAGTTAAAGGCTTCACAAGAAACCACCAGTGAGCTACAGGCTGAAGTTGCAGAGTTGAAAAACACTCTAGCCGTAAGTAGGTCACCTGAGGCTAATAACGTCAACACGCGGCGCGGGGCATTTAGTGCAACGTGTGCAAGTTTCGAGTCTGCAAAACTTGACTCATCGCCGGCCGCTGACCCCGCTCGTGCAAGCGGTGACGCCTGCGTCGCCCGTCCCCCGCCTCCCCCCGAGGTGGTGTCGTCACCTGTCATCGTCACGTCAACCCCGAGACGAGACTACGCCGCTGCTGCCACCCACCTGCAGCCCCCACATACCGTGAAGGGTAGTGGGAGTCACCACGATGAGCACCCTCGTACTGAGGTATGCAGTGAACAGCCGAAGCAAGATGGCTTCATTAAGGTGGAGCGGAAGAAAAGAAAACGGCTTTGTCGCAACAATTGCGGCACCGCTCCGACAGGACCTAACTTTCTCCTGCGTCCCGCTGTACCCGTCACGTACGTGTACGTTTCATGTCTCCATTACTCTACGAAGGATGCTGATGTCGTAGAGTACTTGGAGAAAAAGACGAAGTTCCGGCTCAGGGTTGAAAAACTGGAAACGCGCAACAACGTCAACTTTAATTCGTTTGTTGTGCGCGTACCCCGGGACCACGTATCGGTGTTCCTGAAGGAAGAGCTGTGGCCGAAGGGAGTTATCTTCCGCAAGTTCCGCGGCCGCCCGCCGCCCTCAGGAGCCGCCAGACCCGCGCTTCACGCCGCTGCAAAGTGATTTGTGTTTCTTTATTTATATATATGTTAGTTTTTAAGGTATTTATTTTACTATGGGCCTCTGTAATCAATTATCATTGTGTTTTTGTTTATATTGCCTGAAATAAATGAATTATGATATATTATAGGTATTATATTGCAGTGACAGGGGGTCAGCCTATCGCCCACAAAAAAGCCTCCCATAAGACCTCGGTCCCTTAACTGACTTTTACAGTATGCCCGGGAAGAGAAGCAGCTGGCACATTCTATGTTTTTCTTTCGCTCCCAGTCCAGCATAGAAGCTTACTAATATTTATTCTTAAAGAAATGTCTGTCTATTGTCGTTTCTAAGAATATGAAATAAAAGTGCCAAAATTACAACGTAGGTAATACTAATATTTTGAAAAAAATCAGTTTCATAGAGTTATATAGATTGAACTTATTAAAAACATACATTACAATTGACTACAATAGATTTATATCATTTTTCATATTAAAGTTTCTCGAAACACCAAGAAGGTGTTGTAGTCGTCCCAGAAAGGTATCGCCTAGCATATGAGAGAAGTCTTGCCGTACTTGAGGGAGTTTTGGCGCCAACGCTTATGTATGGTAGTGAATCTTGGGTGTGGCAGAAGAGACATGAAAGCAAGATTAATGCTGTGGAGATGAGAGCGTTGAGAAGCATGTGTGGAGTGAAATTGAGTGATAGGATGCGCAATAGTGAAATAAGAAAGAGATGCGGATTGAGAGAAGATGTAGTGACTAAGATTGAAAAGGGTATGCTACGGTGGTTTGGACATTTGGAAAGGATGAGTGAAAGTAGATTTACGAAAGAGGTGTACAGAGCAAGAATGGATGGTGCTGTCGGAAGGGGCCGCCCTAGGCGAACGTACGCCGATCAAATTGGCGACGTTCTTAAAAAGGGCCCAGTTAAAAGTACCCGTAACCGGCGATCATGTATGAAAAGATTAATGAACGTGGAGGAAGCGAAAGAGGTATGTATGGATCGAAGCAATCGGTGTTCCCTTGTCTCTGCCTACCCCAAAGGGAGACAGGCGTGAGGTTATGTATGTATGTATGAGAGAACCTACATTTTTTTATCTCTATAAGGTAGTGTCGGCGAAGATAAACCGGTTCCCAAGATAGCTAACTTTAAAAAAAAACAGTTATGATTATCCGAAACATTTAAAATTCGCTGGTTTATGCAACTGCAACTATAGAAGAAAGTGTGAATTACCAGCGCATCGCCATTTTGTACACAGATGACATTGCTGTTATAACATATCGGCCGTGGTCGTGCTAGGCGGTACCTTTCTGGCACGACTACGAGACGTTTTAGGTGTTAAGAGAAAATTTAATATGAAAAATGATATAAATTGTAGTTTGTAATTGTACTCAGGCGCGGTCGCAGATGGAAATTTTGGGGGGGATCACATCTGAATTTTGGGGTGGGTCACAACTAATTTTTTTAACCAGTAATTAGTATCTTTTTCTAGCTTATTCTATAATAACGGGTTCATCTTTTCATGATTTTGGAGGGGGGTCATGTCCCCTGTGACCCCCCCCTGGGACCGCGCCTGATTGTACTGCATGTTTTCAATAAGTTTAATCATTCTATTGACCGTTTCAAAGCATACCCATACTCTATAAAACTCTATGAAACTGTTTTATTTTTCAAAATGTTAGTATTACGTTGTAATTTTGGCACTTTTTTTTTCTTGGAATAACCTTAGATTCTAAATTGCAATGGGGCGCCCATATCTCACAGCTAGCGAGTAGACTTAGTTCTGCAGCGTTCGCGGTAAAGAAAATTCGCTCATTGACTGATGTTAATACGGTGAAGCTGGTATATTTATTTTCATAGTATAATGTCCTACGGCATCCTACTTTGGGGCAATGCTGCAGATATTGACACGATATTTACACTGCAGAAAAGGGCTATTCGTGGAATGTATAAACTTGGAAATAGAGAATCTCTAAGAGAAGAGTTTCAAGAGATTGGTATCTTGACCTTTGCATCACAATATATATATGAAAACATTATGTATATTTATAAGAATAGTAGTAAATTTAAAACCATGAAAGATAAGCATGATAAAAATTATTCTGTAATGACAAGGTACGACCATAAATTAGCGTTTCCCAAATTAAGGCTGGCTAAAATCACCAAATCATTTATGGGAATGTCAATACGTATTTATAATAAAACACCAAAGTCAATTCAATCCCTAACGTTTATTAAATTTAAAAGAACTATTAAAGAAACATTATGCAAAAAAGGGCTACTATAGACTCAGATTATTTAGATGACAAAAGAGCGCGGGATTGATGTCTCCACAGGTTATTTCCAAATATTAAACATTAATCACTATGTAAGCAGCTTGGCTGCGACATGATATTGGCAAGCACGAATAGCTGTCTTCTGTTTGTTTCTTCATGTCATAGCAGAGCTGTATTTCTGCCAAATTGTACCTACCTATAATAAGCACTTTTTACGAAAGAGTGCCGAGAGTTTCTTTTCCGCCGGCTTTTTTCCTCTCGGTCTACCTAGGGTTCTAAGTACTTTAATTTCGTTTTTTAAAGCCGAAGAAGAAGTAGTAGTAGACAACACCAAGACATTGGTGGATAATGAAAGAGCGATCATTATCTTCATGAGCCGAAAGATGCACACTATTAATTTTTATTAATTAACCTCGAAAGTATGTGGTGCGGCTAGGGAGGATTACTTTCAGCAAATATAACGAAATATGGTTTATTTATTTATAACTACTAAAAGCGCATAAAAAGTAGGTACTTTATAAAAAGATCTGGTATTCATCTATATATACTTTTTTTGTATTAACAATATTTTTTATACAAATTTACACTTGCTGTACTTTTCTGATTTTGATTTAAAAGAACCAATAAGTGTGCAAAGAACTAATACATTTTCATAATCAAATATTTATAAGCAATAATAAATTTTCAATATGATAGGTTTCATTCATTGCGGAACTTAGTAAAAAATCAATGAGCTTTTGACTATAGTATTAGCGTTAAGATGTTAGCAGAAATTGCAGGAGATATTATAAGTAGTTTACGAACGCAGGTAGTTTTTTATCATCATATCTTGAATAAGTACCTATATTTTTTACTTCATTAGCATTTCCTTCTATTTTGAAAAAGGCTTAAAAGAAATGAAAATGTATAGTGTATGCAAAATTTTAAATTGTAAAATCTAATATATAAAATTCTCGTGTCACAGTTTTCGTTGCCATACTCCTCCGAAACGGCTTGACCGATTTTGATAAAAAAAATTGTGCTTATTCGGTATCTATGAGAATCGGCCAACATCTATTTTTTTTTTGTTTATATGGCAAAACAACGTTTGCCGGGTCAGCTAGTATTTAGGTATATAAATATTTAATTTCAACTTTCGGTAATAGCTTACAAAGTCCTTTATTTGTTTTACTGATTGACTATATTTTGTCTAATTAGGTTGCCTGGAAGAAATCGCTTTAAAGTGATATCGCCGCCTGTTATGTCTTTCAAAACTGTTTTTATTTTAATACATTTTTTACTTTTGTAATTTGAAAGTGTGCAATGAAGTAGGTACCTACCTATCTAATACTTATATAAAATTCTCGTGTCACAGCTTTCGTTGCCATACTCCTCCGAAACGGCTTGACCGATTTTGATAAAAAAATTTGTGCTTATCCGGTATCTATGAGAATCGGCCAACATCTATTTTTTTTTTTATTTTATGGCAAAACAACGTTTGCCGGGTCAGCTAGTAATTAAATAATTAAGTAATTTTTCATAAAACATGTGGTTTTAAATAGATAAGTATAATGCGGTTTGGGTACACCTTTTTTTTGTTATTTCTTGTTATACTTATAGTTAAATTCTTAAAGTCAATCAATTGAACTAGGTAGTTTGTTTTTCCGCCGTTACCTAATATTGACAATTATAAATATTTGATTATGAAAACATTTTTGTTTTTCGCACACTTATTGGATATTTTTAATCAAAGTTAGAAGTGTAAATTTTACAAAAAAAAAATTGGCAATAAAAAAAAATTTAGGTTATACATATAAGTTACTAGCTGCTGCCCGCGACGTCGTCTGCGTGAACGCTATGCAGCACCAAACGCACCTACGATTATAACACTGCTAGCGTGATAATACCTAGCCTATATGTTGACCCGACTTCTTAACTATCTTCATGCCAAATTTGAAGTAAATCCATGCAGTACTTTTTGAGTTTATCCCGGAAAGACAAACAGACAAACAGACAAAAATTCTAAAAACTATATTTTTTGTTTCTGTTTCGATTGTAGATCATACCCCAAGTATTCTTTTAAAAAAATATTCAATGTACAGTTTTGACTTTCCTACCATTTTATTATATGTATAGATATGAAACGTCCAGATCTTGTCATAAAATAAGTAGGTACTTTTTATGCGGTTTTGGTTGTCATAAAGAAATAAACCGTTTTTCGTTATATTTGCTGAAAGTAATCCTCCCTAGCCGCACCACATACCTACTTTAGAGGTTAATTAATAAAAATGAATAGTTTCTTGAGAAAAAAAGTATCAATGAAGGTAGAGAAAAGGTAGTATTATTTGAATGGATTTACGGATAATTAAAATTAAATATTGCTAAATTGAGTTGCTGCAGAGTATACCTTCTAGCCGGACCACACACTGCGATCAATAACTCCTTAACTAAAGGAATTTATTGGACCATAGTTGTCGTATGCAAGGTACTCTTAAGGTAGATATTTTCGGGATATTGATTTCTTAATAGTTTATTTTATTTTATTAACTTTGAGGAGGCGCAGCCAGAGAGCACAGCTTCGCGGCCGGACCACATAGATTGTTAATTAAAAAGTTATCTGTTGAGGTAAGTAGGTACTATAAAAATATGATTCCGATGAGAGTAGACCTTAGGTAGCTATTATTTCGAACTATAGCATCTGGGTACTAAAAAGTAAAATGTGGTCCGGCCACAGAAGAACACACCCCACAAAAACGCCTTTAAAACCTCTGTCCCTTAACTGACTTTTACAGTATGCCCGGGAAGAGAAGCAGCTGGCACATTCTATGTTTTTCTTTCGCTCCCAGTTCAGCATGGAAGCAATTATTATATGATTAAAGCAGGTATTGTATGATTTTTTTATTTCATATTTCACCATTGTAAGGTGTCATTGCTGTTCATAGATTGTATTTATCATAGTTATCTAATATATAGATTTAAGATTCTTGTTTTTATTTTTAATTATGATTAGAGCTCGCAACTCTTATTTATGTAAAAGGAGATTCAAATCTTACAAATATAGATAAAAGCAAATCATTTTAAAGTAAATATACTTAGCTCTTTTGAGTCAAACTTGTTATTTTTCAATCATGTATAATAAATTTTATGCCTAATATATATGTATTTCTGAGTAATATAATTTACAAAATAAACTATATAAAGTGTTATAACAATGGTTATAGAATACAATGTTTCATAATTATATGCATAATTAAATGTTGCAGTACCTAAGATTTAATTAGAGTTTTGATTCTTGCCCAGTTTCAATTATTTTTTCCACTTTTGGTTGCTTGGCCAACACACACAAGAAATATATATTTTTTTATTAGGTATGTATATATATATTTCTTATATGTATATATATATTTCTTATATATATACATACCTAATAAAAAATATCAATAAATGAAAGTGCTCTATCTAGAGCAATCTCTTAGGCAACCTATACTAATATAGAATTTTTAAGCAGCAATAGAAATAGATTGGTATGTTGCATAAATATTAAGCCGTATTATACCTAATAATAAAATGCAATCAGATGTTACGGGTAGGGCACTGCACTCATAATAATATAAGTTTTACCATAATGTAGTTAATATTTTGTGAGATTTTTAATTTTGTAAACAAATATTTTCATTTTATATTAAAGCAATAGGATAATTAAATTAAAAGATGTAAATAGCAATTGTTTTATTTCTCTATTTAAACCTTATAGTATGAACTTTCGTCTAACCTAGAACTCTGTCTGAGGTTATGATGTTCTTATGATGCATTTAGATTTTCTGGTCTTGATGTAATGGTTCGCGATATTGGAGCTATATTTTCAAGATCAACTTGCTGAATGCTTGCTAGTGTCTCTAATAAGAATCCATTCTGAAAAAAAAAATGGGCATGAGCACAACATTTTATGCAGTAGGTCGTTATGTGTAATACTATGTATACATTTTCATTGGACTTTGAACCTTTGAACAACCGAATGAGTTGCTAAGTTTATACATAGTATTACACATTACTGTACTTAACAAACAAAATTATATTAGAACTGTTCTATTACTGACTGAGTGACTGACACATAACATAAAGCCATAATTACTGGATGTAGAGCTGAAATTTGGAACATACATTTCTTGAACATGAACATAAAAAAGCTTGTAAGAAATAAAAGATCTACATAAAATTTATAAATGAGTCATGCACATGGTATTATTGATAGTTAAATAAAGATATTAACTTTAAAATGTTGGTGGAAGTCAGAATGATGGGACCTAGTAATTATAATGAATGTGGAATATCTAGTCTTAATTTACTACTTATCGTTAAATAGCTTACTTTATAGTTCACACAAACCTGTTTTATATCTTTCTCAAATTTCCCACCAGGTTCAGTGTATTTTTTGATTTCTTGTAATTCTAATGATCTGAAATAAAGTTCATATGTAGTAATGAGAAGATACTTTTTGCACAGATTTAGACATCAAACTAAGAATTGAAAATAATGTAATATTTAAGTATATAACGTTAAGGATAAAAATTATAATAGTAATTTCTAGCACCGACATGACAATAGAACTTACATGAATTGTAATAGCTGATTAGATTTTGTTAATTCGTTTTGAAGATCCCGTTTCAATTGTGCAGCAGACATAATGTGTTAAATATATTATACTAAATAAATACTAGACCTACAGCTAAAAACTATATTTATGTTATTACAGTAACGGCCTAAATATTTAAGTTTAAACTTAAATAAATTCAAAATATTCAAATAAAAACGCTCAGTCAAGGAACACTATACCTGGCGGGGCACAGTTTCATAGACATAGAGAATTTCAAAGTACCTAACCAGCGGCGCAAGTGGAAGTCGGAAGAACTAAAACGTTCAATCATTCAATCATTCAACAACTGGACTCCATTTTGAATTTTGATACTTACTATCCGTGCGCGATAAGTTGAGACCCGCGTGGAATGCGACACTCCTCCCCCATCCCCGCGCACCTACCCGCGGCCGCCCGCGGTGTACAGTTGAAGCCACATTTTTTATCTATTAGTTTCGTACTGGCTTACGTCACGTATCGACGCGCTCCGAATAAGTTGTTAGTTTTGTTATAATAGTCCGTGTTAAGTTTATTTGTTATTGCTCCTGTTACGTTTTTTTATTGTTAAAGTTTCTGTTACGTTTTTTGACTGTTTTATTGTTATTATTTTTTTAATAACAAGCATTGTAATGAGGGGTAAAGCTTTGCGTAGTGGAGAAAGAATGTTAAAAAAGTTATGTGATATGAATGATAAGGGTAGGAGGATGATGATGACGACTAAATTATTGTTGAAAATAATCTGATAAATACCTATACATAAAAGCATCTTTTATTTAATATAACACCTATCGGCTTTCACTTTTAGTGATACATAATAAATCTATAGTCTGACAATTACGATTAATTATTGTTATAAAATAACTTAATATTGTAAATAATTTCACTATGGAAGATGACTACCTAAAATTCGCAGATACCGCCGCATGCGGAAGCTAGTTACATTTTTTGTTTGAACTGTACTTGTCAGTGACGTCACCGCGCTCAGGTCTCAACTTATCGCGCACGGGTAGTACTATCACTTAGGTACTATCACGGTGTTTTCACTAAATTTCGTTGGTATCACTAAGATATAGATGGCGCTGTTTATCAATATATATAATACTGTTCCGTTACTGACTGAGTGACTGAGGTACTGAGTGACTGACAGACAACGTACAGCCGTAACTACTGGACGTAGAGAGCTGAAATTTGGAACATACTTTTTTTAGGGGATGTAGGGGTGCACTTAGGAAGGAATTCCCGAAATTCCCACGGGAACGGGAAATATAGGACTTTTTAGTTTGTATGAAAAATCTTATTCCTTGAGTGCACCGATGTGAAACTTGGTATAAAGGTTTTTCAATGTGTGTCTGGTTGTGTTATGAAAGGAATTCCCGAAATTCCCACGGGAATGGGAAATATATGATGTTTTAGTTTGTATGAAAAAATCCCATCCCTTGAGTGCACGGATGTGATACTTGATATAAAAGTTCCTCAATAAGTGTCTGTTTGTATTATGGAATGAATTCCCGAAAATCCCACGGGAAGGGTTTGGACTTTTTAGGTATTAAAAATCTTATTCCTTGAGTGTACGGATGTGATACTTGGCATGAAGGTTCTTCAAAGAGTGACTGGTTGTGCTACGAAAAAAATTCCCAAAATTCCCACGGGCAGGGGAAATATATGATTTTTAGTTTGTATGAAAAAAACTTATTCCTTGAGTGCATGGGTGTGATACTTGGTATAAAGGTTCTTTCAGTGGGTGTCTGGTTGTATAGTTTCTGAAATTTCCACGAGAAGGGTAGTTAAGCGCATACGAAGTTGCGGGATAAAGCTAGTAATTTATAAAATTAGAAAAATGCCATAGACAATGTCTCTTTCATCCTACTTTTCATTCTTCGGTTCATTCAATCAATCACCTAACCGACTCATTAAATCTATCTTTCATTCGTTACCTGTGTTCGTTACTGCGCACCCGTTTTTGACTGTTGCTTTTATTTTTTTTTCTTGGATTCCTTTTACCCACAACCCGGCCACCATTTGGACTCTGACGCTTTAAAAAAGGATTTTTAATTTTGACCCGGCAACTCTACTGGATTTTGGAAACAACGCTGCAATTCGACCTTCGCATGTTTATTGGAATTTTGATCGTGATAACGATTTTCTGATACAAACATATTTCATATAATCATGATAATATGCATATTGAGGAGTCTTAAATATTCTTAAAGAAAAATACAGGGAAAGTTCCCGACTGGTTCAAGTAAAAGTTTCAGGCACTAAGTTCTAGATGGCGCTAGCGCTCCGTTTTAGCTGATATCTCTATCTCAACCTATAAAAGTTACTTTATGGGTACTATTTTTGTTGAGTTTCGTTTTATTTTTGCTGTTTGTTAGCAAAATGAGTTTAGTGCGCAAGAGATATTGTGTTTTCGGCTGTCAAGCTTTATGTGAGTATTCAAATAATCACGTTACGTTATCTTAACAAATCGCAGTAACTGTATCAACTTTACTTATATAATTCCATTACCATTTTAGCTACACTTGATACCTCTACATAAGTTTCCAAATCCGGAAAAGGAACCGGATTTATTTGACTAATGGTTGTCAGCCGTTGGTGACTTTCTCAAAGAAAGTAACCGTCAAAAAATATATGCTGTTAAAAGTGTATGTGATCACCATTTCTTGGATTGCCAGAAAACATATGGAAATCGAATCATTCCATCAGCTGTCCCATGTCGCCAACTGTTTTGTGAGTGTAACAATTATACTAAATAGAAACGATAAGCAAAACAGATAAACGGTCACCTAAAAAATTGTGTTTTCTAAAATATTATAAAATATAATATAGAATATAATAAAGTTTATAAACTAGTGCTAAGTATAACAGAGACTAGTGCCACTTTCCTGGATAACATCTAATCTGATAGCACTCCAGTATGTTCAGTAAAAAATAAGTTAAACTCTGATCACTCCGGGCAGTTTGTTACTGTCACCAGAAAGTGAAACAGGTTAATTAGAACATATTGGTTGTTCAAATTGTTGACAAATGTTTAAGAGATTCAAATGTAATGTAACTATGTAAACTAACAATATGGAAGTAATTCTACAGGGTGACTGTTACATGGCCCACCATATAAGCTACCATTATAAAACCATTTACAATTAAAAACTAACTTAAATCAATCACATTTATTTCAGATAAAACTATGGAGTACACTTTAAAAAGAACTCACAATAGAAAGGAAAAAAGAATGCAGATATCAGAGAATCGCCTTATTTCACCGATTGCAGTTAAAAATTAAGTTTCAAAATACGAGTGCAACATGTTGAAAAATTATCGGCCAAGAAAAATTTTGACAAACTTATTTTATAGTTGGTGCAGGTCAATTAACCGAATATTAGAAGGGAAAATGAAATATGATGGGGCAGATAAAACAAAATTGTCAGCATAAGAATTTTATAATAAAAACACAAAATTAAAAATTAAAATTTGCATTTATTATTTTCACCCAAAAGCTCATATCAAACTAAACAATATCGCAGTTTAAAATAAGAATATTGCTGGTTGTCTCTATCTTAGTAAGTAGGTATTTAATAGAATAAAAAATTATTAAAAACCAGGACTACATTGTAATATGTACATTTATGGTTATGTATACATTTAGTTCATACAGAGAGCTCTAGACGGCAGCACTGCCATACAAACAAGAAAAATCCTTTAGTTGCTACTCTTTTCCTTTAAAATACTTACCTTTCTCTTTGCACTATACTCAAGAGAAGAAGCCATAGATGAAAATAAGTACTAAAGTAAAAGAAGCGTCACTTCATACAAAAAAAATTACCCCATCAAAGGAATAGTTCCTGCTACGTAGGGCCAGATAGCGCTGGTGTCAGCTTTTTTGAGCTGGCGGGATATTTAAAATTCTAGCAATCTCTTTATGGCGGGAGATTTAAACGAGATCTGCTGGGTGGGGTTCCACTGTCATTGTGTAATATTATAATTTTATTCTTAATAATTCTACCTAGAGCAACAGTGTAAATATTATAAATAATCATGAAGCATAAAAACAACAGCAAAATATATTATTCAAGACAAAATAATCAACCAATGCAGAGCATTAAAAAAAACCGACTTCAGGTCAAAACTTTGGCTGAGTTATAATGTCATCCACGTAAACATTCTCCGAAACCATACATATCTTACAAAAATTTGAAATTTTCAATGAAGTACTTAACCGATTTCGATAAAATTTATATGGGACCAACTACGAAGTATATTCTATCATGTGAAATAAGAATTTTCAAAATCTCTTCATAATGAGAGGTTTTCTGACAGCTCATTAAAAAAACAAAACTGTACAAAATTGCTACAAAAGGCTTTGATAGATGGCGCTTTACAAAAGGCGAATAATTTATTCTACACTGAGTTTTTTAAAGTAAAATAAATTAATTGACATCTGAATCAGAAATTGAACGTATAAATAACCATAGAGGTGGTAGATACCACTTACCATAGAGAAAGATAAATATACCAAAAGGAATAGAGAGCCCACTCAACGCCTCAACTTGTCACCCCAATTGACACGCCGCCATTTTGCTAAAGCACCCCTGCTGCCATCTGACTGTTGGTCCAATAATTAATACTAAATCGTGGCTGGTATTATAAATATTTCCTAATATTGTAAACACCACATTATCTCGCCCAGATAAAGTTACATTACTGGGATTCGAACCCGGAACCTCAGCTCAGCTCGCCGCGCATAAATCAACAGAAAACACCACAAGTTAACAAGGAGATCACAAAATACTACATCAACATATGCACATGCAAGGAGCTAGCTAGATGGACCTGTCGCAAGTCACAACTGTCAGCAGACCTTTTGTTTGATTGGTGTATTACAACTATAGACATCTATCGTGGTAAAATGACAACATGACCGGTCCATTTTGTTGCATGTGATAAAATTTAGCTGTCAAATTGAAGTACTCTTAGAGTGATACCCCTGCCACTTACCTAGATTATAGTATACAGACTTAACGCCTTTGCCTTTGTAAAAGTGCCATCTATAGAGGTTTTTTGAACAAATTTTTATGAGCTGTCAGAAAACTCCTCATTGGCTGAAATAGCGTGTATTGATAATGTTATACCAGGGCGAGTCAAAAAGTTCTTAGAATGAAAACAAAAAAAAATTTAAACAAAAATATATTTTATATTTATTATAATATATTTTTTATATATTTTATTTTTCTACGTAATCTCCTTCTAATCTAATACACTTAAAATACCGCATCTCCAACTTTCTTTTTCCTTCCACAAAAAAATCATTTTCTCGACTATTAAAAAACTCCTCTACGGCAGTCATAACCGCGTCATCATCGTCACATTTAGTTCCACGAATATGCTCCTTTAATTTTGGAAATAAGTGAAAATCACTCGGGGCTAAGTCAGGAGAATATGGTGGGTGATCAAGGCCTTCGAAGCCAGCACTGCGGATTGCGGTGAGCGCATCTTCCGAACGATGAGGTGGAGCGTTATCCTGGAGAAACAACACGCACAATTTCCCACGACGTTTTTCTTTAATCGCTTCACGTAATTTCGGGATTAAGTTTGCATAATAGGATCCAGTTATCGTTTGCCCTTTTCGCAAGTAATCAATAAAAAGGATTCCTTCACTACCACAGAATACCGAGGACATAGCTTTGCGGAAGGAGAAACTCGAAATTTCTTCACGGGTGGTGAGGATGGTCGTTTCCATGACATGCTTTGTCTTTTCATTTCCGGGTCGAAATGGTGGACCCATGTTTCGTCCATGATTACAACACGACGGCAAAATTGATCTGAATCACGTTGGAACATTTCGAGATTGCGCTTAGAAATTTCCAAACGTCGATTTTTGTTTTCTTCGGTTAACGTTCGTGGCACCCATCTTGCTGACACTGTTTTAAACCCCAGTGAATCGGTTAAAATTGACTGAATGCTACCAAACGATATCTTAAGGATCTTAGCTAAATATTTTATTGTAAATCTTTTGGCGTCTAACCATATATATATAAACACATATTTAGCTAGTATAGATATGGTATGGTATATATATCCAAAAAAGATATGGCATATCTTTTTTGGCATAAACTCGTTTTTCTCCATAGTTTCGTTTTTTTATCAGAACACTCAACAATAAAATTAATATTTTGCGAACGATCTGTCGAAAACAATTGAAAGTCTGGATAAATAATATGTAATTGTCTATCTTTAAAAAAAATATCGAACTACCTCCAAAAAGGTTAAATACATATAAGTTTCTAAGAACTTTTTGATTCACCCTAGTATCTTTTTTATCCTGTCAGAATTCTAATATAGAAAATCTTTTTGAAAAACACATACCTACTACTTCCCCTTTTGCTGTTATGCTCAGGTCGTTGGGTTCATGATTTGACCCTTATATCTACCAACCCTGATGGTTGTGAAATTACTAATCATTACATAATTTTATGGCCAAAGTATGGATCCAAAACTGATTCCTTTGATTATTGCCAATCTGGAGAATGGCAATAATCAATTAATTATTAATATAGTTGGGTGGAAAATTGACCGTTGGATGAAATCCTCACTAGAGGTAACTGGCGTTTTTGTTACCAACTGTTGCTTATCCCTGTGCATTTGAAAGATCATTGATATTATATACTATTATTGAAAATGCTATAATAAGTTATTACACCTCTCTGGCATTGTAAAACAATACCACAAGTCAATTTATTTTGGGCTTATTAACTTTTATTCATTACTAGGCACCGCGCGCCGTTTTACCCGCGTAACTTTTGATCCCGTGGGAATTTCGGAATAAAATATAGCCTATAACCTTCCTCAAGAGTTGAGCTATCAAATGCATAAAGAATTTTTCAAATCCCACTTGTAGTTTCTGAGATTAGCGCGTTCAAACAAACAAAAAAACAACCTATTCAGCTTTAAGATTCACATTGACGTCACCACCACACCAGGCGATATCAAACACGTCTCTCAAGTATTATTAGGCTTCAAATTGACGGTCAAGTTATTTAATACTAACGTTTTACCTAAAATTAAAACGTAAATTAAATCACTTATACCTATTATTATAATATACCTAGTATACCTAGTAGAAAGCTCCGTAAAAGTAAAAAAATATCTGCGTATTCTTGTACTGAACCATCTTCTTCATCTGTGAGCAAATAAGCTGCAAGCTGCAAAAAAGAACAGACTGAGTAATGGGCAAGCAAGGCCTTGACTTCTGCGACCGTGTCCTTTGTTTTCGAGCTTTACCTTGGTTTTTTCCATTGGTCATGTCTTCGTGATTTCTCAACCGATTTTAGATTTTAATACCTCATTCGAAGGGTAATGAAACATAGATATTTTTAAATTATTATGTATGGAATAATTTTAGGTGATTTTTAAGTAAATCGACGTTTTAAGGTGCGTACAGATTGCTAGTAATGTAACTAGTAATGTAACCTGCAAAAAAAGTTCCCATGATTTGGACGCCTCTCGAGCACGAACTGAGCCGCAGCTGGGCGCCTGTGTGAGTGAGACTTGCGCCTATGTGAGTGACGCTCGTAGCCTGCTCGACGCAATCCGTGAATTGTCGTTTTTTTAGACAACATCAAAGGGACCGGCTTGCAAATTGAATAATTACGAGAGCAACTTGAAAATGCGATTTTTTGTTTGTTAAGTTATCGTAACGATTTTGATGTCAAATGAAAGCTATGGGTAGGGAACCAATTTATCCATTTGAATCATGTAAATCAGTTTACTCGTTTAGGAGATAAGAATTAATTTGTATCTTGAAAATGTAAACAACCAGAAGTTTTAAAGTTTTTTTTTAATCATCTTTCAGCCAGACGGCCAGACCCATCGGCATATTACAACGATTAGCTTTTGCTCATGACTCCGTACGCGAATAAACATTGTCCATCTAGTATCCATAGCATAAGTTCTTAAGAAAACTTTATTTGGCCTAGTTAATGTGGTGTGAATGTTGGAAATAATTATTTATTTTCAATTTACCTCACCAGGCACCCATTGGCGAACCTTTTTATCAAGTTTTACATCGGTGCACTCAGTGAATAAGTTTTTCATACAAACTAAAAGTCATATGTTTTCCGTTCCCGTGGGAATTTCGGGTTACTTTCCTTGGTGCACTTCTACCCTTACATCTCCCTAGGAATGCATGTTTAAGCTTCAGCTCTCTACGCCTAGTAGTTATGGCTGTGCGTTGTCTATCAGTCGAGTTTTAATGTAGGTATGTGTTAAGTATGAGGATATAAGACGAGAGAGACGAGTGAAACGAACGAATGTCAATAACGGACTGCTTTATTGGTTCGAACAACTTGGTTATAACCATACGTAAATACTTATAGCTAGGTAGGTATACATATGTAACAATCCTCCCCTAATAGTTACTTTTACGATATAAAACAATTTAAATCAAACTTTTTAAAATACAAAAAACCATATATTTAAAATACAAAAATACATATTGAGGCTGACTGAACCCTGGCATGTCAATTAACTATTTTAATTCTCAGCCTCATGAAAATCGTCCTCATTATCTGACGGCACTGCCCGCATTAGACCTCCACGAGTCATCGTTACTTTTGAAGGTGATGGCGAAGAACAGCTGGGCTGCGTTACGCATAAATAGTCATCCTCTCCAATCTGCACGGGCCGTCGGACTCCTCGTGTCACGGTGACCTTGGATGGTGATGGCGAGGCGAGGTTACTCCCACTTGGTCGCAGGACGCTGTTCTCTTCACCGGCGCTGGTATCGGATGCTGCTCCATCCATACTCCCTCCTTGCGGGTTGTAGTCCATGGCATTTAAGATGTCATCTACATTCGAACTAGACGGTTGAGTTTGAACATGAGGCCTAGGTATCATATGTGCCATACCGGTTGAGGAACAGTCAGCGCTCAAATTTTTACTGTTCTTCCTTAACAATAAGTGGTTACTATGTTTTTTGTGCTCAATCGAAGTTGTACAATCTTTAATTATATAAATGTTTTTTGCTAATCTTTTGACTATCACTCCTTTGAGCCAAATATACTTATTATTTATAAATTTTTTATACATTATGCACTGGCCCGTTAAAAACTCTCTAGGTTTGCCACCTTTATTTTCAATTTGCGAACACTGTTTCAATTTAACAAAATTAGCGAGTGGGGTAGATGACGGCAATGTCGCTGACGGCAATGGGTTCAAAATATCTAGCCGCGATCTAAGTTTGCGTCCAAACACTAACTGAGCCGGTGAGACGCCTGTAGTACTATGTACCGAGTTCCTATAGTCAAACAAATACTTATATAATTTTAACTTCCTTTCTTTAACTGTTCCACTTTCAATAACACTCGAACGAATACCCTTTTTCACTACTTTAACATAGGACTCCGCTTGTCCGTTGCTAGCGGGATGGTAAGCCGGTGACGTCACGTGAGAGATACCGTTTAATTTGCAAAAGTTAAAAAAATCTTGTGAGCAAAAATATTGTGCATTATCCGTTACTACAGTATGCGGCAGCCCATACCTAGACATATAGTCGTACATTTTTTCTATAACCGCTAAGCTAGTCGAAGTATTCATTGCGTAAACTTCAACCCATTTAGAATATGCATCTATAATAACTAGGTACATGCAATTATTGATGGGCCCTAGGAAATCTAGATGTACCCGGTAGAAAGGGCGCGGCGGGTATCTCCACGGAGTTAGCGGCGCGCGCGGCGGCGACCCGCGCAGCTGCAGGCACACGTCGCACGACGCGATCATACGCTCCAACGACTCGTCTATGCCGGGGAACCAAAACCGTGCGCGGGCTTCTGCTTTTGTTTTCACGATACCTAAATGTGATAAATGCAGTTCTTTCAAAACCTGAGGGCGTAAGGACTCGGGTATCACCACCTTATGACCCCGCATGACGCAACCATTTTCAACCGATAGTTGTAACCTACACAAAAAGAACGGTTTCAAAGATACGTTGGATGTGTTTCTAGGCCAGCCGTTACAAATATAATAAGCAACTGTACGCAATGTGCTGTCTTTGTCTGTCGCGTCTCGCAATTGGTCGACTGTAATAGGTAAGGCGCCTTCTACTACAAAACAAACGTACGCGGCGCGATCGGCCGGCTCCGGCCGCCCCGCGCCCGCGTCGTGTTCTCTCGGCAGGCTCGCCCGCGACAGATAGTCCGCGCTGTTGTCTGCACTCTTCACATACTCGATAGCATAATTATAACCGCTTAAAAACAATGCATAACGCTGCAGTCTATTAGCTGAAACTTCCGGAATCCCTTTATTAGGCCCAAATATAGATAGGAGCGGCTTGTGATCGGTTCTTAACGTAAAAGGACTCGATCTCCCGTATAGATATTGGTGAAAGCGGCGTACACCAAAAACAATCGCTGTAGCTTCTTTCTGTATCTGTGAATATCTTTTTTCTGCGCTATTGAGTGTTCGTGACGCAAACGAAACCGGCCGCTCGCGACCCTCCGAATCGATTTGTGAAAGAATTGCTCCTAACCCTGTCGGCGAAGCATCTACTGTTAATATTAAATTTGAGTCTGCATTATAATGCATTAAGACCTGGTCAGATCCCAACATTTTTTTAATTTTACAAAATGCGTCATTTTCTCGAGAAGACCAGTTCCATTTACTGTCTTTTTTAAGCAAGTCATATAATGGACTTAAAATACTTGACGCGCCGGCTACAAAACTTCTATAGTAGTTTACTAATCCTAAAAATGATTGTAGTTGGTTAACATTATTTGGGACCGGCGCATTTAAGATTGCTTCAACTTTCTCCGGTGACTTTTTAAGTCCATTCTTGTTGATAACGTAACCTAGGTAACTAATTTCGTCCTGAAAGAAGCTGCACTTGGCCTGCTGCAGCGTGAGGCCGGCGCCTGCAGCCGCCGCAGCACGGCGTGCAGGCGCTGCAGGTGCTCGGCGTCGTCACGCCCGGTGACCAGCACGTCGTCCAGCAGGCACAGAGTACCGTCGAGGCCGGCCAGTAAGTTTTCCATAGCGCGTTGAAAAATTGATGGCGCGCTATTTAATCCAAACACTAAACGTGTGTACGCAAATAAACCACGGTGCGTATTTATACATGTCAACTTTTGCGAAGCATTATCCAAAACAAACTGATTGTACGCCATTGATAAATCTAACTTAGTAAACTTTTGACCACCGTGTAGTTTCGAAAACAGGTCATTTATCGTAGGAAGCGTGTATTGTTCAACTACTAGCTGCTTGTTGATTGTAACAGAATAATCCGCGCAGATCCGCACTGAACCGTCACGTTTCAGGATAGGCACGATCGGAGACGCATATTCGGAATGCTCAACGGGCCGCAGTACACCTAATTCAGTTAATCGGTTTAGTTCTTTTTCAACTTTATCTTTAAGCGCGTAAGCCACAGGCCGTGCTTTAAAAAATATGGGACGAGCATTTTCTTTTAAAATTAACTTAATATTGTATTTATTAAACCGTCCTAAGGTAACCGAAAAAAGAGAAGGATATTGGTGGCCTAGTGAGTCGATGATTGAATTCGAGGTTTGACATTGGTACACTGGAGTGAGCTCTAGCTTGAACTGTGACATAAAGTCCCTGCCTAGTAACGGGGGACCGCCCCGACGCACTATGTACACGTCTAGCTCCTTTGTGTTGCCTCGCTAGGTAACCGGCAATCGCGCACATCCGACACAACCTAGCACTTCACCCGTGTAACTAAGTAGATTTTTCTTTGAACAGGTGATTTTAACGCTTTTAAAATTATTATTAAAAACGTGTCTTCTGACATAACCGTAACTGCCGAGCCGCTATCAATTTCAAATTTCAAATCGACGCCGTTGATTTGTACCGTTTCAGTTAGTGGTTCGCCTTTAATAGAACGTATATTAAATAATTTACCGTCATCGTCGTTGCTCTCATCTACCTCATCCGTTGACATATAGTTAACTTTTTTACACATTCGCCGTAAGTGACCTTTGACGTTGCACTTTTTACACGTATATTTAGCGAAACGACACTCCGCGGTTTTATGGCTCGTATAACCACACACACGGCACTGCACTTTTTCACTTTTGGCGATCTTGAACAGCTGGTCGCTCCCCATAGCCGGCGCCGCCGGCGCCGCGGGCGCCGCGGTGACGCCAGCGCACTGCGCCGCCGCCCGCGCGCTTTGCATATTACCCACCATTTCGACGGCTTTGGATAATGTTAACCCCGTTAGCTCTTGCATGTACAACTTTTCTTTTTCAATCCCAGGTAGCATACCCATAATAAACCGATCCCGCAATGCCTCTTCAACATTGCTGAACTGGCAGGACGCGGTGAGTGAAGTCTCGCCGCCCACTGGATAGCCGACTCCGTAGGTAGCTGAGTAGCTGCATAAAAGTTGTGCCGCTCGCTGAATCCCGCCGACTTTGGTGTGAAGTGACCGTCTAGCAAAGACAGTATATCTTCGTATGGCACCTCCTGTAATTCCTTCGGCAGCGCTAGATCTGACGCTAACTTGTATGTTGCGTCGCTGAGTCCGCTAAGCAAAACCGCTCGCCTTCTGACTCCCACCGGGTCGCTTATCGCGCTGATGTCATTCGCGATAAACCATTGTGTGAGTCTACACTTCCAAGTTTTCCAACTTGGCTATGATCAAAATTGTTCAAGGTTGCAAAATTTAATCCAGACATTTTGTTTTTTTATTTAACACGAGGGTAGGTACGTCGCCACTGTTAAGTATGAGGATATAAGACGAGAGAGACGAGTGAAACGAACGAATGTCAATAACGGACTGCTTTATTGGTTCGAACAACTTGGTTATAACCATACGTAAATACTTATAGCTAGGTAGGTATACATATGTAACAGTATGTATGATGCTGATGAAGCTCTGATAAAAATTAGAGCACGAATTAGGTCTTCGGACTTTATACCTCGTGTGATCTATTAATTTTGTGAAGTGTCGCGGAGAGAGGTATTATCAAATGCAGAGCAAAAACCAACTTCACTTACATTTTCAAATCCTTGTCAAAACTTTGGCTGAAGTGAAATGTCATCTACGTAGGTATATATCCTCCGCTTTCATACATATTTTTTAAGTAGGACTGAATCGATTTCCTTTAAATTTTTATGGGCCACCTCTCACTTATTTTGATCTATCAAATGAAACAAGAATCATCAAAATCGATTCATAATTGACCAATTAATCAAGTAACAAACATGCACACGATTTGATAACCTCTTCCTTTTGGAAGTCGGTTGAAAAGAACGTGTGCGGAGACGGACCGTGCTCGCGACGAAATTCGGAAAAAATCTATCTCAGGATGCCCGAATGCTCATTTCGTGCGCAATATACGTCCAAATACAGCGAGCGCAGGCATCGAGCGCTGAATACTACATGACTAGTTCCATTACAGCAATACGTACGTACCATTAGAGGTTGTCATCGTAACTTGTTTTTAATTTTATGTTTTTCTTTAACGATTATTGTAAATGATGACGACAATTATGCAGATTTAACTATCAATATTATTTATTTAGAATATCTTTGTACCCAAACAAAAGCAAAATTGATAAGTAATACCAATCTCTAAGATTTATTAATATTTCAAGTTTTTGAATAAGATTTTTTTGTAAATATCTTTACGCAGGCATATCTTGGAAAGGATTAACTTTAGGACAGTAGGTCCTAATATAATTTCACCTGGAATTAGCCTATGCTATCACTCCTTAACGGCTCCGCCACTAATTACTAATCACCCTGTATGTAAAGGGTTATTGGTAATTAGACCAGAATCTTTTTAGGTGTCGTAGGAGAGGTCATTTCCAATCATTTGAGCCCAAATCATGCAATCCCAAAGTGTACCGATTTTAAAATATTTGGCCTTATTCCTTTTTTTCTGAATATCCTGTATTGCTTCTTCAAACCTTCAAACATCGATTGTAAAAAAAACGAAAGGTTCGATTTCAATATTGTTTTCAGTTTTAGATAGGTGTATAGTGAAACAATAATAAACCAAAATAAAACTGTTTCAGTGTGATTCCAAACAGAATCTACAGGACGTTTTATAAAACAAAAATATTTTTTTCTCGAGCAACGTTTATAGAAAGTAGCTATGTACTCCAAAAAAGTTCGAAAAAAATAATGAATTGCAACGAGAGGAGAAGATAAACTGGTCTGATCGTGCGATTTGTATTATTGAGATGCTCTTTTTACCTTTTTAGCTATGAACCCCCGACTTGGCTTACTTTAGTGGATTCCGATATTTTTATCTTTTGTGACACATACGGGATTGATAACCTCCTTTTTTTTGAAGTCGGTTAATAAATCAATCTTTATCTCTTCTTAATTCTACCAGAGACTAGTAAAGTAAATAGACTTACAATCCCGAACAAAAATTCGTGCCCCACTATTTGGTACCTGCTAAGATATAAGATGGCGCTAGGTGTTACGAATCATGAAATAAAATGAAAATTAAAATACTACCACTAAATGGTACAATATAATACTGTAGGTGGCGCTATTTTGAATTTCAATGAGCCAAACCAAACCTAGTTTGTCGCGTCGCACAGTGGGCTAATAATAAGTTTTGGGAAAAAACTTCTATGGCTATATGCAGAGCCTATTTTGCTTAAAAACATAGAAATTATTGATGATATTTTATGAAACTTGTATGAAAAATCAGATGAAATGATGTCCTAAAATTGATTTTTGCTAGAAAAACATATAAGGTATGTTTTTCTAGCAATTCGATGACAAAATCGTCGGCGGCGGCGGCGTAAATGGTGGCGTGATCGGCGTCGCCTTTCGTGGGTTAAATAACTCAATAAAAACAGTCAAATAATACAGTTATGTTCAAAGCTTGCTTTTTTTGTATTTTTCGTATTTGTCGTGTTTGAAAATGGTTTTATTGACATTACTGCCTTTACTCACTATGAGTACGGGAACCGGAAAACTCCTTCACTAGGATTAGGTATGTGGTCAACGTTCATAAATATGGGAACGATGATTGTCGAAAAACTCCTTCCCATCAAAAATCAAGACAATCATCGGTCCCATATTTATGAACGTTGACCAAATACCTAACCCTAGTGAAGGAGTTTTTCGGTCTTTCCAATATTGTAGATTGTTTATGTTGTCGCTTGAAAAATAGTCACATGGATCGCACCCTGCAAAGTATTTCCGACACTCAGTCCTAGATGGAGTTATGCCGTTTACGCCGATTTTATTGACCGGTCAGCGGCGTGAAGACTAGATCAGCGCGCGGTGCATAAAGTAACTTTTATAGGTTGAGATAGAGATATCAGATAGAACGGAGCTCTAGCGCCATCTAGAACTTAGTGACTGAAACTTTTACTAGAACCAGTCGGGAACTTTCCCTGTATTTTTCTTTAAAAATATTTAAGACTCCTCAAATATGTATATTATCATGATTATATGAAATATGTACCTATTGTATATCAGAAAATCGTTATCACGATCAAAATTCCAATAAACATGCAAAGGTCGAATTGCAGCGTTGTTTCCAAAATCCGAATTGCGGGTCAGAATTAAAAAAGGGAGCGTCAGAGTCCAAATGGTGGTAAAAGGAATCCAAGAAAAAAGCGATAAAAACAACATTCGAAAACGGGTGCGCAGTAACGAATGAAAGATAGATTTAATGAGTCGGTTAGGTGATTGATTGAATGAACTGAAGAATGAAAAGAAGGATGAAAGAGACATTGTCTATGGATTTTTTCTAATTTTATAAATCACTAGCTTACCCGGCAAACGTTGTTTTGCCATATAAATAAAAAAAAATAGATGTTGGCCGATTCTCATAGATACCGGATAAGCACAAAAAATTTCATCAAAATCGGTCAAGCCGTTTCAGAGGAGTATGGCAACGAAAACTGTGACACGAGAATTTTATATATTAGATAAACAGCGCCATCTATATCTTAGTGATACTAACGAAATTTAGTGAAAACACCGTGCGTGTCCAGTCCCAGTGCTTGGTATATTTATCTTTCTCTATGCCCAGTGCGCTTTTGGATTTCAAGGCGACACCACGCGTGTTTGATGCACCTGCAAAGTTACGTATTATGAATTTGTGTACTCTGTAAGTTATTATTAATAATTATTTTTATTACTAATTAATTTCAGTAAGTAGAAAGTACCGATACAATGAAATCTGAAAGAAAACAAAGATGCCAAACCAAGCTACCACTAAACGACATAAATTGCGCGGAATTGATGTCGCTCTCGTACCTACGGCCTAGCCCCTAAAACAGCTTAAAAACAACAAGGCGCCGGGTGATGATGGAATTACAGCCTGAAAGCTGGTGGCAAACCTGTGCTTAAGACCCTTTAGAAGCTGTTCGTTCAATTCCATCATCCTCGACGGCAAAACGCCCAAAGCGTGGCTCCAAGGCATAGTGGTCTTGTTCTACAAAAAAGGTGATAAAACCCTTTTGAAGAACTTCAGACCCATTACTTTGTTGAACCATGTGTGCAAGAGTCATTACGAAGAGTCATCCGTCTCGTACGAAGGTTTGACGACTTGCAGCCTCCCGAACAAGCCCGTTTCCAGGTTATAGAAAAGAAGGAGGAGTATAAAGAGTGCCTACCCAACATCTGCCAACCTTCATGAAGTAGGAGTTTTGGCCGCAGGGAGTCGTCTTCCGGAGATTTCGAGGGCGACTGTCTCATGACTCGCGTCACACGTCGCCGAATTTACGTGCTTAAGTGTAGTTTTAAGTATATTTCATATATGTTAGTTTAAGGTATTTATCTATGGGCCCTTTGTTTTGTATATATGTACCATCTTTATAAACTCTGTGTTGCCTGAAATAAACGATTATTATTATTATTATAACCAGCCACTTTGCTTGGCGTTTGTAGACTATCGAGACCTAGGCTGTACTCCAGTCTTTGCAGCGGTGCCAAATTGACTATCGATACATCGAAGCGTTGAATTTTTTGTACAAAAACGCCACTGTCAGTGCGTCTTCAGGATCAGAATTTTGTTGCTACTAGAAGCTTGTTGCTTGAAGCGATGTTATGTCGCCTAAACTTTTTCACCGCGGCATTGGAAGACATGGTCGCTAACTGTGGGCCTTATTAACAAGGTAAAAGCCGCTCAGCGGGCAATGGAAAGGGCTATGCTCGAAGTTTCCCTGCGGGATCGAATCAGGAATGAGAATATTCGCAGGCGAACCAGTCACCGACATAGCCAGAAGGATTGCAAAGCTGAAGTGGTAATGGGCAGGGCACATAGCTCGCAGAACAGATGGCTGTTGGGGCAGACAAGTTGTCAAGTGGCGGTCATGTACTGGAAGAAGCAGCGTAGGCAGGTCCCCCACAAGATGGACCGACGACCTGGTCAAAGTTGCCGGTAAACGGGACCGAGCGACGTAGAAAACCTTGGGGGAGGCCTATGCCACATTCATTTCCACGCCTGGTTTGCCTGGCAGAAATCGCGCTTCGGCGATAAGGCCGCCCTTTGTATGTAAATTTTATTTCAAACTGTGTAACTATTTTGATGTACAATAAAGAGTTTTATTGTACACCAACATGGTTACAGCAGGAGAGTCCAGCAGTGGACGTCTTCTGGCTGAATGATTTTTCTGGCTACATAATGGCGGCACCTGAAAATCGATGGTTTGCTTTAACGCAAACGCTTCACTGAGGTGTCGCCATTTTGCTTCGGAATACACTCTACTACGTAATTTTATTTTATTGTTTAACTTAGGATTTGTATTGTTAATTTATTTTTTTCGTTTGTCTAATTTTAATTTTTCTTTGGTGTATTATGGTGTTTATAATTTTGTTGTATGTGTGCTTGATGTGAATAAATAATTATCTATCTATCTAATATTTTACGTTATCTAATTAAGGAAAATAATAATGAATACTCTTTATTGCCAAATAACATACCATTTGGTGGTTATGTATTGATAATGAGGCGGCCTTAGGCGCTTTGCACACGTAGCAACTTAAGTTTACAAAACTGACAACTTAGTTGAGGCAACCATCAACTTTTTTAGAAATTGCCACTTGCTGCAACTAGAGAATCTGCAATTGATGCAACTAGTAACCTTGTTGAAGCAACTATCAATTTTTGTAAATGTTCTAAAGGTTTCCAGTTGCAGCAACCACAAATTGGCCTTTACGGTTGTCGCAATTTTATGTGAACCTGGTTTGTTAGGTGAGTCCACTCAGTATTACGATGGACACCGGAGAGACAGCACTCGTTTAAATTATATTACGTCGGCGTCGCCGACACGCTGGCAACTACAACAAATTATTCGCAGCAATCGTCGGTTTTGGATTCATCCCTTCTTGCAAGATAGGACTAGATTTATTAACATAAATGAGCTTCAGAAACATAATGACAACTTTAAACAATATTTTAAAATGTCTGTTTACATATTTAATAAGTTGCTGGAAAGTGATTTAAAACTACAGAATACAGTGATGAGGGAAAGTACTACATTAGTAGAGAAGTTCGCGGCCTGGCCATTAAAAAAAAAACTTTTGTTATTTTTTCTGCCGTCATTTTGAACTGTCATTATTCAATTGTCAGCCCGCGAATTTTCAATTTGATATCTTGTTTAAATAAAATTTTACGAACAATATAAATACGTGTGTAGAACAAATTTTCACTAATGGAGAAATTTGAACAACGTGCTGTGATTAAATATTTGTTTAAAAAAAGATTAACACCAAAGGAGATCCATGATGACATGCAAACAACATTAGGGGAATCTGCCCCGTCTTATACCACTGTGAAAAAATGGGTTGCAGAATTTAAACGTGGACGAGAGAACAACGAAGATGACCCTCGCTCCGGCAGGCCAATGACGTCTGCGACCGAAGAAAACATCAATAAAGTGTGTGATCTCATATTGAAAGACCGTAGATTGACTATCAGAGAAATTGCAGACACTATAGGCATCTCATATGAACGAACGCAAAACATCATTGTCCATGAACTCGGCTTTTCTAAGGTTTCGGCCCCAGATTGCTTTCAGTAGAGCAAAAGCGAATTCGACTCACGATTTCTCGCAACTGTTTGGAGATGTTCGAGGCTGATCCACAAGGTTTTCTTGACAGATTTGTGACAATGGATGAAACCTGGGTGCACCACTATACCCCAGAATCAAAACAACAATCCAAACAATGGAAAAAATCAGGTGAACTACCTCCGAAAAAAGAAAAGGCAATTTTGTCGGCTGGCAAGGTGATGGCATCGGTTTTTTGGGATGCTAAGGTTGTCATTATGGTGGACTACCTTCCAAAAGGCGAAACAATAAACTCTGCGTACTATAGCACCCTTCTGCGCCGTTTACGTGAAGAAATTAAACAGAAACGCCCAGGATTACTGAGAAAGAAAGTGTTGTTTCACCAGGACAACGCCCGAGTCCACACGTCTGTCGAGTCTATGGCTCAAATTCGTGATTGTGGTTTCGAATTGTTGCCACATCCAGCTTATTATCCTGATTTGGCACCTTCGGACTTTCGTCTGTTTCCAAACCTGAAAAAACACCTCGGTGGGCAGAAATTTTTAACGAATGAAGAGGTCGAAGCCGCTGTTAACCTGTATTTTGAAGACCTTGAGGAATCTTTTTTTAAAACAGGTATGGAAGCTCTGGGAAGCAGATGGAAGAAGTGCATAGAGCTAAATGGAGATTACGTCGAAAAATAAAAATATTTTTGTATGTGCTTTATTCTGTTTTCTTGACTAGGCCGCGACCCCAAAGAACGACTTGCTATTGCTGATTTTAGAAACTTTTGTTAGCTGCGATTGTCAGTTGCAAAAACCAGCAACTTAATCAAAGTTGCTAATTGCGAGTTGCTGCAATCAGAAACTAACTCCTAACTAGAATTGCTGTGTACGCAATTCCATTGGAATAATATATGAACAGGGAGTTGTCAGTTGTCGGTTGTCGCAACAAGGCGCATGAAGTTTATCGTCTGCTAAGCGCCTTACAGCTTCCACAAGCGATTTCTTCCAGGCAACCCTTAAGAGGAATCAAACATACCAGCTGATGTTAACAAAGAGCTATAAAACAATAAAAGACTCATGTGAAATAAATAAAAATCTTTTTATTGCATTTGGGTAAAATATTCACTTAATTCGCTTACAGAATAATCAAAACTAACAGGTTTTTTATATAATACATCAAGGCGGCTAAATAAAAAAAAATACATGTCCAAGACATAAACCTCTAAATATACTTAGCAATGAGGTGATTTAACACTACCGCCAAACCTACTTGCAGAACTGCGTTTCGACTAATTTCATACAATTCAAAACCGCAAGTAAGGGAGTAGATGCGTCAGTGCGGCGGCAGTGTGGGAATCGCTTAAATACTATTTTAACTGAACATACGGTCATTACGAGATTGCATTGGAGTCTCCTTAGCCCGTGTTATGAAAGCTTATAAGACATGAACTTAATAAAGATATTTGGACAGTTTTGTAGGGACAGCAAATCAACTGAAATTATTACAGGAAGGGGGTCATTATAAGTAAAATATGTCGAGTAAATTCGACTCTATTGCACAATGTAGAAATTTATTATACATAATCAATGAATGCAGAGCATTAAAAAAACAGATTTCACGTCAAAACTCTGGCTGAATTATAATGTCATCAAAGTAAACATTCTGCGAAATCATACATATTTCTTCTTTTCTAGCTTCTACTCATTTATGTACCTAGTTCTTTTCTTAGATTTTTGCAAAAAACCCGTTAGCTACCATTACTTAACCAACTTTATGGTTAGCTACTGATAAAATGCAGTTATTAACGGTTAAATATTGGACAGCTACAACGAAAAAGGATTAAGTTTTCCTTTCCTTTCCTGTTAACCGAATTAAAAAAAGGAGGTTATCAATTCCAGCCGTATGTATGTAATATTTTCAGAATTGCCCAGTTTTCGTATATGTTAGTCTATATCAACGTCTGAACAAAATGTGAAAAATTTCAATAGTGCATGTATGTTTTAACTAGTTTTGTTGTACTAGGTTGTGGTAGGTATCGTTCAACTTAGGGTAAGTATACTATAAGTTTCATTAAAATCAGTTCAGTAGTTTTAGAGATAGGGAATTTCCACCGACTTCTTTTTGCCAGTCTAAGCTGGCATCATCTTCATCACGCAACTTGCGATACACATTTCAATCCGTTAGCGACATCTCGCGGTGAAATTTAACCGTAAAAGTAACGAAAAATCCATATTTAACCGCGTGGTTAAAATCGTTAATAACTTCGCATCTATAGTGATGTGTGATTTAGGGAAGGGGTCAGCGAAACTATGCCAAGCTTCAACACTTAAAAAGCTTTCATTACACGAACTTTAAAGTCTTTAGTTTGACATCGTAAAGACAGTGGTATGCCGAATATCATTTTGCTCAATTACTTTAAAAATTTAGCTTAACTTATAAACCTAATGTAATATGCAGTCATAAATAGTATTTTCATATTAATGTATAGTAAAAAATGTGAAGACATTATATTAAAGGTGTGTCGGGTAGGGTTTTGTAATATATACTGAATAAACTATATACAGGGTTATTTTTTACTCACTGGCAAAATGTTTTTACATAATGAAACAATTTTTGCAAAAAAAAAAAAATTAACTCGGAAATTAATATATCCGACAAAAAATAACCCTATATAAGTTATTTAAATGTAAACATTCCCATGTAGTTTCGAATTTAACTATTGTTTACGTTTTTCGCCCATACATAGTTTCTTTATCCATTATGTATATTTTTGTACCAATAAAGTAGTCGCAATAATAACCTTTCCGTAACACCCTTTATAAACATTTAAATAATATTAACAGTCTTATTACTACGCCTATAAATATTGCATTATTGCTACTTACCATAATAGGTAATTAAATATATTTACAACATTAAAAAAACTGCATAATGTTGATTATAAAATTATAACTAGGGCTGTCAAACTTTTTTTTATGCATTAAAATAAAAAATAAAAAAAAAACAATTTAACTTATTATAAATTCATGTTTTTTACTGGTCTGTATTTGCTAAATAAGATTTGCTGACTATTTATGATGCATCTGTTTCCTTATTTGATAATATTTTTAGGCAATATATATGCAGATCAATTACAATTACATTAAATGGGATATAAAGGGTTAATTTTAGTTAGCGCATCATCTCTTGCAGGCAGCTTCTCCACATCAATCCCAAAAACATTTGTTCTACGACTTTTTAAAATTTTATTTTTCACATAAAAACATATTTATAGCCTCGGTTTAGAGGAGTTACTCTATTCACTCTGAGCTTAGGTATACCATGCACCTTGCGGAGTAAATTATCACTTCATAATAATAATAGGTACTACTTACAAAATGTAGAGCTAGTAGTAAACATTTTTTGTTTTTAATTTTTGTGTTATTTATCAAGATGTGTAAAAAGTCTTAGAACAAATGTTGTTGGGATTGATGTGGAGAAACTGCCTGCAAGAGTTGATGCGCTCATTAAAATTAACCCTGTATTGAAGTACATTTACACACTTTTACATTTAAAAAAAAAATCTATTTGCATCCATAGTGTTTCGTGCAACCAATTTTGTCATGACCAAAACCTTATTTTATACTCGCTATGTAATGAGCAGTAAATGTTTATGTTGTTTCAAGGTTTTTTATAATACATTGATGATACAAAAGTATATTTAGACCTAATTTCATTGTGCTTCATTTGACATTGTAACGCCAAGTTTTGTATCAAGAAACGGTGTCTACAAAGATACAAACAGACACAGAAACGTAAGACAAAATTGAATCTTCTTTGTATTATGAAAGAACATCAAAATATCTGTTTAAAACAACAAGTTTGGCAACCCTATTTCGAAAATACTTATAGGAATATAACAATTAACAAATAAAAAAAAACTATGTATAAGATTAGAATACACAAAATAAACAATAATTATCTCTATATCTTCTAAAATAATGATTAATTTCATTCTGGCTTTGTAACTTATAAATATCTTGGCAAGCCTGCTGCCAATTGTCACTCCGTATATTTAGAGATCGCGTCAAACCCACTGAAGTTGTTGCAAGCCGTTCCGCGCAGGTGCTTTCCTTACAAAAAACCTGCGCGAAGCGACTCGCAACCACTTCAGAAGCGGGGCTCGCATGCGACCAACGACAACGATAGATCGGGTCTTTATATCGTCATTTTCATAGAATAATAATAATTAACTCTTTATTACACAACTACAAATAAATGCTTAGTCAATCTACAGAAATAAAAACTTAGAGTAAGTACAAGAGGTGGCCTTATCGCTAAAGAAGCGATCTCTTACAGAATATGCAACTTAAAGTACGAATTTTAATAGAGAGGAATAAAATAGAGATAAATCAAAAAATATATTAATAAGTAGACTCTATAAGTAAATCTACGCTCTGAGACTGAAATCAAAAAAGTCTTTCACGCGCTGTAAGTCTTTGGGTATAGCGTGAATGTGGAAAACATTGCCAAAGGATTTAGAAATCATATGGTCGGTCACTATAAGCGGACAAAATTTGATAAAAAAGGGTCACAATAAGCGATATGTCACTATAGGCGAAGTCATTATATCCGACTTAGTTATAATTAATATGAAAACCAAACTTCACTGTGTAAACACGTCATAATAAGCGGTTGGTCAATATAAGCGGAGTCTACTGTAATTCCATCTATTAGCTAATATAATAGGATAAAATAACTCGGCAATATTTATCGTGTCGATTGGAGTCTTTATGTCGCATGTTAGCACTGCAGGGCGCATGGTATATAGAATTACTTGATTCGATGCCATGACTAAGCCCACAGAACTAAAACTGCCATAAACTAATAAAAACCATACAGTAGAATCCGTTTATTATGACTCCGCTTATATTGACCAACCGCTCATTATGACGTGTTTACACAGTGAAGTTTGTATTTCATATAAATTATATAACTAAGTCGGATATAATGACTTCGCCTATAGTGACATATCGCTTATTGTGACCCCTTTTTTATCAAATTTTGTCTGCTTATAGTGACCGACCGTATGATTTCTAACACCTTTGGCAGTGTTCGGGAGAGTCACGTTATACCCAAAGACTTACAGCGCAGTCTCAGAGCGTAGATTTACTTATTGAGTCTACTTATTAATATCTACTTTGATTTATCTCTATTTTATTCCTCTCTATTAAAATAAATCACATACTAACTTAAGCAGTTTATTTATTCTTGCAGTACCTATGCTTTTTATGACGTCCGTTTAGTATGACTTGTTTCTTATTTCCCTTCGATATCATTATAAACGGATTCCACTGTATTTTAAGTGGCATATTCTAAGAAAATGCCGATATAAAGGCCAGATTTGTCGTTGTCGATGGTCCCATGCTAGCCAGATATTTGCCGTGATCTATACCTACCCGTGTATCTAACAGACCTAAAATTTGCAATTATAACTTCAATATACAGGGTGTCCCGCTTACCCTATAACATATGAAAAAAAGAAAAATTCGAAATTTATTTTTCAATTTTTGTATGTCAGCGATAAATTTCGACATTTTCTTTCATACAAAAATTGAAAAATAAATTTTGAATTTATTTTTTTTATGTTTTTTCGGTTATCCTTATGGGTACTAGAATACCTCCTAGAAGGTATTATATAGGGTAAGCGGGACACGCTGTAGAGTTTTAAATTAATATCAAAAAGATCGAGAACATCGAGTAAAAATTAAAATGTTTTACATATTAAGTAAGTGAAGTATAAGTCGTAAGCAGATTTTTTGTTTTTATTGCAGTATTTTTAGGCAAATTATTGCAATATCTTTAGAAACAGACAGTTAAACTTAATTAATTATAATTATGTTTAATAATTTTGAATACCAACCTTATGGTTACCCTAATATTGGATGATTAACCTTAGTACAAATGCTATGGACACGGTAATACTATCTTACAGTATTTCAACTTTATACAAACGGACGAAACGCGAACTGTATCTACGAGGCTCGATCTCGTCATGCGCCCAGTCGCGACTGTCTGCATGCCGAAACAATTTTCGATTGAGCTTTTCATTGAAATGTGTATTTTTTATACTCTAAAATTTAATAATAAATCATTTTGTACGTCTCAGTCGAGGCACAAGTACTTTTCGGTTGCTAATTTATAAAACTGACTTGTTATTCAAACGTAAACATGGTTTTTTGACACCAAACGCATTTTTATTGAACTCTTCCTATTCAATATGGAAGTAAACAGGCAGCCTTATCGCATGTTTACGAACCGCGCAGCTGTAGGCATTTGTTTCAAAGATTTGGCCGAGTTGAAATACTACATACAAACATACATAACTTCACGTCTGTATCCCTAATGGGGTAAGCAGAACACCAGACGCTATCAAACCATCTGATGTCACGTTTGACAAATTTGGAGGTACTATTATAATGGAGAGAGACGTTTGCACTGATAGGGGGTCAGCCTATCGCCCGCTTAGTTGAAATACTGTATAGATAATATTACCGTGTGACCTTGAGGTTAATAAATTTAGCACATTTTTTAAATTAACGAATTCTTAATCAATTTTTGAATATTTTTCCTGTTGCCACGTCAACATGTTTAAACTGAAATAGTAATAATCAACGAAAGCAGAGCATTAAAAAACCCGACTTCACGTCAACACTTTGGCTGAGTTATAATATCATCAACGTAAACATTCTCCGAAATCATACATATTTTTTCAAAAATTTGGAATTTTCACTGAGGTACTTAACCGATTTCAATAAAATTTTATGGGACCAATTATCATTACGAAACAAGAATTTTCAAAATCGATTCGTAATTGTCCGAAATATCGTGTAACAAAGACAGGAAAAAAGCATAGCAAAATTGAGTACCTCCTCCTTAAATAAATGAAAAAATGTGTTAAATAAAAATCACCCGATCAGGACTCAAACACGGGACCTCTCGTTTGCCGGACGATTGCTCTCCCACTGAGCTACCGGGGCCTGGCGGTACCTACGCCTCGAAAATACTTAACACATTTTTGTTTTTACGTTATATTGCTAACGTAGCTCCATCTAATGGTATAGCTTTGCAGCTAAGACCACCGGAGACCAATTTCTTTACAGAAATTGTGAATCTCAGTTAAAGTGAAGCATTGCAATGTTTAATAATATTTTAAAGTTTAAATAAAAAAAAAGAGGTCCCAGGTTCGAGTCCTGGTCGGTTGATTCTTATTTAACACATTTTTTCATTTATTTAAAAGTAATTAAGCATTTTAAATGAAAAAACTTTAAAATATTAGTAACCTCCTCCTTTTTTGGAAGTCGGTTGAAAATCACATACTTCCGCTTACGACTTACGCTTCACACTGCGGAACTAAACGCGATGCAAACTGACTGATAGTGTATTTTATTTAATACAATGCTGGGTACTAAGACTGTAAAATGAGTATGTATATAAAATTCTATACACATTTCTCTATACTAACATTATAAACAGAAAATAATTACTATATACATAAATATTTTTAATATATTTGTTGGAAGAAAATGAATTTAAAAATAATCCATAATTTTCATTGTAAACGCTTTAGTAGGAATTTTAAAAATAATGGGACCTGCTATGTCGCCTGCGCAGGTAGTTGCTAACTAATTTGAACTTAACCCTCAAGAGTTAAAGCTCATTTTTGTACAACTTTTTGTGATCTGTATCATAAACTCAAAAGAACTAGTATTTATTTATTTAGACTCAAGCTTTTATATTCGAACTGTTGCAATAACGTGAAATATAAAAGAAACTTCCTTTTAAATATATAAAAATGACCACAACGCATATTGATCTGTAACAACGCCATCTACTGCCGGTAGTCAAACTAAACGATATACAGCTCTGATTTAACATCAGCACATGGGCCGTCTACTTTTCTCTCATGTACCTTCATATGCCCTTTCAAAGTGCATTTCTGTGTAAACGCCCTCCCGCATACCGGACAAATAAACCGCTTGTCGTTATTATGTATCCTCAAATGTTCCGTCAACGTCTTCTTTCGTTGATATGACTTTTGACAGACATGACAGCTAAAAATACGTTCACCATCATGCTTAATCATATGCATTTTCAAAGCGTTCTTCGTGTAAAAGGCTAAATCACACTTATCACACTTATGATTCCTTTCGTTCAAATGATCTCTTCGTACATGACTTGATAAATGTCCGGGGGTTATGTAACTCTGCGGGCAAGCTGAGCACTTATATCTTTTAAGTTCTTCATTATGAATCTCGGCTAAATGCTTCTGTCTTGCGTAGAACGATGGTAAGGAAATATTGCATCTTTTGCAAGCGTATCTGACACCGGCTTTATGTTCTTTTGATACATGGTTCTCTCTTTTCGTTACCCGATCGAAGACTGCATCACAGTATCTACAAGGAAAGCTGCCTATTTCGTGAGTCCTCATATGTCCTCTTAGTCTAGCTGCAGAAGCAAACGCCTTACCACAGCTTTCACAAATATAATTCGGATAATGAACATTCATATGAGTATTTAAATTGACGAAATTAAGAAACTTCTTCTTGCAAACTGGGCAGTCAAGTTGATCTTTCTCAAGTTTAAAAGGCAGATGGTTCCACTTAAAATTCTTCTTCATCTTCATTCTGGTGCAGTTGTCTAAATGTTCTTTAAGTTCCTCATAGTTACTGATATCGGACGTGCAAATTTTGCATCGCAGCATGTTTTGCTTTTTAAAAAACCGTTGAGAATTTGAAAACATCATTTTTTTGAACGCTATATGTATTATTGTTTTCGTGTGGTCATTTACGTGGTTTTTTATGTCGTCTAAGCTTGTTGAATATTCGGGGCAAATGGCACAAACATATCCACTATTTTTGATTTTGAAGGGGAACAGTCCTGCTGCGAGTAGTTCTTCAGTGTCGGCAAGATTTTGGGATTTTTTTCGCTTTAGTTTAAGCATTTTATTTTTCGGTTTGATTTTCTTACTGGAGCGCGTTCGCGGCTGTTTCTCTTCGGAAGAGTCCTCTTCCTTCACTGCGAAATCTGCTAAAGCTGAAAGATACGAAAAAAATCGATTAAAACTATGTTTGAAATATACAAAAATCACGAAATTGATATGTTTGGAAATTATTTCACCGGGTTTACGTTATGACTGAAATATATCCGAAGTGGTGACGAAAACAAAATCATTTTTTTGCACATACATAAAAAACTGAGGCGATTAAAAAAAATATCGTACAAGACTGTGATATTGTGGCAACGACTTTTAGAACACCCTGTAAATTGCTTTAGTCTTTTTTTATTATGAAATGCAAAAATTTACTGGATCTAATCGTTTGTTGAATAGTTTTTTTAACCTGAAATACTTGCTTTATTTTATTTTTATTTTATTTTCACATTTTTGGCAAACTTACAGCTAGTTTTTAAGATGTATTTATAAACAAATTTAAGTAATGTGATGACCATTTACAAAGTTTCCACTTATAGTTAAACAAAAATTTATATACTAATAAGTCGTTAATAAAATACACAATATACAAATAAGTCGCTTATAAAACACATAATAATAGCAGTTACACTTTTTTAGAGAATACACAATTTATCTATACATATAATAAAATGGTAGGAAAGTCAAAACTGTACATTGAATATTTTTTTAAAAGAATACTTGGGGTATGATCTACAATCGAAACAGAAACAAAAAATATAGTTTTTAGAATTTTTGTCTGTTTGTCTTTCCGGGATAAACTCAAAAAGTACTGCATGGATTTACTTCAAATTTGGAATGAAGATAGTTAAGAAGTCGGGTCAACATATAGGCTACATATTATCACGCTAGCAGTGTTATAATCGTAGGTGCGTTTGGTGCTGCATAGCGTTCACGCAGACGACGTCGCGGGCAGCAGCTAGTAAACAGTAACTAGTAACAGTAGTTTCGCTTGGTGGTAGGATCCCTTCTGGGTCCGCCTGGCTAGCGACCACCCTTTATATAAAGTCTGCCGCCAAATGTTACCGCTCCGGCGGTAATGTGTTCCGGCAATATTGTATAGAGAGCCAGTTTCTTCCTAAACCCGTGTGCTTTCATCTTCGACCTCATCGTCACTTACCATCAGGTGAAATTGAGATCAAACGCGGGTTTAGTCACTTATAAAAAAAAAAAAAAAAACAATAAATGAAACGACATAATATATAAATCAAAAATGTCAGCTGTTATGGAATAATGTTTAAATATATCATGATATTTATTATTTCTTTGATATTGTATTGTATTTATGTATTATTATACCTATATATTGTATTATTATTTATATATAAATATACGCCGCACCACCTTATTACAACAATTTTAGTTATTCTTGTCCATCCTAAGGTTGCCTGGAAGAGATCGCTCTTAGCGACAAGGCCCATTTTACCCTATTTTTTTTCTGTTTTCATTCTTACTGTATCTTATAATATGTGGTGTGCAATAAAGAGTTTTTGTATTGTATTGTATTATTGTAAAAAGAAAAGTTTAGATTTCACGCGTATTTCTTTTAATAGAGTAGGTACGCAGATGGGTAAACGACATTTTTAGTGACGACGATAATTTACTTTGCATGTCGATATAAACAGTCCGAAACTAATTGAGTCACAATCTTGTCTGTCATTGATGCAGTCTTATCAAAATAACTAGCAGATTTGCACGGATTTATCCGCGTAATCTTAATTTCGTAAGAATTACTTGAAAAAAAAATACAAAGCTACTTTCCTAAGGAGTGGAGAATTAATAGCAAGATAATCTTAAGGAATCTGTCTTATGTTAACTTACAAAGTCACTCTTTAGATACAAAATCACACCTACACAATCGATATCTAAATAAAAACTGGTTTAGTTTTATTTTCGAAGGTTCCAGTTTCGATTCCCTAGCCTACAGGTGTTTTTCTAAATGTGTGAATGCAGTTTTTTTAGT
Source organism: Stenoptilia bipunctidactyla (assembly GCA_944452665.1). Taxonomy (NCBI): domain Eukaryota; kingdom Metazoa; phylum Arthropoda; class Insecta; order Lepidoptera; family Pterophoridae; genus Stenoptilia; species Stenoptilia bipunctidactyla. The sequence continues at coordinate 15,498,997 of OX101747.1, read as the reverse complement.
AATCAAAATCGATGACATGGCTTCTAAGAAGAGATCTTGAAATCTCTTTTAGTTACAGACCAACCCATACTGAACCATCCTAATCGTCCTCCCTGTAGAATCGCACCAACTGAATCATGACCCATTTTGCTGATAATTCGTTTAAAACTGTCAAACTTGTAAGGTCTATCGCGTATAATGCACTTATGACATTTTCTATACTGTACGACTGTACTCAGTAAATAAATGTCAGTGTCGAATGAAATGATAGCATTTTATGTATAACATTTTTCATTTATTTAAGAATAATTGAGCATTTTAAATGTAAAAACTTAAAAACATTAATAAAACATTGCAATGCTTCACATTAACTGGGATTCACAATTTCTGTAAAGAAATTGGTCACCGGTGCGGTGGTATTAGCTGCAAAGCTTTACCATTAGAAGGAGCTACGTTAGCAATATAACGTAAAAACAAAAATGTGGTAAGTAATTTCGAGGCGTACCGCCAGGCCCCGGTCGCTCAGTGGAAGAGCACTCGTCCGGCAAACGAGAGGTCCCAGGTTCGAGTCCTGGTCGGGTAATTTATATTTATCACATTTTTCATTTATTTAAGAATAATTGAGCATTTTAAATGCAAAAACTTAAAAACATTATTGAAATGATAGCACGTTCGTTACTACCTAAACGTTTCTTCAAGCGAATTTCGACCTGCTAGCATTTAGACGGTTTGCCAAAATGAGCTAATGGTGGGTAATTTTTTTTTATTTATTTAATTCACAAAACTGGTAACAATTTAAACTTAATTCTATACAGTATGAATAAACATCAATTCTTAATTGTTACCTACTGGATGTGAATCCAGCATGTTATAATACACAAATAAGGTAGTACCTACTAACATAAATTATATCAAACAAAACCAAAAATGATGAGGAGGGGAATAAGAAATACACTACCCCAGGAGGGTACCAGTCGAGCTGGAGAATCCCTCCCTGAGGTCAACTCAGGCTGCCCCATCGTATCTGGGGGGGGCAATATTCCCGACGGCCACGTACATTGCCACACGTCACGTCTTGTCCCCCCAGCAGGCAAAAAGAGGGCAGGGGAATGCTTATTTGCGACGATGAATGTTTGTGGAGGAATAGATGATAAGATTGACGAAATATGCGAGGTGATGAATGCCAGGAAGATTGACGTGTTAGGTGTGAGTTGAAAAGGGTATGCTACGGTGGTTTGGACATTTGGAAAGGATGAGTGAAAGTAGATTTACGAAAGAGGTTTACAGAGCAAGAATGGATGGTGCTGTCGGAAGGGGCCGCCCTTGGCGAACGTACGCCGATCAAATTGGCGACGTTCTTAAAAAGGGCCTAGTTAAAAGTACCCGTAACCGGCGATCATGTATGAAAAGATTAATGAACGTGGAGGAAGCGAAAGAGGTATGTCTGGATCGAAGCAATTGGTGTTCCCTTGTCTCTGCCTACCCCAAAGGGAGACAGGCGTGAGGTTATGTATGTATGTACAAAACCAAAAATGAATTAAGTTACAACTAAAAATACTAAATTTATTTATTTTAACTTTGATTGAGGCCGAAGAACTCGAAAATACATCAAACTCATTTCTCATGTTATTTGCGAGACTGAACATCCTCTGCATAGGAGCATGACTGCCGGCGATAGTCTTAACTGAAGCTGGCTCAAAGGTCTTCCTGTTTCTTAATCTACTTCCAGGCCGTGGGACACATAGCTTAACTTGGGTCAGTAATTTGCATGAATCAATATGACCTTGAACGATATCTAATATATAAAATTCTCGTGTCACAGTTTTCGTTGCCATACTCCTCCGAAACGGCTTGACCGATTTTGTCTATGTCGATTTTATCTATGAAAATCGGCCAACATCTATTTTTTTTTATTTATATGGCAAAACAACGTTTGCCGGGTCAGCTAGTTTTTCAATAAAATTTAAATCAAATCATAATTTAATTGGTTCGATAGTGCATCAAAGAAATACAAGCTAATTGTAGTGCTCGATATAGACACTACTGTTAAACAACTGCGGTGCACTGTACATCAGAGAAAGTCTAGAAATGATCGTAAGAATCATGTCTCACTATACCATTGTATTCTGAGCCTTGAATTGGATGGTCGCGGGTTCAATTCGCAATCTATACTAATACTAGCTGACCCGGCATGATACGTTGTTTTGCCATATAAATAAAAAAAAAATAGATGTTGGCCGATTCTCATAGATACCGGATAAGCACAAAAAATTTCATCAAAATCGGTCAAGCCGTTTCGGAGGAGTATGGCAAAGAAAACTGTGACACGAGAATTTTATATATTAGATATAAAGCTGAAGAGTTTGTTTGTTTGAACGCGCTAATCTCAGAAACTACAAGTGGGATTTGAAAATTTTTTATGCATTTGATAGCCCCATTATTGAGGAAGGTTATAGGCTATATTTTATACCGAAATTCCCACGGGATCAAAAGTTACGCGGGTAAAACCGCGCGCGGTGGCTAGTAGTTTAGAAAAGGGGTCTACTTATACTTTTATAGCCTATGTACTCAGATACTTTTAGTAGCCATTTGTACATATATTTTTTTTGACACTGTCTAAGAGTAAACCTTAAATATTTTTCTTATCAATACAGGGTGTTCATAAAATTACTTTGTAATAGTATTCTCCATTCGACTACAAAAAAACCGTTTTTATTTGGACTTATAGTTTTTCCACAAAATAATTATTAACATTTAAAGGAAAGCGCGAGCGACCTTTTGACAGCATCGACTTGTAACAGCATCTTTTAATCGGAAGCGCGATAAAAGCCCAAAATTCATTAAGCTTTATTACAAGAATTGTTCGAAGAATACAATTCCTTTCGGGGAATCGTGGTATAATGACACACTAACGAAAATATGTATTTACAATTACGTATAAGCCCTAGGGGTGCCGCAATATATATGACGTCCCATCCTAACTTTACTCAAGTAATTACTACCAACACATAAGTTTCACGTTCTGGAATACGATCTATGACGTTTTTTTTTTCTTTTTAGGATTAAGTTATTAAGTTTTTCTCCCACTTCTCTTAATATTATCTCTTATAATATAGGTAGTTTTTAATTATACTATGTAAAATATTATTGTGGGAGAAATAAATAAATTTATTATTATTATTATTCAAAAAAGACGATAAGTCTCTCCCCTTTTACGACAAAGAGGGTCTGATAAAGCAGGGTACTCGGGCTTAAGCCAAGAGTATCTGCTGGTGTTTTTAAATGGTAAATGATGATGATACTGTGGATGATGATAAAAATTTACGAGTTATACGACACGTGTTTAGTATGACGGCTTTTTGAATTGTGTTTATGATGTAATGTGGTAGTTTTAAGTTTTTAAGGCTTTGGACAAGTGTTTTTGGTATAATACCTGTTGTTGATATTACTATTGGGACTATGTGAACGGTGTCGGACCTCCATTGGGTCTTAAGTTCGATTGCTAGCTCCTGGTATTTAGTAATTTTTTGTGATATCGTAGACTGTAGGTTGTTTGTGTTAGGTACGGCTATATCAATTAAATAGGTTGTTTTATTTTCTTTCATATAATGTGATATCTGGTCTGTTGAAGTATATGGTTTTGTCTGTAATTATAGTGCGGTCCCAATACATTTTGTGTGAGTTACTTTCAAGTATGACTTTGGGGGTGTATTTATAATATGGAATCGTTTTAGGAATGAGTTTAAATGTATAAGCTAGCTGTTGGTGTATAATATTGCAGACTTGATCGTGGCGATGTTTGTAGTCGGTTTGTGCAAGTTTACTACAGGCACCTGTGATGTGTTGGATGGTTTCAGGGGTGTTATTGCAGTGGCGACACAGGTCGGTTTGTTGAGGTGGAATATCCTTTGTTATGTATTTTCGGTAATTTCTTGTCGCTATAACCTGGTCCTGTATTGCTAGCATAAAAGCCTCGGTTTCTGGAAATAATTCCCCACGATGAAGCCACGCGTTCGATTCCGTTTTGTCAACATGGTTTTGCTATTATTAAGTTAATTATTATCTTAACTAATTATGTAAATACCTCTCATCTGTTCGTAAGGCGTGCATTCTCTGGATAGGAGAAGGGTAGCACGCACGTGTGCGCTTTCCATTGAATGTTTATATTTTTTATGGAAAATCTATAAGTCCAAATAAAAAACGGTTTTTTGAAGTCGAATGGGGAAGAATATCTGGTATATTTTTCTTCAAAGTGCTTTTTTTAACACCCTGTATTTAGGCGTTATAAAATGATAAACTTACGTATATCGTCTTCAACTTTTAGGGCCTCATCAAAGATGTTCAAGTAGTCATCTTCATCGTTGGATTCCGTCTTGATTTTATCAACCTCTTTTTCAGAAGTTTCTGAAATCAAAAACAAATATTGCAGCTGCTTTGGTTTGTCACTAAAATACTTTTATATCGGATTCTTTTTGATTGGTGTCAATACCCGTTTGGCCTCAATCCCACCAGATGGTAAATGAAAATAAGGTCCAAGACGACAAGATACGAGTTAAGAAAGAATTTGGATCCACATAAAATATTGCCGGAACATTTTACCGCTGGAGCGGTGACATTAGGGGACAGATTAGACCCCTAAATGGGTGCTACCACACAAATTAGACTGTACGCCGTACGACACGGACGTACAGTACGTGTGACGCAACGTTGGCCCTTTGGGGCATTAGGGCTATTTTTGCCGACCCTACACAAAGACGTTAAGAACATACACGGTCCTCTATTTTCACCATCAAACCGTTATTCTGTGTGCCAAAAAGACAGCTATTTATAGTAACCCTAGGACTTATATGGGTGGTGAGAATTACTATTTTTTTTTATTCTTCTTTGTACACATGGAGTAAGAAATAATTTTAATAACAATGCTCATCATTTAAAGACGTAACACTGGAAGAAATTAATTTTTGTATCGAGATTTCTCTCCTTACCTATTATTATAATTATATTTCATATTTTAACACGACACTTTCGTGTTTTTACGGACCCATGGACATGAGCGGTTGAGGTGATACCGGTTAAAAATATTTTATTTAATACCTACATGATTTTGCCTTTTAAGAAAGAAAAATACTTTGAAAACTACTTTGAAGTGGAATACACTACTTCATAACAACTAGATAAATACCTATGTTTTTACTCTCTCGTTCTAAGATTTCTTTCAAAGTCTTCAAGGAGGCTTCTACCTGCACTTTGAACTCCGCAGCATCCCGCAGACGAGGTATACAGTCATTGCATATCACCTTCTTTGTGTCACCTAGCTGGATGAGGGAGATCTGAAAATATGCAATTTATGTTAACCATATTTGCTAGTTATTACCCAAGTGCAGCAGACCAAGGAGGGTTATATTAGTTAATACAGGGTTGATAGGCGGAGGGGGGGACGGAGAAGGAGATACGCTCACCTTCTCCCTCCCGATAGCCAGCCGTAGTGGTTGAGGGGACCATGTCCTACATGGGGGGTGCTCGGCTTAGGCTGAGCGCAATCTGCCGGGGCTCGCAGGTAATGCCAATGGCGGTACCGTGAGCTCCATCTATGGCGGATGAGGTACACCTTGAGGTTTTTAGTGGGTAGGTCCGGCCTTCTGCCCGTCGTCGATTTGTAGTCACCAGCCAAATTTTTTTTTACACAATAGATATAATTTATAGAAACAATTTTTGCAAAAAAGGAAGTATTTATTTTTCTTAAAAAGAAATAAATTTATCTGCTAACATATTAAGCAAAACATGGTCACTCTAAATTACCATTAAAATAAAGACAACTAAGTCATACTACAAAACATCTTGAAGTACAATGTTGTGGTATTATCAAATAAATGCCGCGTCGTAGTAGCTATGTTCATCAGCAATGACTATTTGCATAAAAGTTTGTGGTGCCATATCTTTTTTTGTACTGAGCTATACCAAAATATATATGCAGGTAAATTTATAGCGTATCAAAGAAACTAACATTTAAATTTGCTGGTGACTACAAATCGACCCTGTATATAAGCTTTCTTTTATTTGGGTGTCTTTCGTATTTTACAACTGATTATTTTTTAATGAGGTCTTTCTACTCTTGCCTGAATGATGTTAAATCTGTCATACCACTTAGATTTTAGAGTTATTTTTATACTAGAATAATCTGGTTGGGTTTAATTTAATTTACCACAAATATTAAGGATTTCATATGCTGATCATTCCGTTGTACAGAAGGCAGCAGATCAAGTGTTACATTACCTGTCAAATTTCCCCAACCAATTTTAACTTTATGTCGAGGGCATAGAGTTCAGATGCAAGTAAAATTTTTTGACAGATTTGTAACACTAGATCTGCTGACTTCTGTATCAAAATATTATTATGAATGTGGTACAATTGAAATACTAAATGATTTTTATATGGGTGCAACTCTCAAGAGTGAAACAAACATTACTGAAACTGTCATGTGCACCATGCTACAGCGATAATATAATATTATATGGATATATGTTTTAAGCTATTGCATAGCTTCTATCGCTGGCCTTGAGCGTGGGGACCGAATCCAGAAATTCCGTAACGAAAAAAACCTAACACCCCCCACTCCGACCGGCACAGCGGTGATACTTTGATTTCATAACTTTACATGCGGGCTTTAATAAACAATCAGCGCCATCTACTAGGAACTTGTGGAACTTCATATTAGATCAAACATTACTGCATTAATAAAATAAATAAATAATTATAATTGCATAAGTTGATAAAAAATGCTATGCAATAGCTTTACTGCGGCAATCTCCAAGTGCCACACGTCTTTTTTTCTTTGCAGCCATAAACCACTGAGCTAAGCTGACAAAGTACTGGATACAGTTTTGCTGGATACAAATAGAATTTAAAAAACTATTTTAATTAAATAAATTATAAAAACTGCCCCAACAATGATTTGTACTAGTATACTAGACCCAAGCCTGTTTAGAGCGAAAAGTTTGTTTCCTAAATAGTCCATACTAGAACTTAAAACCCCCACACTGACTTATTCTACAACAGTACACCTAAAACTTGGGACACAACAATTAAGTAAAGGTAAAGTAATGTATAAGCACTCATATATTATATTTTACGAATGTATTGATATAATATACATATATATGTGTCATCAATAGTTAATTATGCAGTTATATTATACAATGTTTATTTATGTTAATCAATTTATTTAGTTATTCTAGTATGATTTTTATAAGTAATAAATGAGTTAGTCTATTGATTTCCGGAGAGCAGACTGACACGACGGTTGGTAGACGACGACATAGCAAAACGTGGTCCGATAGTTCTGGCGGGAAAGTTATGGGAGGGGAAAGAGAAACCGGGATTGATTTAGTCAGTCTACTCTCCCTCCGCTTTTAGAGGAGAACGAGCCGCTTTGTGATAAAGGTCAGTGTCGTTAAGATTGTGATATTTACTTATTTATTGTTCTCTGGCTGTAAACTGTTACTATGTATTTTACAAGATGATTGCTGTTGAGTTTCTTGCCACTTCTTCTCAACAGATCGACTTTCCGAAGTGGTGGTAGATTATAATAAATATAAAACTTAAACTGATAAGTTGTTTGATTGAGTGACTCCCTTCTGAGACGTTTTCTAACATCTCGGAAGTGGGATTGTACTCAAAAACATAAATTTTGTTTAACGTCCACATGAGTCCTGACAAAAGTATTAAATTATTGAGCGAAGTTGAAATAAGTTTAAATCATGTAGATGTGGTTTTAGAAGTTTATTTCCCGAAATAAAAGAATACAATTCACTTGTCTTCGAGAAATACAATTTGAAATTCAGTAGTGTACAAACTATTTTGCCCTATGCGCATCTACATACTTTATTTATTCATATAAGCTCCTCTACCCCTTATGCTCTAGTCTATGGTTATGTTGCTATGGGGTTGCGGGAGTACGTATTTGGGTTACATGAACTACGCGTAAGAATTTACGTTCCAGAATGAACCAATGTCGGGAACGCGTGGTCTACACTCCGACTTGTCCAACTAAGTCACCTGCTGGAGGTCGTCGGTCACGCAGTTCTACCAGGCGCCAACCGAGCCATCGTATGCTGCGGATTCGCAGCCGCTTCGGTCAAGACTACAGGGAGTGTGCAAGCCGCAGCTTGCAAGATCGAACAGAACGTCGTCGTGATTCACACCCTGGTTCATATAGGACACCCTGGTCCTTGTTTATAAGTAATGGACACCCTGGTCCATATAGGACACCCTGGTCCTTGTTTATAAGTAATGGACACCCTGGTCCATATAGATAAGTTTTGGACAAAACTGGTCCTACTATGTAGCATAAAACTATGTATGTTTATGATATGCTTAAAGTGATAACAGATTTTACAATATAAAAAAAAATTAAGACATAAGTAATTATTGCTAATTGAAATTTATGAAATTTTGTTGTAATATATACTCTTAGCATCTTATCAGATTTGTAAATCGTTTGAGGACGCACAATGTAAGTTGGATGGCCGACTGTCATCAATAGTTAATTATGCAGTTATATTATACAATGTTTATTTATGTTAATCAATTTATTTAGTTATTCTAGTATGATTTTTATAAGTAATAAATGAGTTAGTCTATTGATTTCCGGAGAGCAGACTGACACGACGGTTGGTAGACGACGACATAGCAAAACGTGGACCGATAGTTCTGGCGGGAAAGTTATGGGATGGGAAAGAGAAACCGGGATTGATTTAGTCAGTCTACTCTCCGCTTTTAGAGGAGAACGAGCCGCTTTGTGATAAAGGTCAGTGTCGTTAAGATTGTGATATTTACTTATTTATTGTTCTCTGGCTGTAAACTGTTACTATGTATTTTACAAGATGATTGCTGTTGAGTTTCTTGCCACTTCTTCTCAACAGATCGACTTTCCGAAGTGGTGGTAGATTATAATAAATATAAAACTTAAACTGATAAGTTGTTTGATTGAGTGACTCCCTTCTGAGACGTTTTCTAACATATGTAGGTATTAAATAAATAAAAATAAATAAAGTAAGTTTATTTTTTATTTTACAGAGGTTTTATTGGCATTTTTGTGGGCGATAGGCTGACCCCCTGTCACTGCAATAGCCTCTCGCAATCATTATAATACCTCATTAGTCAAACGTGACATCAGTTGGTCTTATAACCTCTGATGTTCTGCCTACCCCATAAGGGATACAGGCGTGAAGTTATGTTTGTAAATAAATAAACAATTTAAGTAATAAAGTAGATATATTTATTAGTACATGCACTACTATTGCATTTAAACCAAACTCTCCAAAGGTCTGTTGGAAGAAATTTCATTAGAAATAAGCTGTACCTTTGTACTCTGTTTTCAATTTCTTAGTCAATTTCATTTTTGACTTGTGTACATAAACTGTAAAATAAATAAGTCCTAGCCGAGCCATCAATCAAAACAGAACATGGCTATGAAGTAGGCTGATAGCTAACATTCAATTTTTTTTCAAAATTCATTTAAGCACCATAGAAGCCATGGTAATAGGCTTTTTACAACTCATAGAGGCTCCTGATTCTAAGCTGTTTGCCAGTATGCAATCTTTAATAATATACATTATACACATTAGATGTCAATAATAATGACTATTGAAAACAAAATAATACAAAAAAAAAATAGCCAACACCCAAAAGTACATCAATAAAATAATTCTAGTATCATTATCCAGATTGTATTATCATATATTAATTCCACATTTTTGTTAAACATTTATAGGTCAATTATAATTTTCCTACTGACTAGAATTTGCCTACTTGGAGACTAATATGAGTCCCGCTACATGAACTCCTAATATTGTGAAAAATTATGCCGTATTTCTCTGTTTCTGATAAAACTGTTCTGTTTTAAAAACAACATATTATTTGTGATATTTCAAATGTCTGTTTTTAAAATATACATTTTGTGTATTTGCAAAAGGTTTAATTTTCAAATCTCAACCTGGAATTGTGTGAATTATTGTCAGCACTTATTGCATTCATCAATATTGTAGAGACCATCAGGCCTGAATATTGTAAAAAAGACAAATGGGACAAAATAATAAGGGTAGTCTTTTACAGTTAATAAGTTCACAGCAACTAACCGATAACAATTAATACTATATCACAACCTGCACATTGTATTAAAATATTTCCGAAGAGTTGTCTATAGGTACCTCACGCCTAAACTACACAGTACACCTACACTAAAGTTACTTTATATGACAATCTTATTTTATGGAAATTCATACTCACATCTATGGAAAAGCATTGCATCAACATTTCCGTGTATAACTCCGTTTTTCCATTGTGATCGTACGGCAAAAGTAAACTCTTAGCTATCCCTTCATTAGTACACAAGTTACAGGTGCCAAACAACGGTAGATTTTCGACCGTAATTTCCAACTCCATGTTTTTAATTATAAGATTTAAATTGTAGAATTACTATTTACAGATACACTCCTTACTTAGGAAAAACATAAGTTATAACTTTTTTAACATTATTATAAATTAAAAACATCACCAACCAACAAAACTGACTTCCACTTGGGTTGTCAAATGATCGACTGACACTGACATTAATCAATCACACAACTTTATTTTCGAAGCATTCCAATTTAGACTTACTTTTATTAATAAGAGACGATGTATGTACGCATGAATTTATTAATACAAACATATATTATTATACACTCGGCGTCACAAAAATCGCACCTTTCGAAAAAGCAACTTTAAAATACTTTTACTCAAAATCCATAGTAAAGGATATCATTGGAAAGGTTATTTAATTGCATAGTAGAAATTACAAACATGTGTAGGTATATGTTTTAAAGCTTTTAATAAAAAAATCTTAAAAAGGATAATAGTTACAAAAACTAAAGTAGTAACATGAAAAAAATCTCATATTAGTCCTTAAAATCTAGTGTTTCCTCTCCTTGCTTTGATGACAGCTTCCATCCGATCCTTCATGGACCTCACGAGGGTCATCCACCACTCTCTCTTGGGGTATGTCCTCCCATTCTTCCTTCACGGCATCCTGAAGCTCTTGGAGAGTGGTGGGAGCAGGATCACGTGCTCGTACGTGTCTCTACATCGTCCCAGAGATGCTCGATTGGGATTAGGTCTGGGCTTCGTGCTGGCCACTGCATAAAATTCAAAATTCAAAATTCGTTTATTGCATCAAATATGGTACATTGGGTTGTTATAAAAGTTTGTATTGAGCGCATATCTCACTGTCATACAGCATGCAATTATCACTAAATCAAGTTAGTTAGGTACTTATTACATATTATAGAATTGTTAATTAATTTATGTCCTATTGATATTCTAATGTCAAAATTATACAATTTGATTATTATTACATGTCTTATAAACATTTTTACACATTAAAATAATATTACAATTAATAAAAGAAAGATAATTAAATATTTAGATTTATATCTATTTATAGTACACTAGCTTTATCCCGCAACTTCGTATGCGCTTAACTACCCTTCTCGTGGAAATTTCAGAAACTATACAACCTGACACCCACTGAAAGAACCTTTATACCAAGTATCACACCCACGCATGGAATAAGTTTTTTTCATACAAACTAAAAATCATAATATGTTATATTTCCCGTGCCCGTGGGAATTCTGGGAATTTTTTTCGTAGCACAACCAGTCATTCTTTGAAGAACCTTCAAGCCAAATATCACATCCGTACACTCAAGGAATAAATTTTTTCATACAAACTTTAAAGTCCAACCCCTTCCCGTGGGAATTTCGGGAATTCCTTCCATTATACAAACAGACACTTTTTGAGGAATCTTTATATCAAGTATCACATCCGTGCACTCAAGGGATGGGATTTTTTCATACAAACTAAAACATCATATATTTCCCGTTCCCGTGGGAATTTCGGGAATTCCTTTCATAACACAGCCAGACACACATTGAAAAACCTTTGCACCAAGTTTCACATCGGTGCACTCAAGGAATAAGATTTTTCATACAAACCAAAAAGTCCTATATTTCCCGTTCCCGTAGGAATTTCGGGAATTCCTTCCTTAGTGCACCCCTACATCCCCTAAAGAATGTATGTTCCAAATTTCAGCTCACTACGCCCAGTACTTACGGCTGTACGTTGTCTGTCAGTCACTCAGTACCTCAGTCACTCAGTCAGTAACGGAACAGTTTTATATATATTGATTTCAGATTTATAATTTCAACCTCATAAATTCGTCAACGGAATAGAAACATTTTTCTATCAGCCAGTTGCGTAATACAGATTTAAATTTGTTTACAGGCAGACATTTTATTTCCTTTGGTAATTTGTTATATAATTTAATGGACATTGTTGGACAGTTTCTACTACATATATCTGTTTTTACGTTTGGTAGACATAGCTTATCGGGAAACCTTGTGTTCTTTAATATGTCTTTTTTTGTTATATAAAACTGTGGATTTAATTTAACAAACAGGCAAATTTCAAATATATAAAGACTTGGAACCGTCATAACAGGAATCTCAACCTCTTCCAAGTAGTCCCGCACAGAAAACGCAGTGTGGCAACGGGCGTTATCGTGCATTAACATGAAACCATCGCCAACAAAACCGGCATACGGGACCACTTGGTCTTGTAAGATTTCTGTTATGTACCGCCCAGCATTCAGCGACCTTTGCCCGCGACCACCGCCAGTCCGAGAGACACACACAAGTTCCGTTTTCCCTTCAACGGATATGCCACCCCAGAACATACAGGAACCACCTCCGTATTCGACGGATTCCTCTATACACGCTTGGGTATAACGTTCCCCTCTTCTTCGGTATACTCTTCTGCGTCTATCGTTGCAGAAAAGACATACTCGTGTCTCATCGGTAAAGAGAACGGCCCTCCACTGGTCAAGCGTCCAGTTGACATGCTCCTGAGCAAACTGTAACCGCTCTCTCCGATGTCGCACGGTCAATTTTGGGCCTCTAGCGGTCTGTGAGCTCTTAATTATTTTCTTTCAATCTTCTTCTAATCGTAGAGACACTCTCAGACGTTCTACGAGCTGACCGGAGTTCTTGTTGCACCTCAACAGCATTGCTGAAGCGGTGGCGCAACGACGTAGACACAATGAAGCGGTCGTCTCTTTCTGATGTACAACGTTTTCTTCCGCATCCACGTCTTCGGGTATAGCCACTAGTCTCACGGAACCGTTGGTATACTCGTCGTACTGCGCAGTCCTGTTTGCAATAGAACAACGATTTGAGCGGCTTCTTCAGGGGTTGTATCCATCTTCAGGTACAGTTCTTTTGCGTATGTTGTTCCAGTGTGGTCACTCTAAAGTCTGAGTAGCGACTGACCCATTTCCCGTCGTAAGTCTTCACTCGCCCCCCCCCCCGAGGGGGAACGGTGGGATCCGCTTGGGGCATTGGCCCCTTTCGGGAGGCAGCAGCGCAGCCCAAAGAGTTGGGCCGGTCCTTGGGTAGCCTTAGGCGCGGTGTCGATAGTGGCCTAGCTTCACCCGCGATCAAGCCCGCCGGCGGTCTATCGCAAGACAGGTGGCCGTCGGGCGATCTGCGATCTGCCTGCGGGCGATGAAGCTAGGGGGTCAGGTGGCCGGCTACTGCCTCCAACTGAAGAATGCCCTTCCTCAGGGCGGGCTCTGGGTCTTTTGAGACCTGCAGAGCGTGCAGGGCCGTCTTGAGTATCGTCAGCGCGGGCCTTATGGCGGCGCTGGCGGGGTCGTCTAATTTGTACGGGTGCTGCTAGGTCGTTTTGCTGAAGACTTTATGACTATGTTACTTTTTTGAATTTGACTCTGACTTCCCCATCTCCATCCCATTCCCCCATGTTCACGTCCGTGTTAGTGTCCAGTCTCTGTCCACTACTATCCTCATCTCCATCCACATTATCTGTAATATCTCTCACCTCTATCGCTACATCTATCTACTTCTATCTTTACCTTATATCTATGTCTACGTTTCTGTCTAGTACTTGATTGCCTAATGTATAAATATAATAGTAGACTCCAGAAGATCACCAACTCGTTCATGGGTCAATGTGTACGCTTTTATAATAAAATTCCAAAATATTTAAGATTAACCCTTCGATAGATTTAAGGATAAGTATAAAGTTTTATTATAAGATATCCGGATGCAAGAAGATTGTAAATTGTTATTTTTATTGTGTATTTTTAAAAGATGATTGCTGTTGAGTTTCTTGCCACTTCTTCTCAACAGATCGACTTTCCGAAGTGGTGGTAGATTCAGTTCAATTTGTAAATTGTGACTTATTTTAAATGTATTTAAATACTTACGAAATAAAGATTCTTTTGACTTTGACTTTGATCTTGGCAGCGGCCGCCTCGACGCACGGGGCGGAGGTTGGCTCGCGGCGCCTTGCAGTCGGCGCGGCCTGTTCGGCGGCGCCTGCTGGGTCGTCTAGTCCGGTAGGGGCCGCAGCCGTATCAACGCCTGAGGCGGATTTCGGCTTGCGGCGCCTTCTCCTCGTCTTCTTCGGGGCGGCCGTCACCGGGTTGGCGGGAGCCATAAGGCTCGCATGACCCGGGGCGGCTGGGACGTCTCGTGTTAAGGCGACAGTACTATTGAATGTCATGTGTGATTTACAACAATTACAACACATTTTACGTAAAAGTACACAATAGTCAGCTCAACTTAAATACTGAGAACGCAGTATTTGCGAGCAGTCACTGTCAGTAACTTAAGATTTGATATTTGGTTGGTTGTTATTCAATTCAATCAGTCAAATGGTTGATTAGATATTGTTTATTTTTAAAATATATATTAAAATTAATAATAATATATAAACACTGACCTCTATATTTACCACTGGACTGGCTGTTCCGTAATTTTGACAGCTATTTTTTTGTGCCTATTTGAAGCGCCACTAGCGAGTAGCGAGTGTCCGCAGAACAAATTTTGACGTATATTGCAAGTGGCCGCCAGAGAAGTGCTTGCTTATTGTTAAGTGATTTTATATTTTTTAAACATTAATTCGAATTTTATGTTGTTATTGTTATAAGCATTATATAAAAGTTATCAAGAATGAGGACATGTGTATATTGCAAGCGACTAGTTTTAGTACCAGGGACACTCGCTACGTCCGACAGCGCCAAAATGGCGATTATCAAACGGGCACAAAAGCACTTTGACAGCCGCCAGTCCAGTGGTAAATATAGAGGTCAGTGTATATAAATAATTTAGTGCAATGGAAACTACCTTATCTTGTTGTTGTTGCCTATCAAAACGATGTTACAAGAATATATCAAGTACATACTATCACTTTGGAAAACAAGAAATATACTCTGAAATGCTATTAAATACATTAAGTATTTCTGTAAGTATATAAACAATTAGTAGATTCGTTCGTTTTTCCAGTGAATTATATCAGATGAAGTTTATTATTGTCCTCGTATATGAAGTAAAGTTTTTATTTGTACTTACCTAATATAATGTGTTTTCAGTTATCTTGTAACATTATTGAGAACAGTTTAATATGTGAAGAGTGTATAGGAAAATTAAGAGATGCCACAACATTCAAAGACCAGGTTTTGCAAGTTGAAAAAATTATTTCTAAACAATTTTCTAAAGGTAATTTTACATATTTTTAAATATATTATAGGTTTTATCCTTACCCAACTGTGTTGATGGATGAAATAAGGTGCTACACAACCCTTAGTAATAAACAGCGATTTTGCAGTATTTTAATATCCTGCACTTTACCATTTTAACATCATTAATTTTGTACATCATCTACTTGTTGTAATTGTAGTCTCCATAACTCAATCTCAATGAAAAATACTAAACAGCTAAATAGTTGTAGATAATAGTGTTAATATATAAAGAGAATGAAACAAAAGAGAATGGTCAAGATCAAGAGACCTGTTTTTCATAAATAAAAAATACAATGTTCTTTCCAGACATAAAATTTAAACAAGAACAAGTTTATACTGAAAATCCAATTGAAATCAAAACGGAACCTGAAGACAATTTGGTTGACAATAGTCATCTGGATGATGATACACATGACAACTGCTCTGATGATGAAAAAACAATAAAATGTGAGTAAGTCTTAATACACTGTAATCACAGACATCAAAACCCTTCAACCCTTCAAGGAAACCTATCTTCAAGCGAATTTAGACCTACTAGCATTTAGACGATTTGCCAAAATGAGCTTGTTGTGGGTCATGATTCAGTTGTTTTGATAGTACCTTCTTATAGTTTGTACTAAATAAATTCTCATTTCTGTCACTTATTTTGCTTTACAGATGAATTTCTGCATGACAATGAAAAAGAAACCATAAATCCAAGGAGGTCTAATAGAACCAAACTTGAATACAGCACTAAAAAGTCTGTCAAAAAGAAAGATGGTTTGAAAAACAGGATGGTACAAGAAAAGAAAAAAAGCTTGAAAAGTAAGTATATACTACTAATATGGAATGGATGTTTGTTTCTTAAGCACTGCAGAACAGCTGAACAGATCTGGATGAAATTTCGAATAGCGATATTGTGTAGTCTGAACGACACATGCTATTTTTTTATCTCATTTAAAATTGTTCTAAGAGTGCATTTTGGTTTTAAGAAAGATTTGCACACCTTTAACAATAGATGGCGCCGATAGTATTTTAAATCGCGCAGTTAATAATTTCATTCACAGAAAAACCATTGAAGCTATTGTTTTAAAGTGCATTAGGCTGCGTTTCTACTGACGCGGAGCCGAGCGGAGAGGAGCTTAGCGGTGTCTGAATTTTTTTATTTTTTATGTTGTAAGGATAGGATGTTTGTCTTCCATGCCACCTGATGGAAAGTGCGCATGAAGACTATGGTGTTACACGTCCATCCACGAGAAACTTATTCACTCGACAATTAAAAGTTCCAGGACTTTAGTAGTCAGGAAAAACTGACGCAGGCAGATTGTTCCACACCTTGGCAATCCTTACCAAAAAGGAACTATCGAAGTGTTTTGTTCGACTTCCTGGTAAAACCACTATATAGGGATTGGAGTTCTGTCTGTGTCTGGTAGTCCGGTGGTAAAAAGTGGTGGGTTCAAAAGAGCACTCGCACACTCACCAAAATGTAGCCGATAGAATACTGTCAAACAAGCAACCTATGCTCGTTCCGTTTCCATCGGAGATTTCGAGCATAATGATTGGCCAATTCATGCGCCGCTAAGCTCCGCGTCAATGGAAACCCAGCCTTAGATCATCACACTCTGAGGTGAAATTTGTCAGACGGTTACAAAGTATCCAAAAAAACAAAATAAAAAATACGTGTGGCACTCGGAGACTGCCGCGGTAAAGCTATTGCATAGCATTTTTTATCAACTTATGAAATTATAATTATTTATTTATTTTATTAATGCAGTAATGTTTGATCTGATATGAAGTCCACAAGTTCCTAGAAGATGGCGCTGATTTTTTATTAAAGCCCGCATGTAAAGTTATGAATCAATCAATCAATCATTTATTTGCATAAAGTATGGTACAGATTTAGGACTTAAAATTAAAAAAATAGGTCATACATATTTTACCTTTTTAGGGCATGCATAAATAAATTACTATTTCAACACACTTGCTCGTAAAGTGAGCGTTATTCTATTGAGTTTAGAACTATAAACTGGGCTATAAGTCACGCGTGCATTAATATATTATACCCTAGTGCATAATATAATGAATCCTACAAAGTTTAATTGTAACTTTGTGCAAATAACATGCGAGAAAACAGAGCATATTTTATTGGTCCGGGTTATACACTAAATATTTTCAGAAACAACAAAGAGGTTTTATACCACTTCAAATCCATATACATTTTTAAATGTTTGCGCCTTATATTAGTAAAATAAATTTGTATATTAAACAAATTATTCACAATTTAAAATCATTTGTCATAAAATATTAAAATACTTGCATTTACCACTCCAAATTAAACATTTTCACTTAAAATAGGCTGTATATGCTATACAGACATTGACACATTTGACGGAAAAAAAAACCTACGCGCATGCGCGAGGTTCGGCGCCATTTTTCAATCACAATTCACAGCTTTGTTATCAAGTGTGTTTGTTATTTTATGATCACGTATGTCTGTCTTTTACTCACAAGTGTGTTGAAAAACGTCGTATGTAACTCGTGAGCGTTGCTAATTACAGTCTCGGCTCATTATTAAGTCACAGCCTCGACTGTAATTAGCAACTTCGCTCACTTGTTACATAATATACTATTGTTTAATTTAACAAAAGTCTCAAACATTCGGCATATTGTGATTTTTCCGTAATTCATTTAAGGTAATTTCCAACAAGTTAGTTTTAGACAAAAGACCCGCAATATTTTGTTGAAATATTTTTAGTTGATTTGAGTTGCTATCATTATTATTATTTAAATTTACTTTATTTACGAAAAAAATTTAATTCATTATTTTCCAAATTATTTTTTGTCTTTTTAAGAAAGTAGAACGAAATCGTCCCCTTTTTAATTATATCCTGAGTAGTATTCGGATGAGATTTATATTTTGCATTTGAATGTCCAATTTTTATGTCTATTTTATTTTCAGTCATTTTTAAAAAGTATTACGGAATTGTTCCCTTTTTAGTTACACCCTGAGTAGTAGTTGAATTATATTTATAATCTGCACTTGAATGTATATTTTTTTAACCTTTGAATGTTTATTCTTAAATGATACTTAGTAAATGATTAATAATAATAATAATTTATTATTTTGTCCTTTTCTTTCTTTGGTTCTTAAGCATCGTCAATATTTCTTCAGTGCTTGCGTAAGGTATAGTAAAAGATATAACTTCATATTTTTCGTAAGAATTATTAAATCTTGATCTTACTAATCTGTTACGAAGACCTTTACATTGCTGTCCACCAATTACAAAGATTCTGTGTTCTTCACGTCTATTTTTCTTAGATGTCACCAATACCTTATCCTCTTCCACTGCCTGGAGATTTTTTTTTGTTTTTAGTAGTGAGGACTCCGGTTCCACTCGTAGACAATCCTTGTTACTCTCCTTCAATGGTGATGATGGTGAGTACGATGGTGATGGTGGCAATGATTGTAATTACTCTACGTTTTCATTGTGTGTATTAGCTATTGTCTGCCGACGACTTTTTTGTCTTTTTGTTTTGTTTCGTAGAGTTTTTCAAGCGTTTTGGTGCACATATTTTTGAGTAAGTGCACTTGTCAAGATAATTGACTAACTTCTTTTTTTAAGCCAATGTTTTCAATTATAATATTTTCCATTTCCATGTACGTGCTTTCAAACTGCCTCTGTAAATTAATTATTTCAAGTTTGGTCTGCACTTATATCAGTCGATAAATTAAAACTTTTTGAAGCTGTGTCAAGACTCAAGATCAATAGTGTCTATAGTCGGCGCGGCAAACCTTGATCCCTATGACACTGACAGTAATTTCCACAACATAACCTTGTAGTGCCGTCACCGTTACATTAGAAGGTATGATTCAATAAATACCCTACGAAGTAACTTTTGCACAACGTAAACGTAAAGTGTGATTGAGATTGAGATAATTTCTTGCAAATGTTATGAATTGTTATAATTCCAACGGAATATTATTTTATTGGAATATAGCTACGTAAAATAAATAAATGCCATTTTTAGAAGCCTCCAATACGATTCTAATGTAACGGTGACGGCACTACAAGGTTATGTTGTGAAAATTACTGTTAGTGTCATAGGGATCAAGGTTCGCCGCGCCGGGTATAGAGACAAATTGTGATCCAGGGATTCACATGAATGTGTGTGCGTGATGCTAGGCGACTTGGCTGCCGGAGGTTTTAAGCCTTTTTCCTCCTAGTAGTGACGGTACTTATCTAGCTATTTGATGTACCCAGCTTATTTTTAGCTTTATCTTTTTTTTCTTGGCTTTGAGCACTTCCGTATACATTTAATGCACTGCCATTTTTTTGTGCTCAGCTGTTAAGGTATTATAAAACCTTTGAGTCGAAATATTTTCGCATTCTTTGTGATAAATTAATTTACAATTTGTACATGTCAGGTTTTCATTACCTATTCGATATATTCTTTTTACATTTGTTAAATTTTTTAATGTCGTTTTTTGGTGTCATCATTTCTGTTTACTTAGTCAATCAATCAATTTGTTTGTAACTGCCTTTTCTTTTATTTAATCCAAAGATTGGATTTAAATCTTTGATTTAATCCTCTTAAAACAAAGTAAGTTTCCAATATAAAAAACTTAATAAAAAATATTTATAATTTTAAAAGGACAAAAGAAAAACATAAAAAAGAATTCATGTCAATGCGATTATCAGGGCTTGAACTCGTAACTCTTGATCGGGAAAAAATTATCAGTTTTTTTTTGTGCTCACCTGTTAAGGTATTATAAAACCTTTGAGTCGAAATATTTTCGCATTCTATGTGATAAATTAATTTACAATTTCAGGTTAGGTTTTCATTATTTTATTCATTATACATTTCAGGTTTTCATTATTCAATATATTCTTTTTACATTTGTCAAATTTTTTAATGTCGTATTTTAGTGTCATCATTTCTGTTTAACTTAGTCATTCAATCAATTTGTTTGTAACTGCCTTTTCTTTTATTTAATCCTCTTAGAACAAAGTAAGCTTCCAATATAAAAAACTTGAAAAAAAATGTATTTATAATTTTAAAAGGAGAAAAGAAAACATAAAAAAAGGATTCGTGTAAATGCTTTTGACGTTACCACTCGACCACTCATCGATTTACTCAGATTGGCGAAATAAAGGATTTGTTATGAAAGCCAACTATTGTTTATTTACCTGTCAACTCTAAAAATTGTCATGTTGCCTAGAATGCCTCTCGATAGCTGGCGCTGATTGTTTATTAAAGCCCGCATAAAAGCGCAGATTTTTTCGTTACGGAATTTCTGGATTCGGTCCCCACGCTCAAGGCCCGCGATAGAAGCTATGCAATAGCTTAAAAATTTTGAAAAACCCACGACGCGACGGTTAAAAAGTAATTGAAAAAGAATAAAATAATTTAAAATCCCCTGACTGAAATGATTTATGTGACGAGAGATAATTAACGTGAAAAGCTTTTTTAAAAGTTCACTTGATCTCACACAGAGTCGGTCATATTATGAACAACATACTATTCGTTTTCATAGCACTTCCCTACGCTTATCTATTCGATTCTCGAAGATGTAGACACGGTATTGACAATCAAAGCATTTTATTCAATTTCAAGAGTTTGGCCATAGCACCATTTTAACGTTTGGTGGCGCCACTTATTACTGCCAATAACAACTTAATATGAGTGATTTGAGTGAGTGATAGACAATCATTTGCCATTTGATCACAAAACGCTGCCGGCTTGTGAAAGTCCTATGCATATCTGTTGTAAACTGCACATATCAGCTGTGTTAATATAATTTCCTGCAAACTACTTCTGAGTAGCGTAAAGTGAACTTAAGTTTATCATTTTTGTAACTGAATTGTTGTGATGCTTGATAAACTTCATGATTCACATATTTCGAGGAATAACTATCAAACATGCTAACGAGTGTTGGTTTTGATTATTTTAGTAATAGGTTCGTTAGTTCGTGTCCCTTGTACTGTTAAATTAGCGCCCTTCCTTTCACATATAAAAAACAATATTTATCAACAATAATAATAAAAAACCACTATAGTGCATAGTCCACCCAAAAAACCTTAAGCACATAAGCGCCACCAAGCGGCAAAAAAGCTTGCATTCCAAACTCCCTATAATATTGATGTGTCCTATCTGTACTTGTACATAATACTTTCTAATTTGTGGTCGCAATAACATAGGTATTCAACTCCCTATGAGCTTTATTAGAAGAGCAAGAATATCCGTCTGGGGCTGTCATTTAATGAATTCGTTTTGTAGTTTTATATTGAAATTTAAAATATTGATGGCAGCCCTCGACGGATTTTCTTGCTCTTCTTATAAAGTTCATAGGGAGTTGAATACCTATGTTATTGCGACATCTACAAGGTTTTTACCTGGTTTTTACCGTCTCCGTTCCGTCGTGGGTAAAAATATCCGTTTCTCCACCTACGAGCGTAGCGTACAGGATTACCATTTAACTGCTCGCAATACTTTGACTTTGCTCTTGATTGGGCAAAGGAAATATAGATCTCATCAAATTTTAACCTTATATATTTGAAATAGGGGCCAAAATAAATCTATTTATCAACTATGCTATGCCTGATTAAGAGATAATATTTCGACTCATACTTACCTACATACATAACCTCACGCCTGTTTACCTCCTTTTGGGTAGGCAGAGACAAGGGAACACCAATTGTTAGGATCCAGACATACCTCTTTCACGCCACGTTCATTAATCTTTTCATACAGGATCGTCAGTTACGGGTACTTTTAACTAGGCCCATTTTAAGTACGTCGCCAAATTGATCGGAATACGTTCGCCTAGTTCGGCCCCTTCCGACAACACCATCCATTTTTGCTCTTTACACCTCTTACGTAAATCTACTTATATCCTTTCCAAATGTCCAAACCACCGTAGCATACCCCTTTCAATCTTAGTCACTATATCTTCTTTCAATCCGCATCTCTTTCTCATTTCATTATTGCGCACCCTATCATTCAATTTCACTCCACACATGCTCCTCAAAGCTCTCATTTCCATTCGAAACATGTGAGCGTGAATAAAGACCCTTGTAGACTTTAGCCATTTAGGGTCAGACCCTGGATCAGTGTGTCGTAAATATAATCAACGAATATAGAGCATTAAAAAACCGACTTCACGTCAAAACTTTGGCTGAATTATAAGGTCGTCAAGGTAAACGATCTTATCGTCGTAAGGTTGCTTGTTTGACAGTATTTTATCGGCTACATTCTGGTGATTTTGCGAGTGCTCTTTCAGACCAAATTGAACCCACCCCTTTTTATCACCGGACTACCAGACGCAGACAGAACTTCCATCCCTATATAGATTTACCAAGAAGTTGAACAAAACGCTTCGATAGTTCCTTTTTGGTACGGATTGCCAAGGTGTGGAACAATCTGCCTGCGTCTGTTTTTCCTGACCACTACAGTCCTGGAACTTTTAAGTGTCGAGTGAGTAGGTTTCTCGTGGATGGACGTGTAACACCATAGTCTTCATGCGCACTTTCCATCAGGTGGCACGGAAGACAAACGTCCTATCCTTAAAATTAAAAAAAAATACGTATTAAAAAAAACACGAAGTACTAAATCGATTTCGAAGAAACTTATATAGGATCAACTGTGAAGTATCTATCATATGAAAAGAATCATCAAAATTGGTTTACCCAGTCAAAAGTTATAAGGTAACAAACATTTTTTGAAGTCGGTTGAAAATGATAACTAGAACATCTGCCGCCAAATATCGCTGCTCTGGCGGTGTTGTGTTCCGGCAATATTTTATGAAGAGCCAGTCCCTGCCTTACCCCTGTGCTGTTATCTTCTACATCATCTTTACTTACCATTATGTGAAATTAAGATGAAATGCGGACTTAAAAAAATTATAGCCACCCACTCACTGAGTTTTTTAACAAGCCTTTTTCTCTAATTTCAGGTAAAAACCCAAAATCGTCAACAAAAGACAATGAACCAAGCGAACTCCAACTAATACTACGAGAAAACTCACTCAAACTAATTAACAACTCTAACCTCTGTTTGTTCCGATCCCTAAAAACTCATTTCGGCTGCTTCTACTGCAAAGAAACCTTTAAAAAAATACCAGATTTGAGAAACCATTCTCAAAGCCATACGCAGGATAAGTACCACGCAAGATCCGTGAACCGACTCACTGGGACTTCATGTAGAAATGTAGAAATAACTTCATTAACATGCAAAAACTGCTCAGAACCTTGCGAAAACTTAGACGAATTAGAACAGCATTTGACAGACAAACATAAAATCAACTTTTCAAACGAAAAACATTTACTTATACCTTTTCGAATTGACGACAATCTCTCCTGCGTTATATGCAGCGAGAGCTTTCACACATACTGTAAACTCTACACACACATGCATAAACATTCTAACGTAAGCGTGTGCGAGACTTGTGGCAAATCGTTCACTAGCAGAGTGAACTTAAGGATGCATTTAAGTAGTGTACACAAAACCCACAAATGCGGGATATGCCTCGAAGAGCTAACATCTTCTTATGCGAAATACAAACACATGATTAAATATCACAATAAAGTATCTACCAAAAAATATCATTGTTTAGATTGTTCTAACGTATTTAAATATAAGTACAAGCTAGATGAACATAGGATAAAAGAGCACGGGCAAGTCAAAAAAGCTGTTATATGCAAGGAATGTGGTAAGAAATTTTCTATGCTTCAGAATTTGACGACTCATATTCGAGCGGTACATAATAAGGAGAGGAACCATCCTTGTTCTAAATGCGATATGAGATTCTTTACTAAGAATGATCAGAAGAGACACGAGCTCAGTCATGATACAGTGAGAAGTTTTTCCTGTGATTATTGTGAGGCAAAATTCAAGACGAAGGATTCTTGGAGACGGCATATGAAGAGACAACATGAACAGTTGTATAATGGTTGATTAAATAATAAAAAAAATCTTATATTTCTTTTTTTTTTAATAATGTTATTCCTTTTTATGACCCCGACACACGAGGCCTGTTTTGACGTGGTCACGTGAAAGAATTCTCATTGCAACTGTAATACAGCCAATCTTATCTCATTCATATTATAAACTAGCCATCGCGCGCGTAACTTTTGATCCCGTGGGACTTTTGGGGTAAAATATAGCCTATAACCTTCCTCAAGAGTTGGGCTATCAAGTGCAAAAAGAATTCTTCAAATCCCACTTGTAGTTTCTGAGATTAGCGCGTTCAACCAAACATACAAACAAAAAACAAACTCTTCAGCTTTATATATTAGTATAGATGTGAAAGTCTGGGTGGATGTATGGATATTTGTTCCTCAATCACAGCTGAATAACAGAAAGGATCTTGACGAAATTTTGCACATAAATAGTTTATAGGCTGCAATAGCACATAGGCTACTTTTTATCCCGAAAAAATACTGGTTCTGACGGGATAGATTTGTTTCATGTATTTAATTCCACGCTTTGACACTAGATGGCGTGGTAATTATTTTAAGTACCTAAACGCTTTTTTATATTCATAGCTTTTAATATTATTTTTCCATCATTTGCGGATCGATATGTTTCATTTGAATTATAAGTCTACGTTTCAATCGCGCGGCCACAAGTTAGTTTTAAATCACTGTTTTTGTTAGAATTATTGGATCTCATCTTCACTTACCATCAAGAGAGATTGATTGAACTTCCATGCTGGATTGGGAGCGAAAGAAAAACATAGAATGTGCCAGCTGATTCTCTTCCCGGGCATACTGTAAAAGTCAGTTCAGGGATAGAGGTTTTATTGACGTTTTTGTGGGCGATAGGCTGAATCCCTTTCACTGCAATAGTCTCTCTCCATCATTATAATACCTCAAAATTTTGTCAAACGTGACATCAGATGGTTTTATAGCCTCTGGTGTTCTGCCTGCCCCATAAGGGACATAGGGGTGAGGTTTTGTATGTATGTAGAGATTGGTGTGAAAAGTAGGTTCAGTCACCAATAAAAAAAAGCTTTGCTAAGTTGCGGATAGAAGGACTGTGAGATGGGTAGCCCTATTATCTAGTACTAGAACTTACCGACTAACATGGCACGTTCGCACTCGCCAAGGTAGGTATTGTAGGGTAGGTACTTACAGTACGCTCTTAGGTCGTAAGTATTTTAAAACGATACTTAAAACTAAAACTAGTTTTAAACAAAGTTTGAATCGTCGAGCTTATTATCAAACGTAACTTAAAACTGTGAAATCCAAAAGAATAGGTATCAGCAGAACAAATATTAGTTTAATCACAGTTAAGCTTTATTTTAAAACTTAACTTAAAACTCAATTTGCGTTTTATCTAGAACAAGTATCATCTATAGACAAAACTGTTATAATTAGGCCCGTATTACAGAACAGTACTCATGTATTGATACTAGTTTTGAAACTAGTATCAACGACTTTCTTTATTACAAAACGTTGCCTAATACTAGATTCAATGATCAGATATCACTTGAGTACTAAATGATTTGAACTGTGTTCACGCTTATTATAGAACTTTACTTATGCATATGCCAATGATTGAAACTAGTTTCACAACTGTATTCACTTGAGTGTGCTGTCTACCATACTTGAGCGTACTTCAAAATAAGTTTTTGATGTTGTGAACTGTGGCTTAGAGAAAAACTAGGTAGGTACGCGATTCGTGTCTTCTTTAATAGTGATCTGTATTAACTACAATAGATCCTTTCAGTGATATTAACCATTACGATAATATTTTTTGAACTTTTTAAAACAAGTTTGAACTTGCTTTTCGTAAATAAAAACTATATTGGAATTTATAATTATAAGTGACTTTACTTAGTAGTTGGCAACATTACATTTAGCTTTTACGTTTCGTATTATTTTTGAGTGATAAATATAAATATACTTTCATAGTAAAAAGAAGCGACAGTTATAATTTAACGGTACTGCTTCTATCGAAAAACAGATAAATAATTCAAAACATTGGCAATTTTTTCATATATCATATAGAATTTAACGCAATTTATAAGACATTATAATCTAAACGTTGCGTATAACGTAACAGACCATTAGTTTTTGTTTTTAAATGTAATGGGAAACAAATTTTTTTCAAAGAAAACCCAGTATCAACTGAGTCAGATATTTGAAACTAGTTTCAGGTAATCTGGTTTTGATAATTGTTTTGTAATAAGACTAAAGCTCAAGTCAAGAATCAGCTGGTGAACAACGCTTACGTGAAACGAGTATTAAGTCTCGTTCTGTAATACGAGCATAAGTATGGATAAGTAACAATTAGTTAAACAGAACTTAATATTCATTCAATAATAATACGCGTACTTAAAACTGTAATCTTTATTTAAACTCAGATCATCTAATCTCATATTAAACCGCTCTTAAGTTTTGTCCTATAATGCGACCCTATACATACATACATAACCTCACGCCTGTCTCCCCTTGGGGTAGGCAGAGACAAGGGAACACCAATTGCTGCGATCCAAACATACCTCTTTCGCTTCTTCCACGTTCATCAATCTTTTCATACATGATCGCCGGTTACGGGTACTTTTGACTAGGCCCTTTTTCAAAATGTCGTTTATAAAACGAGTTTATTCAAAAAATCGAAATGTGCTTGACATCCTCCTTCAAGATTGTCCAGAGAAAAAATAAGAGTCTAATGGTCGTATTACAGAACAGTACTCATGTATTGATACTAGTTTTGAAACTAGTATCAACGACTTTCTTTATTACAAAACGTTGCCTAATACTAGATTCAATGATCAGATATCACTTGAGTACCTACTAAATGATTTGAACTGTGTTCACGCTTATTATAGAACTTTACTTATGCATATGCCAATGATTGAAACTAGTTTCACAACTGTATCTAACTGTGTATCACTTGAGTGTGCTGTCTACCATACTTGAGCGTACTTCAAAATAAGTTTTTGATGTTGTGAACTGTGGCTTAGAGAAAAACTAGATAGGTACGCGATTCGTGCCTTCTTTAATAGTGATCTGTATTAACTACAATAGATCCTTTCAGTGATATTGACCATTGCGATAATATTTTTATAACAAGTTTGAACTTGCTTTTCGTAAATAAAAACTATATTGGAATTTATAATTTTAAGTGACTTTACTTAGTAGTTGGCAACATTACATTTAGCTTTTACGTTTCGTATTATTTTTGAGTGATAAATATAAATATATTTTCATAGTAAAAAGAAGCGACAGTTATAATTTAACGGTACTGCTTCTATCGAAAAACAGATAAATGATTCAAAACATTGGCAATTTTGTCATATATCATATAGAATTTAACGCAATTTATAAGACATTATAATCTAAACGTTGCGTGTAACGTAACAGACCATTAGTTTTTGTTTTTAAATGTAATGGGAAACAAATTTTTTTCAAAGAAAACCCAGTATCAACTGAGTCAGATATTTGAAACTAGTTTCAGGTAATCTGGTTTTGATAATTGTTTTGTAATAAGACTAAAGCTCAAGTCAAGAATCAGCTGGTGAACAACGCTTACGTGAAACGAGTATTAAGTCTCGTTCTGTAATACGAGCATAAGTATTCGTCGTAGCTTTGAAGGGCAAGGTAGGTACCTATAAATCAATATTTAATATTATTGAATTGATTAACTAATGGAAGTTGTACCTGCTTCTGACTTGCAGCATCGGATTACGCACAAGATCGTTTGCCTCCGATGCTGTCATAAAATAAAATACCGAAACCGTTGAAATACAGGGTGTTTGGTGGCTAGGTGCAAAGTTAAAAGGAGGTGATAAACGAGGTGTTTTTGAACATTTCTAGCTTTATATATCTGTGACGAAACTTGCTATTTTTTTTTAATTGATTTGATTTTGGTAGATACGAGTAAATAGTGCCCGAATACGCGTTAGTTTGAAAACACTAGATATCTTTTTTCCAATAGTTTACTGTATGTCGGACCAAAAAAACAACCTACTTTTATGTGTATTTATTTATGATTACTAAAACCAAATTACCGATGTTCATAATGAATTACAAAATTTAATGTTTGCAAACCGCGTCAACCGTTTGTTAAATTTTCATAGAAGAACTAAATTCGCAACAAAATTGAAAGAAACCCAACTCAAAACGTTCGAAATTTGAAAATCCTTATTCTTACAGTAACGTGATCCAAATTTAAAAGTACCATAGTAGATTTTTTTCAAACTATCGTGTGAATTTATACAAAACATACAAAACATACCAAATTTGAAAATTGTTATTCTTAAAATAACGTGATTTTTTTTAAACTATGGTTTTTAGTTAAGATTTTTTTAATCCTCTTTGGACTTTGGTGTATTGTGGAAAATGGTACTTGCTGAATTCATTTTTATTCAATTTATTAAAAAGAATTAACATGCTATAAACAAAGTAAAATTTCAAGACTAGTACGGGCATTTGGAATTCTTAGCAAGTGCTCCCTTACTTTGGTTTTTAGCCCTTAACTCAGAGATTTGGCAAGCGTTGTGAATGACTTATAGCTCTTAAGAAAAACAATAAATAGGCATGTTTTTTAAAAATGTTTGAACAATTCAAAGATATTTTTTTATTGTCACATCAAAATTATGCTTGTATCAAAATACGTTTTTTTTTTTTTGTATTTCTCCATTTGGTTTTAGAAGTAAACATAAAAGTAGTTTTATTTGGTCCGACAAACATTAAACTATCGGAAACTAAATACAGTGTTTATAAACGAACCCGTATTCGGGCACCATTAACTCGTATCTACCAAATTCTGGGTATTTACCAAAAAATATCAAAAAATATAGCAAGTTTCGTCACAGACATATATGGCTAGATATGTTCCATTTATCACCTCCTTTAACCTTTGCACGTAGCCACCAAACACCCTGTATAATCAATCAACCTGGTGAAAATGCTGAATGAGAGCAATTAAGTTTAGCAATTAAGACTAGCAGTTGCCCGCGACTTCGTTCGCGTTAAAGTTTTCAGTTGTAGGTATATGTGGGATCTCACTTTGATTAGCAATTGCGTAAAAAAAGTTTACTAAGCTATTGAAAATACTAATTGCGCCATCTATTGTCAAAGCATGACATTAAATTCTTGAAACAAATCTATCCCTTAAGAACCAGTACTTTTTTCGAGTCATAAAGTAGCCTATATTCCAGGGTATAAACTACTTCTGTGTTAAATTTCATCAAGATCCGAACGGACATTCTTTCGTGATTGAGGAACAAGCATCCATACATACGTTCAAACTTTCACATTTATAATAGTAGTCAGAAAGTAGGGTCGGTAAGAGTTGCCCAACCGCCTCTGGATAAGTGTATCGATAAAGATCCAGTCCAAGTGACTCCCACGTCCAGCTTCCAGGTTCGTCTGACGAGCGACCGATACAATTTGCCGCTAAATATCACTGCGGTGTTACCTATGTCCTGGAAAGTTTTATGTATAGCAAGTCTTGAGAAAAACTCGTGTGTTGTCATCTTCGACCTGATCTTCAATGAGAGGTTTTCTGACAGCTCATTAAAAAAACAAAACGTTACAAAAATGGTACAAAAGGCGAAGTCTTGTCTTTCATATAACCATTTACTTATTCCACACAGAATTTTTAAAAGTAAAATAAATTAATTGACGTCTGTATCAGAAATTGAACTTATAAGTAACCAGATGGTAGATACCACTTACCTACATTATAGTTTACAGACTTAAAGCCTTCGGCTTTTTAAGCGTGCCATCTATAAAGGCACTTTTTTTGAGAGGCTGTCAGAAAACTCCTCATTATTAACAGGTGAGATTTGGTATATACTCAGGTACATAATAAAATAATCATAAAATCCCCAGGCAATCACACCAACTACATGGCCCCAAAGTAAGCATAGCTTGTGTCATGATGGGATACCATATAGCGAACTAGGGGCAACCTAGAATATAAATACATAAATAGATATACACCCAGAAACGGAACATTTTTTTTCTTGTTCCGTACGGGAATCGAACCCGCAATCACGTTTACCCCATCGCCAAAGTAGTCGTCGCAGGTTTAGGTAGTCAGTCACCGTTAAGCCGCATGCTTTGGTCTAAGTTACGATTTATGAAGAATTTTGAAATTTTACATACATACATAACTTCACGCCTATATCCCTAATGGGGTAGGCAGAACACCAGCGGCTATACAACCATCTGATGTTACGTTTGACAAATTTGCAGGTATTAAGTATTATGATGGAGAGAGGCTATTGCAGTGACAGGGGGTCAGCCTACCGCCCACAAAAAAACGCCAATAAAACCTCCGTCCCTTAACTGACTTTTACAGTATGCCTGGGAAGAGAAGCAGCTGTTTTTTTTTCGCTCCCAGTCCAGCATTAATAATAATAAAAGCGATCTCTAGAATATAAATAGCATTTGAAATTTTAATTTATGTAAATTATTTTTTATTTGAAAATTTCTTTTCGTAATTTAGACCAAAGCATCATACTTAGGCTGCGTTTCCACGGACGCGGAGCTGGGCGGAGAGGAGTGGAAGAGCGGTGAAAAGTGTTGAATGTGTAACGATGATGAGGACGGACTCCGGTATGGTGTGACATGAGTCGGGCGGGCGATAAAGGGCGACCGCTGTGCGACGACCACGATGCTCGTGCCGAAGTACCTAGTGCTACGCCGCTAGACGTCCGCGTCCTCGATGAATGTTGCGCCAGCTGGAAAGACGCTTCCCTTCCCACCAGTAGACTGCCCGCGAACCCGACGTGCCGCAGATAGTGAGAGTGATGTGGTTTTCGTCAATGAAACTGCCGTGTACTCCAATTTTTTTATTTTTTTTTATTAGTGACTAAACCCGCGTTTGACCTCAATCGCACCTGATGGTAAGTGACGATGAGGTCGAAGATGAAAGCACACGGGCTTAGGAAGGAACTGGCTCTTTATACAATATTGCCGGAACACATTACCGCCGGAGTGGTAACATTTGGCGGCAGACTTTATATAAAGGGTGGTCGCTAGCCAGGCGGACCCAGAAGGGATCCTACCACCAAGCGACCTTACCAAATACCTTTTATTTCTAGATACAGTGATGTAGGCATATACTGTTGTGGGTATAGACAGTCATAGGTATGAATTAGGCCTAATTAAACTGACCTAGGAACTAAACGATTGTATAACTACTAAAATATGGAGAACACAGTACAATCTTCTTTCTTGCTGACTTCTTCGATCTCCACTTTTCGCCGAGTAGCAAGCTTTCCGCTATTTATACAAAACCGGCCTAAATAATTTCTGCATTCATTCTGATTGGCTGGCGGGTTTGCAGGTATGAACCAAATTGCATGTTAATTTTCATTATCCGTAACATTTGTCCTAGGATTATTTCACAATCTATTTAAATTCTATTCAATAATTATACGCCAATGATAGTATTAAATCTACTCTAACTGAATATAAAAACTATTTTTAAAAATATCTTCATACATAAAACTTCCTAGAACAAAAACTTCTAAATACCTACTACCGTTTGCGCTAACAAGTGGTTAAGAAAATAAGACATTATATCCAAGGCAAAACGGTTCCTAATAAAAACTAAACAATTGCTAATACTTTACAACATACATAATCGAAATACAATTACGACAAATCATAATTCTTATCAAATTATACATTTTAATCAATTTAAATCCAAACGTAAAACAAGACTTACTTTTCTCGCAATATAGGTACTCATAATATCAAATTTGTCTTACAAAAATCTATTACATTTCTTTAGAAATACACTATTCAAACATAATAAACATAAGATCCATCTTCATCACGTAATCATCTATCTATATCTATACTTATAATAAATCTGTAGAGAGGTCAATTCTGTACATGAAATATTTTTTCAAAATAACTATCAGGGGGTGATTAGTGATCGATACTGATGCCAAAAATGCAATCATCAATCAATGGGGTAGGCAGAACACCAGAGGTTACAAGACCATCTGATGTCACGTTTAACAAATTTGGAGGTATTATAAGGATGGAGAGAGACTATTGTAGTGACTGGGGGTCAACCTATCGTCCACAAAAACGCCTTTATTCCGTCGCTTCCGTCGCGTGTGCAGCCTTAATGGTTAAAGCTACATAGAAATCATGTATGACAGAAATATTCTTCATAAAATTATATAAAAAATATCCCGCAACAGTATATGTCTATATTTTATGGTTGACTCACAATAACACGTGTAAATCCCGATAGCTTAGCAGTTCGGAGCTTTCTGATTATATTTGTTTACTCTTACATTTATAAGACTCTCACTCATCCCTAATTAAAAAAAAATAACATTATTACCTATTCAATAACAAAAGAATCATAGAAATCGGTATAGAAACACCAAACTTATACATGAAATACGCTAATAACCAATCGCGCGTGAATACAGAATGATATAAGGATTATTTTTGCGTAACGGTTGCCGCGCTCGACGCGGCTCGCGACGGTAGGGTATAAAACGGCGGGAGGCGAGCGCAAGCTTTTGCGCGATTTAATATAGGTAGGTACAGAAGGAACAAGCGTTACATTACCTGTCAAATTTCCCCAACCAATTTTAACTTATTATCGAGGGCATAGAGTTCAAATTCAAGTAAAAATTTTTAACATATTTGTAACGCTTGATGGACTGCCTTCTGTACATACAGAGATAAAATGGAAATCAAGGTTTTGTTTATTACATGATCGTTTCTGCCTCTTGGAAGTCAGAAACCGTAGACTTCTTCGGAATAAAAAGTAACGTATGTACTATACCAAATTACATTAATATTGGCTTAGCCGTTTGGCAGTGAAAAGCAGCCATACATAACTATAGGTAGTATTATATGTACACTGATAATGGCTGGATGGATGGATTTTTGCTATTCTTTCACGCAAAAACTACTTAGCTTTACTTAGAATAACAATAAGCTAAGTATAATTAATGAAGATATTGCATGAATTAAGTAAAATTGAAGGCATTAAATAAAACACTTTTTAACCGGATGAATGGCGTATAATTTATATTTTACATTTTAACTCGACGTTTCGGTGTCTTTGCAGACCCCGTGGTCACGAGCGACTGTTAAAATTTAAAATGTAAATATACGCGATAAATCCGGTTAAAAAGTGTTTTATTTAATAGTCATACATAATAGTCATCGCGAAAACTTAATACAATATTAAAATTTAAGGCAATTTGGCACCCGATTTGTT
This sequence comes from Stenoptilia bipunctidactyla, assembly GCA_944452665.1. Classification (NCBI taxonomy): domain Eukaryota; kingdom Metazoa; phylum Arthropoda; class Insecta; order Lepidoptera; family Pterophoridae; genus Stenoptilia; species Stenoptilia bipunctidactyla. The sequence continues at coordinate 15,465,183 of OX101747.1, read as the reverse complement.
TATAACGCTATGTACCTTTGTAATGTACCCAATAGATAGTTACCTACCTATGTTTGTGGTTAGGAGTTATACATATTTTATGGGCGAAGATTTTTCATTTTTATTTTTGTTATTAAAGATAGGACCTTGGAGAAGAAAATAACCTATTCGAAATACTAATTCAATACAGACGAAGTCGCGGGCATCATCTATGTAATATACCTACCTACCTATACTTTTTCACAAAACCTAGGTGATCACTGCTTTGTTGTAACAGTTTTTGAAGTAATTCTGTCTGTTTATCTATCAGTAACGCTTTCACAGTTAAACTACTGAGTCGATTTTGACGAAATTTAGAATAAGGTAAGTTTTAACTTCAAGGAGGATATAATAATAGTATTTATCCAACTCTAATAAACGGTATCCACGCGGACGAAGTTGCGGGTCACAGCTAGTTCAAAAATATAAAACCATATCAAACTTTGTCCATTAATACCTAAATAAGACATTTAACCATATTGCTTTATACATAAATACGTTTCTAACATTCAAATACCTATATCAATACAGACATCAATTAACCTACCATAGAATTACATGAAAAGTCGAAAACCAAATAATCAATACATCCATACCTACATACATCGTAAATTATTTCGAGAACAAAACAAGATAACTACTAATTAATACCTACTTCTATTATTTCAACGCAGTGTCCTAAAAGAAAGTTCCAGATTCTCAAAACAATATTCAAAAGAACGTAATTTACCGCCAAAACATTATAGCTTAAAATATAAGTACCTATAGTCGTCGTCGTGGCGCCGTGGTTACTGTGCATATCAAATGATATCGCAGGTTAAGCGCGCTCGGTGCGGCCGGTATTAGCATGGGTGACCGCCGACCATTCATTTCTCACGACGACTTCCCTGCTTCGGAGGGTACGTTAAGCAGTCGATCCCGGGTGCTGTATACTTGTATACAGTAGTCGTTAAGGTTTGTCAGAAGCCATTTCGGCACCCTGAAATATCTGACATCCACCAACCAGCACCGGGCCAGCTTGGTGGATTACGGCCTTAACCTCCTCATCACCCAGAGGAGAGACTCATAGCCCTGCAGTGGGCTCATTACACAGAGTTGTGATGATGATACCTGTACGTTCATACAACATTATATTCTGGAAATTTCTACAATCTCAAACTTGTCAAGTATTAAAAGGAACATTCTAGTTTACCTACAAAACATTATACCATAGATTCATCTAACATAATATTCTCGCAGTTTCTACATGCTTTTCAATGAAACAGAAATGTATTCTCTCCCTCGCTCTCACACGGCGTCAGAGCGTAACTAATACCTACAAACATACAATCAAACTTTCTGGAATTCTAATAAGAAACGGAAGTATTATCTCTCTCTCGCTCTCGCACGGCGTTAGAGCGCAACTAACCCTTATGAAGAGAGAGGATTCAAACTTACAATCAAACTTTCTAAGTAATCTTATTAGAAACATTGTAGATATGATTTAGGAAACCTTAAACTATGGTGCGTCGCTGACAGAGTGTTTCCACTGAAGTAGAACAGAGTGGAGTGGGGCGGAGCGTAGTGGAGTGGAGTATACTTTTGCAATTTTAATTACATATAAGATGAAAACTAAGACATATCATTTATTACCTATAGATTTTTGCAAAAAAAAGTATTAAATTTTTAACAAGGAAATTAATATATGCGCTAACATATTAAGCAAACCATTTTCACTCTAAATTACCATTAAAATAAAGATGACTACGCGCTACTACAAAACATCTTGTAGCACTACGTCGTAGTAATATCAATGAAATGCCGCGTCGTAGTAGCTATGTTCATCAACAGCGAATATTTTTTTTAAAGTTTGTGGTTCCATATTTCTACTTTTTTGCACTGAACGACGCCAAAATAAAAATACAGGTACGTTTATATCGTATCAAAGAAACTATCATTGAAATTTGGCTGGTGACTAAAAATCAACCCTGTATAATATACATTGGTGTGATAGAGTGCAACGGAGTTTCATTACTACAATAGCAAAAAAATAAAAACATTATCATCATCATTATAATATTATTTGGATGGATGTTTGAATGTATGGATGATTATTCCTCAATCACGTCTAAACGGCTCCACGGATTTCAATTCAATTTGGCATAGTGATAAAGTTACTGATACATTTTTAAGCACCACATAAGTAAGCGGCTAGAAATCAAACAGTGGTGTTTGTCACGCCATAATCCAGAGAAGTGGTTCTAAACAGAAAATGAAAAGAGATTTATAGCGAGGAAATGATTTAAAAAAAGAAACAAACTTACGGCCCTATAAATTCGTTTATTAGGATAAACAAGCAAGTCACTTCTGCAACTGGTTGTCAGTTCGATTTTCCATTGCAAGTATGATTGGCTCCATACAACATATAATTCATTTTACCTTTTCAACGAAACAACGATTTCCAGGGCATTTGTTACTTCTGTAGACTGTATGAAAAATTAAGAAAGAGCAGTAGGTACCTACCTCAGATCATTTATGATCATACCCACATAGTTAGTGTTTCAGTAATAGGAACTTATCTAAGTAACTATTGCAGTCTTCAGATCCGTACGTCATCTCCTGCACAGTAGTAAGTCCCAAAGTTATTCGATTTGGATGTGAAATCTTCCAGTTTAGTGTCTTTGCTCGAAGGACCAAAACGATGTACTATACGATGTACTTATAGTTTCTTTATGTAGATGTAGATACGGGAGCTTGAGTCAAACGCCACAGATAGTTAAGTAGAGTTTATTGTTGTAGTTGAGTTAAGATTACAGTGAAGTTAGGGAGGATGCTTGTCGACCCTGTGGTTGGTAAGAGAATGCACATTAATTATGATATGCCAAGATATTTGTTAGGGGCACGTGACCAAAGTAGGACGGTATTGTGTGATTGACTCTACGTTCAATGAACCGTGCAATAGTTAAAAATAGTATTCTCCGTTTTTCGAAAAATTTACATGCATTAATTTTACCGAATAGAAGAAATTTATTTAACGGAATGGTAACCCACGCATCCGCCTTGACAATGTCATTCAAGACAAACAAAGAAGGTTTTGATTTTATTAAAAAAAACAGAAACTTCATCAGACAGAACTACAGTCAGTGAGAGAACTTCTCGCTGGGACCGTTAATTCTAGCCTAGTGCTTTTCGCTTGGTGGTAGGATCCCTTCGGGGTCCGCCTGGCTAGCGACCACCCTTTATATAAAGTCTGCCGCCAAATGTTACCGCTCCGGCGGTAATGTGTTCCGGCAATATTGTATAAAGAGCCAGTTCCTTCCTAAACCAGTGTGCTTTCATCTTCGACCTCATCGTCACTTACCATCAGGTGAGATTGAGGTCAAACGCGGGTTTAGTCACTTATAAAAAAAAAAAAAGTGCGCCATCTTGTTATTAGTAAAAGGTCTTTGGTCGTCACATGGCGACTGGCCGCATTGTTGTCATTTAAGGCAATGATAAAACTAATGTTGTCCTTTTTTACGTACGATTACACTCTTGAGTTAAAAAGAGACTCCCATACTTTTAAGGAGTGTTACTAACAATATTAATGCCGAGTCCTTTATTCCTTTAGACATAGGTCCTAAGTGACACATGCAAGTTTTGTAAAGTGACAGGTTATTCCCAAGTGACACTTGACGCTGTGCCAATAAATGTGTCAAAAAAATAAATAAACAAGAGTTTATTTCAGCTTTTTTATACATTTATTTCACAGTTTCCTAAAAGTTTTAAAGCAAAATGGCAACTACCGAGAAACAAGACCTATACGCTGAATGTCGGCACATAAAGAGAACTAAACCGAATATGAAAGTTGATAAAGGTTAGTATTCAGCAACCTTAGGTCCTAATAGATAAAGGTACCTATAGTCGGCGCGGCGAACCTTGATCCCTATGACACTGAAAGTAATTTTCACAACATAACCTTGTAGTGCCGTCACCGTTACATTAGAATCGTATTGGAGGCTTCTGAAAATGGCATTTATTTATTTTACGTAGCTATATTCCAATAAAATGATATTCCGTTGGAATTATAACAATTCATAACATTTGCAAGAAATTATCTCAATCTCAATCACACTTTACGTTTACGTTGTGCAAAAGTTACTTCGTAGGGTAGGTATTTATTGAATCATACCCTACGAAGTAACTTTTGCACAACGTAAACGTAAAGTGTGATTGAGATTGAGATCAAAATTTCTTGCAAATATTATGAATTGTTATAACTCCAACGGAATATCATTTTATTGGAATATAGCTACGTAAAATAAATAAATGCCATTTTCAGAAGCCTCCAATACGATTCTAATGTAACGGTGACGGCACTACAAGGTTATGTTGTGAAAATTACTTTCAGTGTCATACGGATCAAGGTTCGCCGCGCCGGGTATAAACAAAACACCTACGCTAATGGGTCTCTAAAATGCCCTTTATTGATCTACATTTCAACCGAGCGCCCACATCATAGAATGCTATGAAAATTAACCAGGAGTTAGTAACTATTTGTAAAGACTCATATATCTTTTCTGGAATTTGTAAAAGAAAGAATGATTGAAATAGAACCCAAATAAGCTGGCCGCTCGTACCGCCACTTGCGGTAGCGTTTACCTTTGATTACTAGCTATCCAGAAGAGGAACACCAGAGTTTAATATATCAAAAGAAAGGTCGTAATTTGTAGGTTTTATTTATATTAAGCCATGTCATAAATAATTATACATCAAAACAACTGTTTGATGTATAATTATTATTCTCTTCTCTAGTATTATTCTCTACTTGCATTTTATATATCAAAAACACTTATAGGGAGTACAATCTCGAAAATATTAGCCTATAGTCGCCACTTCGCCAGTACTGAATTTTTTCATGCAAGTAGGGTGACCACGCATTGAATATTATATTATGCTCATATTAGAACTTCTTATAGTTAATAAAAAAAGTCAAGTATTGATCAACAAATAATTTTAATAATCATCTAAACATTTATTTTTAACAAGCAACTTAATATTTATTTTAATAATCTGTTGTTAATTGTTGTTTGGCGGATAAATGGAAAGTTTACCTATAGAAATAACAGGAACTAAGCAGGCTTAGCCCTTGGGTGACCATTAATACTATTATGATAAATTATTCTTCAACACTGCGTCTCCACAAAAAATCCGTGACTAACTAGAAAAGTGAAAATTCGACAAAAAAAATCAAAAACTTTTATTCATTTTAGGTTTACAAAAAAAAACACTTAATGTTCCTTTTTGGTTCGAAACGAACTGCCTACGTCTGTTTCACCAGACCATTGCAGGTACTTTTACGTGTCGATTTTAAGACAGAAGGAACAGCTTTTATTTTTTAACTTTTATTTCTTACGCATGCTTAGGTACTTAAGTTACTTACTTGCAATTTTGAAATCGGTTTAATTTTTTAAAATATTTTCAACCGACTTCCAAAAAAGGATGAGGTTCTCAATTCGTCTGTCTGTTTTTTTTTGTGTGAGGATACTTCATTGTTGGTCCCATATAAATTACATCAAAATCGGTTGGGTAACTACTTCATTGAAAATTTAAAATTTTTGAAACAATTTGTATGATTTCGGAGAATGTTTACGTGGATGACATTATTAGTCGGCCAAAGTGTTGACGTGAAGTCGGTTTTTTAATGCTATGCATTCGTTGATTATTATTTCTTATTTTTATTAATTTAAGTTGCAGTGCAAGTCCATAAATATTTCGCACATTGGTAGTGCTGGTAGATATACATTTTTCTTCCTTAGGTAGATATTGTTTTTCTTTTCTTTCGTCGTCGGTCGAAATTCCCTATCTCAAAAAATGCGGCACCAATTTTGATGAAACTTGCAGTATACCCTAAGCCTAGTACCTACAAAAGAATTACTTAAATCGGACTTGTAGTTCCGGTGATATGCGAACACAAACATAAAAACATTATATCTACAGTGTGACTGGTGAGAAATTTTAGATATTTAAGGAGAGCACTCTCGATTGACAATCCATTTCTGGACGATGCTCACGCGATGATTCCACGCTGTATTTTCCTGTAAGATCCAATCAGAAAACGTTACTGCCAATCCCCAGGAGTTCAATTCCTTAGTGGCTCTTGTAACACTCTTTAGTAGAATTGACGACCACTTTGGCGATGGGGTAAACCTATCTGCCTCAGACGCCAGTGGTTGACAAGAAAAATAAAATGTTCCGGGACTGGGCGTTTATCTATATATGTATTTATATTCTAGGTTCCCCCTAGTTCGCTACATGGTATCTAATAACACATGCTTTGCTTACTTTGAAGCCATTTGGTTGATGTGATTGTCTGGAGACTTTTTTTTATTATTATCTAATTAGGGTGCTGTTACTTCACTAAAACCGACAGCATGTGGCAATAAAATTAATTAATTTCTTAATATATTATGCAGTGTCACTGTTCCGCTGAGTAAATATTTCTCCTTTCATCAAGGACTTATGAGGTCTACCATCAGAAGATTGCCTAAATTTCAACCGGGCGGCCATATTAATAGCATAATATGACAATTTATCAGCAATTAAGTAGTTACTATTTTTTGTCTTTTTTCTTCATTGATAATAATTATTGAACTAAAGCCCAAATAATTTGGCTGCTCGTACCGCCACTTGCGGTAGAGTTCACCTTTGATTGCAAATTATCAAGAAGAGGAACACTTGAGTCAAGTCAACCGAAAGAAAGGTACTATCAAACCAACTGAATCATGACCCACTTTGCTCATAATTCTTTTGAAACTCAAACTTGTAAGGTCTATCGCGATTAATGCACTTAGGAAATTTTAGATACTGTACGAATTCTGTACTCAGTAATTGAAATTATAACAAGTTAGTCACCAAGGAAACCTATCTTCAGCGAATTTCGATCTACTAGTCTAGCATTTAGACGGTTTGCCAATATGAGCTTGTTGTGGGTCATGCATAATTCAGTTGGTTCGATGGTACCTAGTAATTTCTAGGTTGTTTTACTTAAAGCCATATGATCAATAATTAAAGCAGAAAATAGTTATGAAGCATTAATCTTTTTATACTTACCAGGATTTACCTTCTGATGTCAAGTGTTGACGAGGACGCACCGATGATGTTGCTTGTAGGACTACAAACTCTTTTGCTATTATAACATAAAATAGACGCATCTCTATCTAAATGTCAAGCTTCTTTAACAATAACATACCCGTGAATCACTCTCCAAAATGAAGATTTCTGTTGAACATCTTTTGTTCAACAGTTGACTTTTGCGGCTGAAGAGTGATTCGTGCCAGGCAACCTTGTCAAGAACGGACTTAGCACAGGAAATGAGGCTGGGTTTAGGTACCCAGTTTATAAATTAGACTTACATACACATACATATTAATAGTATATTATGTAACAAGTGAGCTAAGTTGCTAATTACGGTCGAGGCTTAATAATGAGCCGAGACTGTAATTAGCAACGCTCACGAGTTACATACGACGTTTTTCAACACACTTGTGAGTAAAAGACAGACATACGTGGTCATAAAATTTATTTGAAGCAGCTGTTAGGTGCTGCGCGTCAGTAGCCCTGTCCCATTACACGTACACACGCTATCGTTGCTTGGAGGCGCCGTGCTGCCGCTGGCGCTCATATATTTAATGTATAACCCGGATCAATAAAATATGCTCTGTTTACTCGCATGTAATTTGCACTAAGGTACAATTCAACTTTGTAGGATTCATTATATTATGCACTAGGGTATAATATATTACGCACGCGTGACTTATAGCCCAGTTTATAGTTCTAAATTCAATAGAATAAGGCTCACTTTACGAGCAAGTGTGTTGAAAAAATACATAATATACCTACATATTCTGATCCCCAGAGATAGCGGAAGCTCTTGGCACGGAATATCGCACGCTCCCCTCTTTCGAAAAGTCTCTTTATGATTACGTCAATAGACAGCATTATTCCCTGTACCGTAACGAGCTGCTCTCCTGTCGTTGGGCGAAGTATAAGCAGAATATTGAGAACCGAGTGTTCGCGCCCTTCGCATTTCCCGATACAAGGTTATTTCTACTGCCTTCCTATTGATAAATAAATAACCCAAAATGACACACCAACTTTGTGGCCCTGAGCTTTCTGTATAAGCTTGTGTTATGGAGAAAGCATCATGGAATCCTAGAGCACACCCAGACCTGAGCCAGTTTCCTAAGAGGATGGGACTCAAACCCAGGAGCTCTTACGTTGCCACAGAATACTTAACCAATGCACCACGATGGCTGTCTTTGTTAGATAGAAACGTGGATCCTGCTCACAAACTGTGAGGATGGATCGTTGCTCTGTCTTGCTTAACAAAATAAGCTAAAAATGTGCACACCTTTCTATTTTTATTTCTGAACATCATCACATATTTTTAAGGCCGTCACGATAACATTTAGCAGTAGACTTTTTTATTTTATATAACCCCCGCTAGTGGTAGGACTTCAGGGTCCGACTGGCTAGTAACTACCCTTCACTGCTCTTGCGGTGATGTGTTTCAGTGATATTTTATAAAAAGCCAGGTCTTTCCTTACTTTCCATCTTCGACTACATCTTCCATCATACCATCAGGTGAGATTGAGGTCAGGCGTGGGTTTAGTTATTAATAAAAAAAGGGCAACAACTTTTAGCCAAGCTTCACCCGTGCAAAGCTACAGATAGATATTAATAGCATTGAACTAATATACTCTCTGCTAATGCAGGGATCTCCACTTCTACAACGGCGACATTCGGTTCTTACCAGACCCCCAAATATCCATTTTCCGTCGAGCTGACCACCGCATGAAGCTACGCCCCGGGCCAGGAGTGGACCCTTTTGGTCAGATGCCTATTCCAGTAGAACTGCTGATGAGACGAAGCAAACCAGATGTTGAAGAGATGTTGAAAAGGGTATCTAAAGCTAAGGAGGTAAAGAAAGTGGAAAAGAAAGTGAAGTCTAGAAAGTAGAACTTCTTCATTGATTTTTTATTGATCATGAGGTATACATAAAATTGAAATATTGTGATGGAGATAAAGTTTTCAAATGTTATAATACCTACTTACTTATTGGTTTTCTAATTTATTTAGAGCCACACTGATAGTGTTCAATGTTTACGCCAATTTATGCCCATGTGTGTAATACCTCTTTATAGAACTCCAAAAGATAGACGCTAGATATGGAGTTTTGAAAGAATGAAACAGTATTACCATTTTCTTGACTTACCTACAGTAATAAACTTTAATGGATAATATTTTGTTATTTTTTCGGGACTCCTCGAAAAACGAGTACTTAAAGAAAATTCGATAACAGTAACTAATAAATTCATGAAAAATGTGTGAAAGCGCGTCGCAATTAAAATTAGAGAGTGTTCGCTTGATTTAAGTTAGGTAAACGAAAACATCAAGGTAGAGGTGTTATATTAGCATCGAATTTTCATATGCCTATTAACTAATAAAACGCTTTATCAATATCATGGTGTTCTAACTGCTACTGGGTAACAATAATAATAATACTTATACAGGGTGACTGGTACCAAACCCGCCATAGCAAATTAGCATATAGAGGAGGTCATTTGCTAATTATTGGACCTTACTTTCCCTAACTAAAGTTTTATACTTTAGGAGATATGTCAATTTTTATACATTATTGAGATTTTTCCAAAATTTGACCTTAAAGCATTCGTAACTTTATTTTTCGTCATTAGTTTAGAGTTTTTTTATTATTTCTTGGTAGTCATTAACATTTGTGAATAAAATACGTCGGAACTTCCCTCAAACTAGGGTTAAAAAATAAGACGCTTATGCTTTTAAAAAAAATCAATAAAGAAAAATTACTTTGCGATCAAATTCAACCGGAAATAATAAAAAAACTACGGCGTTTTAATAATTTATTCTACTCTAAATTAGTTCTCTAGTTTGTCACCTTACCAACGGTACTAAATTTGCAACGGAAAGTTTGATTCGCTAAACATCGGTAGGATTTTCAGGTCAACCAGTCATTTTGATCAAAAATAGTGAAGGTCCCAACGACAGGATAAAGCTAATTTAGCAAAGTAGTTTTTGCAAATTTATGAGTAGGTATTAGATAATAGAAATTGAGTGCTTAGTGTACTTAATTTTTTTTTTTACTTTTACCATGTAAAGCAAGAAATCAGGAAAAGATATCGAGCATCAAAAGAAAAATTTAAATAGAGTTAAAACTAAAAATTCTGCTCGAATTGCTGCCCGCGATTTCTGATACATGCCCGATATCTTTTCCTAATTTCCGTGGTGGTAAGACTGAGTCTAATTTCTTGTTTCATAACAGAAAATGCATTATTAATTTTTTGAATTAACTCATCTTTTGTGGTTACTTCTTCATTGTAGACCAACTCTTTGGCCCGGCCCCAAACGTAGAAATCGAGAGGTGTCAAGTCTGGCGACCGAGCTGGCCATTCAATTGGCCCACCTCTACCGATCCATGAATCGGGGAATGAACTATTTAAAAGTTCTCGGACGTCCAGCCTGAAATGCGCCGGGCACCCATCGTGTTGAAACACAATGGGCGTGTCGTCGGTTATTCCATCCAACAGCAGATCAGGCAAGACGTCCCTTAAAAATTCTAAATAATTTCCCCCATTTAAAATGTCTGGTAGGAAATAGGGTCCAAAGATATTACGACCAATAACGCAGGCCCACACATTAACAGAAAATTTCCGCTGGACCGATGTAACCCTCTTTTTATGGGGGTTATCATGGGACCAGTGGTGCAGATTGTGGAAATTGGTGATGCCTTCTCGGGTGAACTGTGACTCGTCGGTCCAAAGGATACGCTCCAGAAATGTTGGGTCGTCGACATCGGTGTGAAGAACGAGGCGACAGAAATTCAACCTCCTTTCGTAGTCGCCATTTTCAAGCCCTGCCAACACTCCATTTGTTAATTATTTACGTAAATGTTATTCTAAAGATAAAATTTGATTTGGATTATGTTACATCGAAGCTCGTCGTAATATTAATAATTTCTTTAATTCTAAAGATAACACTGGTCGCTTTAGTGTAAGTAGGTACATAAATAAACTCAAAATTACCTTGAACTGGCGTGTAATGATACGGGTGTTGATGGTCCCCATGCATCACTGACCAGACTTTCCACTGGCTGACGCCCAAAGCGGCAGCTACCACTCTGGTGCTAGTCGTGGGATCTTCTTCAAAAGCTGCCAAAATCTGCTGATCAATTTCAACAGGTAATTGTCGCACAGCTGCTTGGGGTACCCTGACGTTCAAGTTACCCGTTTCTCTAAACCGACGATATGTGGTAGGAAATGTGTCACGGTCAGGTAAGCGTCTATTTGGATATCGCTCCTGGTAAATTCGCCGCGCTTTGCGGGCGTTACTGTGTGCAGCACCATACGCCAGCAGCATGTCGGCGTATTCTTCCCTTGTGTATCCCGGCATTTTAAAACGAAATGTCTTATTTATTTATACCTGTGTCTACTCAACTATTTGTGAAAGCACACGAAACGGAAAGGAAAAGCATATATGACAACAACTTAAATGTCATAGAGATGGGTCCGACCTCATCTTTTTCATTTGACGTCTAAAAGTCATTGAAACTGTCATTGCAAATGAAAAGAGTTGGTCTACAATGAAGAAGTAACTACAAAAGATGAGTTAATTCAAAAAATTAATAATGCGTTTTCTGTTATGAAAGAAGAAATTAGGCTCAGTCTTACCACCACAGAAATTAGGAAAAGATATCGGGCATGTATCAGAAATTGCGGGCAGCAATTCGAGCAGAATTTTTAGTTTCAACTCTATTTAAATTTTTCTTTTGATGCTCGATATCTTTTCCTGATTTCTTGCTTTACATGGTAAAAGTAAAAAAAAAAATTAAGTACACTAAGCACTCAATTTCTATTATCTAATACCTACTCATAAATTTGCAAAAACTACTTTGCTAAATTAGCTTTATCCTGTCGTTGGGACCTTCACTATTTTTGATCAAAATGACTGGTTGACCTGAAAATCCTACCGATGTTTAGCGAATCAAACTTTCCGTTGCAAATTTAGTACCGTTGGTAAGGTGACGAACTAGAGAACTAATTTAGAGTAGAATAAATTATTAAAACGCCGTAGTTTTTTTATTATTTCCGGTTGAATTTGATCGCAAAGTAATTTTTCTTTATTGATTTTTTTTTAAAGCATAAGCGTCTTATTTTTTAACCCTAGTTTGAGGGACGTTCCGACGTATTTTATTCACAAATGTTAATGACTACCAAGAAATAATAAAAAAACTCTAAACTAATGACGAAAAATAAAGTTACGAATGCTTTAAGGTCAAATTTTGGAAAAATCTCAATAATGTATAAAAATTGACATATCTCCTAAAGTATAAAACTTTAGTTAGGGAAAGTAAGGTCCAATAATTAGCAAATGACCTCCTCTATATGCTAATTTGCTATGGCGGGTTTGGTACCAGTCACCCTGTATAAAAAATAAATATTTCTGACACTCACACAACATTATCTAGCCCAAATTAAGTTTCTTAAAGAACTTGTGCTATGGATACTAGATAACTGATATACCTACTTAAGAAATATTTAAACATACATATTAAATAAATACATATTTTTATTAGCATAAACTTAAATAAACATATGTATATCTAAACATCCATGACTTGACGACTAATATCTGTGTCCATCACACAAATATCCGCCGCCGCCGCCGGGATTCGAACCCAGGACCTCTGGCATAGAAGGCAATGTATGTTACCACTACACCAGCCAGTCATCATACAGTCAAGTAACAGAGAGTTTCTGATCTAGTTCGTAAAATGTACTATATTCATTCTATTATATTATAACATAATGAATATCGCGTTACATACAATACAATAACTTTGATGTGCATATCATACCTAAAACCATTGCATTTTTTTACAATTTTTATTTACTCGATATCGATTGCTTGCTGTCGTTCTGTTAATCCACGTACCTTCCATACAAAACACGAAGTGTATACATTATCGCCAAGCGCTGCGCGTTGCAAGAATCCCGGAATGATTGGTTAGTATGGCAACGTCGCATTTTGCCAAAACTCGATAAGCGTCATAAAGAACACGATGACTGCATGCAACGTCGCTTACTGTTACTTGACTGCTATTGAGTAACATGATAAAGAAATGTTCGTATTCCCTAATATAACATATCTGCCGTGTAACTGTGATACGAATACACTAGTCACACCTCTACATCAAGGCATTAATTCTCCACAGTCATACAGAATACGAGTGATCTTACATATTATGTATGTACCTACCGAGTTGCATTATTCATAAAGCATCTCTAAGAAAACTGTAAAATTAAAGATAGGAACTGAAACTGACTACTTATTTAACTTACACACTACAATATTTGAATACGACAGCTAAAATCTAGAATGTTCTTTTATATGAAAATTTAAATAGAGATTAAAATCCACGTCTGCTTGCATTGTGTCTCTAACTTAATCAATTCTCTTTAGCTCACATCAACGATTTCACAATATTATTTAAATTAATTATGTGAAAAGCCTTGATAACTGTAACATAAATATATCAGGAACATTACATGTGAGATTGAATTCAAACGAGGGTTTAGGCTGCAAACTGGACGACAGCGACAGCAGCGCGGGTAGCGACGCGGGGAATCTGGGCCGTTCTCGACGCCGCCAGCGGGCGAGAGAGCGATTTGTCACGGTGCAATACAAACTCAATACTTTACTTGTAGTGTTACCTAAAGTAAAAGCGTAACCTACTATTTAAAGGAAGATGTTAAGAGAAAATAAAAAAATAAAGTTAAAGTTTATATATTTACAAAAAAAGGTTACAAGTAGATATAAAAACACTATTTACACTTACAGTCCATAAATTTGCTATATATACACAGAAATTCTCCAAAATGCTTAGATATTCTTAAGTTTCCAGGATCTAAAGCTCCAAGGGTTTATATAAAGTTATATAGCGGCTCCAAGAGGTTATGTAGTTATGATACTTTTATAGTTTTACTTTTATATTTTTCTTCAATATTCTCCAAAGTATTCTGATCGGTGTTTTATTTTCAAAAGACCCCGAATTCAGCTCGCCGCTCCTTTTATAGCCCCGCTCTCATTCGACAGCCGTAAATTAAATTATATTTCGAGAGGCATCCATTTTTCATCGGCCAGCGGCTGTCATTTCTATTGTCAAGGAGGTTTTAGTCTCTGGAGCAACGGTGGTGGTATGGCAAAAGTGGAGCTGATACTTCTCTTGATTCTGACTGTGCAAGTCTCAGAATAATTTGTAATATAGAAATACAATTTTAAAATTAATTGAGAAAGAAATGAATATAAAACATAATAACCGTTTATAAATTATCTGTGTTGAAAAGTGACATAAGCTACATGACAATTTTTAGAGTTGACAAGTAGGTAAATAAATAGTTTTTCAGATACAAAAATATAAACAACAATAAGAATACAAAATATGAGCTAAAATTACACATGCAACGTGAGTATATTACATACTCAATACTTTGACTTATTTCAAATGTATATACTTACGAAAATAAAGAATATTTGACTTTCTATCGTGTCGCGGAAATCGCTGCCCGCGCCGCTGTCGCTGCCGTCCAGTTTGCAGCCTTGGTCACAGGTAAGAAAAAGGTGGCACGTGCGCATCAGTCTCTATTAAATCTTTACTATGATTTTGTAGAAAGTTTCAAGAATTTCGGAAACTCTGATATGGAAGAGCGTGCTTGATTTCAAATAGGTACAGAAGGCAGCAGATCATGCGTTACAAAACTGTCCAATTTCCCCAACCAATTTTTAACTTAATGTCCAGGCCATAGAGTTCAGATTCAATTACATTTTTTTGACAGGTTTGGAACGCTTGATCTTCTGCCTTCTGTACCTGAGCGATTGATGGTGAAACGGGACCCTATTACCACAATATAGATATCTACAGTAATTCAACTTAATACAAACGGACGAAACGCGAGCTATACCTACGCGGCTCGGTCTATCTAGGCATGCGGCCAGTCCAAGTGTCTGCATACCGAAACAATTGTTGATTGAGCTTTACGTTAATATGCGGATTTTTTATTCTTCAAAATCAAATAAGCTTCCATGCTGGACTGGGAGCGAAAGAAAAACATAGAATGTACCAGCTGCTTCTCTTCCCGGGCATACTGTAAAAGTCAGTTAAGGGACAGATGTTTTATTGGAATGTTTGTGGGCGATAGGCTGACCCCCTGTCACTGCAATAGCCTCTCTCCATCATTATAATACCTCATTTGTCAAACGTGACATCAGACGGTCTTATAACCACTGCTGTTCTGCCTACCCCATATAAGGGATACAGGCGTGAAGTTATGTATGTATGTAAAATTTAATAATACATCTTTTCGTGCGTCCCAGTCGAGGCGCAAGTATTTTTCGGTCCCTAATTTATAAGACCGATTTGTTATTCAAAAGTAAACATGGCTTTTTGACACTAAACGTATTTTTGTTGAACACTTCCTATTCAATTTACAAAGTATTTTATTTGTTTGTATAAAGAAAGTATATTTGCAGTCATTAAACTAAACGGAAGTAAACAAAAAGTAGGCAAATATAATTGAATGTGAACGGACCGCGGCGCTGTAGGCAATTATTCCAAATATGCGGCCGAGTTGAATTACTGTAGATATCTGTACTGTGCTATTACTAAGACTCCACTGTCCGTCTGTCACCAGGCGGAAACTCATAAACCATGATACAGACCGTTCACTATAAGATGTCCCCTGCCTGCTGATGTTGGCAGCATTGTGGCAGCAGTGTTACCAATAATATGTGTCCATTTAAACCCCGTAATCTAACTTTGTTTATACCTACCACGAATAAATATATGTTTAATGTTCTGATTTGTAAATAATAAACAACTATAAGACTAGGAAGGATTTGAATGACGACACAATTTATATTATATTCTTAGAATGAATACAAAAAAAAAATTTAAACAAGAATATTTTATTTTTCTTCGTAATCTCCTTCTAATCTAATACACTTAGAATACCGCATCTCCAACTTTCTTATTCCTTCCGCAAAAAAATCATTTTCTCGACTGTTAAAAAACTCCTCTGCAGCAGTCATAACCGCGTCATCATCGTCAAATTTAGTTCCACGAATATGCTCCTTTAATTTTGGAAATAAGTGAAAATCACGCGGGGCTAAGTCAGGAGAATATGGTGCGTGATCAAGGACTTCGAAGCCAGCACTGCGGATTGCGGTGAGCGCAACTTCCGAACGATGAGGTGGAGCGTTATCCTGGAGAAACAACACGCCCAATGACAATTTCCCACGACGTTTTTCTTCAATCGCTTCACGTAATTTCGGGATTAAGTTTGCAAAACTGTCCAATTTCCCCAACCAATTTTTAACTTAATGTCCAGGCCATAGAGTTCAGATTCAATTACATTTTTTTGACAGGTTTGGAACGCTTGATCTTCTGCCTTCTGTACCTGAGCGATTGATGGTGAAACGGGACCCTATTACCACAATATAGATATCTACAGTAATTCAACTTAATACAAACGGACGAAACGCGAGCTATACCTACGGGGCTCGATCTCGGCATGCGGCCTGTCCAAGTGTCTGCATACCGAAACAATTGTTGATTGAGCTTTACGTTTATATGCGGATTTTTTATTCTTTAAAATTTAATAATACATCTTTTCGTGCGTCTCAGTCGAGGCGCAAGTATTTTTAGGTCGCTAATTTATAAGACCGGTTTGTTATTCAAAAGTAAACATGGCTTTTTGACACTCAACGTATTTTTGTTGAACACTTCCTATTCAATTTACAAAGTATTTTATTTGTTTGTATAAAGAAAGTAATTTGCAGTCATTAAACTAAACGGAAGTAAACAAAAAGTAGGCAAATATAATTTAAACGCTGAAGGCCCTATCACATTTGAACGGACCGCGGCGCTGTAGACAATTATTTCAAAGATGCGGCCGAGTTGAATTACTGTAGATATCTGTACTAAGACTCCACTACCTACTGTCCGTCTGTCATCGGGCGGAATCTCATGAACCGTGATAGTTGAGAAAGTTGAAAATTTCACAGATGATGTTACTTCTGTTGCCGCTATAACAACGAATACTAAAAAGCAGAGAAAAAATATGTAACTTTCCTACCGCACTCACTAGATGGCGCAGTGTGTAAACTAAATCGCGCATGCGGTAATTTAAATAGATACATATATAACTTTACGCCTGTATCTCTTATTTATTTATTTCACAATTTATGTAGGTACATATAAGTTTGGACGGACACAATGTAAAGGCTAAAAAATAAGTACAAGGTACAGTTTATCTCTATTGAATGAGATCTCTTCCAGCAGACCTAGGAAGGAGTAGGACTGGATAGTTTTTTAGGATGCAATGATAGTGTGCACAAATCGATAATATCGTATAGACTGCTTAAAATACTTCCATGCTGGACTAGGAGCGAAAGAAAAACGTAGAATGTGCCAGCTGCTTGTCGTCTCGGGCATACTGTAAAAGTCAGTTAAAGGACAGAGGTTTTATAGGCATTTTTATGGGCGATAGGCTGACTCCCTCTCACTATAATAGTCTCTCTCCATCTTTATAATACCTCAAAATTTTGTCAAACTTGACATCAGATGGTCTAATTTTTTTTTTTTTTTATAAATTATGGATGGGACGTTTGTCTTCCATGCCGCCTGATGTTAAGTGAACATGAAGACTAAGGTGTTACACGTCCATCCACGAGAAACCTATTCACTCGACGCTTAAAAGTACTAGGACTATACTGGTCAGGGAAAATAGACGCAGGCAGTTCATTCCAAACCTTGGCGACCCGTATCAAAAAGGAACTGTCAAAGCGCTTGGTTCGAATTTTCGGAATATCTACCACATACGGATGGAAGTTCTGTCTGCGTCTAGTAGTCCGATGGTAAAAGGGTGAGGGTTCAATTTGTTCAAACAGAGCACTGGCGCACTCACCAAAATGTATCCTGTAATACACGGTTAAACACGCAACCTTACGACGATGCTCTAAGGTCTGCAGTTTTTTGGTTGTGAGGTCGACGTCGTTAATTAATTTACAGGCTCTTCGGTCAACGGAGTCCAGCGCTTCTAGTTGATATTTGGCAGAACCATCCCAAAGATGGCTGCAGTACTCCATGCATGATCGCACTTGAGCTGTGTATAAGTTAAGAAGCTGTGCAGGGCTGAAGTACCGCCGTACCTTCGAGATGATTCCCAACTTTTTCGAAGCTACTTGAGCCATGGACACAATTTGTTGACCGAAGTTTAAACTGGATGTTACAGTTACGCCTAAAAGCCCTAGATGGTCAGTGATGGGGACAGATACATTTTGGAAAGTGGGCGTTAATGTGAAGGTGCTCTTTTTTGCGGAGAATAGACACGCCTGAGTTTTGGACGCGTTGAATTTGACCAAATTCGACTCACCCCAATCGGATACTTTCCGTAAGGTCAAATCAACGCGCTCAATCATTGACTTTCTTAAACTCTGGATTTCACGGGGGCTCGCTCGCGCATTGGATACGTATCTCTCTACAACAGTGCTGTCATCAGCATAACCAATAATGCCCGGTGTTAAAAGGTCATTAATGTGCAGCAAGAATAATGTTGCAGAGAGAACAGATCCCTGAGGTATCCCTGAGATCCCTGAGGTTCCCTCAGAAAATCAGATATCCAGTCGCAGAGCCCAATCGGTATGCCATAAGCTGGAAGCTTACTTAAGAGACCATCATGCCAGACCCTGTCAAAGGCCTTGGAAATGTCTAAGGATACAGCTATTGCTTCACCATGACCCTCCAAGGCCTCACTCCATAAGTGAGTGGCATGCAAGAGAAGATCGCCGGTCGAGCGTCCGTTGCGGAAACCATATTGGCTATCGCTAAGGAGCTCGTTGGTCTCGAGGTATGCCAGGAGTCGATTATTCAATACACGTTCCATGACTTTGCAAAGTATGGAGGTGATTGAAATTGGTCGATAGTTGACAGGATCAGCACGGCTTCCCTTCTTCGGTACTGGATGTACGTTAGCAAGCTTCCAGGACTTGGGGACCTTACCCGATTCCAATGAAAGTCGATAGAGGCGCGTCAAAACGGGAGACAACTCAGCTGCGCAGCGTTTTAGGACCACTGCAGGAATACCGTCTGGTCCACTAGCTTTGTTCTCGTCTAGGTGCAGCAAGCATTTAAGAACCTCCTTTTGGCGAATGTGAACGGTACCCATTGTAGGTCCGAACTGGTCCGAGGTGGGATTTTTCCTTGGCAATCTAGACGAGAATTTTCCGCGAAGATACTAGCAAATAAATCTGCTTTCTCTTTAGCAGTGTGGGCCAGAGAACCATCGGGTTTCCTCAGTGGTGGCAGCGACGGGCGACAAAAGTTCGTTTCGACCGACTTGGCAAGGGACCAGAAAGCTTTACTTCCCCGAGGGTATGCTGCGATTCTGTCTCCGATACGGCCTATGTGGGCAAAACGAGCTCTTTTGATCACCTTTTTGCAGGACTTGGCGGCAGCATTGTATCTTTTCTTAAGTTCATGCGAATCCAGGGCTTTGCTTCTGCGAGCATTTGCCCAGGCTTTGTATGCTTCCCGCTTTCGCTTTTCAGCGGCAAGGCAAGCACTATTAAACCATGGGCAAGCTTTGGTTTCAAGGGATAGGTCAGCGTGGGGAATGTAGTACTCCATTGCTTGAACTATCACACTTGAGACAGCATCAGCGCAGCACGATGGATCGGTTGATGTAAAACAAGTTTGCCGCCATGGATAAGATGCGAAGAAATGTCGCATTTCATCCCAATCTGCTGACTTGTAACGCCATACTCGCCTGGAGCCTTTTGGGCGGGTGTCAGGTGGCGAGTACAGCGATACAGATTTCACCATACAGTGATCGGATGTCCCTAAAGGTGCAGTGACGGACACCGAGTATCTGTCAGGATCGGTTGTCAGCGGTGGCCAGCAACGTCGGGGATGCGCGTAGGTTCGTTAACAAGCTGTGAGAGACCATAAGTCAGCGAAAACTTAAAGGCCTCTCTGCCAGCATGGTCAGTGTCCTGATACGGGTATAACCACTGCCCGTGGTGAGCATTAAAATCCCCCAGAAACACCAACTGCGCCGTGGGAAAACGTTGCTGAATCTTATCTGCTGTATTGCCAAGGTATTCCATAAGCCTTGCTGTCTCCCGATCTCCACTATGTGAACGATAGATACAGGCGTAGACCACTTGGTCTAGGCCAGTATCTATGTGAACCCACATGACTGAAAGGTCCGGCACTTCCAAGTAACGGAGACGCTGATAACAGATCGCGTCACTGGCATACATGCACACCCCGGCGTGCGGGCGGAAAAAAGACTCCAGGATATAGCCTGGGTAACCAAGGTATGCCGAGTCTGACGGATCGCAGATCTGCGTCTCCGTTAGAAAGAGTAGGTGTGGTCTCTCCGTCTCAAGATGGTGATGGATATCATTCAGATTGGAGTGCACTCCTCGGATGTTACAGAAGTGCACTTTGAGGGAGAGGAAGTGCAACCGCTGTTGAACCGTACTCTTTTTAGGACCTTTCATTGTGAATTGGCAGTGGAGTGAATAGGGAGGAGAATAGAAGTTGAGTGAAGCGCTGCAAATGGAACCAAGCAACTCGTAGGGAACAACGCACCATTGGGGAACTCGCCTGGAGACTGCGGGGACGCCCGAACCCCCCCGAGGTCGCCATCGGGTCCTCTCCAACCGGTCGCCAACCGGCACGATGGAGCCTCCCGGGATTTTTCGTGAGGTGGCGGGGCAGCCTTTCGCATGTGGCTGGCATGCTACTTGGGCCCCCTACTACCTGCGGTCGGCCAGCGGTGCACCGTGCTTCGGATCCCGCTACCCTCCAAAACGAGTTACCCAGTGAGTCACTATCCTACGAGTTGAAAACAGTTCTCCAATGCAGCACGATTACTCAGACCTACCCTCCTAATAATATTATAACCTCTGGTGTGTTCTGCCTACCCCATAAGGGATACAGTCGTGACGTTATGTTATGTTATGTTATGTTATAAATCCATATACTTATACCAATATATACATAATACATTTATAATATTATATAAACATAAATACACAAACAATATGCATAAAAATATTGTTTATATTCATAACTTACAGTTGAGAAAAGTAGTGATCTTTGACTTTCTTTTTAAAATTAGATATAGTTTGACACTCCCGAATTACATGAGGTAGTGAATTCCACAACCTGACTGCATGGACGGAGAAAGAGAAGGAATAACAATCGGTTTTATGAGAAGGCATAAGTAGAAAAGTACGCACGTGTGCTCTACATGGCGCATTCTGACAGTGTGAGTATGAAAACCTTCCACGTACATAAGGAGGGGTGAGTGGATTATTAAGGATATTGAAAAGGAGACAAAGGATTCTGGAATCTCGACGGTAGCGTATTGGAAGCCAACGAAGTGGCTTCCGATATTCGGAGATATGATCGCACTTTTTCAGGCCAAATATAAAGCGAATGCAAAGATTTTGCAGGCGTTCCAATTTGTTGAGAACCGTGGCATTCAAATAACACGCCTCAGCATAATCAAGTATGGGTAGAATAAGTAGGGTAGGCAGAACAACAGAGGCTATCAAACCATCTGATGTCGCGTTTGACGAATTTAGAGGTATTATGCCAACAAAACCTTTAAAAAAAAAAAGGCTTTATTTCCAGTAATCTTAAAACTAATAATTAACAGAGACTTCCCAGTGAGTAGTCGAATGACACTCGTAGTGGGAATGACTCGCTACTTCCTTTGAGGACATGATTACAACTTACAGATAATGTACTTATTTACTTATTAGGTTACCTTTATATAAATATATTGTTATATTAATTATTTTTATAACGATAGTAGGTACAGTCACCGAAGCCGTGTATGGTGTGTGCTGTAGTACCTGTACAGGTAAACTAGGGTATCAATCGGAATGTCAACTTTTTTTAAAACTGTACGATAACGCAAAAATATGTTTTATTGCAATGCTGGGGAAACTAAAAACGTAAATGATTTAAAGAACAAGTACCTATGCTGCTTCTATGCTGGACTGGGAGCGAAAGAAAAACATAGAATGTGCCAGCTGCTTCTCTTCCCGGGCATACTGTAAAAGTCAGTTAAGGGACCGAGGTGTTATGGGAGGCTTTTTTGTGGGCGATAGGCTGACCCCCTGTCACTGCAATAGTCTCTCTTCACTATTATAATGCCTCCAAATTTGTCAAACGTGACATCAGATGGTTTTATTACCTCTGGTGTTCTGCCTACCCCATACGGGATACAGGCGAGAAGTTATGTATGTACGTATGTAACAAGTACCTAATGAAATGAAATAAAACAATTGAGTATACAAAGAGCCTTTTATTACACTAGTTGTTTCGCACGGTTTTACCTGCAATTTCTAGTCTCGCGGGAATAAAAAAAGCCTATGTGTATCATTATGTCAAATTTCATCGAAATCAGTTGAGCATCCAAACATTCACATTTATGATATTTATACATATTTATATACAGGGTGACTGGTGACAAATTTGCAATACTGAAGGAGAGCACTCTGTACTCGATTCTGATCATAATTATGTCATAAAAGACGTGTGGCACTCGGAGACTGCCGCGGTAAAGCTATTGCATAGCATTTCTTATCAACTTATGCAATTATAATTATTTATTTATTTTATTAATGCAGTAATGTTTGATCTAATATGAAGTCCCACAAGTTCCTCGTAGATGGCGCTGATTGTTTATCAAAGCCCGCATGTAAAGTTATGAAATCAAAGTATCACCGCTGTGCCGGTCGGAGTGGGGGCTGTTAAGTTTTTTTCGTTACGGAATTTCTGGATTCGGTCCCCACGCTCAAGGCCCGCGATAGAAGCTATGCAATAGCTTAAAAGAAGGTACTTAATTTTTCACCAGAAATCCCTATGAATAAATAAAGAGACCTTACTATACTTTTCCCGACACGCTGCCTCAGTCAACACGCACACAGCAGTGTTCCCACCACACGCACACCACCACCCGCTAAGTATTTATTGTGTTACGCTAGTGTATCCATGCGTTGCGTAATGAATTCTTTAACTTTCGGAGAAGTTCACTCAGTAAATATTTTTTTTTTCTCTTCATGTATGATCTTAAACTATCACGTCTTGGAATTTTGAAAGTGACCCACCGGTCACCCTGTACATAAGAGTAAGATTTGCAGGCCATGTTTGGAGGTTTACGCAATTTCATCAAGTAACTACTTACCTGTACTTAATCGTCCAATTAAAAAAAAACTTCTGAGGAAAATTTCGCAAAATATTTTATACCGAGTTAACTCGTAAAATTAAGTTGTATGATATTCAAGTATATGCTTATAAGTACAATATTGTTTTTCTTTTCATTTAATACCCACATGCGTTCTTTTCACATGTCGCCTCAGCGAATCTTTCGAAGCGTACGGGTTATTGCAGAACTCACACGAATAATTCTTTTCTCCCGAATGAGTGACTCTATGCCTAGAGACATCGGATTTTGTATAAAAGAAGTTATGACAAATATCGCATTCATGCGACTTTTCTTTCATATGAACGGCTTTCACGTGGTTATTACAAACACTCCGTGTTAGAAAAACTTTAGAACAGATACTACACTTGTGCTCAGGTTTTTTCATACCATGTATTTCCACTAAATGCCTTATGCGGGATTTCTCGTGGAAAAACCGTTCATCGCAGTAAGGACATGGATACCGTAACTTTTTTTCTGATTTAAAACCGTGGTTGTGCACATCGTGATTCCTTTTTTCAGCTCTGTCCTTAAAAGTTTCATTGCATGTTCTACATTTGAAAGGTCTGTGAGATCTAGTTTTGTGTAAACTTAGGAATACTAAATTAGAGAAGCCGGCGCCGCACATGTGGCAGACATGTTTCTGGTAGTGGTTATTCATATGAATGTTCAAATGTCTGAAGAACGTGAAGTTAATGGAACATATCTGACAGTTTAATTCCCCCTCAATTTTGAAAGGTACGAGAAGGTCACCTTGTTCGAGTATCAAATCGTGCGCAGTTGTAAGATGAGTTTTTAGTGTGACCAGAGAATCAAACTGTTTTTCACAGATTTTGCAGAAAAGCGTGGAAATTTCTACTTTCACCAGCCGATTTTGCTGTGTTATTATTTTCCTTTCAATTTCTCCTATACTATGAGATTTATTTGTGTGTTGCTTTAAAACACTTATATCAGAAAATGGTTCGTTGCAACAAAAGCAACGATACCGACTTTTGTTCCATTGAAATACGCAGGCTGTTGAATTAGAAAGCAATTTTAAAGAGTTTTCTCTAAGGAGTGGTCCATTGCCACGGCGTTCGATAATTTTGGTCCAGTCTTTTGTTGAGTTTTGTTTTAGCCCTGAAAATAATTGAGAATCATTAGTTTAGATGGATTTCCTGTGAAGGAATTCAATTGCATCATGCTTTTCTATCCTGGTACTTATTTCACTATCATACGACACTTACCACACGCATGAAATTAACTAATTTTTGTAGAAATCTTATTTTCGCCTTTAAAGCAGCAAAGTACGTTCACATACCTTACATAAATACATAATATGAGGTTGCTTAGAATTATTGCACTACATAGTATTGTCGTGACAGTTAAAAATAATTGTTGCGACATTTCTTTGTCTGATCATTGTATGTTCAGCCTGTTATTTCTAGCTTCTGCATAATTATATGACCACTATTTCATTTAACATAAAGGATAATTCAAATGCAAATGCTGGTATAAATAAAAGTGGAACTGAAATCGTGTGGGAGCCTGCGAACGTTCTTAGGATCCTAATAAAGTTCAGGGTCAGCAACGAATACCTACTTTCTGCTTGTATTAACTGTTGACTTGGTTGGTAATTTCCATTTGGATAATAGATACGTGAATTTAACATTTCCTTACAAAAAGTAGAATAATTATCCTACCTGAGAAAAACTGACACTTGAAAATGCAGTCAAACATTATCGATAAAATATCTTATTCCTCGTCTTATCCATTTTATTCAGTCCGGTTTGCGTTAACATAATCATACATACATACATAACTTCACGCCTGAATCCCATATAGGGTAGGCAGAACACCAGAGGCTATCAAACCATATGATGTCACGTTTGACGAATTTGGAGGTATTATAATGATGGATAGAGACTATTACAGTGACAGGGGGTCAGCCTATCGCCCGTAAACACACTTACAAAACCTGTCCCTTAACTGACTTTTACAGTATGCCCGGGAAGTTTCTCACACTCTCTCTGTTTGTTTCTCTTTCGCTCCCAGTCCAGCATGGAAGTTAACACAATCAGAAGAAAGAAATTGTTTTAGGCATGTCATATAGGTACAACGTATGTGTGCAGGACAGTGACGATAAGACAGTTAAAAGACAGTTATATAAACTTAAAACAGTGTATATAGATAGTGTTATAGTGTTTTATAGGACTCTTAAAAAGCTAAGAACGTTTAAAATAGTATTTCATAGTGTTTTTATAGTGTTTATAGTGAATAGTGTCACATACAAGTGTTAGTTTGTAAGAAGTTTATAACAGTTTTTATTAGCTTGAGAAAGTGTTTGCTTAATCGTTATCTATGTAATCTGATTGTAATTTGATTAATCAATAACTGCTACGAAAAGTTACGTGATTATAGTTCAAAATAGCTTTAGTTGTATTAGGGCTGATTTGGAAATAAAGAGATGGTTTTTAAAGTCTTATCATTCCCGCACACAGAGAGAGAGATCTAAATAGATAATAGAATTTATAAATAGTTTTCCTAATAGAATATAGTAAATATCTAATAAGAATAGTCGAATCTAGTCAGAATCTTATTAGAAAAATCTAGAAAGTTCGAATTAGATTCGAGCGAGACAGACATATGTGTGTCCCGCTCGCACGCTTGCATTACTCTCTCTTGTGCGGTACCCTTGCGCGCCTGCACAAAATCACTTAAGAATGCGCCACACTCCGCCAGCGACACATTCGCGAGGGATTCGCCGAAAAGATCCCGAAGAGAGAAGATCTCCGGAAGAAAGAAGCCTCCGAAGAAAGAAGCCTCAAGCAACAGTGAACAGTGAATCTCTCAAGCCCGAAGACTCTCAATAGAAGCCCGAAGTCACAAGACAGAATACAGAAATACAGAAGACTGAAGGCAGAATACAGTAATAGAAGAGCGCGGGAAATAGAGTGTGCTTGTGGCGTATTCGCGAGTGATATAGTGCCGCGCGGCTGGACTTTCACGACCGTGTTAAGTGGTGAATTCGCATTTTCCTTTTGCCCCTCGCATCGATTCCAGCTAATAGAGTGGGTGGATAGCGCATCACTCCTCTCTCGCTCTCACTAGCATTCGGTTGTACTTTTTTGTCTCTTGCATATTAATTTAATTTCGAAGCAAAACCGCCTTGTCAAGTATAAAAATCGACGTAGAATAGTGGCACACACACACGGAAGTCAAATTTTCAACAAACACTTGATAAAACAAAAGGATCCAGAAAGAATTTCCCAGGAATTACCTTAATAAAACGGTTAGTGGATGCATATTATAACTGTACATCATCATACATTTAAACCTTTAACCAATGGTAATGACTTATTTCGTGTCGTCATCATAACATTAAAGATAAACAATAACAAATAACCAGAAACAACTTGGATCTGTCAAATTGATTGAGCGGTGTTGCCAGCATAAAAAAGAGTCAAAATAAAACATAGACACATAAGGCTTCAAACACATTGTCAATATCTTCACCATACCCGAAATGTCTTTAAAACATAGTCCAACCAAAAAAAAGTTGTCAAGCACTTTACCTCAATTGCAACAAACGGATAGCCCTCGTACCGACTTAAACTTGCTTGACACGGTAGAGAGCGCTTCTCCAAGCAATGTATCCCAGCGTATTAAGAGAAGAAGAGATGAAGACTTATTTTTAGAAATTAACAACTTTAAGAAAGAAATCAAGGCCACGTTAGAGTCTTTTATGTCTGCACAACAAGAAGAAATACAAAAAATATCATCCAACCTAAAAGAAATTCAAGTAACTAATAAAAATATTGATTCCTCTATTGCTCTTCTTACTGCACAAAATGAAGAATTTCGTAAAAAAATTGATATGTTGGAGACTCAATCTAAAAAGGATAAAGAATATATTGTATTCCTCGAAGATAAAATAGAGGACATACAAAGACTTGCGCGTAAATCAAACATTGAGATAAAGAATATCCCGAAGAAAATAAATGAGACTAAGGAAGACCTCATAGAGATGATTTTGTTCTTATCCAAGCAAATAAATTTAAATATTAACAATTTTGATATCAAAGATATCTATAGAGTTTACGGGAAAAACGGAAAGAAGGATAGCACCAAAAATCCACCAATTATTGTCGAATTCGGTTCTACTATTTTAAAAAGTGATTTACTTAAGGCTTGCAAAATGTACAACATTAAAAATAAACAGAAACTGCAAGCTAAACATTTAGGTTTTACCATCAACGAAGACACCCCTATCTTTGTCTCCGAGCAACTCACTCAAAAGGGGGCCCGGCTCTTCTTCTTAGCAAGAGACCTTGCAAAATCTCAAAATTATAAGTTTTGCTGGACTTCGTTTGGCAGAATCTATGTAAGGTTAGATAAACATTCTATTATTATCCCAATCAAAAATGAGTCTCAAATTCAGCACTTGATGCAACAAGAAAAAAATGCATGACTCTTAAATGTAATAAAAAATGCAGTCTTTACGTTAAATTGTATCTATAAATTTATCCCTAAATATTCCAAATGTTATTTTGTAATTTCACTTTGCCCATCTACTACGTCCATTTACTTTGTCCAAGCAAAACACTCATACGAAGCATTATCACTACTAATCTTAACACCTAAACTTTCACTAAATACTCACGTACAGACAACTCATGCTTTTTTCAATTTACTCGCTCCACTTACTAAGAAATACACTTACCATACAACAAAACTCAAACACTCTATAAAATACTATTTTACTTATAATAAAATCCTACAAATGTCACTTCTATTAAAAAAAATAATAAACATAAATCTGAAATTTATTACAAAAAAGAAATTAATTATTGCAAAATCTAGACAAGGTGTCCATAGCGAATTTTCACATATTACAGGTAAAATTGAATGTGCTTTAGAATTATTTAAAACCCTTCATGGGTGACGTACTAAAAACTTTACATATTATAGACAACGTGAACATAGCTCGCTCCATCCAATGTGAGCCTAACGAACTAAGCACTCATTGCAGTGTAAATATATCGGATTTTACAATTTTTTCTCAAAATATAAGAAGCATCTACTGCAACTTTGATGATTTTCTGACTAACATAGCTCAATTTTCTTTTCTACCGGATGTAATAATACTAACAGAATGTTGCCTTAATCCAAATAAACCAATACCCGAACTTAAAGAGTACCAGTCGTATTACACCACTCAGATATTAAATCAAAATGATGGTGTTGTGGTATTCATTAAAGACACCATAAAGAGTAGGGTTAGAGAAGTAAAATTATCTGATTGTTCCTGTCTTCAATTGGATTTGTTTGAAATTATTATTCTATGTATATATCGGTCTCCCTCCAACACAAATTCAGAGAATTTCACGAAGTCTTTATGTGCTCATATTGATACTTTCAAAACACGAAAAAACATTATTATTGCAGGTGATATAAATATAAACATTATACCTAAAAATAAAGAACAACACAATGAATATAAAAATAGAACTAACTACCTTAACATGCTATCTGCATATGGTATCTTACCTGGGCACTTATTACCTACCAGAGGAAAGAATTGTCTAGACCACTTTATGCTAAAACTAAACAAAAAAAAGTTGTCCGCATTTATTGCAGTTCTGAATACTACCGTTACTGATCACGCAACAACTTTTTTGAAAATCTCAAAACCAAAACCCCATAAACCTATTGCAAAGATGACAACTACATTAAACTTTGAAATGGCCTTGAAACACCTAAAAGATAAAAATATAGCTAACCTACTACTAAGTGATGACCCGAGCTTTATCGCTGCTTCACTGATAGAAAAAATTACAGACTCTATAAAAACTAATACCAAAACAATTGATATTCCTAAAAGTAGACGCATCATCAAACCCTGGATCACACCCGGCTTACTGAAATGTATTAACAATCGTAACAAACTACAGAAGCAGTCTAAAGACGATCCGTTTGATGAAATAAAAAAGATAACATACACCCGTTATAGAAATCACTGCAATAATCTGATAAAAAAACTAAAACGAAAATATGAACGAAACTTACTGGCGGACTCATTGAACAATAACAAAAAACTTTGGAACAATATAAAAAATATAACTAACACGAACAAAAAAAATCAACTTAACCCAGAACTGTTTAGTATGAAATCAACGCCCACAGAATCAGCAAACTTCATAAATAATTACTTTTCTAGTATTGGGGAGAAACTTGCCAGAAATATACAAACCAATGTACCTCAGGAGCACATAGATGATTATATTAACCACCTTCCCTGCCAAAAGGAATCTTTTGTTTTATTAGACACTGATTTCGAGGAAGTTAATAATGTGATAATGAACTTAAAATCAGACAGTTCACCCGGATGGGACAATATATCAACCAAATACCTCCAGTATGTAAAAGATGAACTAATACCTGTTATTACACACCTAGCTAACCTCTGCTTTAAAACTGGCACCTTTCCAGATCCTTTAAAAAAGTCCATCATAACACCTATATACAAGAGTGGAGATAGAGAAGATGTGAGTAATTACAGACCCATCTCAATTTTACCAGTACTATCAAAAATCCTAGAAAAATTACTCAACAATAGACTATTAAATTATATGACTACCTACAACATACTATCCCCAAATCAATTTGGCTTCAGACGTGGTATTTCTACTGAAGATGCTGTAACATCCCTGAGTTCCCTAATAACAGAGCGACTGGACAAAGGGTACAGGTGTCTTACTGTGTTTATAGACCTGAAAAAAGCCTTTGATACTGTATCCTTACCTATCCTTATCAAAAAATTGGAACGTATTGGTATTCGTGGAAAGCAACTCTCTTTATTCATAGACTATCTTTCAAATAGAAAACAAAAACTTAAGCTTGCACAGTTCTGCAGTGATGAAGCGGAGGTGTCGTTCGGTGTACCACAAGGTAGTGTACTTGGGCCTACCTTATTCTTAATATACATCAATGATCTTTGTAATCAAAAAATCCAAAACGCACAAATATTTTCATACGCCGATGACACTGCCATTGTTTTTACTGCCAAATCTTGGGAAGCTGTTAAAAGTCAGACTGAAAAAGGGATGATATTAATATCAAAGTGGCTTAAGTATAATTTGCTAACACTCAACGAAAGTAAGACTAACTACTTGTGTTTCTCGATAAACTGCTCACGTCAACCTAGTAATGACTTCAATATTAAAATTCACAAATGCCATAGTAATTCACCGAAAAGCCAATGTAACTGTCCCACAATTAGTAGAGTGACACAAATTAAATATCTAGGGGTAACACTGGATAATAAGTTGTCATGGTATCCTCAAATAGAACAGATATCTTCCAGAATCAGGAAGTTTTGTTGGCTGTTCAAAACGTTGAGATATGTAGTACCCAAAGCTAACCCAAGTAGTGATCTCATCAAACCAAAAAATCTCCTAATTAATATATATTCAGCTTTGGTGCAGTCAATAATCATATACTGCATACCCGTATGGGGAGGTGCCTACAAAACTAGATTTCTAGAAGTGGAAAAGGCGCAAAGAGCTTTGCTAAAAGTGATGTTCTTTAAATCACGGCGTTTCGCTACGGAATCCCTCTATCAAATTAGTAATGTCTTAACTGTACGTAAATTGTACATTGCACAAACCCTGCTTAAGAAACATAAAAACTTACCTTACGATTTAAAAAACCTTAAAAAAAGAAAAAATCACAACATTATTGAAACACCTTATATAAAAACTAACTTTGCTAGTTTGCAATATTCAAAAAGATCTTGCCGCTTATATAATGAAATTAACAAAAAACTAGAAATATATACAAAGTCACAGCATGAAGTCAGAATCTTATTAAATGAGTGGTTGAAATCACTGAGCTATTCTGAAACAGAACTTTTTTTGCAAGCATGACAATGACTACCAACGATCCCACAAATTTGCAAAAACACACACACACACGCATGCACATACCGCTACAATACAGCATACTAGACATGGACTTAGTGAATAGTGAACTAAACTGCAATAAATTGAATTGAATTTACTGATTTTAAATAAACTTTATAATTTTGATTTTTTTCTTTAAATTCAACTTGCGCTGAATTGCACTGAATTTAGACTAAAAGCATCATATTGATTTAAATTGCATCTAAGTGTACCTACCTATAAATTGAAATTTTATGAAACTAAATGTAATGAAATTGGAATGATAAGAATGAAAGAATAGCACAGTATTGGATTGTATATATTGTCTCCGATTAAATTGAATCAAATTGTGTAAATTGAATCAAATTGAACTAAAATTATCTTTAATAGAATTGCACCGAATAAGATAAATTGAATCTTATTAATCTAAATTAACAATTAAATTATATTAATTATTTATATCGTATTCTAGATCATCTTTTTCTCATTTTGGACTATAATTTTGAATAATAACTGTCTATTTTAACCATAAATTGTGGATTTTAAGATTTCAAATTTTGTAACTTAACGTATGGATTAAAAAAAACTGATAACCATTAATAATGTAACATTTGGATATTTTAGTAATTACCTTTCTCCTTTTTTTGTATGTAAGTATATTTTGTATATAATGTTTTTTTTTTTTCCTTGTATATGTATAATAACAACTTTCAATGCACTTGTCGAAATGGAGGAGCGGAGTCTCCTGGTACAGGCATTATTTGCTTAAAAGGAGACTCCAACAATTAGTTGTAAAATTTAAATGTATTGAATGAAATAAATATCTTTTTTTTTTTTTTTTTTTTTTTTTTTTTTTTTTTTTTTTTTGACTAAATCGTTATCGAATTCATAGACTATACAGTCCACTGGAGCTATCCCCCACATTTTGGTCCTTCGAGAGCCGGATCTTTGAGAGGGCAATTGGGAGACAGCGATGCCTCTTACACGGTCGCAGTCAGGCCGCGGGGAGCGGGCCGCCTCGACAGGGCCCGCTCAAGAACAGTCTCAAGCTCAAGCCGTGAAGAGCAAGAATACGACGTCGCCGACAGAAACCACAGAAACGACGACGCCAACGACGTCGGCTACAGAAACGACGACGCCGACAGAAACCACAGCGACGACGGGTGCCACAGCTACAGAAACTACGAAGACCACCCGTCAAATCGAAGCTACGCAGCCACAGCGAGCTCCACAGAGATCCCAAGTCTCGAAATCGAAGAAATCCTCGAAAATAACGAAGGCGAAGTTGAAATTATTACGGTTACAAGTCGAACTCGCCGCCGCCGAAGTCGCCGCACTCGAAGACGACGAAACAGACATAGAAGAGGAGTCCGAAGTACCCTCAATAGAAAATACAGAGAAGAGAGTGTCAGTGTGGTTAAAGAACCCGACAGAGCCGCCGCTGGCCATCCAGGGCCAGGGCGAAATTGAAGAACCTCCACAGCAACCGCAACAGAGCGAAGAACCGACGCGTCCTGCGGCGCTCCCGGCACCGGTGAGCTTCATCCCCCCCCCGGCTCCAGTACCGGCGGGAGGGGACACAGTCGCCGTGCCGCAACAGAAGATCGACCTCAGCGAGTTGGCCTCAGCCATCGCACTTGCCGCCAGGACAGGTCCGCAGCAGCCGCCTAGGATCTACACAGAAC
Organism: Stenoptilia bipunctidactyla; assembly: GCA_944452665.1. Classification (NCBI taxonomy): domain Eukaryota; kingdom Metazoa; phylum Arthropoda; class Insecta; order Lepidoptera; family Pterophoridae; genus Stenoptilia; species Stenoptilia bipunctidactyla. The sequence continues at coordinate 15,432,222 of OX101747.1, read as the reverse complement.
TTCCGACATACAGCGGGTCATATCAAGAATGGCTCATGTTCAAGGCAGCTTATCAAGAAACAGCGGGATATTACAGCGACATAGAAAACACAGCGCGTCTACGACGAAGCCTGCGTTCAAGAGCTCGGGAGGTCGTCGAAGGGCTTCTCCTCTACAACGCGAAGCCCGAAGAAATCCTGCGAGCCCTCGAGTCACGCTTCGGACGGCCCGACGCTATCGCCCTCGCCGAGTTAGAGCGACTACGGGGACTACAGAAGCCTACGGACGCGCCCAGAGACCTGTGCGTATTCGCGACGCGGGTCTGCAACATTGTAACAACGCTGCGCGCCCTGGGGAAGATTCACTACCTGTACAACCCGGAAGTCACGAAGATCACAACAGAGAAGCTAACGCCGGCTATGCGATATCGTTGGTTTGACTACGCTGCCGAGAACCCTCAAGACGAAGCAGACTTACTAAAGCTTGCTAACTTTTTACAGAGAGAAGCGGATCGCTGCGGACCCTACGCGCAATCGGAGCGCGTCTCGGAAGACCACCTGATGAACAGAAGAGTCAATCAAGAAACCTACAGTCAAAACAGAACAGTATCACAGCGAACAGTATTTACAGATTTCGACCCATGGTGTCCTGTTTGCGAGAAGAAGGGGCACCATGCAAACAGCTGCCACAGTTTTTTAGAAGCCGACTCGAACCGAAGATGGGAGTTAGCGAAGATTAACCGTTTATGTTTCAGATGTCTACACCACCGAGCAAGAAATCACACGTGCAGGGAGAGGCCTTGCAGCACAGACGGGTGTAGCAGACTACACCACCCTCTCCTTCACTTCGAGAAGCGCACAGTCATCGAGTCACCGTTAGAAGAAACAGAACCGAACAGAATAGAAATAGAACGTGTCCATTTCGTCAATCACCTACCGAAGACGCCGAAAACAGAAAAAACTGCTCCGGGTGAAGACAGACGCCGCGAAGCTAAGTCGCCGAGAAATATAGAAACAATAGTTATGCCGAATAGTACAGAAAATCAGCGCAGCATAGAACAGAAAACCGAAACGAGAAGACAGCACCCGCGACGCTGCTGCGCAAGTAGCGTCCCTCCGAAGAAGTCCTGCGACCTCTGCTGGCGGAGGTCGACCCCACAGTCGACGGTCGACCCCGCACTCCGTACCGCTCCACTGTGGGCGGGCCGGCGCCGTACGCGCCATCCATGGTCCCGCTCACCGACCGTGGCCTCAGGGGGCGCAATAGCTGGCGCGCCTCCCTACAGCTGGCGAACCACTTCCGGGCCAGGTAGCCCCGGGAGTACCCACCACCGGACCTCCATCACCGGCGGGAGCCGCATGGGCGCGGCCCCGCAATGCAGCCGGGAGACATCGTGGCGACCTTCCCCGGCCCTGACAGTCGACGCGCGGGCGAGAGATGGGTTCCACGGAAGACCCGTCAGCTCGTCGTGCTGATCTCCGAGTCACCTGCCTGCACCGAGGAAGATGCGTCGTCAACGGCGGTGACAACGCACGGCGGGAGTATGTGCAGGACAGTGACGATAAGACAGTTAAAAGACAGTTATATAAACTTAATACAGTGTATATAGATAGTTGAAGAGTTTTATATACGGTTTACTTTTAATTTTACATATTTTATACAATGTTAGAATTTTAAACTTTCCTTTTCTCGTGGTCGGGAGTATGTTCGGTTTGCAATCGAACACCCATAATCAGCAATATTTCAACTTATACCTAATTAATCAATTACAGCAATTTACTTAATAATTTATTTCAGTGTTAACCTAGCATTCGGCAAATACACTCGTTTAAATCGGTTTATATCGTTTTATTCTATAGCATTCATTAAAGTTCGGTACAGCCCGAACAATCGAAATCTCAACCGAATAGAATGACAGCTGGTTTATTACTGGCGTTCGTTCTTACATACACGTCACTCCTCCCACATTACTTTTGGAATCTGACAAACAAAACTTAATATTAAAACAAATACAAAACATTGGTTTTCTTAATTCTAATATTTATAGTTAATATGTTTTCTCGGTCTAAGTTTAATTGGTGACCGACGACCGACGCGAGACTCATCACCCAACACTATCTCCACCACCGGTGGGGTATCGACTGACCGAGCCGTGCCGGCGCCGGCGCCGGCGGCGGCTGCGCCCTCGCTCTCTTGTTGCTCGCGAGTGTCTGTGTGTGTGTGTCGCGTCGGCGTCTCCTCCCTCATCACATTTTGGCGGTCTACCGCCGTCCCTTGGCTTAAAATCTGACCACTGTCAGCAGTAGGATCAGAAACGTTATTTTGACATTCGAAAAAATCCTCATCATTTCCCGCTAACGTTGATGTTCCTTCTGTCATCGTTACATTCACATGGGGTTGTACGGGTCTCACGTTAATTAGATCCCTAAAACGATTTTGTGAATTCATCTCTAAAGGGGTTGAAATGGAGGTAGCCGGTTCACAATATCGCCTTAACTGATCAATATGCCGTCTGCAAAGGCCGTCATCTTTAACTGAGACGTCGTACATTCTATTGCCTACTTTTTTAATAATTATACCCGTTTGCCAAAATGGCTTTTGTGATAAAAAACATCGAACCCAAACTTTTTCTCCTAAGTTAAATGTACGGCTGTGTTCCCGTTTCTCTAATTTATTTTTATTATTTCTACTATTAGGTAAAATCAAATCTAGTCTGCTACGTAATTCACGTCCAAACATCAACCTAGCGGGTGACTCACCTGTCGAACAATGCGCTGCATTCCTGTATTCAAACAAGTAGGTACATAATTCAGCGTTAAGTTGTTCCAAGGATGCGTTTATGTTTTCTTGTAATATGCATTTTAACATTTTTTTACATGTTTTGACAGAGTTTTCGGCTTGACCGTTTGATATTGGGTGGTAAATTGGCGAAGTTAAATGTTTGATTCCGTACATTTTGCAGAAATTATTGAATTCATCGTTACTTATTTTCGGGTCATTGTCCGATACGATCAATCTTGGTAAACCGAAGGTACTAAAGAGACTCTTTAATTTTAGAATAAGTGATTTTGTAAACATATTACTAACATAAACGCATTCTACCCATTTGCTGTAACTATCAACGACTATGAGGAACGATTTCTGCCCAATTTGCATATAATCGATGTGCAATCGATCCCAGACGCGGCATGCGCGCGGCCAGGGCGCGGGCGGCGCACGCGGCGGTTCGCCCCGCACTGCGTTGCACGGCCCGCACGCCAGCACGGCACGCTCCAACTGTGCGTCTATACCCGGCCACCACACCTTACTTCGCGCCACACTTTTTGTTTTTACGACGCCTAAGTGACCCTTATGCAGTTCGGTTATTATTTTACTTCTGTAAAAAGTAGGTATAATTAGCCTGTGCCCTCTTAAAAGACAACCGTCATCCACGTCTAGGTCATTCCTACACCTAAAGTAAGGCAAAATGTTTTTGCATTTAATTTTACGCGGCCATCCCTTCTGAACGTATTTGATAACGGTTTGGAGCTCGCGGTCTTTTGACGTCGCGAGTTTAATGTCACTAAATAAAACAGGTAGTAATGAGTCACCGCTAATGAAATTTAAATAAGAACCGCTTTCTTCAGTCATTGATTCCGTGCAATTATCTAACGGGACTCGTGAAAAATAATCTGCAACTGCATTTTTGCTACTTGTTAAATATTGAATTTCGTAGTTGTACGCGTTTAGGAACACAGCGTATCTTTGCAAACGAGACGCAGCCATTACGGGTACGCCATTTTTTTTTCCAAATATAGCTAAAAGCGGCCTATGATCCGTCCTTAATACAAACGGTACATCGCGACCGTATAGGTATTGATGGAAGTGCTTAACGCCAAAAATAATAGCCACCGCTTCCTTATGGATCTGGCTATAATTTTTCTCGCTAGACGACAACGACCTTGAAGCGAACGCGAGAGGCCTTTCGTGACCCTCTTCGCCTATACCTAACCAGGCCCCTAACCCGACAGGGCTCGCGTCGACTGTAAGAACTAGCCGCGCCGTGGGGTCGTAATGGGTAAGTATTCTTTCAGAAGAGAGTTCTTCTTTAATTTTATTGAACGCTTTTTCATGAGTGTCTTTCCAGGTCCAGGTGACATCTTTACGAAGTAAATCGTAAAATGGATGCAAAATAGTCGCCGCTTGCGGAATAAAACTTCTGTAATAATTTATTAAACCTAAAAATCTTTTTACCTCGTGTACATTTCTAGGTCGCGGGGAATCTAATACGGCTTGTACCTTTTTAGGGCACGTTTTAATTCCGTGTTTATTTATAACGTACCCCAAGTAAGTTACGCTATCTTTAAAAAATTCGCACTTGTCGCTTTTTAATCTTAAGCCTGCATCCTTAAACCTATCTAGTACTTGCCTGAGTCTTTGCAAATGCTGTTCCCTATTGCTTCCCGTGACTGCTACGTCATCAATCCAGCACGATACTCCGTCTATCCCTGCCAGTAAGGTTTCCATCGTTCTTTGGAAAATAGCCGGCGCGTTAGCTAGGCCATAGACTAGACGCGTATATTTAAATAAACCTTTTGTAGTGTTTATTGTAGTGAGTGCCTGGCACTCTTCAGAAATCAAAAATTGATTGTATGCGTCACTTAGATCAATTTTTGTGTACGTTTCGCCGCCGCCTATTTTACAAAACACCTCCTCAATACGTGGCATAGGATATTTGTCGATGTGCATATCTTTGTTCAGAGTGACGGAGAAGTCGCCTGCGATCTTTACGGTTCCGTTCGATTTCAACACGGGAACGATGGGTGTAGCATACTCCGAACAATTAACGGGAATTAAAATACCTAAGTTCGTCAACCTATCAATTTCCTTTTCTACTTTGCTCTTAATAGCAAAAGGTAATGAGCGAGCTTTAAAAAACTTGGGCTCAACGTTGTCTTTTAACGTTAATTTGATTTTAAATTTATTAAAAGTTCCGAGACCTTCCTTGAACAAATCGGCATATTCATACAATAGGCGTTTGGCATCATAATTGTAATTATCCACTAAAATACTATTGTTTTCTATCATAGAAAGTTGGAAACCAAACTTTGACATGAAATCACGACCGAGTAAGGGGGGGCCACCATTTCGTATCACAAAAAATTTTAACGGTTTTGTAACGGTTTTATATGTCACATTATCATAAAAATAACCTAGTGGTATAATCTTATGCCCATTATAAACGCACATTGATATTGAAGTACAGCTCAATGATTTATTTGTAAAGTGGTTTTTATAATAACTATCTGATATTACACAAATTCCGCTACCTGAGTCTAACTCCATATTATGAAATTTACTGCCTATTTTAACAGATAAAACTATAGGAGCATAATTCTCATACCTCATGTTAAATAGTTTGCACTCCTTACAGTTCTGAGAACTCTGACAACCTGGATCCGAATCAGTTTCATCACCTGCGTTTAAATTGTTCACATACACGGAACAAACTTTCTTTAAATGGCCTTTTTGCCCGCACTTTTGACACTTATAGCCTTTGTATTTACACTTATCGGCACTATGATTGTTTAAGCCGCACACCCGACAACGCGCTCCATGGTCGCCTGCCGCGCCAGCGCCGCCTCCGGCGCGGTGCTGATGGCGGCGCGCGGTGCCGCGCTGGTGCCCGCCGCTGCTCACACGATATACCGGCTCCTGTTTCACGATCTCCTCAGCGTGGCTCACCATCTTCCTAGCTTCTCTAGCGCTTTCTGCTTGGTCCGCTAGCTCGAGTGCCCTGGCAAAGGTCAAGGTACTGCATTCCTGTTCGAACAGCTTGTCGCGTACAGGCCCAGCGCCCAAGCCGAGGACGAAACGGTCACGTAGTGTAGTTTCCAACGCGGTGCCGAAGTCGCAATAGCTTGCAAGACCCCTAAGTCGCGCCGCCCAGTCTCCCAATGATTCGCCTGGACTTCTTACGGCCTCGTAGAACTTTGCTTTTTCTACAAAAGTACACTGCCGCGGCTTAAAATGCTTGTCGAGTGCTTCAACCAACTGTTTGTAGGTTTGCTGGTTAATATCAGCAGGGTAAACGAGGTTACGTAGCAACCGGTATGTCTCATCCGACAAGTACGTTATTAGAACTGCACTTTTATTCACTTCATCAATCTGGTTTACGATGAAAAACTTCGTCAATTTACCTTTGAAAATTGACCATTCACCGTTTTTGTAGTCAAATTGCGATATATTTCCTAAAAACGACATTTTGTTTTCGCACTAGTGGGTAGTAATAACCGCCTCGCGCCAGTGAAGAGTATCGAAATCTCAACCGAATAGAATGACAGCTGGTTTATTACTGGCGTTCGTTCTTACATACACGTCAATAGTGTTATAGTGTTTTATAGGACTCTTAAAAAGCTAAGAACGTTTAAAATAGTGTTTCATAGTGTTTTTATAGTGTTTATAGTTAATAGCGTTAGGTATAAGAAATAGTGCTTTAAAACAGTGTTTTGTGATAGTTTATAGCTTAAAACAGTGTTTGCTTAATCGTTTGTATCTTTGTAATTTGATTGGAATTTGATTAATTAATAGCCGCTATGATAATGAAACTTATGTATTTTAGCCTGAAAATAGCTTGTATTTGAACAGTCAATTTGTATTAGGATTGATTATGGAAATAAAGAAATGGTTTTGAAAGTCTTATCATTCCCGCACATAGAGAGAGAGATCTAAATAGATAATAGAATTTGTAAATAGTTTTCCAATTAGAATATAGTAAAGATCTAATAAGAATAGTCGAATCTAGTCAGAATCTTATTAGAAAAATCTAGAAAGTTCGAATTAGATTCGACAGACATATGTGTGTCCCGCTCGCACGCTTGCATTACTCTCTCTTGTGCGGTACCCTTGCGCGCCTGCACCGAATCACTTAAGGATGCGCCACACTCCGCCAGCGACATTCGCGAGGGATTCGCCGAAAAGATCCCGAAGAGAGAAGATCTCCGGAAGAAAGAAGCCTCCGAAGAAAGAAGCCTCAAGCAACAGTGAACAGTGAATCTCTCAAGCCCGAAGACTCTCAATAGAAGCCCGAAGTCACAAGACAGAATACAGAAGACTGAAGGCAGAATACAGTAATAGAAGAGCGCGGGAAATAGAGTGTGCTTGTGGCGTATTCGCGAGTGATATAGTGCCGCGTGGCTGGACTTTCACGACCGTGTTAAGTGGTGAATTCGCATTTTCCTTTTGCCCCTCGCATCGATTCCAGCTAATAGAGTGGGTGGATAGCGCATCATTTGACTAAATCGTTATCGGATTCATAGACTATACAGTCCACTGGAGCTATCCCCCACAGTATGAAAAGAGAGAGGAGACGTATGAAACATTTGAATTCGGTTTTTGAGAATTGAATTTAAGCGCCAGGTGCCTAAGCCGTATTTTGAGAGCATAATGAGAAGTGATCTCTACCAACCATTATTGGAAATCTTTATGATTTAAAAAAAAAAGTTTATCAACGCTACAATTGTACGATTATTTAACATTAAATGCTAACAAGTCACAAGTGGTCATCATGTAATACGAAATTAAATCAAACTTAATTTATCGTTTTTATTATTTATAAATTTCGACGTTGTCATAATATATAATATTTTGCATATTATTCATTATTATTATTCATACAGGAGCTTGTTACTGAGATAAAGCCTACTCCCCTCATCAAGCATAGCGTGTGTCTAACAATTGAATTTCTCGTAAATAACAAATCATAAAAGTCATTATTTGATATCTCTTTTCGCTTTGTCTTCTAATTCGTGCCGTTCCATGTGTTTTCTGTAATCAATTTTACTTTTGAACCCGGTCCAGCACGCTGAACAAGCGAATTTCCATTCAGGGTTATGTACTCTCATGTGAACTTTCATATTTCGCTCATATCGGTAACTTTTGCTGCAAAGAGGACACGAATAATTCCGTTCCTCAGTGTGCATCGCCATATGTTTCTTCAAATGACTTCGTTCTGCGAAAGGTTTCTTACAAACTTCGCACGATATAGTCTGCTTATGTGTCTTTATAGTATGCGAGCTTAACGATTTCCTCGTCTTAAAAGATATATTGCACGATTCGCAGACAAATTCAAACTCTATGCCATGTTCTTTGGATAAGTGTTTCATTTTCTCATAGTGATGTTCGAATCTCTCTCCGCAAATGTGACATTTCGACGGCTTAATCTTTCCTTCCTTCCCATGATTTTTGTCGTTATGATACCGCAACTGGTTAATGCTGTTGAAAATGAGACTACATTCTCCGCAAGAGTACTGTCCTTTTAAATGAGTTTTCTTATGAATCAGCAACCTCATATAAGACACGAAACTTTTGCCGCACGTATCGCATATAGCGTTATTATAGTGGACGTTCACGTGTTTATTCAACAGGAAGAAACTGTGGAAATTTTCTGAGCAAATGTGACAAGATAGAACGCCATTTTTGCTTTCTAGGCTAAATGCCAGCATGCCATTCCCAGAAGCATTAAAACTTTTATCATGAATTTGAACCAAATGATTTCTAACATCATCTACCGTCGTAAATATCGAGTCACAAATTTTGCACTTCAATTTGGATATGTCTACTTTTACAGTTTTTTTTCCTTTCCTAAGTGAACTTTTCATGAGAACAGATTTTTCTGGTACGCTATGTGTCTTTGTGTGATGTAAGAGCTTATCTAATTCAGAGTACTGTTCATTGCAGTAAAAACACTTAAAACAAAGGGGGTAAGATGAATATACAAAAGGTACTAGTGTTGTGTACTGTAGGAGATTTGCAGCGTTTTCTCGTTCCGAACTGGTCAATGCCCATATACTAGAAGCTTGCCGATGTTTTGGTCCATCTGAAATCGAGGATAACATAAATAATTTTGATACTCCTTTAATATTGACTTATCAAAGATACGTACATGGAGCCTTTGATTTATAAATGGGTGTAAGTATCTTTTAAATAAAACAATACTATATTATCAAAATATATAAAGAAAAACTTGTAAAACAAAAGAATTTGTTTACATTTCAAAACACTATGCGATTTTTTACTAAAGCTATTCTAATGTCCAAAAATGGATTCACATTTGGCCCTATTAAATTTAGGTATAAACGTGAGCTTTATAGAATATTTATTGCACATTTTAAATGAGCTGTAGGTAAGCAGGTTATACTAGTCCAAGTATTTACTCAAATCTAGAAGGCGGGTGATGTACTTTCACATGATGCTTCAAGCTACACTTTTGTATGAATCCTCGGCCACAAACAGAACATACGAATCGTCTGTCGTTCTGATGTATTCGCATATGTTGAATCAACGTGTACCTTCTGCCATACGACTTTTTACATAAATCACATTGAAATTTCTTCTCCCCTCCATGTCGTATCATATGATCTTTCAATTCCGATCTAGAATAAAATCTCCATTCGCAAAGATCACATCCGTAACGTTTCATTTTCATATGTACTTGTCTGATATGTGCACCTAATTTTCCACTTAGAATAAATACTTTATCGCACATAGTGCAACTAAATTCTTTCATTTTTACTCCATGTACCGTTGATAAATGTTTCATTCTTTGGAAATAATTTATAAATGTTTCTAAGCAGTGAGGGCACCGATGTCTTTTCACCCCTTTGTGAACGGTAGCGCAATGATAATTTTTAGACGTTCTGGAACGAAACACTTTACCGCATTCTTCACAATTATAGGATCCAGATTCATGTGTTAAATTATGAATTTTTAAACGGTCAGGCGTAATGAACGCAGCTCCGCAAAGTTCACAAATAAAATTTTGATAATGTTTATTCATATGTTGCATAAGAGTTTTGAAGTCAGCGCAACTATCTTCGCACATAGCGCATTTATATTCATTTCGTTTTACTTTAAATGGCAATAAACCATCATCAGAGTTAGGATCTATATTCTCTTGGTGCTTATCAAGTAGATGTTGTCTTAAAAGTTCGAACCGATCCAGCTTTTCGTTACAAACTTTACAACTAAGATCAGTGATATCAACTTTGAGCATTTCATATCTCTTCAACTTAGACAGAGCTTTTTTGATTTCAAGTGGAGTCGGTGAGGTATGATTTACATTATTATGAAGTCTAAGCTTTTCAAGTTCTGTATAAGTAGAATCGCAGTAGCAACATGAGTAAATATTCTTATTCCACCTGAAAGGACAAATTTTCGAGTTGTAAAGAACCAATACGCAATTTTGTCTTCTCGCTTTTATATTTAACTCTATATTTTTTATTAAATGGTTGGTGTCGTCGTTTTCATCTTCAGATTTAATTCTGGTATTTAGTTCCATCAGCTGCTGACCTATAAAAAATAAGACCTCTTCTTTAACATGATCATTTTACTCTTTCATTTTTAATAATAAAGCGAGTAGTATTAAGCACTGCCATCATGGTTGATTAACGTCTGTTAATGATCTCCTTGCGTATCTTAGTTTCATGATGACTCCAAATCACAGTATCAACGCATTTACGTTTAGTAATATTATTAAAATTATAAATGTAGGTAAGCAGGGGTGTGGGAATTAAACAACGAATAAAGTAAATTAATTTATTTTAATTACTTATCATTATATTAACTACAGAGAGATCGTGATAGAGCTTACATAGAATTTAGTAAATGCTGTCGACAAACTTATTTATTGCTTGATCCATGATTTAACATATATGAGAAAATCATATGAACTCGGTTTGTAACACATAAATATATCATTGTTCGTGAATTGAAATAGAATGAATGCAAGAATAGTAAGACGGTTGGGATAACGGGAAGCAATTTAATTGTGTCAATTTGTACTAATCACACTTCAAGCAGTAGTGTCTAGAGTTAGTGTTGAGTTTCGCATTTTTCTTTTAAGTTAACATCAAAATGCATTGCAAATGAAACTGACAAATATGACAAATGTTTATCGGTCTTGAATTGTGAACCATGAAGTTTTATGTACCCGCATATGTTGTTTCAAAGTTCTTTCATGCATATAAGCTTTATGGCACACAGTACAATAAAAGTTTCGCTCTCCCGTATGGCCCCGCATATGCAACTTCAACAGAGATTGAGTACCAAAACATTTACCACAAAACTTGCATTGAATTTTCTGTGTATGCAGTTTAGTATTGTGTTCAGTCAATGCTCTTCTTGTAGGAAATACGGCTTTGCACACTTGGCACTCAAATGTAAACGATATCCCATGAGCATCCTTCAAATGGGTCATTTTTTTGTAGTGCTCAGCGAATCTTTCTAGGCAGTGAGGGCATTTTAGTGGTTTTATCTTTTTTATATTAGCTATTTCATGTTTTTTAAATATGTGATACCTTAACTTTAACTTTGTAGGAAATATGTCCTGACATTTATCGCATTTATGAATGCCATTCTGATGCACTATCCTATGGTTTATTAACCTTTGGTGTGACATAAAACCTTCTCCACAAGTCTCGCAAACAACATTAAAATGAACGTTCATATGTCTATTTAGCAAAAAGAAAGAATTAAAGGTTTTGTCGCATTTATGACACGATAAATTTCCATTACGTAAACTCAAATCATACGCCATTAAGCCATTGCCGGCATTATTGAACTCTTTCTTATGCGTGGTATTAAGATGCTTCCTAATATCATCAAGATTCGAGTACTTTTGCGCACAAATATTACATTTCAAGTTAGAAATATCAACTTTAATGACTCGCTTTCCCTTTATTAAATATTGCTTTAGTAGAACATTCCTATCCGGAGTAGTATGACAAGCAGAATGTTGTAAAACCGAATGAATTTCTGGAAAAATCTCGTTGCAATAAAAGCACTTAAAATTCGCTTGCTGATAAAAGAATGGTTTGATAGTAGTGAACTCGATAAACGTAGCAGCGTTTTGCCTTTCCGATACAGTCATTTGCCAAACGCTCGTCCTTGCTCCAGGTAGTCTTCCAGGTAGGCCTGAAGAAAACAATGGACTATTTTAATACGTAATCGTAGGGAGAAACAAACCACCTTAACTAAATTGCGTGCAAACAAAATCTAACCTTGCATTCCAAATTAGGAAGTGTCATCACACTCGATATCCCGCGACATGCTAGGAACATGTCTTTCAGATACATGGATTTTCAAATGGTCGTTGAGCCTATTCCTCCTACCATATAATTTTCCACAAATATCACATTTGTATTTCTTTTCCCCAGTATGTATTATCATATGTCTTGATAAAGCATATTTAGAGAAGAACCTAGCTTGGCAGATATGACATTCTTCATTTTTTTCCTGTAAATGAACTGATCGTATATGCAATAACAGATGATACTTTATGTCGTATTCTCTACCACAAGTTTCGCATTTATAAATTTCTGTAGATTTATTGTGTGCGATTCTTAAATGTTTAGCTCTTTGATAATCTGAATTAAATCTTTGCGGACACATTGGACATGTCCTAAGATTACTTCTGTTGCCGTGCACTCCATGAATGTGAGATATTCTTTTTGCTGAACTGCTAAACACTTTATTACATTTATCACAAGGATAGTTTCCAGATTCGTGAATTTTTAAATGACTTCTTAGTAATTTGATAGTGATGAAAAAGGAGCCACAATTTTCACAGCTATAATTTTTGAAATGGCTGCTCATATGCACTATGAGCAACTTAAGTTTTCTAAACTTCTCATTGCACATTTGACATTCAAATCCATCATCGCCATCTAATTTGAATGGAACGATATCATCTTTAAAATCTAGATCCATATCTTTCCCATGGTCTTTTAGATGCTGCCGTAGAGCAGGCAAGTTGGCCAGCTTAGAAAAACATATTTTACATTGTAAATCGCAAAGATCAATTTTAATGCTCTGTTCTCGACCATATTTATCCAAACATTTTGAGTAATCTTTAACTTCGTGGTCCCCGAAAATATGGTTGCGGAGAGACTTATTGTCAACAAATAACTTTTCACATACTATGCATTTATACTTGCAGTTGATGTATACAAAAGGGTAAACTACGGCGTGTTCAAGCAAAGTCATAACGTTACTTTTCCATCTTGGGTGTACAGAAGTTTTTCTGCCTGGTTTGGTCGACATGCGTAACTTTTTCTGCACAGTTTTATTTAGAAAATGTTCTCTACTCGCGTCCCCCAGTCGAAAAGTTGTAGCATCATTTGAAGGTTTGACACTTATTCGTGTGTTCATGTTCGGTTTACTACTTTCCGGATTTATTTTACTGCATAGCTTCTTGTGTCCTATTCTATTTTTATTTTCTTGTACAAACCCTAGAAGAAAAATATTCAAGTGAGCGTAAAAATTAAAACGCTTCAACAAAAATATAAATTATTTTATTGCTTATGTTTGACTTTTAAATTACTCTTAAAAAATATTACTTAATACAAATTTCATAAATAATACTCATAGATAACTTAAGTGATCTAAAACTAAACGATGTCGTGCAATCGCAAATGATCTCTTAGATTTTTTCTACGCAAGAATGCGACTCCACAGATTTCACATTTATAGTTTTTCTCCCCGGTGTGTATGACCATGTGCCGCTTTAAAGTTTCTTTGTTACAAAATCTGTGATGGCACACGTCACACTGGTGGTTTCTTTCCTGAAGGTGAACTGATCGCATATGACAAATCAAATGATATTTTAAGTTGAAACCTCGGTTACAAACTTCACATTTATGGACTCTAGTAGATTGATTGTGGACATCTTGTAAATGTATTGTACGTCGATAATTGGAATTAAATCGTTCAGGACACATTGGACACCGCCGTGGGTTTTCTTTTAAATGAACTCCTTTTATGTGCAACGCCTTTTTGACTGGCGTACTAAAAACTTTATCACAGCGATCACATGGAAAATAACCACTTTCGTGGACTTCTAAGTGTTTTTTCAGAAGTCGCAACGTCATGAACCCGGAACCACAAACTTCACAACTATAGTTATTAAAATGGACACTCATATGTATCACTAATATTCTCATTTTTATAAAACTTTGGTGACACACAACGCATTTGTAGCCTGAATCGTCGCGTTTCACCAAGTCAAAAGGTATCATATTGTCCTGTAAATCTGGATCCACAGATTTCTGATGAATATTTTTAAGATGATTCTTAAGTTCAACAAAATTTTCCAATTTCATAGTACATATTCGGCAAGTAATATCACTTACATCTACTTTAAGTATATTCTCTCTTCTGTTATCAACTAATCGTTTAATAGCGACATATGCGTGGTTGTCTTTCATATGGTCTCTTAGGAGTGGAATTTCTAGAAATGCTTGTGAGCAAACAAAGCATTTAAACTTGTTGTTTCCATATACAAAAGGATATACTGTGGAGAATTCGAAAACGTTAAGAACATTTTGTCGTACGTCTGGCCTTTTTTTATTACCTTTATTAGTTTTTGGTTCTGGAATTTCTTCGTTTGCTTCTTCATCGTGGATTGGTGAAGTTCTATCACCAAAAGAAATAGGCGATGGACTACGAGAAACTACATTTTTGATAGATGCAGGGTTACTTTTTTTATTTTGTAATATCTTTTTGAAATCCCTGATGGTCCCGAGCGGTTTACACAAGCTCCGATCGTACGCCACTTGAAACAGCGGAACAACTTTACTTTTCTGGTTAACACTTGATGGTGTTATTTCCATAGCGGATCCTAGAAAAGAGAAATATTTGATTTTTTGAAAGGTTTTCATTTGTAAATATTAATATCACTTGCGATACCCACTTGGTCGTTAGTTATATTATTTATTTTTTGTGAATGTGCCTACCAACATAGAACGACACAGTAGCCAACTCTCAGATATGTAACTAGTTATTTATTTTGTTATTCCTAAAATGGTATTGTCTACAAGCGTAAAACCGCCTCTATTGAATTGAAAATGGAAGCGTTAAAGGCTTTTATAATATCACCAACAGCTTTTTGTTCGAAAATATCGTTAAAATAGTTTAAGAGCAAAAATTGCTTAAATACAATATAATAGATGATTAAACGAACTTCTAAGTGAAGTTCTATCGCTATTATATGAGTCGCTTCATTCGAAGATATTATATAACAGGTAGTCCTTTTTAGGTACTAGGTAACTTCGCACAATTTAAAGTATCATAAAAAAAACACTGTGGTGGGGCGCCGCGTGGCATGATCCACCCGGTTCGCGCCAAGCCCTCATTCTTTAGAGACCCTAAACGAAACTTTTAAATGGGTTCTGGGGTGGGTGGGTACGTCATATCTTCGAATGAAGCGACTCATATAATAGCGATAGAACTTCACTTAGAAGTTCGTTTAATCATCTATTATATTTCGTCGCTTCATTCTTCAGATATTATATAACAGGTAGATTTTCAGAGATAGAAAGTTTTGTTTAGGTATATACTTGGAATTGAAATAAGTAAAGATATAAATAATGTAATTACATATTTTATTATTATAGTACTTAATAATTAGTATTATTGCATAATGAGCTTTAAATAATCTTACTTTATTTGAGTTGCTAGAAATTATAATCAGCTTAAATTAATGAAACTTAGTGATAGTCTATTTATAGACACATAATTTTTAATGTAGTAATTTACTTAATATCAAAATACGTAATATTCAATAACTATTTTTAATATCAGGTTAAGTATTGTTCATGTCTCGATTAAGTATCGACAAAGCAAAGTTATTTTGTTGATCATCTAAAGGCCGATGGTAAAACTTTGCGAACACCTGTGAGTTTTGTGTCCACCCGGCCGTTTTTCGAATGACATCGACACTGATACCGGCCGCGCGCGCGGCTGAGGTTGACGCGTGTCGTGTGCTGTGCGCACTAAAACGCTCATGTCAATGCCACTCGTGGCGAGCGTTTGCTTAATCCATCGACTTAGCGTCTGACTTGATGCAGTTCTGTGGGGAGCTTTGAATGTTACGAAGAGATTCCCGGAGTTTGAACCTCAGATATTTTTTGTAATAAAAATATATTCTTTTAAAGTTGATACTGGGCATATGTTGATATTGCTTTGAAAGTTTGGGAGAGATAATAAGGGCTGTTTACGATTTGGAGCGGAAGTCTTGATTATATCTGTTATAATAATATTTACTTTATCAGATTGAAAAATATATTTTTTTTTTTATTTAATTTAAGACAATGTCTGTACTCTTTGACCAGTACATAAAGCTAATAATGTAACGAGGTTTTTTTTTTTTTTGTAATATTTTCTAATCATAAATTAATATTTGGATACCAAGAAGACAGTTGATTTAGTACTAAATTTGGATCCCAAGTAAAAGAATATTTAGGCTTAATAGGTTTAGTTTTATAGGCTCCTTTTAAGAGGCGTTTAACACAACTATTATCACTTATCTCTTCTCCTAATAAAAGAGATAATGCAGATCGATGCGTATTTAATGAACCGTAAAAACATCCCTTATTAAATTGCTCGTTTAAGAATCAAAGAACTAATGGAATGGATTTTTCGAAACTATTAATTCATAACCACACTTCTTGAAACCATAACTTCAATGAGACGTTGTACTGGCGAACAGTAGCGAGCGAGGCGAGCATCAACGTGAGAGCCTCTGGTGGGCAGCCGCGCCGGCTGAACGACGCCCGGAGAGCCTCGCGGCACCCAGGGTAAGGCTGGAGTGCAGTGGGTGCTGACTCCATGGCTGAAAAGGCCAGAAGGGGAATACAAGTACCCCTTCGGCTTCATCATCAATGATTTTTCGTATACATTTTAATACAAGAGAAAAGGGAGGAAATGCATAAAAATCCAAGTCAGCCCAGCTTATTGTTAATGCATCAACTGCGACTGCATCAGGTTCAGGCTTCTAGGTGACAAATAATTTACATTTGGCTCGACTTGAGAACAAGTCGATCTTAATGTGCCCGAAACTATTTACAATAAGTTGGAAAGCGCTATCCGAGAGGGCCCATTCAGTATCAGGGTTAAGTTTTCTGTACTCTTTCTTTCTTTCTTTTCTTTTTCTTCACTAGCTATACTTTTGAGACCTAACAAAACCGCGAGTAATTCTAAAAAGTTAATATGATTTTCTTTTTCACTGTACGTCCATGAACCACTATATTTATTATTTTTGCATACTGCTCCCCAGCCTGTCCTAGATGCGTCGGTGTAAATTTCTTACTTATAATTTTGAGTAATGATTAGACAAGAAATAATATTAATATTATTTTTCCACCACTATAAATCTTTTAGTAATATCTTATTGAGATTCATTTTTGCCTCATAGTTTCCTCCGAACTTATTTAAGGCTAAAAAATTTTGTCTCTAATATTTTTGTATATAAGAATCCATATTTTGTGGCTGGACAGGCTGCGATCAATACACCTATAAGTTTAGCAAAATTTCGTATTGAACAAGTTTTAAGATTAATGTACCTATTTATTTACTGTACAATGTTATTCCGCTCATCGCCAGTTAACGTAATAGACATCTGTTCTGTGTTGAACATAAAACCTATGAATTTGATTGACTTTTTTGGTACAATGTGACTTTTATCGAAATTTACAATAAAACCTAGACAATGATAAATAATAACTTCAAAGTTTCTCTTACATTAATCATGCATTCTTCATATGTATCTCTAATAAGAAGATCGTCTTAATAGTTAGTAGACTTAAAACCTTGTTTTCTCAAATGACTCATTACTTCACGCATAATTTTTGTAAATACCCACGGAGCTACCGATAATCCATACGGCATTGCTGTGAACTCGTAAGTGATCGGCTCAGACGAATCATTTTCTTGGAATTCGAATCGTAGGTACTTTCTGTCACTAACAAAAATCGGTATTGTTATCGGTATTGTTGTAATATATATATTGGGTAAGTATCCATTACGAGGAATTAATTTCGAGGCTGTTTTATAAGATTCCATTTTAAAATGTACTTTTGTTACGAACTTGTTTAAAGATTTTAAATTTAGTATAAACCTTTTTTCTCCGTTAGGTTTCGGAGCTAAAAATATATTTGAAATACATTGATCATTTGAAGGAGAACAAGGTTTTATAGCCCCTAAGTCTAATAATTTATTTATAGCTATTTTCATGTCTCGTTTTTCACATGATGACAAATTATTTTTAGGAATAGAATACTGACAAAGAGTATCGAATGGTATTCTAAATCCATAATTTATCCACTTCAATATAACTTCATTTTTAGTTATTTTTGTCCAACAATCATAAAATAAATTAATTCGACCTGCATGTACCTTGATTAATGTTGGGTCGGAGCACGCATCCTGGATGAAGTCTGCGGCTGGAACTTGGCGTTGAACGCAGAGTCCGATTGTGGGTGCTGCTGTGTTTGAGCTGCTATCGGTTTCCTCTGACCTCCCCGCCGGGTAACGAGGAGGTCCAGTTTCCCTGCTGAGACGACCGGTTGACCGTTGATATTTGAGAGTCGACTGTTTTGGCTGGGCCTTTTTTAATTAGGGCTCCCTGCTTTTCAATGGCTTTACTTGCCTTTATTTTTTCCGGCAATGAACTTTCAAATAAAGTTTTGTCTCTTTCGGAGTCTTGTATAACATGTTTAAAGTTTGTATCCAAATTAGGTAAAATCAGTTTATCTTTGGTTAACATAAAGTGGAGGTCTGATAATAGGCGGCATCC
The DNA here is from genome assembly GCA_944452665.1 of Stenoptilia bipunctidactyla. Lineage (NCBI taxonomy): Eukaryota > Metazoa > Arthropoda > Insecta > Lepidoptera > Pterophoridae > Stenoptilia > Stenoptilia bipunctidactyla. The sequence continues at coordinate 15,413,633 of OX101747.1, read as the reverse complement.
ATCACTTTTGTGACGGAGGGCCTTCATTTGTTTTCTTCCTTCCCAAGGAGGACGTCAATCCCTCGATTTATGGCGGTAATACCGTACTCCAGCTGTTGCTGAAAGTTTTGGTTTTTTTTTTTTTTTTGTCACGTGCTCCTGCTAGGTCAGTTATGGCTGCCGAGATTTCCGCATTTAATTTTGGGGCTTGCAAGTTTTTGCAGTTTTCGGGTACCGTATTTTCTATGGTTAATTTATCTTTGTCTTCTTTGGACAGTCCTTTTCTTAGTAAAGGTGTACATAAATTTGAGAGCGTATCGTGTATTTTAGCGCCAAATTCGGGTGTATCGGAATTTGCAGCTCCAAGTGCAGTAGGCAGCTCTGGATCCAGATCGGGATTAGGTTCTCCCGATATACCTGGTGCGTCTTGTGATATTGATGGCTCCGGATTAGGGAGCGTCTTTGCAGATAGCTTTTGATCCACAGTGAATGACGCGGCAGTCTTCTGGTTATCCAGGTTTACATCATCCAGTGGTAGCGGTAACTCATACCTTGGAGGCGACATGTTTATGTCTAATTCATATTAATATAACGCCCATAACGTATTACAGACAACGAGATAAATCTCCTTGAGATTACCCGCATTTTCTGTAATCGTATTGAAAACAAAAGGTGATCGATAAGATCAAATAAAATTTATTAAAGTTTACATCATTACGATATTGAGCAGTTAACGTGATATATCTATTATAGATTACACGCATTTTCTGCTCTGATTTTTTAAATAACCTTGGAGGCAACATGTTTATGTCTAATTCATATTAATATAACGCCCATAACGTATTACAGACAACGAGATAAATCTCCTTGAGATTACCCGCATTTTCTGTAATCGTATTGAAAACAAAAGGTGATCGATAAGATCAGATAAAATTTATTAAAGTTTACATCACAACGATATTGAGCGGATAACGTGATATATCTATTATAGATTACACGCATTTTCTGCTCTGATTTTTTAAATAACATTTTTAAACCGAATAAGTAGGTCTGGCCTTGTAAGATTTCTTCTTCATCGGTAGAAATAATTCGCTGTTTCCGTTTTTTAGTTATTTTTTGTTCCAACTTTTTTATCTTTATATTATAATGTTGAAGCTGTTCTTCTGCTGTACGTTTAACATTTTGTAAAAACTTAAGTAAATGATTAAAGTAAATGACGTATGCTTGTTACCACGCACGAAAAAAGAATGAGGGCTTGGCGCGAACCGGGTGGATCATGCCACGCGGCGCCCCACCACAGTGTTTTTTTTATGATACTTTAAATTGTGCGAAGTTACCTAGTACCTAAAAAGGACTACCTGTTATATAATATCTGAAGAATGAAGCGACGAAATATAATTTATTCTCCTTATCATCGCAGCAGTATATTTTTAACCTAATTAATTTAAAATCACTACAATGTATTTGAGAGAACCAAATACATGGTGACTGGTGACAAATGTTAGATATTGAAGGAGAGTACTCTGTACTCGATTTTGATCATAGTTATGTAATAAAAGTAGATACTTAATTTTTCACCAGAATTCCTTATTAATAAATAAAGTTTTCTTACTATGTACTTTACATACGCCTGAGTCAATCGCGGCACGTGACCTGGCACGCGGATCGCTGCCAACGCTAGTTTAACCTTGCGTTGCGTAACCAATTCTCTAACTTTCGGTTAACTTTACTCAGTACGTAATAAATATTTATTTTTTATTATATTTTTTCTCTTTATGCACTTATGATCTCAAACTATCACGTCCTTTAATTTCAAAAGTGAACCCACCAGTCACCCTGTATAACATATTCGGCCCAATTCGACGTCACATTCGCTTATTTATCTACCACATTGGAGACTTCAGACTCAACAGCTGCCAGCAGATTCTTACTATTAGATGTCAAAGAAAAACGATCATAAGGCAATTATAATAAGGCACGTATCGATCTAATCCTTAGTGAAATGAGCTGATATGGCTAGGGCATGTAATCTCGGAATTATTTTAAATCGGTATTAATACCGGTATTGAAGTTTTCAATTTTTGATAGAATATTTTAAATAAAAACACGTTTTTTAAATGATTTCCAACAAACATGAGATCAACATGAGATTTAAGATCTTAATTCAAAACAATAACAACACATACATAGTTCTTACAATTTTTCAGTACACTTTCAACAATCTTTATATTTGTTATACAACGTGTAATATAATGAAGAGATAATACTTAAGGGGATTGTATGTTTGGTGATGTATTTTATAAGTAACAGTAACAAAAACGGTAACGGTTCAGACGAAAAACAAGTTCAAAGTTTAGATCAAAATATCTAAGTATCAACCCTAAAAACAGCTGTTAGCTTTTGATGAAATCTATTCGATAACAGATGGCGTAAAAATAAAGTAATGGGTAACTAAGACAGAATACTACAAAGTTCAGCCGGTGCGGGAAAGGTCATAAAGTTACTGACTGCGGTACAAGTCTTGTTTTAAATAAAACTACTTTTAACCGGATTAATCGCGTATAATTTATATTTTAACTCGACGTTTCGGTGTCTTTGCAGACCCCGTGGTCACAAGCGGCTGAGGTGTCAGGCGTCAGATTGATAGTGGAAAAAGTTATACATCATCTCCATCTATTTCTTAGTCTTCGAGCGTAGCGTTCAGGGTTAACACAAAATGAGCTGACAGTGTCTTGAGTTTCATGTCGTGCTGTTTGTTGGATGTTTGATTTAATATCTTTGAGAATAAGGTCCCATGCTGGTGATAGTTTCCAACCATCTTCTCTGTTGAAATTAGGGTGCTTTTTAATTTCAATGGCTTCTCTGATAATTCTAGGTATGTAATGTTTCTCCCTAGATAGAACTTTCACAAAGTCAAACCTTAAATAATGGTTGGGCTTGTCAATGGAATGCTCACAAACTGCAGACTTAGTTACTCTTCGGTTTTTAATGTCAGCTATGTGTTCTTTAACGCGGGTTGATACACTTCTTTTGGTTTGACCAATGTAGGAAAGCCCACAGCCGCAGTCAATCTGGGTCTTGTAAAGGGATTTTGCATTTAACTGGACGAAGAAGAATAATTAATCATCATCGGCCAAATTTGAAACTCAAACAAATATTTAGTATCGACTGCAGAAACGTTGAAGATCTCTAAAATTTCGATCTCTACTTAAGTATCGACAACATATTTTCCAATGAAAGAAATAATAAGGAGTCCGCGATCATGGTGCTTGTAACAGCATCGAAATATCGGACGTGCGAAAATAAAATCGAAAATCGTGGTAAGAATCCCGTAAATACATTAAATCATAAGAAATAATTAGCTTCAAATATAGAGGGTTAATTTTAATTAACGCAGCACCTCTTGCCAGCAGCCTCTCCATATCAATCCCAACAACATTTGTTGTATGACTTTTTACAAATCCTAATAAATAACACAAAAAACAAACACAAAAAACTGTTTGCTGTTTACTCTACATTTTGCAATAAGTACCTCTTATTATTTTTGAAGCGATATTTTACTGCGCTATGAGCGTGGCATACCTACGCTCAAAGTAAATGAGTTACGCCTCTAAACAGAGGCTATAAATATTTTTTGTTTTTTTTTTTATTTTTTTATATGTGACTAAACCCGCGTTTGACCTCAATCTCACCTGATGGTAAGTGACGATGAGGTCGAAGATGACAGCACACGGGTTTAGGAAGGAACTGGCTCTTTATACAATATTGGCGGAACACATTACCGCCGGAGCGGTAACATTTGGCGGCAGACTAAAAACTATGGAATATTTGTATGGAAAAACTAAAATTTTAAAAACTAATAAATTTTAAAAGTTGTAGAACATATGTTGTTGGGATTGATGTGGAGAGGAGGCCTTCAAGATGTAATACGACCGGCAAACAAAATTGTTGTCCTTAAAACTGTGGCTTTTGCAATTATTACCAGTGAATCATGCGTATTTTATACATTAGGGTGTCCCATGTCGCGGGTCGGGCACCCGACATACGGGTTACATACTTGAGATCGAACGTCGATGCATCTATTGTCTAGATATCGACAACTATGCATCAACGGTACTCCATATTAAAAGTCACGGAATCAATCGGACTTATCAATCTTATCTTCGTACATAAGTGAATACAACACAAACTGAAATCTCTCTGGGATATAGGTACTAATTATCTTCTTCACTTAGTGATGTGTCTGTTTGATAAAAGTTTTCAAGTTTTTATTATTTTTTGTAATAATAGGTTGCTATCACCCATTGACGCCTGCAACTTCAGAGGAACTATAAGACCTTTGCAGACCTTGGAACATTAGAAGTCTAGCCTCAGTCCCAGAAACACTTCCTGCCCTTTTGGAGGTGGAAATAAGCAGGACAGCGTACCCACGCATATGGGCACGTTTAGGAAAGTCCCTTCCTACTCTGAGTACTAATATTCAGATCGGGTTAGCTTTGCGAGCGTTTTCAAATGTCGTGAGTTTTCCTTTTTATTATCCATTAAACTTATAAATAAAACAAAACATACAGATATATACAATTTATTCTTCTTAGCATCGTACTAAAGTACTATATTTAGCCTAATTGATTTACAATCATTACATAATGTTTATAAGGGAATCGTTAGTAACATATTCGGCTCATTTCGAAGTTTATTTATCTACCACATCGGAGAATTCAGAATAAACAACTGCCAGATACTGATTTTTATAAGTTGCCATTAAAGTCTTTAAATATCGCCAAGAGAATTTAGAAAATTAAACAAAGGTTTCGATTCTCAGTAGTTATTTTAGCACTATAACTGCTAGGTCTAAATATATTGAAGACGCTTTATTTCAAAATAATAAGGAAGTACCAAGTTAAGAGTAAGTCAGATTCATTTAATTGATTAGTAATAATCTCGGTATTTACTTGTGCGTGAATTCAACTTTCTGAAGCTATCAGCCACAAGGCATTTTTACAATTAAATGTCAAAGAAAACTGATGACCATAAGGCAATTGTATTAAAGATGTGATGTTATTTTACGTGCAACGCAATGGCAAAGCCTTTTTCAGGACTTGAATTGCTTGTTTGCGTTATTTAAGAAGATACAGATACTATCTAGTCCCTAGGATATATAATAATTTTGTTGATAGAACATTAAAAAAAACGTTTGCCATACTTGCTCAACAGTATACCCAAAAACATCAGACTGGAACCACGTTCATGTAAATTTAAAATGTTGTTAAAAATGTATCTTTTAGATAAACTCTAATTATACTTAGTAACTTAAATTGTATACACAAAATAATTTATATAAAATACTGATTTAACTACTTTAGAGCATAAGCACCTACCTAACTACTTTATACTGTATTTTATGTGAAATAACTGTAAACTTCCTACTGTAATATAAAATGTACATATTAAAGAGACTGTAGTCAAACTGCAGTCAAACTGCGCAAGCAGTTTTGCGGGATATGTATAAAAATGCGCATTGTAAACGTTTTTAATAAAATAATAATAAATAAAAATAAAATACGCTGTTTGGAGTTTTGACTGTTTAAAACTATAGAATACCTCATAAATTTATAGACTGTACAATCATGAAATCTTCTATACGCATAATTGTATATTTACACTTAATAAATAACTTATAGACAACTTCATCAAAATTACGTTTCGAGAACTCGTTCAAATCATCTGTGCGTAGATAAATAGGTACGCCTAAATTGTATAATTGTAAATGGGTGTGTATATGAAGGGAATGTCGCTAGCACCTAGAAGCGCTTACTTAATTAATGCTGTATTGTCGTAGTTCTTATGTATGTATTTCGCGTTAAAGACCATCACATGATCATCATTGTGACAGCATCATGTAGGACAGAACAGAAAATGGTCGTCATTCTTGAAGGACTTTCTTAGGATTTGGAAAACTATTGAAAAATAACTGAAAAAATAAAATGTTCTATTCAGAATGTGTCAGATTTATACTGTGGCGGGTGATGAACCCGCGTGTGCTGTTTCAAACTACAATTTTGGACAAATGCTTGTCCGCAAACTGGACAGACAAATCTCCTATCATTATTATGAATACGCATGTGCTCCCTTAGAGTTTTTAGCCTAGCATATGATTTTTTACAAACATCGCATTGATATATTCGTTCCCCGCCATGTTTTATGGAATGTTCTTGTAACTCATAGTTCGTGAAAAATTTCATTCCGCAATAAGAACAAATGTGTTTTCTTTCTTGTAAATGTTGGAACCGAATATGAGCAGTTCGCCTACTGCACAAATCAAACACTTTAGGACACGATGGACAAGGGAATATTTTTGTTTTCTCCCCATGTATTGCACTGAGATGTTTCAATCGTTTCTTATAAGATACAAATTTTTCGTCGCAAATTGGACATTTGTACCTATTATTCGATCTGTGAGATTTGGCCATGTGCGCGTACAGTACAGATAAAGAAGGGAAGTTCTCTCCACACCTTTTGCAGAGAAAGTTTCCGCGTTCATGAGTCCTTGCATGATTTACCATGCGTTGTGACGTGGCAAAACGTTTACCACACGTTTCGCAGATAAAATGTTCGTAATGATCGTTCATATGTTTATGAAGAGAGAGAAACTTCTCGTATGTTTTCCCACACATTTGGCAGCAGTATTCATCCTTACATAACTTGTAAGGTAGTACACTTTCTCCATATGTATCATCGATGTGTTTATCGTGAGATGCTAAATGGATTTTAAAAGCGGCATAGTCGCTTACGTCTGCATTACACAACTTGCAGCTTGCCGAGGTAAAGTCCATTTTTATTGGCTCATATTTCCTTGGCTTTTGTAATTGTTTTATCTCAGAATGAAACTCTTGAGTGTGTTCACGTAATTTTTCAGGTTCCAGAAACGTGAAAGTGCAGTAAAAACATAAATAGGCCCCCTTTCTGTATCTAAAAGGGTATGCCGTACACGATTCAATTATCGTGGAAAGATTATTTCTGAATAAAGACCGCATCTCATTTCCTTGTTTTCGAGTGCTTGAAACCATGTTTATCTTTAATATTTCTTTCTCGTATTCTTCCTCAGTTATAAATGGTTTCTCTTCACATTTTCGTCCTAAAAATAGAAAAATATGGAATATATGTGATACAAGCATTTTATTTGTAAACAGGTCTTGTTTACTGGCCAAAATTCAAACTCAAATATTTATCATCGTATGCAAATACGTTGAAGATCTCTAAATTTCGACGGTACTACTTTAGCATGTTCTAATTGAATAAGTACACGAATAAGCTTTAAAAAAGGTCTCTTCTCAAAATGAGTAAACTACCTACACTATTGACAACTGTTTTCTGATTTATGAAGCAGAAGCTTCAGAACACAGAGAGACATACACCCTTATGTATATTAATAAATATATATGTTTCACTTATAATAATTGCAAAGCAGCAGTTTTAAGAATAACTCATTTATTGACGGTCACCTTCTAATTTAATAATGGGTTTAAGTCTCTCTCCGTCATAATACCTCCAAATTTGACAAACGTTATCAGATGGTTTTATAGCCTCTGGCGTTCTGCCTGCCCCATTAGGGACACAGGCGTGAAGTTATGCATGTATACATACATGTAGAGGTTCTTCATACAAAAAAGAAAGTACGATGAACTAAAGGATATTATTTTTCTCTACTTCACTTAGTGATGTAACTATTTGAAAAAAAGTGTTCAAGTAGAGCTGATATTTTCCATGCCTTATATTAAAACTATTATCATTTTCGACGCTTGTTCTTGTGTACGTTTCTAATATGAGCATATCTTGACGTGCCAGTAGCAAAAACTGATGTACAAAACTTGCAACGGTATTCCAATTTTTCACCGTGAATTTTATTCATGTGCATCAACCGAGAATGCTGCGAAGAGAACACTTGGTCACTGCAAATTGGACATCTGTATCTAAATTTACTTTCATGGGCCATTGTTAAATGTCCTCTCATTTTTGGAAGATTGGAATACACTTTACCACATTTAGGACATGGAAATTCACCAATCTCATGGCTTTTTTGATGTAATATTAATTTGTTTTGTCCAAGAAATTGTTTACCACACACTTGGCAAATAAAAGAACCGTAATGTTTGTTCATGTGGTTTATCATCGTCTGCACATTTTCAAAAGAATTATTACATATGAGGCACTGGATTTCATTTCTGGTTAGATTGAAAGGAAGAACACCATCGGAGTGATTTTTGTCGATGTACTTAAAATGAGATTCTAGGTGTTCTTTTAATTCTTGTACACCTTCTACTTCTCTATCACATAGGGAACATGATAGATCAGTTATATCTATTTTAAGAGGAAACGTTTTCCGCACATCAGTTTTAAATATATCATTTTTGTCGTGAATAAGAGAATGAACGCGTAGTTCTTTCATCATGCGGAAACAAGTAGAACAGTGTGAGCACATCAATTTCCCTCTAGAGCGCCTAAATACTACAGCGTTTGAGTTAAGAACAATTAAGGACGCATTATATTTTTCTTTATCTTCCATCCATTTCGGTCTCCATTTTACACGAACGTCTAAATTTTTAGGAGATGGTGAATCTGTGTGCAAGATTCCATCTTGTAGTCCTAGAAACAAGAAATAATGTTTACAATTTGCCAGTCAGCAGTTTTAGGATTTTAGGTTTTAAGTATTTAATGCGTATTAAGATGCTTTTTAAGTTTTGCCCTACTGGGAAAAACAAAAAGACATTCTGGACAATCATGCCTCTTTTCGATTTGCCTATGTACAGTGCGAATATGAGCTGCTCTTCTACAGCTTGTATCAAAGCTCTTTCCACAGGTAAAGCAGTCATAATTTGTTTTTTGTTTTGCGTGTTCTTCAACCAAATGTTTTTCTCTTGCGTAGTATGAAGTAAATTCTTCGGAACATCTGGGACATTTATAGCGGATCCCATTTCTGTGTGCACGCAAACGATGACACATCCTAGCTGATCGTGTTTGAAATATTTCTGGACAATCACTACACGGAAAAATACCCGTTTCATGAGACTGGACATGATTTCGAAACCTTGGTTTTGAAACAAATACTTTTCCACACGTATCACACATGTAGTTTTGATAATGCACATTCATATGGACATCAATGTTCGAAAAACTAACAAAGTTTTTCCGGCAAATCTGGCATTCATAGCCGGTATCGTTTAATTTAAATGCCATCAAACCATCACCACAACCATCATGAAACATTTTTCCGTGCATACCAACTAAATGTTGTTTAAGATTTTCTATATTACAGCTCTCATGTGCACAAACCGTGCATTTTAGACCAGTGACGTCTACTTTAAGTAAATTATTTTCAGTTAACTTAGAGAATATTTTTTCGGTGGGAGGCCCACCTAAATGATTTGATTTTACATGATGTCTTAATGGTGCACAGTCAAGAAATTTTAAACCACAGTATGAACAGAAAAAAGCATTACGGTACCATCGAAAGGCCCAAGCTGTAGAAAATTCAAGTAAAGTAATTGCATTGCTACGCATCAATTTCTTAGAAAGGCGTTTCTGTGACTCTTCAGTCAACTCATTGTTTGCCCTTCTTCTTCTACGCATTTGTCGAGCACTAACAATTTCTTTTAACTTCCTTACGCGTTTCACTTCACCTACGTTTTGTTCTGTCTGATCTTCATCAGTACCTAAAAAGAGGAAGGCTACATTACTAACTGTTCTCAGGGTGTTTTGAAGTAACTTTTTCTTTGTGGTAACACTAAATATTTAAGTTCAAACGTAAGAAAAGTTGTTAATTTGGAAGAAAACAAAATTAAAGAGCCTTAAGAAACGAAAAATATTGACACAGCACATACAAACAGCCAATCTCGTGTGTGTTACACTTATTACTTAACAATTTCAGGTACTAAAGATGATTCAAATGGATGGTTCATTTGTTTGTGCGCTAACAACTCGTTACAGTCTTTATAGATTACGCCACAGCCATGGCATGTGAATTCTTCGTGAGTTTTCAAATGTATCTTTAGCGCTCTACTCCTGAGAAACGACTTCCCGCAGTCAGAGCAGTGAAAATTCTTTTCTCCAGTATGCTTTACTAAGTGCCTTTTCAATTCATATCTAGTTTTGAAAGTTCGTTCACAAAAAGAACAACAAAAATCGCGCCGAGGTGGAAAATGCACAGTTTTTACATGAATTGCACGCTTGCCGCTTGTTTTAAACTGAAGATCACAATGCGTACATTTATATAAAACGATTTTTTGTCTGTGAGCTTCATTTAAATGATTCATTCTTCCATAGTACCCTCTAAAGCGCATATTACAGAATGGACACTCGTATCTCATGGCCTTTGAATGTGAATTTGCTTTGTGGTAGTCGCGAGCTGCTCTCATGGTAAAAACTTTGTCACATTCACTGCACGGGAATGATCCTGTTATATGAACTTCAGAATGTTTTCTTAACCTCGGTGCCGTCATAAACCCTTTACCACACGTAGAGCAGATGTAATGTTGATAATGAATATTCATATGTTCGTACAATTTAAGAAAATTATTAAAATTCTCTTGACATATTACGCATTGCCAGGAATCTTTATCTAGGTAGAACGGTATTAACCCTTCCGGTTGACTATGGTCAAATTGGAAACCATGCTGAACTACGTGCTCCTTCATAGCACTTACACTTGTGAATGGTGTCGTACAAATGCTGCAAACGCTTTGTGTTATATCAACGTTAATAACAGACATTTCCTTGAATTTACTGTATATATCCTTGATGCTATGCTGCGATGCGCACTGTCGGACATGTTCCCGAAGTAACGAGCACTCCGTAAAGCTAGCGTCACAGTAGGCACATTTGAAAATGTTTCTTTTCCATCGGAATGGACAAACCGTCCAGCACTCCAGAATGGCATTGGCGTTTTTCTTAATAATACGTCTGGCTTCAGACCTTGCACTTCTCTGATATTTAGGCTTCTCTTTTTCAGATCCTACCTGCCCTGACATTATAGTCTCTAATTTTAGATCATTCGTTTCTAGTTTTATTTTATTTTCTGTTTGATTTTGTTGGGACCCTAAAAACAAAAAAAAACGCACATATCAGAGCGAAGTAATATATTTAAGATTTATTTTAGTTCATTCACCAGCACCAGGCACTTTAACATTGTTTTTAAATATAAGAAGCCTGAAGATTTGGGATAAATATATTGTTTGTCGAAAGTCAAATGGAAAGGGTGATTAAAAAAAGTTACGTTTAGGTAAAGGTAGTCTTTTATTAAATCATAAATATAATTACTTAGCAAACCTCTCGATTATGAAATTAAATATAAAAGTAAAATTTTTCTAACTTATTCCAATAAATACAAATAAAACACCTTACATGATTTTTATACATTGAAAAGATACTAGGTGCCACATTTTCAGAACGATAGACCGTCGATAGACTATTAAGAAGTGGCATGAAAATCTTTCATCAACAACCATTATGTTTTTGAAACACTATCTTACATTCATCATCTATTTTCATTCATACCTTATTATACAAATACCTTATTATAAAACATTAATATTTTTCTAAATATAGGTATATGGAATGACTCGTTCCTACTTAAATAGAAAATGTGTAAAAAAAATGTAGGATTCATTAACCTACTTCATTAAAAAAAATTGTACTTTAGGCGGAACCAAAACGAAACATAAAATTATGTCCTTCCAACATAAAGCAATTATATTAACAGGTAGTATACACACACTGTTACACACAAAATGATCTGGAAACTTGAGATCGATGCTAGATTCATTTACGAATTGAGTATATTATAAATATTTATTTACTTAAGCACTTATTCATCTTGTTATATATCATAGTTATGCCTTCAGCCTAATACGTACTTACTACAAAACTATTATACCTACAAGATACATTCTAAATATTATGGCAAGTGTCAAACTTGAAAGTGTTTTTTCGCAATGTGCTTATCTAACGACAGCTGCGTCGCAAAAGATCGAGAACAATTAACGCACGAGTAGCTGTTTTCTGATTCTTTCCCCATCCTGTGGGCTTTGACATTGTGGTGGTACTTTTGAGATCGAGTTTTAAACGTCATGTGGCAAGTCGTACACTCGTACATCTCTGCCCCAGGCTTGTAGTTGTGAAATTCCATTAGGTGGCGTTTCCTCAGCTCCCATGTCGCGAAACGGGGCTTATCCTTACAAAATACACACATGTATGGCAACGTTGTGTGTTGGGTCTTCATGTGAAGAGTTCTCTCTTCTAAAGTAGAGAAGGTGGCCACGCACCGCGTGCAATTGTATTTGTTATCGTGAGGAATTTTTGTGTGTGAGATCAAAGCGGACTGGGTAGTGAAACCTTCGCCACAAGTATCGCATACATAGCTCTGAAAATGTTCTGTTGTATGTTTTTGCAATGATATAAAATCAGTAAATTGTACAGCACAGATGGCACATTTCCAGCATGATCCATCTTGGAGCTTAAAAGGCAGAACGCCTGGTTCAACATCTAAATATATTGGCTGTTTATGGTCATTCTTTAAATGGACTAACAAATCATTTAGGGTGTCTATGTTCAAAAAACATAATTTGCATTGCAAATCTGTGATATCAACTTTAAGAAATTCTTTGCGCAATTTCCTGTTGAATACCATCTGAATATCAAAATTCGCATGACGAGATGCCATATGGGTCCTCAGTCCGTTTGGGTCGTTGGACTGAACGCGACAAAAAATGCAATTAAAATTTTGCCCCCAAGTCCTGAAAGGTCGAGCCGTAGAGCACTGTAATATTATCTCTGTGTTACTTCGATGTTTTAAAGTTCGTCCGTAACGTGGTTTATACGACGATTTGTAGCATTTAAAATTCTTTTCATGTTGCCTTAGTCCATGCTCGGATAGGAAAGTTGCACTACACTTATCACACGTGAAATTGTTGACATGAGTTCGTTGATGTCCATTTATTTGAGTGAAATCCGCAAAAGTTTTATCGCAATCTAAACAGAGCCAGAGCCCATTATGGCCTTGTCTATACGGTAAAACTCCGAAAGGTGCATCAAAGTTGACACGTTTTGCATGATCTCGAGATATATGTGTCATGAAAGTGTCTACATCTGGAATATCTTGGAGACATAATGAGCATTTGAACTCGGAAATGTCTACTTTTAGTTCATCGACAACTTTGTAAAATGCACTGTAATGATCAGCGTTAGCATGCGCATTCTTTACATGCTCTCGCAAGGCAGCCATAGGTTGAAATTCCTCATGGCAATAAGAACAAACGATTCGGTTAAATCTAGTTTTAAAAGGAAACGCTGTTGAAAATTTTATGACCAGCACAGCATTTTGTCTCTGCGGGTTTTGATTAACAGACCGTTCGAACAACCTCTTTTTTCGTTTTTTAGGCTCTTTTTCAGATAGCTCATCTCTATCCATTGACAAACCTAAAAAAAGAAAAAACAGAACATCAATTTTCATAATTTATTTAGTAATTTTAGACTAGGGTTTCTCATGATTGTTTAATGCAGTTTTAAGTCACATTTTTATACATCAAAATGTTTTTTGGCCATATGTTTATCCAGAAATAGTTTTGTTGTAAAGGCTTTTGGACAATTCGGACACGGGTAATTTAGTTCAGAAACGTTTTTAATTCGATGAGTCCTAGCCATGTGGTTGTATTTACCAGATCGCGTTTTAAATGATTTTTGGCAAATAGTACAGTCATATTTATCTGCTCCGGTTTTATAATTATGCACTTCCATCAAATGCTTTTTACGGCTTTCCCAATTTCCAAAACGTGGCTTGTCCTTGCAATATATACAAGTGTAGGGTTTGGTGTGGTGCTTTTTAACGTGTAGATTTCTCTCGTCGAGAGAAAAGAAGGTAGCGACGCATCGACTGCAGCTGTATTTATTTTCATGTGGAACTTTAGTATGTGCAATCATAGCTGATTCTGTAATAAAGCCTTCACCACAAGTATCGCATACATAGTTTTGGAAATGTTCAACGGTATGTTTTTTCAAGGAGGAAAAATCCTTAAATTCATTAGAACATGTTGTACATTTCCATGTTGATCCATCGTTTAGAGCAAACGGTAGAACTCCGAGTTGAGCGTCTGTGTTAATCGGCTGTTCGTGAATTTCCTTAAGGTGGTATGTAAGAGAATCAATACTTTCAATAGACATGAAACAAAGTTTACAATGGAGATCCGTTACGTCGACTTTTAGAAATTCTTTACCCAATTTTTTGTAAAATGCAGATTGGACATCATAATTTGTATGACGTATCGCCATATGGTTTCGAAGAGCAGAAGGGTCATTGGTTTGTAGACGACAAAATATACAATTAAAGTTATTTTTACAAGTTCTGAAGGGACACACTGTCGAACACTGCAGAATTATTTCTGCATTGTTACGTGGTTTCAGCACTCTACCATTACGAGGCTTATACGCGGTTCGAAAGCATTTTACTTGCCGCTGATGGTCTTTTAGTGCGTTATCAGACACAAACATTGTACCACATTTATCACAGTTAAAATTCATAAAGTGATTAACAATATGACGTTTAAAATCAATGAACTCACTCATTAGCTTTTGACAATAAACACACAACCATTGATTATCGCTATTTTGTTTATAGGGTAAAACTCCATACCGGGAATCTATTTTTACAGGCTTATCATGTTCTTCTAACAAATGACGCATAAACGTGTCAGTATCAATCATATCCTGGTTACAAATATTGCATTTCAAATCAGTGATATCAACTTTAACTAAATTGTCCTTAGTTCTATAAAAAACATTATTAAACTCAGGATTAATATGATCTTTTTTCATATGTGCTCTCAAAATGGTAAGGTTTTCAAATTCTTCGTGACAAAAAGCGCAAAGTATTCGATTAAATCTAGTTTTGAATGGGTACGCTGAAGAATATTTTAATATGAGTTCCACATTCCGCCTCTCCGGAGATTGACAAACGAGATATATTTTTCGCTTAGACCCTTTCTCATAAGGTCCACGTATTGCCAATGAACCTATGAACAAAAGAAAATATCTATCAGACGTTTACTCAATCTCTACAAAGCGGAAACTAGACGTCTATTTTCTATTTCCTCTTCTTTTTATATCAGAATTTGATGCAAAGGAATTTTGCGTTCAAATAAAAGAAGGAAAGGGCAGAAGATATTTAAAAAACATATAATTTTAATCATAATACAACTTCAGGATGATGTGTCTTCATATGTGATTTAAAAGTTACTTTCTGGTTAAACTGTTTGCAGCATATCATGCAGGCGAATCTTTTGTCTTCCCTGTGAGTCCACATATGAGTCCTGAGGCTATTTCTTCTAGAAAAGTATTTAAAGCAAACGGAACACTTATATGACTTTTCTCCCGTATGACTGATGGCATGCTCTTTTAACTCAGATTGCAAAGTAAATTTCATGCCACATGAACACACGTACGCATCTTTTGTGTGCATCAGTTTGAAATGCTTGTAAAACTTTTTTTTGCTCTCAAAACGTTCCTCACAATCTGTACAGTCAAACAGTTGTTTCGACTGGCCGTGGAGATCTTGTAAATGTTTAGATTTAGATTCCCAAGACAAGAACCTCTCACCGCAGTGAATGCAGCAAAAAGGCCTACACCGTTTGGATTCTCCAAGATGGGCTTTCTTCTCCTCGGCTGTATCAAAACTTTTCGAACATTTCTGACAAGTCTTTCTATCGGAATGACTGAACTTGACATGGTACTTAAGAGCTGCATTACTCAAGTAGCCTCTTCCGCATATTTCGCAAACTATCGTATGATAATGTGTTTGTGTGTGTCTACAAAGCGTTGTTAAAGAAGGCAGTTTCTTATCACAAATGAGACAGACTAAATTATCAGTCGTTAATCTATATGGCTGCACACCAATATCAGAAGAAATATCAATATCAGCAATATTGTGGTTCTCGTAAATATGTTTGGCCATTTCGTTAACCTCACTTAATGATTCACCGCACAGTCTACATTTCATATCAGTGATGTCCACTTTGATATATTCCTTCCTGCGTTTTTTTATATGATGAAAGGCAGTTGCTGTTGAGAATTCAACATGTTCCTTATTCATGTGATCCCTATAACTGCTGGGATTATCGTATTCGTCCCAGCAGAACACACACATCAAATTTTTAGCTGTGATTCGGAATGGATACACCGTGGCATATTTTATAAAAACTTCGGCATTTTGTCTTGCTTTGATAAAACGATTGGCAGGTTCGGTTTCTAAAAAAGAAAATAATATGTTTAAGGTAATTTAATAGATTATCTCTATTTGATGCGAGTTTATTATGAATTTTTAAGTAATTTTGAATGCCGTAAACCGATTTGACTAATTTCTTATGCCAAATATGCTTGAAGCGGAAGGTGGAATAAAAACAATATGTGATTATAGCAAATTTATTTGAAAATGACTATGAATGCCAATTCTGTTACCAACTAAAGCAGGTCTTAAGACACGAAGGAACAAACAATAATTTCACCACTTTTATGAAATCCTAATGGTATCTTCTTGCCAATATTGTCCTTATTTTTTTACGTTTTTTATTGAACTATACTTGCAATTAATAAACTTTTAGGCTCATTTTTATTTATTTATTAAAATCACTATTTTTATGAATTAAACATGATATTCCCTCAAATTACGCTAACAATCTAGTGAAAAAGTGTGTCTGTGTGTGTCTACATGGGAATGTTACAGAAGGTACTTTTCCACAACTAACTTAATATGTAATAAACGATTTGAGTTGAATTAAGTAGATTATGTACTGTTAATTTATATGGGTTTACTTCAACTTCAGTAGATATATCGATGTCAGTATTGTCGTGCAACTCATAAATATGTCGGTAATTTCGCTAAATTCCCAAAATGGTTCATTTCGTTCTCCAAATTTCATATTGATGTTATCATCACCTTTCATAAATTCTGTTTGACGTTTTTTAATGTGATGAAAAGCGATCGTTACATTTTCTTGATTCATCTTCTGTATTTACCTTTCATCAAAATCATCCGGGCAATATACATGTCGTCGGCAAGTGGTTGAATTAGCCAGTCAATTGGACGCCTAGGCCGATAGTTGATTGAACTCCAAACACTCAACGTTTAACAACTTGGCGTGTTGAAAGTTAGCCCTTTGAAGATGGCTGACCAAGATTCAGCCAAGTGATTCAAATTATGTACAGTTTTGGATAAAGTAATAAAACAAGTAGGTCATGGTAAAATTATCTGTCATGACGGAAAAACCAGTCAACCAAAAATTTTTTTTAATTTATTTCAATTACAAGGAAATAAAATCCATTGTGGCGCATCGCCGGGTGCTGCCGCACCACGCTCGCTTCGCTCGCTCGGCTCGCGCGTAAATATAAATATAATAAAATAAGTTCCGTTTTAATATTTAAAAATATATATATCGGCGTTTATATAAAAACTATTAAGTATCTTCTTTTATGGACGACAATCACAACACCCTAACCAAACATCATAAATTTAACAATATCCAATTTAACTAAATGGCTAAACAACGTTTATCCAACTGGTTACGATCAACGACTTGACTAATTGTCCTTAAGCCAGTTGAAACGGCCTAGGCGTCCAATTGAGTGCCTAATTTAACCAGTTGCCTACGACATACATACATATCGAGTATTTTATGAAGACTCGTTTTAATGAAATGACAAGTCAACTAATAATAAATTTCATATGCTAAGGTCGTTGGGAAAGAAGCATTTACGATGCCTATGGACCAGTGTTGCTCATTTTCGTTAACAAATTAATTTTGCGAAAATTTAATGTGCTCTACTTTTACGCTTCTTATAAATCGCTTAGAACTAGGAACTTATCAAACATTTCTGATTAGGACCATTTGCTGGTTAGGTAAAATTTAATTAAGTAGTTTTCTTAACATCGAAAGAAGACATGAGTAGGTACTAATGTCATATATACCTAGAATAATACTTTCTAAATCCAAATAGAGAAATTAACCGGAAATACCGAAAAATTGGAGCTGATGTTGCTATAACGCAGGTCGTACTTTAAGAGGATATTGATATTGGATAAGTAAGAACTCCCACAACCCGAATCTCGTAAACTTGCCGAATACACCGACAGATGTCGTCTAGAATCTCAATTTTCATAGTTATTCTATTTAAAAAACAATATGGGCATGCCTTTTTATTTAAAAATTATGTAAATGTGAACAAGTTGCAGTGTTCATTTAGAATTTTGTTTTAAATGACAGCCTTGTTTTCTGAAAAAACTACTAAATTACTCTGTCAGACAGACCTAAAGATATTTCTGAATTAGTAATTACAATAGTGTGCTTTCGGGCATTGAGTTTCTATTATACGATTTTAAATATTTGGATTCTGCCTGGTTCTATTTATCTACTGACGGGCGTTAACTTGGGACCCACTTTTCCACATACTTTGAAAACTTTATTGCACAATGTTCCCGCCTAGGCTAATCTTAGCGATAGTAAGTTTAGTAATTTGCCCATTGCACTTTGTCCAACACTATGTCCAGCGACTAAAGAGCGACAGCCGCACATCAGTCGCGGATTTGTATGGATGGGTTCTTCTAATACATACAAATTCTATTGTTGCTAATACCAAATGAAATATTAGCTAGGTAAGGTAGCTCTTAAGGTATTAACTTCACTTAGTGATAGACCACACATTTGGTAGCTAGGTCTTAAAGTTAGGGAACCAAACCTGTCTACAAAATTCAGCTGTATCCACTCTTTAAGTCCTTCACGTTTCTAGTTTTAGCCTGACAGAAAGTTATTATGTTGTACAATTATCAGTTATCACCGATCTCAACTGAAAATGAAACATATTTCAAATACAGTGTGTCCCGTCACGACCTAGCAATAATTTAAGGTTACAAAATATACCTAATTTCATCGACAAAAACACCCATATATGGGGGTCTACCCCCTTCCTGTCGGAATGGCCGCCATTTAATTTTTTTTACATTCTTGTAGATACCTCTGCTGAAAGATGCCGATTTCTCTGGACAGAAAGATCCTACAGATGTAAAAAAAATGTTATTTTAAAGGTAGAAATAGCAACTATAAAATAAAAATTAACATTATGGCAAATTTTCCCCACAAAATATTTTAAAACATTTACAATGCTAATTTAAGTGAAAAAAATTGTCTGTTTTTTTATTTTTCTTAACATATTTCAAAAACTAGCACATTGATACTATTTTTTTTTAAAACTGTCCTAATACTTGAAGATATTACTTACAAATTGACGTTAAAATTATTGTTGTTAATTGCATAACTCGAGAGTTAGGGCTGTTTGAATATGACCCTTTTGTGAGGGTCCCAAAACTATGTAGAGCTACCTGCTACATTGAATAGGGTTTATGTGACAGGGACGGAAAATGATTTGTATTATTGTTAGAGCGGTGAATAAGTAGGACAAAAAATCATGTTTGATCAGCTCAGATATCGAAAATAAATGTTTGTTAGATAAATTAATAGCGCTCTACATTCATGATCCTCGCAAAAGGGTCATGTTCAAACATCCCTAACTCTCGAGTTATGCAATTAAGAACAATAATTTTAACGTCAATTTGTAAGTAATATCTTCAAGTATTAGGACAGTTTTAAAAAAAAATAGTATCAATGTGCTAGTTTTTGAAATATGTTAAGAAAAATAAAAAAACAGACAATTTTTTTCACTTAAATTATCATTGTAAATGTTTTAAGATATTTTGTAGGGAAAATTTTCCATAATGTTAATTTTTATTTTATAGTTGCTATTTCTACCTTTAAAATAACATTTTTTACATCTGTAGGACCTAAAGGACACACTGTATACGTTCGAGTGAAATACTATCGCATTGATAGTATTAATTATACAGTTCGTGGCAAATAACTAGAATCAGACTATCGGAACATAGAACTCATTTTCTACAGTCATTATTTTCAGAAAGCATGTCAGACATTTGAGACCCTGAATGAATTCCAAATTGGAGCTCGCATGAGCTAGATATGGCTTTATTAATATTAGATCAGGTCTTAAGAAGAAGAAGAAGAGTAAAAAAGAAATACTGAAGTACAAACAACACATAAGTTTAAAACTATTTATTCAACAAAAGCAACAAGATTCTACATATAACAAATTAAACATGAAATACTAATTTAATTAATGGAAGATTTGTTAAAAAAGAAAGCAAATATGTAATTTAAAACAAAACTATTTTTATCTAACGTATAAAAAAACTAACACTTCCATCGTTTTTCTTCAAAACATCTAGTTCAAATAAAATGAAAAAGTAAATGAGAACGATATTTAAAAAAATATTATTTGAAAGGGATTTCAAACAAATCGGGATGTTGGCTCTGCATATGACCCTTCCAACTTACTCTTTGGCTAAATTGTCTATCACATAACGTGCACTCAAATCTCTTATGCTCACTATGTATCCACATATGCTGGACTAAATTCTTTTTACGAGGAAACAATTTCGAGCACACAGTACATTCATAGCGCTTTTCTTTCGTGTGTATCGTTCGGTGCTCCTCTAAAGTTTTCTTCGATGCAAACTTCATACCGCAGAAGGTACAAATATAATTATCATCGGTATGCTCAATCCTAAAGTGTGCATTGAAAGCCTTTCTAGCCGGAAACACAGCGTCACATTCAGGACACTTTACCGGTTTCTCTTCTATCTGATGTACTTCGGCCAAATGTAAGCGTTTTATCTCCCAAGTCATACATCTCTCGCCGCAAATATTGCACAAATACGACCAACACTTCGAGGAATCTAAGATGTGTTGGCGTCTCTCTTCTGGGCTATTGAAACATATTTTGCATTTTCTGCAAATGCACTTATCGCTACTAATGTGACCGTACTTCATATGATTTCGTAGCGAAGTGTTAGTCGCGTAGGACTTCCCACAAGACTCGCACGTGAACTTAAGGAAATGAGACTGCGTATGACGGCTCAGTTGTCTCATATTATAGGTCTTTTTCTTGCATATAGCACAGGCAAAAACATTATCTTTTAAAACGAAAGGCTGCAAGCCAAGCTCAAATTCCAAGTCTAAATTTATTTTGTGGTCGTAATATAAATGGGAAGCTATCGCATCTAAATTAGTTTTGTAATCAGCGTTGCATATTCTGCAACGTATTTTCGAACAGTCCACTTTTAGGAATCCTTCATGACAGTGCAAGAACGCCATGCGTAGTTTGAAAGTTTTGTGCTCTTTTTCCATGTGCTCTCTATATTCGGACGGTGTAGTGTAAGATTCACAGCAATACACGCAAACCATACAATATTGGGGGATTCTGAACGGGTAGACAGTAGAATATTTCACAATTAGCTCTGCATTGCGCTTGGTCGCCATAGTGGCGTACAATTCGTCTAAAACAAAAAAAAAGGCCCTGATCATTTTCAATTCATTTAAAACAAATACGAAAATGTATTTTCAACACTTAGTGTTGTTTCGATGAAAATAAAAAAAAAAACATAATGAGTTAAATCTACGTATTAGAAGTTGACTAATTCCGGATGGTACGCTCTCATGTGCGTTTTCCAACTAACTCTTTGATTAAACTGTTTACTGCACAGATTGCATTCAAATCTTTTAAACTCGCTATGAATCCACTCGTGTTGTCGTAAGTTCTTTTTCCTAGAAAACATTTTGGAGCAAACGTTACACGTGTACTTTTTTTCTTTAGTGTGTAGAACGCGATGTTCTTCCAAATATCGTTTGGAATCAAATTTCAGACCGCAAAACGAGCACTCGTAATTGTTATTTGTATGGGAAGTTAAAAAGTGGGATCTGTAATGTCTCCATTGTTGAAAGACGTCTCCACAGTCAGGACAAGAGTAGGTTTTGCGAGTTTGTCCATGGACCGTTTCTAAATGTTCTAATTTGGTTTTCCTATTTACGAATCTTTTGCCACACATGCAGCAGCTTTGCGGCCAACATGCCTCATTCTCCAAAACATGTTTCCGTTTATTCTCAGTTGAATCGAAAGCACGTTTGCATCTTATACAGATTTTGAGCTTCGAGTGACCGTATTGTATATGTCTATTTAGATTTTCTCTATTAATATAGGATTTCCCGCAAGTCTCGCATGTAAACTTGTGAAAATGCTGACTGGTATGACGACTGAGTTCCCTTAAACTGGGCACTTTATATTTACAGACGGCGCACACCCAACGTTCTTCGCCAAGCAGATAAGACTGCATGCCTATTTCGACATTGAGATTTAATTTCTTATTATGCGTCATTACTAAGTGCTCTGCAAGGGGAAGTAGTTCGTCAAATTGGGTCGCGCATATTCTACAAGCTAAACCGGTAATATCAACTTTGAGATATTCGTTATAATTATTGAGCACATGAGCGAAAGCGGTTTCCACATTGAAAACACTGTGTTCTTTGTCCACATGTTCTCTATAATCCTTGGGATCATCGTGCGTGTCGCAGCAGAAGACGCAAACCATGGAATTTCCCGGGATCCTGAACGGATACGCTGTTGAGTATTGCAAGATTATCTTAGCGTTGCGTCTAGCTTCGAACAAGGCATTGAACTCTAGAACAAAGAGAAATTATGCCCTTGATCACTTGTCCATATGCTCTTTATAACTAAATATATAGGATTTTTTTAAATGTTTAATTGAAAAATAATATATTTATCATCAAGATTCCGATACTTTTTTTCGAATGTCTAGTACGGGTTATTATAAAACATTTCATTGGCAATTTTAAATACTATATTTGATATGATTTAAACCAAATAGTCTTCATATATTTTTTATTTAAAAAAAAAGTACATGATTAATCTTTCACCGGTATTACAGTTTGATATTATTTAATATTATTACAATGTTTAAAAAACTAAACTAATCAAAGCAGTGACGCCTTTTGCAAATTATGTTTTTCTAAATGCCGAACAAGACCAGTATTGGAGGCGAATCTCAAACCACAATGACTGCACTTATGACAGTCCTCCGCGTGGCTCAGCTTATAGTGGACATGAAAGGTTTTGCGATCACCGCATTTGTATTCGCATAGTTCGCATTCATACACTAACTTCTTCTTGCCATGTTCCTTTGTCATATGGCGTTGTTTTGTCTCCCAGCTCACGAATCTTTCCGGACACTCCGAGCAACAGTACGGCATGCAACGTTTCTCCGTTTTTCGATGCTGTATTTTCTCCTTCATACTTGGAAAACGTTTGTTGCAAGTCCTACACATAGCTTCACCATTAATGTGTTCTCTTTTCGAGTGAGCCGCAAGACCAGTGGCGGAGAAGTATCCTTTACCGCAAATGTCACAAATGAAAGTCAAATAATGCGTCAGAACATGCTTATTGAGGTGCAATAAGGATGGATTGTCTTTCTTGCAGTAAATACACGTCCAAGTGTCTTCATTAAGACGAAAACTCATAACGCCTAAGCTTATATCCAAGTTCAAATCAATATCGTGGGCATTTTTCAGATGACCTGCTGAATCTTTGATGCTTTCGAATTCTAGATTGCATTGTCTGCATTTCAAGTCCGTGATGTCTATTCTTATTGGCTCTGCTTTCGGAATGCGCTTGAACGCTAGACTGTTATCGAAACTTTTGTGGGCCTCGTCCATGTGTTCTCGGAAAGCGTCCGGTTCCTCAAAATTATCGCCGCAGAAAACACATACTATTTCTTTGATATTTATTCGAAACGGAAACGCCGTAGTATATTTAATAAGGCTCTCGGCGTTTTTCCTTACCAGGCCTGAGTAATCGTTGTCTAAAAAGAAAAAAAAATGTAGAAATTTAATTGATCGACCATGTTATGCATAGGTAGTATATTAGTTATTTAAATAAGTGATACATGAGAAATTATTTCTGCAGTTATTTTATTTAAAATAAAAGGAATTTTAAACCAGACTTTATCGCGTTTATTTAATTACTTCGTAATTTGAGCTTTCTGTGACTTGTTGGACGAACTGTGAGTTATGATTTAGAGAAACATTTAGCCTTAATCGGAAACAAAATTTTTAGATAGTGAATTAAATCTATCGGACTCATCTTGACGTTCCCTCTACTTAATATTAGATAATATTTTAGTATCAAGTCTTCTTTAAAAATTAGTCCAATAGGTCCAAAATATGATTTTGGACCTATTGGACTAATTTAAAAAATTATAATATTTCAATTATAATATTTAAAATAAATATTTCTTATTCGAATTCAATCTAGTTAAAAATTTTAATAGGCAATTATTATTTTTTTGAAAATAATAGACTTGGAACTACTCTACTTCAGGTTCAACATTTTATTTACGAATACATTAAAGCAGTAGCAAGTATGTGGATATGTAAACATTTTGGGTATTATCTTATACGGTTTTTACTGGGACATGTATGGCATAGGATTCCTTCAATCTTTCTAACTGCGGAAAGGCTTACGTTCAGCAGTAAAGATGGAAAATGCTTCCGGACTAATAAATATTTATTAACAAGATCTAAAGATGACATAACGGAATTTCGCTCATGCGCAGTCATGAGTAGCAAGATGGCGTTTCAATTTGGAATGTGACGCAAACTTCATGCCGCAACGATTACAAACGACATAGTCCTGCGAGTGGTGCAACTTAAAATGTACATAATACTGATTTTCGCTGCCAAAAGTGATATTGCAATCGGCGCATCGGAATTCCCGCTTCGTCTCTCCATGTACGGTCTCCATGTGTTTTCTCCGCGACTTCCAGTGCAGGAATCTATCGTTGCACTTCGTACAGCAATACGGACCGCAAGACTGTTCCGTGCGTCTGTGCCTCTCCTTAGCCTCTATAGTAGGGAATGTCTTGGAACATAGACCACATTTAACTTGATACTGCTGATGTTTAGACCTTACGTGTCGTAAAAGACCTGTCGTGGCAACGTAACTGCTACCGCAAATATGGCAGACGTAGCTTAAGAAGTGCGTTATCGTATGCCTGTTCAAGTGGAACAGTGAGGGTACGCTTTTCTTGCAGACAGCGCAATGGAACACGTCTTTCTGGAGTAAATACGGCATGACGCCTATCTTGTCATCTGTGTATATTTTGTGCTTATGTTTCTCTACTAAATGCGTGGCTGCGGTATCAAGCGAATCGAGTGTTTCCGAGCACACTCTGCATCGTAAGTTAGTGAGATCGGCTTTGACAAATTCCCGCGTGGGTAGGTTATGGAATACGATTTTGGAGCTGAAGGTGTAGTGTTCTTGTTCCATATGGTCGCGGAAGACGTTAGGATCGTCGTACTGTTCGAGGCAGTACACGCATAGGATCCACTTATCGTGCACCCTGAACGGGTAGGCGGTTGTGTAACGCAACACAACCTCGGCGTTTCTTCGCGATTCGATATTTTCTACAAAAAAGAAAAGTCTTCGCTGTAGCGTCTTTCTTGTGATAGCTTATTATTCTAATTTCAGTGTTTTATTCAATATCTTCACATTATTAAATTCTGTTTTGTTATAGACACACAGATATTTTCCTTCGTAAAACCGAATGACATCTCGTACGTAGATAAGTGTAATAATTTAATCATCAAAATAAGAGGGTAGTTTCGATTTCTTAGCAGTAATAGAATCAGGATATACAGAATGTATTAAATTGCATATAAAAACTTGTAAATATGTTTTAAGTGATGAAGTATCGAAGCTTCTGTGATATGGGGGTTTTGGTCATTTCAATAGTGCAAAACTTAAATATATATCATAAACTATCAATTTACATCTGTATTTATTTATCAATCAAACAAAAAAGGGATGTAATTTCATAGTTTCAATGCCTTATTAGCTCGTGGATAAATTATTGAACAACAAGCAACCATTAGGTATAAATCCTTTCATAACTGATTGAATATATGATTTTATTTACATATTTTCATTTTCAACTACATACATAAGACATGCTTGTTATGCAGATGTCTGATGTAAGAATGTCAAACATGTAAATAATAACCTTTCATCCAGAAAAAATAAAAATTAAAAGTCCTGTGTACTCCTTTTCCCTTAACATGCTCAGATAAGGGAAAAAGTTAGTTGTTAAACAATTTTTCCAGAGCTTTATAATTACAAACAAATGGACACGTCTTTCTTCTAATATTTTTTTCTTAAAAATCTTTAAACTTTTTAAATTAAAACCAATACAAATCACAAAGCCTAATAAAAAACAGAATATATTGTGAAAACAACTTGGAAAAATAACGCATTGAAAATTAGCATTCCCATACGAGTATTTTTGGTATTTTCCACGGCAATTTAAGCGTAGCTATAAAACAGATGATGTTACATATAATTATATGATCTGGAAATACAGGAAACAGTAGTTCATTCCACGTAGGTACTATAAAAAGGAGTGTAGAACCTTTTCTCTCGAAACCAACTTTAGAAATAACAGAGTAACTCCAAGCAATCGTGGAAAGTTGGACTTTCCCCCATTTTGGTGTTCGTATCGAGCCACTATAAGGAGACTTGGTTGGACCTGAACTGCCTAATTACAAATATTTAATTCCAAAGCGTTATCATTCTAAGACGAAAAATTAATTAATAAAATCAAAAATAAACAGGCATTTTAAAATCACATTACCTACTTAGTTTTATTGGATTTCTAAGACTTTTTTAAAAATAATGTTTGTTTAGAATATTTTATTTTAACAGTTGTTTTTGAAATAGTAATTTTTGGTATTAATGATTAAAAGTAATTTTAATTATTACATTTAGTATTAGTAAGTGAATCGTACAGAATGCCCGTAAATTTTCAATAAATGTCAAAATATGTAAATAAAACTTACCTGCGCAATGCGATGCGGGGCAACATGACAAAGTCCACTGGGATTCGAACCCGGAATACTTACCAGATGGTACACAGTGTTAGAAAACTCTACTAGCAAAAATACCGTCCGAGATAAAAAAAAATATCAAGGGATTTAATTGAACAATCTAATTATAATATACTGTTGATTTCCCACAACTTTAAGGTTTTGTTCGTTACTAAAAAACAATACGTTTTGTATTGTAATATGTGGTTCAAAAGTGCATACTTTGCAAGATATCATCAATCTTAATATAATAAGTTTATAAATTATCACCCTTGTAAAATCTCTATAACATTAATTCAATAGACGCGTGTCACTGAAGCCATACAATAAACAACAAAATCATTTTAAACGTTGAGGAACGTGGCATACAATTTACAACGCGCTATGGACAGGTGCGATCTGCACCTGTCCAGACGATAAAAAAAAGTGTTTTACATAAGATATTTCTACTTAATTGAATTATTTTGTATGAAAAACAAAATTGAAACATTATTCACATGTTATTTGATTTTATTACATGTTCTCATTAATGCCCTAGAGTTATGGGAAATCAACAGGAACACCGTGTATAGTACATCACTGCAGCGGCCGGCAAGAGAGACATTGATGGACGAACGTGTGAATGTGGGCCGAGATGAAGCCGAAGCACTCATACGTAAGTCCATCAATGCCTAGTTGCGGCCCAAGGCTTGTATAGTAATTTTCTCAAATAATGCGCGGAAATTGAAGAAAGTAGTACAATTCAGAATTTTAAAACCAATGACGACACTAATAACAATAGTTTTTTAGTTTAAAAGTATTTTTTTTTCTATGTGCAAGCCAGTTCGAAATTTAGATTAAACCTTTGATAAGTAAACTCTTTGGTAACCATGTTGCGGAGTAGAAGACCGTTCCATTTTTTAATGAGGAGTTTTCTGACAGCTCTTAAATATTAGTTCAAAAAACCTCTATAGATGGCACTTTTAAAAAGCCGAAGGCGTTAAGTCTGTATACTACAATGTAGGTAAGTGGTATCTACCATCTATGGTTACTTATAAGTTCAATTTCTGATACAGACGTAAATTAATATAATATCTTACTTTTAAAAACACAGTGTAGAATAAGTGGCTATATGACAGACAAGACTTCGCTTTTTGTAAAGCGCCATCTATCGAAGCCTTTTGTACCATTTTGTTTTTTTAATAAGCTGTCAGAAAACCTCTCATTACACGACAGATATGGTTTTACATAGTAATTTACCGCTAAACACAACAGATCGGCCGCTGCTCGACCAGTACAGCACGTTCGGTTTATCTCGAAGAAGGTTGTCAAAATAATGCTCAAATTTCCAAGCATGTTTGAGATTTTATTTTGTATCTCAACCTCGTTGCTGGTAAGTGAAAATGAGGTCGAAGAAGACAGCACACGTGTTTAGGAAGGAATTGGTTATTCATAAAATATTACCGGAACAACTACTTTAACAAAGTTACCTTGCTAATTCCGCGACTTGTACTTGCACTAGTGATGCAGGACAGTGCAAGTACAAGTCGCGAAATTAGCAAGGTAACTTTAAATAAATAAATAAATATTTCTGACACTCACACAACATTATCTAGCCCAAATTAAGTTTCTTAAAGAACTTGTGTTATGGATACTAGATAACTGATATACTTAGAAATATATAAACATACATATTTTTTATCAGAAAATAAACTTAAATAAACATATAAACTTCCATGACTTGACGACTAATATCTGTGTTCATCCCACAAATATCCGCCGCCGCCGGGATTCGAACCCAGGACCTCTGGAATAGAAGGCAATGTATGTTACCGCTACACCAGCCGGTCGTCAAACGTCCTACTTTGTTAAAGTAGTTGTCATGGATTTCCGCAAAGTAACGCCTGATTCAATCAATTATTACCGGTACACGTCACCGCAGGAACCGTACGTTTTGGCGGCAGATTTTATATGAAGGGTGGTCGCTTGCCAGGCGGCCACTGTAGAGGTTTTACCATCAAGCAGGTCACTCAGATAAGTCGCATTTTACGACAACACTTATCCAGAGGCGGTAGGGCGCACCTACACGGGTTTATTTTACTATAGAAACTGATCTTTGGAGTCAGTCAATAAATTGGAATTATTCAATTTATTTCCAGCTACCATGCTGGACTGGGAGCGAAAGAAAAACATAGAATGTACCAGCCGCTTCTCTTCCCGGGCATACTGTAAAAGTCAGTTAAGGAACAGAGGTTTTATTGACGTTTTTGTGGGCGACACAGGCTGGCCCCCTGTCACTGCAATAGTCTCTCCATTATTATAATTCCTCCAAACGTCGTGTCAAACGTGACATCAGATGGTATTATAGGCTCTGGCGTTCTGCCTACCCCATAAGTGGTAAAGTTATGTATTATGTATCAATTTATTTCTATACTAGCTGTTGCGCGCGGTTTTACCCGCGCAATTTCGATTCCCGCGGGATAAAAAGTAGCCTATACGGATTCGGAAGAATCCCTCTAAGTAATGGTAAAAGAAATTTTGAAATCGGTCCAGTAGTTTTTGAGCCTATTCAATACAAACATACAAAAATACAAAGGTTTCCTCTTTATAATATTAGTATAGATAAATTACCTACTAAAAAGCTGTTATCGGAAAATCTAAAATAACTGTGTACCATCGTATTTCGTTTCACAGCAGAACTCCGACATAGAGGGTGCTCCTAAAAAGATGACACAACCCACCACAGTCTAATGTAAAAATAAAATTCAGTATCATAGTCCTGAATATAAATCCATGTTGAAAAACCCCCCAGTTCTGTTGTGTTCTGTTGTGCTCTTCAAGGCAAAAAGCTAAATCTTATACTAAAATTAACAAAAGAAACGCACAATATCATGATTATATTAAAATCTAATTTAAACTAAACTTAGCTTATCCTTATTAAAAAAAGATGTTAAAGACATGTCCATATGTTGATATCAAGCATATAAAATTTTATTTTATTAATTGATACACTTTTGGTTAAGAAAGTTGATTCACGCGGAATTGTAATGAATCTATTTTTAATGGTCTACTTAGTAATAAAGCAACAATATTGTATAAATGTTTTTTATTTAAGAAATATCTTTCTAACCAAAACCGTACCAATGAAAACATTGAAAATTAAAAGATGCTATGAATCAAGATCAAATCTTAAAATGTATGTATAAAGCTCAAATAACTTTTAACATCATGACTATTTTCGATATGAAATGTGACTATTTACTCAGTAAATAGATTCACAAAGATATAATAGCATGCCACAATAAAAAAAAAATTCTTGCCACTTGTATCTCGCCACAGTTAATTTATATTATGAGTATTTTGC
The DNA here is from genome assembly GCA_944452665.1 of Stenoptilia bipunctidactyla. Taxonomy (NCBI): domain Eukaryota; kingdom Metazoa; phylum Arthropoda; class Insecta; order Lepidoptera; family Pterophoridae; genus Stenoptilia; species Stenoptilia bipunctidactyla. Next base: position 15,383,435 of record OX101747.1, on the reverse strand, counting down.
CACAGTTATGCTCTATTTACTTGTACTCAGCACAAATAATGTATTTATAATCTGAAGCCAAGTTCATATTGTATTCTAATTTAAAATTTATCTAATGTTAACATACAAACTTAAAATTTAGGCTACAAAAATTAGTTACTTGACACTGAAAACATCAAAAAAAAATCCTGACCAGGAAATTATTTTACAGTTGACAAAATTCATAGCACCTTCTGTTTTCAATGCTAGAAAGAGACAGCAAACCGATGCTTACCTTTCTTTTTCTTCTCAAGCTTGATCACAGCCTTACTGGCTGAAGCTTTAGCATCCTTTTTAGTTTTAGCCTTTTTGGGAGGAGTTTCCTTTAATTTAATGGTGGACTTCCTTTTGGATGGCTTTTTAGAACTGATCTCGGACTCTGATAGCTCAAGAGAGTCATTTTTATTCATTTTACTGGCCAGTTTTGTTAACGGCTGATTGTCAACTGTAAAAAAAATATATTAGTTTTGAGGTATTTTGTTATGATTGGTAAGTTTAATTACTGAAAATTTTAGAGTTTTTGGCATCACAGGCACTCTACATAGGTTTATGTCTACAAAGATTTTCAATTATGTTCTTAGATGTCTCATTCGATTGAAGACAAATACTTTCTTTTAGCAACCAATTTCCAAAAAAGGAGGAGGTTAAATAAAACACTTTTTAACCGGACTGACCACGGGGTCTGCAAAGACACCGAAACGTCGAGTCAAAATTTAAAATGTAAATATACGCGATAAATCCGGTTAAAAAGTGTTTTATTTAATAGTATGAATCGCGAAAACTTAAGACAATATTAAGGAGGAGGTTCTCAATTCGTCTGTAAGGTTTTTTTGTGTCTTTGGTACACGTTATTTCGGTCAATTATGAATCGATTTTCAAAACTCTTGAGCTTGTAATTTCAACTAAATGTATAAATAAAACTATGCTTACACATAGCTTCTACAACAACTATTATAAGAAAGAAGACAGAAAGATGTCTCCACAGAAGAGACAACCTAAAAATAAATCAACAGCAAAATCTACTTACGATCATCATCATCGTCGTCGTCATCATCGTTCATGTCGGCCGGCGGCATATAATCATCATCATCCTCCGTTTCAAGAGTCTCTTCCTTAACGCATTCTAATTTCACATCCTTGTCTATTTCTGTCAATTGTTCTGTTGATGGAAACATGGAGAATTATTTTTATGATATTTCTTTAGAACTACTTATACCTTGTGTTAGATACACTGGTCACGTAAATGTGAAGTTTAAATTTTTAGGCCGAATAACGCCCGTCGCCTTAGAACAGCTATAGTGCCCCTGAAAAAGCTGTTGTAAAAATCAAACTATACACTAGACCAGAGGTTCCCAAACTTTTTGTGTCATAGACCCCTTCCCTTTGCCATGTTTTGGGTAGGGGCTACTCACCTGATATTCATTATTTGAAATAGCCTACATACAACTTACACAATTTAACAACATATCCACGGTAAAAAGCGAACTTGCTGTAACCCACAAAATGCAAAATGCTTCAAAGAGCCCAAAAACTCTGAATTATCGAAAAAAAAAAATCATATCTCTTAAACTAGCTTAAGCCCTTCAACCATGGTAGGAATATTAGTTTAAGAGATATGATTTATTTCGAAAATTCAAAAAGTTTTTGGGCTCTTTTAAGCATTTTGCATTTTGTGGGTTACAGCAGCAGGTTCGCTTTTTACCTTCGATATATACAATAAATATTTTTATTTATAGGTACTTTTATAAATAATGTAGATAGTCTTTGCCTTTTAAGATAATGTTAGTAAATCTAAAGAGGTACTAGGTATCAGTGTATGCTGAGATCCACTATTGTGGACATGCATTTTCTTTCATGGTCTCTCCAAAGGTGATGTTTCCAAATTAGAATATTACATTGACACTTGACCATAGTGTTGCTAAAATTACGCTAGTCTTAATAAAAATATCCAAAAATTACAATAAACTTAATGAATGGCGCACAAAAATGTGAAAGTTTAATGTGAATGGCAACCGCCATGCTAGGTGGTCCATACATATCGTCATCTTTATTAGTTTCATGTCTGATAATATTTTCAAGGTTTTGCATTTAAAATGCTCAATAAATAAAAAATAGTTTCATTTCTGTCAAAACTGTCATTGTCGTGTCATCTGTCTTGTCATTTGGTACAAATCTGTCAAATCTGGCAACTAATTCAATGCAGTAAACTGACAGTTCCAGTGTGTCCTACTTTAGGGAAGAAAAATAATAGTGATGCGGTTTAAGTGAATTAATGTAATTATTTTTTAATAATAATGTCGTAATGTATGGAAAAAATATATTTTGGCTCACAAAATACTTATTTTTTTATGGTTCTGTTAGCAAAGGGCAACTCTTCTTGAAATTTAATTTTTAACGACAGTAGAAGTTTAAAAATAAAGAAGTTATCAAGTCGATTTTACTTCTACTGTAACCGATTTAAAGCACTACGTATGTTTGGTAATTAATTATTTTCATTTAAGTTACTTTGAAGATAAAGTACACACCTCAAATTCAATGATTTGTAAATAACTTTAAAATTTTATGCAAAACGAATGACAAAGACTCGTTCATTTACAATCATTCTTATTCAGTACTTACACTACAAAGTTTTTAACTGGTATCATTATTTTTCTATTTCACATTTCGAAATCTCAGTTTACTGTATTGAATTATTTGCCAGGGTTTAATGTCGAGAAAAGGGGGATCGCCATCAAAACCAAGATCAGATTGGTACGAGCTCTGGTTTTCCCCATCTTCCTATATGGAGTAGAAACATGGACAATCCTGGCCCGAGAGAGACAAAGAATTGATGCATTTGAGTTGTGGTGCTGGAGACGAATGCTTAGAATAGCTTGGACTGCAAAGCGCACCAATGCGTCTATACTAACCCACCTCCAAATAAAGATTCGCTTGTCAACCATATGCCATCACCGCATACTGTCGTATTTCGGCCACACAATGCGCAGAGGAGATGATAATTTGGAAAAATTGATTGTGGTATGGAACACCGAAGGCAAAAGATCGCGCGGTCGTTCGCCTTCGAGATGGATCGATCAATTGAAAGACTCGTCGACCTCAAATCCATACGCTAATAAGAGACGCGCTGTACCGAAACCGATGGCGACAGATCATCCGCTCCAAATGCTACCCTGATGCTGACCATCCTCAGACATGAGGGACCGACCCAAGAGAGAATGTCGAGCGCACACAGTTCAGATTCACTTACAATTTTTTGACAGGTTTGGAACCCTTGATCTGCGGGCTTTTCTACACAGGGTCACTGCTGGGTCACTTTCAAAATTCGAGGACGTGATAGTTTGAGATCATACAATTTTTTTCATACAATGGAATTAAAATAATTCATTACGCAACGGTTACATACGCGAAATACAAGAGATACTTAGCAGGCGGTGTGCGTGTTGATCGAAGCGGCGCGTCGGGAAGTGTAGTATTAAGTCTCTTTATTAATTTATAGCGAATTCTGGTATAAAATTTAGTGCCTACTTTTATTACATAAATATGATCAGAATCGAGTACCAAGTGTTCTCCTTCAATATCTAAAACCTGTCACCAGTCACCCTGTATATCAGATGTCCTACGTTGTCGCGTTGACACAAGTCACCTGAAGTATTGGTTGCTTTATGTCGTACCAAGGAAAACCCTTCACCCTTTTTTATACATACATAGCTTCACGCCTGTAACCTTTATGGGGTAGGCAGAACACCAGTGGTTATAAGACCGTCTGATGTCACGTTTGACAAATGAGGTATTATAATGATAGAGAGAGGCTATTGCAGTGACAGGGGGTCAGCTTATAACCGCAGAAACGCCAATAAAACCTCTGTCCCTTAACTAAGTTTTACAGTATGCCCGGGAAGAGAAGCAGCTGGCACATTCTATGTTTTTCTTTCGCTCCCAGTCCAGCACCTTTTTTATATAGTTGACTAAGCTCGCGTTTCACCTCAATCTCACCTGATGGTAAGTGAAGTCAAAGATGACAGCACACAGGTTAAGGAAGGACCTGGCTCTTCATTAAATATTTCCGGAACACATCACCGCAGGGGCGGTGAAATTTGGCGACAGATTTCAGATTTTATAATGAATAAAATCCCTGGACAATCACACCAACTACATGGCCTCAAAGTAAGCAAAGCTTGTGTTATGAGATACCATGTATCAAACTATGGGGGAATCTAGAATATAAATACATTGTATAGAGAAACGCCCAGACCCGGAACATTTTTTTTTTCTTGTTCCGGGCGGGAATTGAACCCGCAACCACTGGCGTCTAAGGGCAGATAGGTTTACCCCTTCGCCAAAGATAGTTTAAGAGATATGATTTATTTCGAAAATTCAAAAAATGTTTGGACTCTTTTAAGCATTTTGCATTTTGTGGGTTACAAAATATATAAATAAGCCATACAATAAACAACAAAAAAGTTTTAAACGTTGAGGAACGTTGCATACAATGTACAACGCAAAACGTTGCGAACTGTACCTGTGGATAGCGATAAAAAAGGAATAGAAATTGCCACGTTGTCATACTTTGCATAAAGGTGTTTTACATAAGATGTTTTGAATTAATTGTATTATTTTTTATAAAAAATAAAAAGAAAAAATTATGAAAAATTATTCACATGTTTTTTGATTCTATTACATGGTCCCATTAATACCCTAGAGTTATGGGAATTCAAAATGAACACCTTTTATAGAGAAACGCCCAGACCCGGAACATGGGCGGTAGTACCGTAAAAGGGACTACCAACAAGCCAGCGTCTATTGTATAGTCGGCTTTTACAACAGCTTTTTCACCTTTTACAAAACAGCTTTTTCACCTTTTACAACAGCTATTTCACCTTTTACAACAGCTTTTTCACCTTTTACAACAGCTTATTTCACCTTTTACAACAGCTTTTTCATCTTTTACAACAGCTTATTTCACCTTTTACAACAGCTTTTTCACCTTATACAACAGCTTATTTCACCTTTTACAACAGCTTTTTCACCTTTTACGATAGTCTTATACATTTTAAGCAAACCCTACGCGGGCTATACAGGGTTAATTTAATTAGGGCATCACCTCTTGCAGGCAGCCTCTCCACATGAATCCCAACAACATTTGTTCTACAACTGTTTAAAATTAATAGTTTTTAAAACTTTAGTTTTCTCATACAAAAAATGTTTATAGCCTCTGTTTAGAGGCGTACCTCTATTTACTTTGAGCATAGGTATGACACGCACCTTGCGCAGAAATCGCTTCACAATAATAATAGCTACTTCTTACAAAATGTACACTAAGGAGCAAAAATTTTTGTTTTTATTTTTTGTGTTATTTATCAGGATTACTAAAAAGTCGTAGAACAAGTAAAATTACTTATTAAATGAAATATTATTTTTAATTTAAATTCTATATTGTTTTTAAATCTATGACATTTTGCTTATATTTATTATTTTAAATAACTTCCATGAAGTACTAATTATTTTAATTTAAATTCGTTTTTGTAAATTTTTGATATTATTTCAGTTTTAATTTTGTTTTGATTTTATAACTGACATGTCTTAATTAATTAGGTATTCCATTTATTATTTTCTGTTCCAATTTTACTAACATAGTCTTAAGTACTTAATGTTTCTAACAATATCATATGGACAAATAATGGTCTGAAAAAAACGATATAATTATTATTATGCATACTAATGACTACACGCCTTTCGGCGGAAAAGACCCGACAATCGGACCAGTCGGTCGGGTATCAGGGCAAGAGAGAAAAAACCAGCGAACGATTCGAGCAGTATCGCCTTCTGCATGCGTGCTGGAAGCGAACCACCGCCGAATCCCAGCCTTTCAAGGTGTCTGACCAGTGTGGCTGGGGTCAAACCGATTGCGGAAATTACAACCAGGATGATTTCGGTGGACATAACTTCCCACATTTCGGTCACCTCGTGTGCAAGATCCAAGTACTTGCGTTGCTTTTCGGTCTCGGCCTTCACGAGGTTCTCGTCATGTGGTATATAGTTATGTCCACCAAAAACACCTTGGAAGACGATCAGTCCATTAACACGATATCAGGTTTATTCGCTAAAATAGTCCTGTCCGTGATAATGGGCCAATCCCAGTAGAGCTTGGCGCTGCTGTTTTCGAGAACTTATTATTATTATTATTGTTGGGATTGATATGGAGAGGCTGCCCGCAAGAGGTTATGCGTTTATTAAAATTAAACTTGTATACTCATAACCAACCTAAGATCAAGAGGTGATGTGCGTTTATTAAAATTAACTTTGTATATGCATAAGGGACATAAACTTACCATCAGTATCAATAATACTCGTATTATTTAAGCTGGAAGGATCCAGATAGTTCAGGAAGGTTTTCTCACAATCCTTGACTTGTCTCTTGAACTCCGTTGCATCACGAAGTCTGGAGATACAGGACTCGCAAATCAATCTGCTGTTACTATTCGGGCCCGTTGTTTGAGAGAAGGCAATCTGGAAAGGGGTTTTAAGCTATAATAAAAATCATAGGTCGTATAGGCTTTAGGCCTCTTTTAAGCACAGGCGACGCGCGTTTTACTATATTACCAGCTTTACTATGAAACCGTCCGCTAGTTTAGAATAAAGCCGGCGGTGGTATAACAAAAACGTGCGAAGCCCCGTGCGACGCGCTGCCAGTGCTAAAACAAGGAATCAGGCAGTTGAGGAAAGGCCTAACTGTGGGCGATTTTCGCGCTCAAGAAACATACAATAAATTTAAATTATATGTAAAAATAACTTGTACGTCAAAACTTTCGTTGAATTATAATGTCGTCAAGGTCTACGAATACATAAATATTTTTTCGAAAATTTGAAATTATCCATGAATTCGATTTTGATGAAATTTATATGGGACCAACTCTGAAGTATCTTCTATCATATGAAACAAGAATTTTCAAAATCGATTCATAATTGTCCGAAATATCGTGTAACATAGACACAAAAAAACATACACACAAATTGAGAACCTCCTCCTTTTTAGGAAGTCGTTTTTTTTTTATATTGTAAGGATAGGACGTTTGGAAAGTGCGCATGAACACTATGGTGTTACACATCCATCCACAAGAAACCTATTCACTCGACACTTAAAAGTTCCAGGACTGTAGTGGTCAGGAAAAACAGACACAGGCAGATTGTTCCACACCTTGGAATCCGTACCAAAAAGGAACTATCAAAGAGTTTTGTTCGACTTCTTGGTAAATCTGCTATATAGGGATGGAAGCTCTGTCTGCGTCTGGTAGTCCACTCGTAAAAAGGGCTGGGTTCAATTTGGTCAAAAAGAGCACTCGCACACCAAAATATAGCCAATAAAATACTGTCAAACAAGCAACCTCACGACGATGCTCCAATTTGTCTGCAATTTTTTATTTGGTTGTTGTTATTTATGAGTTTACGGGCTCTTCGGTCAACAGAGTCTAGCGCTTCGAGCTGGTGTTTGGCAGAACCATCCCAAAGGTGACTACAGTACTCCATGCACGACCTCACTTGGGCTGTGTATAAATTGAGCATCCGTTCAGGGCTGAAGTACCACCGGACCTTCACTTGAAATGTTTCGGTTGAAATGAAGTGCATATTTTTTATAGTCTATCACTGGCTATTCACACCAACACCGGCGAGTATTTTAAAAATTCATAGCTGTGCGACAAGAGCTATTTAAGATAACACTCTAGCTCAGTGAGCAACACTTATTGATTCTAGTCTGACAGCTGCCTTGTATGAGCCCTGATGCAAAATTGTTGTCCACTAATAAAATTTTCTCTGAGATTGTTTCAAACTTTATTATTTTTGTCTATCTATATAAAATATTAATCTATTCTACTATGGCATGTCGCGTCACTTATGCCCTTTTTAAATATGAACCAAAAAATATTTTTAGGTTCATAAATTTATAGTTATCTTGTTTTAAACAGATTTTAATTAGCCTGTCATACATCACATTTTTTTATCAAGTTTTTGTTGAGGGTTGAGGCTTTTAACACCTTGGCTGTCAGCATTATACTATTCTCTAAGAGAACAATTATTATGCACTAGGTGAGTCAGGATGGTTCCAAAAAAGACTTCAATAATTTAAAGTTAAACTGCATATACAATCCGTAAAACATATACAAAAGATAGAGTAAGAACAGGTTATAAATAAGCTCACAACTTGGAATAATACACACAATACTATCCCCATGGAATATGAATATACAAATGTGCTGACTTGAGAATACATAAGGATTTTTGTAAAAAGTAAATAAAACATTTTCATACATTATTTTTTGAACATAAAGATATGTTGCATAAAGATATGCAACAGAAAATGGACAAGAACTGGAACACTGGCGGTCTAAAAATAGAAATTTTGGTTGAGAATAAACCTACAATTTTGGCTTTAAATAATTGCCAAATAAACCACAATAATAAAAATTGTAACCTTTATTAAGAAAATATACTGTATTTTAATTACATTGGATTTGTTTTAGTTAGAAATTGATTTGATAAAAAAATTATTCTGGTTTTCAAAGTCAAATTTTGTTATAATAATTTAAATTTATATAAATAATTGGAATAAATTTTTTATTCGTTGCTAAGCCCACATTTGACCACAATCACACTTGATGGTAAGTGACGATTAGGTCTAAGATGAAAGCATGAGGGTTGATAAATCCAAAATCAGTTTCAAGCTGAAGGAAGTGCAAGAAATCTACAAGTAGGTACATGGTTTTTGAAGCTAGCTTTTGTTTGTTATTGAACAAGCACAGTGCAAGTAAAAAATTATAGTTAGGACCAACATTTTTAAATAGGTATTTTAATGATTATTTATAGTTTTGAATAACAATAATTCATTACATCTTGCCCAGCAGTGGACGTCTCCTGGCTGAATGATGATGATTACATCAAGTTATTCTAGAGACTAGAAATATTGTTCATCTAAGTGAAAATGTTGAGCATTCGTTTATTAAATAAAATCTGGAACATTTATTGTAATGAAGTTCCATTAAACAATTTCTAACATACTCATGCAAATGGACCCTTACAAAGTATTGATTTTTGTATAACTCGACTAAATTATAAAGGTCGTAACAACATACCTAAAATTCAAAGACCATTGACATCCTAAACATGGTCGGGTTATAAATAAAGCCATTTTCAAATCTAACAAAGCAAATGGATTCATAAGTTACAAAACATACTTACATTTAAATCAAAGGTTTCTGTTAACATTTCGACGTAAACTTCACGCTTTCCCATCCAAAAATATTCCGTAGAAATGTCTTTGTAGCATCCTTCGGAGAGACAACATCGGCAAACCGTAGGACCGGGTCGCCAGTCGCTTGTTTTTGCTGACATTTTGACTAAAACTATAATTCTTTAAACTAAAATCACAATTTATTATGTACATTTATTTAAAAGACGCTATTTACACTTTAATATTATAGTTTCTCGTTCCCGAACATCGCGAACGCTAAACAACAAGCGTCTCTGACCCTTTGAGTGACGCCATTTTCAACTTTTTTTTTCTTTCTAGTGTAGCTGACTAGCTGAAGCAGGATTTACAAGCAATAACTATTTTATTAGAAAACTTGAATCTTGCTTTATGCTTTTCAATATTATTATTTAGATAACTTTTGTAAAGGTAAGTAAGCAAGCAAAATGAAAATAATAATTAATGATTTTTTTCAGAACTTTATATGCTGCCATCTGTTGTTGAGTAGAAGTAAACCAAAAATTGTAATTACATTAAAAAATGGCAATACAAAAAAATAATCAATCATTTCAATCGCTATAAGTACTTTGTTTGTAATCATCTTACATATTTGTTTCTTTTTTAGTTTGTTTGGTTTCCGTAAAAATAATAATGTCAACAAATAAAAGCAAAGGTACGATTTTGGACCCTGGGATTTGTCGATGTTGCGGATCATGGAAAAAGTGTCGAGTACTCAACGAAGAATATGTTTATTCTGGAGAAATAGAAGTGTACTCTGATAAGTTTGTTGATTGTTTTGGTTTACTGGTACGGCTAAATTCAAGATTCTTCCAAATAATAAACTTAAAACACTCAACTGATGTGACTAACTTTCTCGTTTATAAAAAACCTCTAATTTAAATATCAATCATAATTCAGAATTTAAATAACAGTTCCACTACAATTTTTCTTTCTGTTTGTTTTAGTTATCATATTTAGATGCAGAAATAACAAAGAGACTTATTTGTGCCACTTGTGTTGGTAGATTACGAGAAGCATGCTCGTTTCGGCAGCAGGTATTATTATGTGAAGAAAAACTTCTTAAATCTGAAATTCAGGTTCATGCAGAAGGTTAGTAAATTAACAAAATATTAGAAAGGCAGATGAAAAGGGTACTTAATATGCAGTATTTAAAGGACATGTGGCAATTATATCACCATGTCAAGTTATTATTAATAGAGGAGAGTCAGAACAAAAACTGATTAATCACATTTTTGTATTTAGTAGAAAAATGTAAAAATATGGCCACATTAATGGTTTTGTAATTTAGAATTAAACAAAATCAATCAATTTATGAGTGTTAGCATCACTGTTTGGAAACCTAAATTCTACATTTCTGACCTTGGTACCTGTCGAGTTATTAATAATTAGAAAATGTATATATCGGTTTTTGACCAAACCAACTGAAAAAAACCAACCAATTAAAAAATAAGGCTGCTTTACACTATAATTCTAATGTAACCTGCAAATTGTCTATGATTTTATCATGAGAAACTCGAAATTAGATTTATCAGTTTTTGACATAATCAAAGGAGTCAACAATGAAAATTATTAGGGACTTATCTGTATATGTTCTGATCACAATGTGCGTGTAGTAAGATTGCCGTAATTGTTGGTTTATGTACAGATCTGTGTATGTCACTGACAGATTTGGAGCGGATTTATCGCTTTTCGATCAGGTCACATTAGCCAAAGAGCAAGATATGAGACCAACCAAATGGCATCATAAAAAAAAAAGATTAAATATGATTATTAAATTTGGTTTTTGTTCCGACACTCCTCAATAATAAAGTGTAAAAGTTAGTGTTGATTTTATGTACCTACCTACTTTTTTATATTTGTAAAGCAATTTCATAAGGAATAACGTCAGCAATAGATTTGCTCCAAACATAAAATACATTCATGTACCAACATGGTCACTATTTGATTTAAATCTTTGACTATTTGTACAATTTCCTAACTGACAATATTTTTTAGTAATCATAGCAATTGAATAGCCATAACTGAACCAGAGAATGCTTTTTTATGTTATAAAATACTACTACTGCTTTTATAAAATTTTCTTCTCTACGAATGAGGAATTTTCTGCAAGCTCATAAAGCTTAGTTAAACCTCTATAGATGGCACTTTTAAAAGGCCAAAGGCGTTAAGTCTGTATACTATAATGTAGGTAAGTGGTATCTATCGTTTATGGTTATTTATAAGTTCGATTTCTGATACAGACAAGTATTTTACTTTTAAAAACGCAGTGTGGAATAACTGTGGAATAATATATGACAAGACTTCGCCTTTTGTAAAGCGCCATCTATCGAAGGCTTTTGTACTGTTTTATTTTTTTTATGAGCTGTAAGAAAATCTCTCATTGACCTTGTAAAGTGGTGCTGTTGATTATTGTAAGACCTTTATAAACCTTTTTCTTGAATCATTTTTCATGATGAAATTTAACATGTTGATATTCAAAGAATAATCTAATATATAAAATTCTCGTGTCACAGTTTTCGTTGCCATACTCCTCCGAAACGGCTTGACCGATTTTGATGAAATTTTTTGTGCTTATCCGGTATCTATGAGAATAGGCCAACATAATTTTTTTTTTTTTATATGGCTAAACAACGTTTGCCGGGTCAGCTAGTGTTTTTATATATCTACCTTTAGCAAATAAATTGCTACTAATAATTAAATTGCTTTCTTTCTTCAGAGTCTATGTCTCACTTGATGAAGTAACCATATAATTTACCAGCAGATTGAATGCCTTACCTTAAAGTGTGGGTCACTTGCATTAGGTGCCTTTTATGACACGTGACAGAGGCAATAGTGGTATTCCAAGCCAATAGCCCTTAATTGTAGAAAATACTTTATAACTATTTGAAAATTTGTAAATTACAGGAAAAAAAGAAGGTGATTTAAAAGAAGAAACTGTAAAATGTGAAGGAATTAGCAGTGAACCATGCAACAATGATAGTTTAGATGGTAAGTTTGATGAAACTTATTTAATATCATGTTTAAAATTTTTTTTATCAAAATTACAGGGTGTTTGGTCCATTGCCGGCGAAATTAATATGGCCAGTAGAGTAGATTATCTTCTAAGTGGCTATTTAAAGTTCAAAAGCCTTTTTTTAATTACTATTTATAAACTTTTTTTGTTTAGCATTGGCTCTCTCTGATAAATCACAGGAATACCAAGAAAGATTAAAAAAGATTCTGGTGATCTAATGTGACTCAATTTAACCAATCCCGCATCGGTTTACCTGTACGCAACTTGTCCAAACAGGTTAATCCCATGCAAGAAAGGCATATAAGATGAATTTACTTTATTATGTCCTATACTATAATTATTTTCTCCATGCAAACTAAGTCTTAAATCTCCAGAGTGGGATAACGATAACTTGTTTCTGTGCATTACGCATTACAGGACTTTATTGTATTTGCGAAGTGATGGGCACACTTGCAGTCGATAAACAATTTTTATATATTGTTGATAATAATTCTCGCTTGGTTCTGAGACCATCATGGACCATTATGGACATTCAAGGACCACCGGAAGCTGAATGCAAGTAGGCTTGTTTACTTGATAGTGAACAGTTTATTAAATGTAAAACAAATACATAACGAGTACGCGCGTCACACAATAAAGGTATCAACTACATATTTATATACCTAGTAATTGCGCAATTTAAATGCAAATGACTAATTTCCTTATCGATAGAAACGGGACTACGCACGCGCCGTATACGCCCATCACTAGACTTAATGGCTGTTTTAAAAAACGAAAAATCCCCGCACATTCACACCAACTACATGGCCTCAAAGTAAGCAAAGCTTGAGTTATGAGATTCCATGTAGCTAACTACGGGGGAACCTAGAATATAAAATACGTACACGGTTGTTTTTTAGTATCCAGCCATATTTAAATGTCTTTGATACGATATAAATATATATTTTACGTAGTAAAATAAATGTTTTGTGGTAGCGCGTATTAGTCTTTATTTCAATGTTATTCATTAATAATTTAGAGTGACCATGTTTTGCTTAATATGTTAGCGAATATATTAATTTCCTTGTAAAAAACACATGCTTTTTCCTTGCAGAAATCGTTCCTATGAATGATAATTATTATGTAAAAAACATTTGGCTGGTGACTAAAAAACGACCCTGTATATAGAGATAAACGCACAGACCCGGAATATTTCTTTTCTTGTTCCGTGCGGGCATCGAACCCGCTGGCGTCTGAGGCAGATACGTTTACCCCATCGCCAAAGTGGTAATAGTTTTAATTAGCAGTAAAAAATTTAGTATCTAGGTTTATTAGTACTAGGTTTTTCCTGCAACTTCGTATGCGCTAAACTACCCCTCATGGGGGTTTTTCAGAAACTCCTTCCATAATACAACCAGACACCCATTGAAAGAACCTTTATACCAAGTTTCACATCCGTGCTCTCAAAGAATAAGACTTGGTAAACAAACTAAAAAGTCCTATATTTCCCGTTCCCGTGGGAATTTCGGGAATTCCTTCCATTATACAGCTGGACACCCATTGAAGAACATTTGGACCTAGTTCCACATCCGTATACTCAAGAAATAAGATTTTTCATACAAAATAAAAAGGCTAATATTTCCCGTTCCCGCGGGAATTTCGGGAATTCCTTTCTTAGTGCTCCTCTACACTCCCTAAGAAATGTGTGTTCCAAACAGCTCTCTACGCCCAGTGGTTATGGATCTACGTTGTCTGTCAGTCACCCAGTCAGTAACGGAACAGTTTTACATATTAAGATGAATATCACTTGGTGCGGCAGGCAGAATACGAGAGGGGATAGAAGTACACACACGCGTGGTTCACTTATAATCGGTAGGGCTGTAAAAACTACTTTAAAAAAAGACGTGTGGCACTCGGAGACTGCCGCGATAAAGCTATTGCATAGCATTTTTTATCAACATATGCAATTATAATTATTTATTTATTTTATTGATGCAGTAATGTTTGATCTAATATGAAGTTCCACAAGTTCTTAGTAGATGGCGCTGATTGTTTATTAAAGCCCGCATGTAAAGTTATGAAATCAAAGTATCACCGCTGTGCCGGTCGGAGTGAGGGGCGTTACGTTTTTTTCGTTACGGGATGTCTGGATTCGGTCCCCACGCTCAAGGCCCGCGATAGAAGCTATGCAATAGCTTAAAAATTAAGTATGAAAAAAAATGGTTAAGTTAGATATGTAAGTAGGTGATTCCAAATCGGTTATAGTTTAACATACATATTTAATTGTTATCCCACCTTTTTAAACAACTTGTTACAAGTGCGATGTGATGCAACAAAATAGCACAATTTGAACAACGTTATTATCCGTCTCTTTTGCAGAGAATTATGATGGTGACCTTACAAATGATGCGTCACTGCCAGAGACAGACAGTCGGCTATCATCGAAAACAGAAAACGGCAAAATACAAATGCTGTCTGAAATTAAACAGACAAGATTTAGATTGAAGAAGTTGCAAAAAGTTAAAAGTAAGTTTTTATATTGTTTATTAGTTCTTCCATGCTAGGCTGGGAGTGAAAGAAAAACATGCTGTAAAAGTCAGTTAAGGGACAGAGGTTTTATTGGAGGGTTTTTTTTTGTGGGCGATAGGATGACCACGTGTCACTGAAATTGTCTCTCTCCGTCATTATAATGCCTACAAATTTGTCAAACGTGACATTAGATGGTTTTATAGGCTCTGGTGTTCGGCCTACCCCATTAGGGATACAGGCGTGAAGTTATGTATGTATTAGTACTAAGCCTACGTATAACCTCAATCTTACCAGATAGTGAAGATGAGGTCGAAGAGTGAAACTGACTCTTTATTAAATATAGCCGGAACACAACACAGCCAGAGCGGTGAAATTTGGCGGCGAAAATTGTCATGTTTTTGAAGATGAAAACATTTTAAGGAAAGTTTAAGAATAATATGTTGATTCAATTTATGACAAAAAAAAATTATACATAATATATTTTTTTTTAATTCAAATTTTGCAATTCTCTTAAGTGACCAAATTTTTCTGACTATTGAAAAATCGGGGCTTAACGTATTTCTTAACAGAAATAGTTTGAAAAACGCTTTTATTTCTTGCTATTTAATCGTAAATAACAGATTAAACTAAAATGTTGTTAACTTATAAGAATTATAAAATATCAATTTACCTTACAAAAAAAATTTCTTCTATGCTGGACTGGGAGCGAAAGAAAATCGTAGATAGGGGGCGATAGGCTGAGCCCCTGTCACTGCAATAGTCTCACTGCACTATTATAATGCCTGCCAATTTGTCAAACGTGTCATCAGATGGTTTTATAACCTCTAGTGTTCGGCCTACCCCATAAGAGATACAGGCGTGAAGTTATGTATGTTATGTATGTACTTACAAAAAAAAAATGTTTTTTTCATAAATTGAATCCGTGTAGATTCATACGTGTGGATCATTCTTAAACTTCTCCTAAAATATTTTGATCTTCATATAAAAGACCCTATATTTCACGTAGGGTGGTAGGAAGTCGTCGTGGCGCCGTGGTTACTGTGTGTATCTTACGATATCACAGGTTAAGCAACGTTCGGCGCGGTCGTTACTTGGATGGGTGACCGCCGACCATTCGTTTCTCACGGCGACTTCCGTGCTTCGGAGGGCACGTTAAGCTGTCGGTCCCGGGTGCTGTATACTTGTATACAGTAGTCGTTAGGGTTTGTCAGAAGCCATATCGGCACCCTGAAAATTCTGACATCCACCACCCAGCACTGGGCCAGCTCGGTGGATTATGACCTAAAACCTCCTCGTCACCCAGAGGAGAGACTCATGCCCTGCAGTGGGCCCATTACACGGAGTTGTGATGATGATGATGTGGTAGCTAGCTAGATGGGCCCTGACGGGATCCTACCACGAAGCGGGGTCTCTCTTGGATTAGTTTCCTATTACGACACACTTATCCAGGGTTCATAGGGCTATTTTAAGCCGCCCCAACGTGTGCAAAATAAGTATACAGGGTTGATTTGTAGTCACCAGCCAAATTTAAATGTTAGTTTCTTTGATTGGATATAAACGTACCTGCATATTTACTTTAGCGTCGCTCAGTACAAAAAAATATGAAATATGGAACCACATACTTTTAAAATAAAAGACGTGTGGCACTCGGAGACTGCCGCGGTAAAGCTATTGCATAGCATTTTTTATCAACTTATGCAATTATAATTATTTATTTATTTTATTAATGCAGTAATGTTTGATCTAATGTGAAGTTCCACAAGTTCCTAGTAGATGGCGCTGATTGTTTATTAAAGCCCGCATGTAAAGTTATGAAATCAAAGTATCGCCGCTGTGCCGGTTGGAATGGGGGGTGTTAGGCTTTTTTCGTTACGGAATTTCTGGATTCGGTCCCCACGCTCAAGGCCCGCGATAGAAGCTATGCAATAGCTTAAAAATAGTCGCTGTTGATGAACATAGCTACTACGAAGCGGCATTTCATTACAAGATGCTTAGTCGTCTTTATTTGAATGGTAATTTAGAGTGACCATGGTTTGCTTAATATGTTAGCGGATATGTTTATTTCTTTGTAAAAAAAAATATACTTTTTTTTTGCAAAAATCATTTCTATTAATGATACTTATTGTGTTAAAAAAAATTTGGCTGGTGACAAATCAACCCAGTTTGATGATTTGATTTTTTTATAAATAAACTACTATAATTTTTTTGCAGAAAAACCAGCAAGGAAACTCAACCCTGACAAGACAGATGATTTAGACGATAGTAACAAAGTTCTCAGAAATACAATAACAGTAGTAGAAAATTCCTATGTGTGTCCCTTTTACTCTTTCTACAATGACTATTACTGTTCATATTGCCACGAAAAATTCACAGACCCAGAAAAATTGAGAAACCACGTTGCTAACCATGATGCTGCAACTTATAAAGACGTTGCATGCAAAAAAAAACTAGCTCAAATCGATATATCAAGAATAGATTGCAGATTATGTCCTGCGCCTATTAATGATTTAAATCAATTCAAGAAACATATAACAAATGAACATAATAAGGTCTTATACGACGAAGTAACAAATGAATATTTGACATTCAATTTGAAAACAAACAATTTCATTTGCACGGAATGTAATACGCATTACGGCTACTTTCATAACCTGAAAAAACATATGGCTATACATTTTGGGAGCTTCACATGTGACATTTGCGGGACACATTTCTTTTACGAACGCCTTCTTTCCCTACATCAAAAAACACATGAAAAGTCAGCGAAACTACACGAATGTAGACATTGTGGTAAAACGTTTAAGAGTAAAAACTGCAGAAATATACACGTGGCGAGTGTTCATACAAAAGAAGCGATATATGACTGCTCTAAATGTGATGATGCATTTTTCACTGAAGGACAACGTTATAGGCACATGAAAGAAATCCACGGAGAAGATAGAACATATTCCTGTGAACAGTGCGATAAAGTATACGATAGAAGGAGGTCGCTTTCAGAACATGTCAGAAAAATACATCTAAAGTTGTTTAAACATGAATGTGACATATGTCATCGCAGATTCTACTTACCGAGTAGGTTAAAAGAACATATGACGTCGCATACGGGTGAAAGGAATTATAAGTGTGACGATTGTGGGAAATCGTACCCTAGGTTGAGAGCGTTAAAGGTGCATATGCAAACACATAATGGGGAGAAGAAATTTATTTGTGCAGTTTGCGGTGCGTCGTTTACACAGAATGTTAGTTTGAAGAATCATGTCAAAAAACAACATCAACATTTATGATTAAATGAGTTTTAATCGTACCTACTTTTCGTTTCTTTTGTGTGCCTTAAATGTATACCTAATGGTATTCAATAGACAGGTTCAGACATCTAAGTACTTTACATCAAAAAATTTTAATGTATGACCGATGCATTGGGAACAAAAAAAACAGAGATCTATTTTCATGGGACGATCTTCAGCCCATACCATTGGATTGAGCAATTTTGATTCCAATGGGGAATAATATTTCCTAATATTTGTGATACTATATCAAAGATGACTAGAGTTTTTATATAAAAAAGTATGGATCAATGAGATTCAATCTTCATGTAATAAAATAAATTAAATGAGTAACTAATAACATAAATTAAAATATATCCATTTAAAGTTTTTCAATCATAAAAGGAATTTATTCCTAACTCTTTACCCGCCAGACTTTATATCGTTGTCGTGCTCCCAGTTAGGGCTGCCAACCATACTGTTTTAACCGATATACTGTTTTTCACTAAATTATACTGTTTAAGAAAAATAAAGTGTAAGTACAAAATACTGATTTCAATATAAAAAACTAAACACTATGTGCTAGACTTTAATTAACAATTTATGCAAAAGCTCCTAAAATATGTATTTAAAACATTACGTAAATGAATACCAGAGATAAATATTTTTATGACTCAATACTGGGACCTAGTTCACATCTGTTAATGTAGTTTAATCACATTTATCGATAAAATGAACACAATAACTTTACGCGTAAACACAAGACTAAATTCGTTTCTAAACATGTACGCTAGGGATGGGAATCATTAACTCTCACACTGACATTTTTATCCTTCTTTTCAAGAAATTAAACATATTTATTTCTATTGTAACAATTGCTTTATTTGTTTTATAATAAATAGTCGGTTTAAAGAGAAATAAATTTACTTAAGTGGATTTTCGTATCAGTTACTTATGTCCCGTCCCTATGGTCGGATTATTCCGACAATGGCGCTGGCTATCGATGCAATTTTCTAAGAATAATATCAGTAATTTATCTAACTTCAGAAATTTTTTAGGTTTTCTAATTAAGATACTTAAGCGTAATCAATTGTAAATGTTTATTTGATTAACCATTTGCTAAATATTAAATTTTTTTTAATTATAATACAGCTTTTTTAATAAAAAATCACATGTAAGGAAACGAATAGTGGTTTCAGTCGTAAATGACCTTGGCGAAATGGACTCGAAAATATCCGACTGTGGCGGTTAAAAGGTTAACAATAATAATAAAATAACAACAAAACCCCCTAATAAATAATAACAACGAATAAAAAATTACAACAAACAAGGCAAGAATAAACGTAAACACAGATTATTCGTTCTAAATTTTCAAGACAAGACACAATTCAAAGATAATAATATTTCCAAAAATTAACAAAACGTTCATGACCTTATTAGAGATACTGAATAAATAAAATCTATTCTGCCAAGAAAATATTTGAAGCTATAAAAAAATGTTAAATAGGTCATAAATTATTTTATCGATCCAGTATGATATAAATCTTCATGAACAATACTAGGAGTATTGTTCATGAAAGTTATAGATAGGTACCTACCTACATAATGTTTTAGCTCTAAATTGAATTCTTTTCGAATAGGTACCGAGTTATTTATTGTTTTGTGAATCGACAATATTTATGTTAGAACTTATGAACTAAACCTTTTTTAGTGCGTTAAAATGAAACGATGTGATTAGTTTGGTCTTACATTCCCTGTATAATTAGTTTAAGTTGGAAATTGTATGGCGTAGTTCCATCGATGGCCGCTAGATGGAGCTAACTGTCTTTTAAATCACACAAGTGAATGGAGAAATCGTTTTGTTTATACTCGAACGGTTTCAAATATATTGTGTGTAGCGATTTGGGAAATATCCTGAATATACAGGGTCTTTTTTATGAAGATCAAAATATTTTAGGAGAAGGTTAAGAATTATGTGTGGATTCAATTTATGGCAAAAAAAATATAAAATATATTTTTTAAATTGAAATTTTACAATTTTTTTTTTTTTTATATTGTAAGGATAGGACGTTTGTCTTCCATGCCACCTGATGGAAAGTGCGCATAAAGACTATGGTGTTACACGTCCATCCACGAGAAACCTATTCACTCGACACTTAAAAGTTCCAGGACCAAATTTTCTGTCACTTATGAAAAATCGGGGCTTAACGTATCTCTTAATAGCAATAGTTGGAAAAACGCTTGTATTTCTTGCAATTTAGTCGTAAATAACAGATTAAACTAAAATGTTGTTAACTTATGAGAATTATAAAATATTAATTTCCTAACAAAAAAGTTTTTTTTTCATTAATTGAATCCACACATGATTCTTAACCTTCTCCTAAAATATTTTGATCTTCATTAAAAGGACCCTATATACTACATCATCGTTTTTGTGGCTTTCATTTCGCCTCCCCTCGGGAACCTGAGCTATAGTTTGTTCATGGTCCTTCGTAGTCGGAGCGCGTAATTTTGGAAAACCCTTTCGGGAAGTGATATCCTGGAAGGTGGACTTGGGACAGTGGGTTGCTGTCGCGAACTGAGTCTTCAGGAGCAGTCTACTGAAAGGCGGGCGGCAGGAGCAGTCTGCTGAAAGGCGGGCGGCAGGAGCAGTCTGCTGAAAGGCGGGCGGCAGGAGCAGTCTGCTGAAAGGCGGGCGGCAGGAGCATTTGGAGACTTGAATCAAGGTGGACTGATGGAACAAGGATAAGGCTTTTCCAGGAATGATCCATATGTGTCAAGTGTGAGAGCAGTGGAAAATTGTGAGTACATTATTATCTTTTATCTTTGCGATTTTGGACCTTAAAGAGGCATCAAGTTAATTTCAAGAAATTGTGCAGTTTTAGTTGCGAATTTGAACTTTATTATAAAGACTTTATTAACTTGGATAATTTTAAAAGATTATTAACGTAGATTTAAGGACTTAGAATAATTTGAGAAATTTGGTTACCACGGGGAACCTATGCCCGATTTTGTATTGAATTTTAAGTTCAAAACACTTAGAAATATTTTGATTTATTTTGTTAGATATTTGGTGATTGACGAAATTTGGATCATTTTAGTACTTAGAATATTTTTAAGGATAAGTGATTTTAGTTAAAGATTTTGTTTGAGGATTAGCAATTTTAGTTACAGATTTATTCAGTTAACATGGATTCAACAATAAATTATCAAATGGATATTTATTCCAGAATAAATAAAGCTAAAGTAAATTTTAAAAAATATCCAAAAGAGAGAATAACTAAAGAATATTTAGAAGGCCGAATCGAAAACTTAGATCAATTGTGGTTCGAATTCTTGGCAGGGCATAAAGAGTTGATGAAAAAATATTCGGCTTCAGATTTAACATCAACATCTTATTGTAAAACTGAAATTTATGATAAAGCTGAAGAGTTATTTAGCGAATATAAATGTGAGCTGAAAATATCTTTATCTAAAATAATCGAAAGTAAAATTGATAATGGTACAAACAATTGTGAAATGAACGTAAAAAAATGTTTGTCAGTTAAGTTGCCAAAAATAAATATTCCCATGTTTTCTGGAAAGTATGATGAATGGGCTACTTTTAGGGATTTATTTAAAGCATTAATTGACAATAATGAAACTTTCGATGGAATTCAAAAACTTCATTATCTAAAAGGCTATTTGACGGGAGAAGCCGAGCAGCTTCTAAGACATATTCCAGTTAGCGCAATCAATTATTCTAGGTGTTGGGATATATTAGAAAAAAGATATAATAACAAAAAATTCTTGTCACATCATATTTTAACCAGGTTTCTTAATCAAAGGAATCTAACATGTGAATCAGCCTCTGCTTTGAAAGAATTGATTGATTGCTCTAACGATTGTTTGTCGGCATTATCTAATTTAAACATAGATGTCAGTAGTTGGGACATTATAGTCATTCATATTTTAACGTCAAAGTTGGACCCGGAGACTAGAAGGCAGTGGGAATTCAATTTTACCAACTGTAACTCTTCGGATGAATTGCCTTCGTATGAACAGTTTAAGGAATTTTTAACTAATAGGTATCGTGCAATTGAGTTTTTGAATAGTAATGTTAAAGGTAAAGTAGTTTATAAGGATAAATACAAATCTTTCCATGCAAAAAATAATGTTCATTGTGGTTATTGTTCTCAAAATCATGACGTGTTGTGTTGTAAATCGTTTTTGAATATGGAGGTTGATGAACGTAGAAAGTTTGCGTTAGAAAGTAAATTGTGTTTCATTTGTCTAGGTGGCAACCACACGGCAAAAAAATGCACTTCAAATAAACATTGTTCTATTTGCAATCGAAAACATCATACTTTGTTGCATCCCCGCGGAGAGGTTACTGTTGAGGCCAGCGGCTCTGCAAGTCAAGAAACTGCGGTGGTTTCTTGTATGTCATCAGATTGTGGCGATCGTGCAGAGCAGGTTTTATTGGCCACGGCGTTAGTGAGAGCCACGAATAAGACTGGGTCAGGTACAGTGATACGTGCTTTGCTGGACCAAGGTTCTCAGTCATCGTTTGTTACGGAAAATATTGTGCAACAATTGGGTTTGAAAAGAATCTCAATAAACGGTGAGATTTCAGGTGTCGGTGGCAATAGAAATATATCGTGCAATTCTATGGTAAATATTGAGTTAGCTTCGTTGGTTGACCCGCAAGTGACCTTTAAGGTGAAAGCGCTCGTTTTGAAATCTATAACTTCACCGATCCCTTCCAGGCAGGTTATTAACACTGATTGGAAGGACTTGCAATATATGAAATTAGCCGATCCAAATTTTAACGTGCCAAGTAAGATCGATATTTTGTTAGGCGCGGAAGTATACGCTAAAATATTGCGCGATGGTGTAAAAAGAAGTCCATCAGGTAATTCTATTGCTCAGCTGACTAGTTTCGGTTGGATTGTGTCCGGAGCTTTAGGAAATTTGAAAAGTCAGGTTAATGTTAAGGTTTTTCATTGCCTTCAAACCGAAGATGATATCTTGAAAAAAATTTGGGAATTAGAGTCGGATAGTTACGTTCAACAAAAACTGTCAACTGAAGAAGAGTCCCTTTGCGAAAACAATTTTATTGAAAATACTACAAGAAATGGTGTTGGTAGTTATGTCGTTCGTCTTCCTTTTAAAATTGAAAATCCTGAGGTGAAAGATTCACAGGTAATCGCTGAAAAACGGATTGAGTTATTAGAAAAAGGATTCAAAAATAATCCAGAGTTTAAATTAAAATATAGCGACGTAATGATCGATTACTTACAGTTAGGCCATCTAGAGGAAGTACCGCCTTCTGAAATAAATAAAAGTACAGCCATTTACTTACCTCATCACGCAGTAGCTGCAGATGAAGGGCACATATCTCCTGTAGTAGCTGAAAAAATAAAGGTCGATTACTACATGTACAATTTATTAACAGGGTGTGAAACAAAGGCTGAAGGTATGGAAATTTACAGGGCTATGAAGGAAATTTCAGGGAAAGGAAATTTCGAACTACAAAAATGGACAAGTAACGACAGTGATTTATTAAAGGACATGATAGATGAAAATAAAGATAACAAAATTAAAGAAAAACTTACCATCAAAACGGACGAAATAATAAAAATTTTAGGACTTACCTGGAACAGGAGTGATGATACCTATCAGTATGTGGTGACTCTAACACCCGTTGAAGAACCTGTAACGAAGAGAAAGATAATATCTGACCTATCAAGGTTGTATGACCCATTGGGTTGGGTAGGGCCATGTACCATAGTGGCAAAGATTATGATTCAGAAGCTATGGTTGGCAGGAATTGATTGGGAAGATGAAGTCCCAATGCATTTGCAGCAAGAGTGGTTAGACTATAGAGCCGAGTTACCTTTGTTATCTGACATTCGAATACCTCGGTGGATGGGTACTCGCAAAGTTGACAAGCTAGAAATACATGGATTTTCAGACGCGTCGAAGTACGTATACGCTGCCGTAGTTTATGTGCGTGTTGTGAAATTGAACGGTGAAATAAGGGTTGCTTTAATCACAGGAAAAACCAAGGTTGCACCTGTTAAGCAAGTTTCAATATCCAGGTTGGAGCTTTGCGGAGCAGTTTTGCTGAGCAGGCTTATGGTAGAAGTAGCTCATGTTTTAAACGTTGATAAAGCAAACCTACATGCTTACACGGACTCCACAGTTGTACCTGCTTGGCTCAACGATCATCCTAGTCGGTGGAAGTTTTTCGTTGCCAATCGAGTCTCGGAGATCTTGACAAACTTAGATGCATCCTGTTGGTCACACGTGTCTTCGCAACAGAACCCGGCAGATGTAGCATCTCGGGGAGCGCGCTCTTCGGAATTGATTAATTGTGCATTGTATTACAACGGGCCGGAATTTCTATTGGATGAGAAATATTTTATAGAAAACCTAGAGAGTGTTTAACAGATTTAGAAAAAATAAAAGTTGTTTGTCATGTAACTGATTATGAAAATGATTTAAATTTGAAGAAGTTTTCTACACTAATTCGATAACTTAGAGTAATTGCATATTGTAGACGTTTTATTAATAATTCAAAGAAAAGTTTAGCGGAAAAATATTGTAATTAAAATACATATATCAAAGTGAAGAATGGGAAGAAGATATAATATTAATAAAACAAAATATAAACTTACCGAAAAGTAGCAAATTACGGTCGCTCAATCCAATCCTTGATGATGACAAAATTTTGCGTGTAGGAGGTAGATTTGAGTATTCGTTGCTTGACTCTAGTAGAAAACACCCGATCATAATTCCAAAATCACATCTCGCGGAATTAATAATTTTGGACGCTCATAAAATAACGCTTTAAGGTGAGCCTCTATTATCTATACCGGACATCAATTACGACGATCACAACCTTAGTTCGTTACGGAGATGGTAGTATGCTCAGCGAATGGTTCAAGACTTTTGGCGCAAGTGGTTGCAAGAGTACTTATTTAAATAGGTTTTTTCATCGGTACCGGTAGTCGAAACAGGAACCTCCCTTTGCGGTTAACGAAATTGTTGTTGTAAAAGAGGATGGGTTGCCACCTAGCCGATGGTTATTGGGTAGAGTAGTCACTACACATGCAGGATCAGATGGAGTTGTAAGAGTCGTGCTCTCAAAACAAAGACTGGTGTAATAAAAAGGCCGGTACATAAATTATGTAAATTACCTATTGACGAATAAAAATTGTTTGGTTTAAGTCAATCACCACGTACAGGTTCACTGTAAAGTGTTTACTTTAAAGTGTTGTTTAAATTTGTATTTTGTGTATTTTGTTTGTTGTAAAGTCAAACGCTTAGTTTGTCTTTAGCGGGCGGTTATGTATAATTAGTTTAAGTTGGAAATTGTATGGCGTAGTTCCATCGATGGCCGCTAGATGGAGCTAACTGTCTTTTAAATCACACAAGTGAATGGAGAAATCGTTTTGTTTATACTCGAACGGTTTCAAATATATTGTGTGTAGCGATTTGGGAAATATCCTGAATATATACTACATCATCGTTTTTGTGGCTTTCATTTCGCCTCCCCTCGGGAACCTGAGCTATAGTTTGTTCATTCCCTACATATCTTGCCATCTAAACAATTTACAACAGTATGGATATTTTGATTTTGTAATTTTATGTGAATTAATGTTTGTTTTGATACATTTAAATGGTAAGAAACGAACAACTTTCTCAGAATCAAAATAAAGTCGTAATTAACGTGGTAGTTTTCCGGTATTCATAAAATATAACTGGCTAAAGACAAATTTGACCTTAGTTAAAGACCTAATAATTAATAGGTACAGTCTACCTACGTCTCTTTTTTAATTTTCTATAATCGCTAATCAACTCAAACTCAAATATTCTTTATTTCGTAAGTATTTAAATACATTTGAAATAAGTCAAACAATTTACAAATTGAACTGAATCTACCACCACTTCGGAAAGTCGATCTGTTGAGAAGAAGTGGCAAGAAACTCAACAGCAATCATCTTTTAAAAATAAGAGAAAAAAAATACACAATAACAATTTACAGCCAGCAGGGAATCCCATCTTCTTGCATCCGGATATCTTATAGTAAACCTTTTCACATAACACGTACCGATACACGGTGACACTGACACCGACACTAGTGTCGACACAAGTGTCAGACGCGTCCACACGGTGAGCAATTTTTAGTGTCGACACTAGTTCTGAGATCGATTGTCGCGGTCGAAGTTCCTTAAATCTATCGAAGGGTTAATCTTAAATATTTTGGAATTTTATTTTAAAATAAAGCGTACACATTGACCCATGAACGAGTTGATCTTCTGGATTCTACTATAGGTGAGAGAGAATACAGATATGTAATGTGGATGGAGATGAGGATACTCGTGGACAATCGTCCATCTTATCGTCCATATACTTTCGTACAGGATTTCTTTGAATTTTTTCCCTTACTGCTTTGACCACCTTTTTCTGTCACTAACAGAGGAGGTCTCATTGTACCTATTTATAGCCCGGTACACAAACATTTGACTAACACCAAACGTATGGAGAGTTTTAAAAACTGCATTTGGCTTCATACCTACTTTGTGTAATGCAATTGCAGCGATTCGGTTCTCTTTATCACCCCACTCCATTTTAATAACGCAAAATATTGTACAATGTATTGGCGCCAAAATGAGGAAACACAATGACAAAACATATAAAATGACAGGATTTACGGATTTAGCAGTTTTGTATGAGTATCTATGCGCGTAGAAACACGTGACGCAGCGGTGGCCCTTATATTCTTCACAGGATTGTGCTACTCCGCAATCAAATGGGTTTTTCACAATACAAGAAGCAGTATTGGATAAAAATAAAGTGAAATGTTCAGCATTGCTGGTTATATTTCTAGGACAATAAGTAATAAAATTAAATGAAAGACCTGCTTGGGCGCCTACACCAGAAGCTCTGTAGAAGACATCCGCGGGTACATAAAGAATAGAGAGAAAAAAAAATGATTTGGTTTATCCAAGTAAAAAATATATTCGTTTATACAGAGATTTTAGTAAATATATGCACAGTTTTTGGACTAAAATTGTCATAAGTACAGTATTTAAAGAAAATAGGTAAAGCTTTAACCCTTTACCTTCCAAACTTTATATCAGTTATCGTGCTCCCAGCGCCAAGCACAGTAAATCTAAAAATAAATACGGACGCATATATGTATACAGAGTATACTGTTTATAAATACGGCAATCTTCATGAAAATACGCATAACGCTATCTGGAGAGGACGTAAGGGTCACAATAAACAAAATACTTAGTACATTTGAATTTGGAATCTGTCATTTTATATGATTTTTCATTGTGTTTCCTCATTTTGGCGCCAATACATTGTACAATATTTTGCGTTATTAAAATGGAGTGGGGTGATAAAGAGAACCGAATCGCTGCGATTGCATTACACAAAGTAGGTATGAAGCCAAATGCAATTTTTAAAACTCTCCATACGTTTGGTGTTAGTCAAATGTTTGTGTACCGGGCTATAAATAGGTACAATGAGACCTCCTCTGTTTGTGACAGAAAAAGGTGGTCAAAGCAGTAAAGCAAAAGATTTTATCTCGGGAGATGAAGATAGCAGCTAGAACCATGTCGCGTATTTTAAAAAATGACTCAAGACTCGCAGCCTCTAAGAGACGCACTGGTAATTTCTGAACTGATAATAAAAAAATAATAGGGTGGTAAAATCTAAACAACTACTGCAGCGGTACGCAAAGGGAGGTTACAGAAAAAAATTGTTTACGGACGAGATTTTTTTTATATTTGGGCAACATTTAAACCAACAAAATGACCGTATTTATGCTCAAAGCTCTAAGAAAGCTTCCCAATTCGTCGACCGAGCGCAACGTGGGCATTATCCGACTTCAGTGATGGTTTGGTGGGGTGTTAGCTATGAAGGAGTGACTGAGTTATATATTTGTGAAAAAGGTACCTATCAAAACATCGGCATAAGTGTATCAAGATACCATTCTTGAGAAGACAGTTAAGCCCCTGAACAACACCATGTTCAATAACCAAGAATGGTCCTTCCAGCAAAACTCTGCGCCGGGTCATAAAGCTCGGTCCATGGAGTCTTGATTGTAAACGAACGTTTCCGACTTCATCAGAGCTAAATGGCCGTCGTCTAGTGCCGATCTTAATCCGCTGGATTATTATTTATGGTCAGTTTTAGAGAGTACGGCTTGCTCTAAACGCCACGATAATTTGGAGTCCCTAAAACAATCCATACAATTGGCAGTGAAGAATTTTCCCATGGAAAGAGTGCGTGTTACTATTGATAACTGTCCTCAACGTTTAAAGCAATGTATTGCAGCCAATGGAGACCACTTCGAATAAGATTTTCATGTTTTAAATTGTTTTATATGTTGTTTTATATTATATAAGGTCACCTGAGGGAAATGCGTGACTTTTTTCAATTGTCAATTGTCAAATGTAGATTATTTATTTTTGAAAACCTCATCAAGAATGTATTTTCTTAATATGTTCAAGATTTATTTCATTACATCCTTCAAAACTAACTCAAAAAAAAGTTACGAAAGGTTTTTTTTTAATGTCGTTTTTAACGCATTTACTCCATTTTGGGAAAATGCGTCTACAATGAATTAATTTAATACTTACCAGATTTTTTTTTGAGGCTTGCACCCTAATTAAAAGATCTTTATATAATAACGTGTTCATATATACTTATTTTCTGTAAATTAATCAAAACATGAGTCTACCAGAGGCATTTTAATTCTCATGGGGAAAGTGCGTTACATTCTCCAATGACGCATTTACTCAACGACTAATCGAGGTGTTCTTAACGTTTTCTTAAAGAGGACTTTATTTATATTATTATTGTTTTATGCAATGTAATATGATCCAAAATTATTTTTGATCATATTACAACTGAGAACAGTTTGTTCAGACTCGGTTTTTATACCATGTTAAAAATAACATGTCCTCTTCGTGTAATAAGGGGTTTTCCAAAAACATCACAATGCCGGAACCAAGCTTAATTTCCGAAATATCTTCTAGATCTGGGTAATGAAATGAAATTTTACTATTTCTTATCATTTGCATAAACTTAACATTAAGGTTTTCACCTATTGTCAGCGACGCGCCATAGGTTAAGATTTCGTAAATCATACCTACAATGTTTCTAATAAGATTACTTAGAAAGTTTGATTGCAAGTTTGAATCCTTTCTCTTCAGTAGGGTTAGTTGCGCTCTACCGCCGCCGCCGTGCGAGAACGAGAGAGAAGGTTCTTCCCTTTCTTATTAGAATTCCAGAAAGTTTGTATGTTTGTAGGTACTAGTTGCGCTCTGACGCCGTGTGAGCAAGAGAAAACATATTTCTGTCTCATTGAATAGCATGATGCACGGGCTACATTAGCGGACGAAGATTCGTGTCGCGTTGGCGTGCTAAAAACATCGTGTACGGGTATACGCGATGTTCTTGTCTACATTACCGGGCGAAGATTTGTGTCGCGATACATCTAGCCAGATTGTGTTGTAGTGTGCTGTGCGGCCGAGACGTTATTCAAAATGCAGGAAGCAGTAGCGTTGCATTGTATGTCGGTTAACTATTATTTATTACAATCGTACGAATATCATTTGCAAAATAATATGAAAAAGAGAAGAAAGAGGAGATGGTGGATGACTAGTAGGTATATTATCCATATTATATTCTCCGTTTCGTACAATTCAATAAACTCTCATACTTTTTGGTTATTCCACTCCATATTGTAAAAAAACGCAAGCACGTCTGTGCCGCATCAAAATCTGGACAACACTAAATTGACGTAGGTGTAGCCAGCCAAGCGAATATTGTCGCGACAAATCCCTTTGATGCGCGGCAGTTTACCGACAGTGCCCCGATAATACATCGTCTTCGCCCGAATACTTCGCGTTGTGACGATGCTGCCGGCTACACTTACCGCGATAACACGAATATTCGCCGTAGCCCGCTAATGGAGCCCGTGCATAAGAAACTGCGAGAACATTATGTTAGATGAATCTATAGGTTGTAGGTAACTAGAATGTTCTTTTTAAAACTTAGAGGTTTGAAATTGTAGAGATTTTTAGAATGTAATATTGTATGAACGTACAGGTATAGGTATATTTTAAGTTATAATGTTTTGGCGGTAAATTACGTTCTTTTGAATATTGTTTTGTGAATCTAGAGCTTTCTAGTATAGTCCATTGAAAAGTTACATTTAGGGTTGCGTTTTTCAGAGGACGCAATTTTATTTTTTTGATGTGTAGGGGGGGTTAGTGTCAAGCTAAAAACAAGTTTGTGGGGTCGCCACCCTTGTCCTACGGCCGCCATCTTGAAAATAGGGGTTGAAATGGTTTTTACTATATATCTCATAAACTATTTATCTGATAAAAAAATGTAGTCACATTTTTTGTTGCAAATTAAATCTTCTACAACTTTGGTCCACTAACTTTTTGTCGTATAATAAAAAAGTTATAAGCAAAAATGTTTAGAAATTCGAGAAAATAATTTATATCTTTTTTTTATCATTTTACGAAAAAATGATATCAGACCATTTTTGTAGATCGTTTTTTGAGGAACA
Organism: Stenoptilia bipunctidactyla; assembly: GCA_944452665.1. Classification (NCBI taxonomy): domain Eukaryota; kingdom Metazoa; phylum Arthropoda; class Insecta; order Lepidoptera; family Pterophoridae; genus Stenoptilia; species Stenoptilia bipunctidactyla. The sequence continues at coordinate 15,352,785 of OX101747.1, read as the reverse complement.
ACTTTTATAAGCAACATTTTTTCATTAAGTCAATAGTTAAGGTTTTACAGCGCTTTACAATTTTTACGAACTGTTTCGGAAGTTACTGTACCTACATATTGCGTGTTATTGTTATTACGTGGACAATCGAACCGATAATGCTGTTCGTCGTCGCAGCAGCAGCTCCAGTAGTTTATCGTCAGTTTCAGAAGCACCAGAGCCAGACTTCGATTTTGCGAACAATTGTTTCATCTGTGCCAAAGCGGTTCAGGATCCAAGTAATTCGCGTACAAGCCGACAAGCGCGGGTTTGTGTTGTACGTAATGAGAGTACAAAAAAAAGTATTATGGACGTTGCAATGAATATTACTAATTGCATAGCAAATTTTTTAACTTTCTTCTATGCTGGACTGGGAGCGAAATAAGAACATAGAATGTGCCAGCTGCTTCTCTTCCCGGGCAAACTGTAAGAGTCAGTTAAGAGACGGAGGTTTTATTGGCGTTTTTGCGGGCGATGGGCTGACCCCCTGTCACTGCAATAGTTTTCTCCCTCATAATAGTACCTCCAAATTTGTCAAATGTATTATGTATATGTATGTATGCATAGCTAATATTCCCAGCTTAGTGGAAGTTGGAGCAAAGTATTTTCTACCTGGACAGTATTCTCGGTAACGGCCATCAGATTACAATTATTAAAAAAATCAATGATTGTCAAATTCTGTAATGGAGAGGAAAAGAGTCAATAATTAATTATTAATAATTTAAAAAATTATAATAACAAAATAAAAACAAAAAAAAACAATTACTGATTACACATTAGTAGTACACACGTATAAGTCTAGTTAAGAGTACTGAAAAATAGTACTCATTTCGGAGCGATGTAAAACCTTAACTATTGACTTAATGAAAAAATGTTGTGTATTAAAGTTGTTTCTCAAAAAACGATCTACAAAAATGGTCTGATATAATTTTTTCGTAAAATGATAAAAAAAAAGTTATATCAAAAAATATAAATTATATTCTCGAATTTCTAAACATTTTCGCTTATAACTTTTTTATTTATAGTTCTACGACAAAAAATTACTTGACCAAAGTTGTAGAAGATTTAATTTGCAACAAAAAATGTTACTTAATTTTTTTTTATCAGATAAATAGCTTAAGACATATATCGTAAAAACCATTTCAACCCCTATTTTCAAGATGGCGGCCGTAGGACAAGGGCGGCGACCCCACAAACTTGGTTTTAGCTTTACACTGACCCCCCCTACACATTAAAAAAATAAAATTGCGTCCTCCGAAAAACGCAAGGTTAGGCCTAAAAAATATAATATTTCAATGGACTATTATGTCAATACTAGAAGTAGGTATGGAATTAGAAGCTATCTTGTATGTTCTCGAAGTAATTTACGATGTATGTAGGTATGGATATATTGATAATTTGGTTTTCGACTATTTTATGTAATTCTATGGTAAATTGAGGTCTGTATTGATATATTTGAATGTTAGTAACGTATTTATGTATAAAACAATATGGTTAAATGTCTTATTTAGGTATTAATGGACAAAGTTTGATATGGTTTTATATTGTTGAATGATTACGTAATTACGATGGATCTTGTGTTTATTTCATGTTTATTTTATTATGTTCGAATAGTGTATTTCTAAAGAAATGTAATAGATTTTTGGAAGACAAGTTTGATATTGTGGTTATATTGCGAGAAAATTAAGGTCTTGTTTTACGTATAGATTTAAATGCATAATTATGTTTAATTTGATTTGTCGTAATTATGTTTCGATTATGTATGTTGTAAAGTATTGAAAAAAGTTTAGTTTTCATTTGGAACCGTTTTGCCTTAGATATGATGTCTTATTTTCTTAACTACTTGTAAGCGCAAACGGTAATAATCAGAAGTTTTTGTTCTAGGAAGTTTTATGTATTAGGATATTTGTAACAATGGCTTTTATATTCAGTAGATTTAATCCTTTCATTTGATGTATTATTCTTGAATAGGAGTTAAATGGTTTGTAATAGAATCTAGGACGAAATCTTACTGATAGTGAAAATCAACATGTAATTCGGTGCAAACCCGCCAGCCAGAATGCAGGAATTATTTTGGCCGGGTTTTGTATAAATAGCGGAAGTCTTGCTACGGAGTTCAGTTCGTGTCTACTCGGCGAAAAGTGAAGATCAAGCAAGAAGAAGTCAGCAAGCAAGAAGAAGTCAGCAAGTAAGAAGAAGTCAGCAAGAAAGAAGATTGTGCTGTGTACTCCATATTTTCATTGATTATACAATCGTACGGTACCTAGATCAGTGTAATTAGGCCTAATTCATATGACTGTCTATACCCACAATAGTATATGCATACATCACTGTATCTAGAAATAAAAGGTTCTTCGAGTACACGGCGGTTTCATTAAAGAAAACCACATCACTCTCCCTGTCTGCGGTACTTTGGGTTTGTGGGCAGTCTACTGGTGGGAAGCGTCTTTCCAGCTGGCGCAACATTTATCATCCCTTGGTTCATCTGAATTCTCTTGGTAGTCCTGATTCACATATTCACAATATATTCCTATCCGAATGCGAATCGTCTCTGAGTATTAGATGATCATCATCACTGCTCTCTTCTGATGAAGTACGTTTCTTTGCTTTACTTAAGTGATATTTTTTTGGTAGACATTTTTTTTTCTGTGAGGTTTTCTTTTTCTCTTCTTTTTTGCTTTTCTGTTTATTCAGTCCACAATTTTTGTAAGAAATTTTCATGTGTTATGTTTCAGGCAACAAACTTTCAAAAGTGGCTTCATTATCAACTTTTATATGTTCGATCACTTTGATAGGTAGATACTTTAAGATAAATAAAAAGATGACTGTAACATCTGCACTTCTAATTGTTACCAACAGGAGCCTATAAAAAGAAAGAACTACAAAACAATTGATAACTAAAAAGATTGGACATCCCTAGCATTGGGGTAAATGCATCACACAGACGCACCCAAAACCACAGACGCATTTATCTGTTAAGTTCAGAAATAACCTGCATTTTAGAGATGTTCATATCTCAACAATCAGAATGTTTAAAATCAAAATAACTGTTTGTACAGACGAGTTAATCTCTATTAAATAATAAATAAATAAATCTTTATTATTCAGGCACAGGTCCCATAATTGCAATTAAAATAATAATGAACAGTTAACAAAAATAATTTGCGTTTGTTTAAAGTGAAAAATTCTAATACTATGTTTAAAATACATTAAATCAGTCCTATTCTTGACATGTCAAATATAATCTTAATTATTCAGTATGTGATACTAAGTCATTTTCGATTCTCGCTTCGATGAAGAGTTAACCAATACTTATATATTGGGCTGTCAAAACCCAACGACACAGCACGTAAAATTCTATTATTAGAATTCACAAGTCTCTCCCAGAAGCAGGCAACACGCGATCTCATGATGGCGAAGAAGTCGGGCACACGCGCCTCGGCAAACATACTCGACGCGCTGCAGTATCGTGGCAAACGCATGAGAGTGCGAAAAGCATCATTGTATTGCACTCTCATGGTGCTGTATGATTTGCGTTTAAAGTTGGTCCAGAGTTGACAAGTGTAAAAACACTGACAATCTATTGCTTACAGACTTCTCGCTGCTCCTTCTGCGCACAAACAAGTGATTTTCAATATGGCTGATGTGTCAAATTTTTGAGCTATAACGCCCTCTATTCCTATTTTAATTAACAAATTTTATTCAGACTTCTAGCACTAGATGGCTGAAATTATTTCATTTCGATTAGTTTGCGAGTAATTTCAAAAGTCTGCATTTACCCCATTGACGCATTTCCCTCAGGTGACCTTATTAAGCTTACACACTGTAAAAATAATAAATGTTATATGCAATAGAAAACATTTTTTTCTTTGTTAACAATATTTATGCCAAGACTAGGCATGGTGGATTTAACCTCTGACCTCTGACTTATTGTGATCTATCGAATGAAACAAGAATCATCCAAATCGATTCATAATCGACCAATTAATCAAGTAACAAACATACACACGATTTGATAACCTCTTCCTTTTGGAAGTAAGTTGAAAAGAACGTGTGCGGCGACGGACCGTGCTCGTGACGAAATACGGAAAAATCTTACTCAGGATGCCAGTATTGAATGCTCAGTTCGTGCGCAATACACGTCCAAATACAGCGAGCGTAGGCATCGAGCGCTGGATATTACATTACTGGTTCCATTACACCAATGTGTACCCGCCCTTACATTTTTTTTTTTTTATAAAATATGGATGGGACGTTTGTCTTCCATCCATCTTCATTACATTACACGGTGGATTACATTACACCCGTCTGAGGCCGGCTTAAGGTCACGCAAGTAAGAAGTATCAGTCAGATGGAACATCACTAAACTATCGATATCTGGAATCGACTAAGACAAGCACTATTCTTTGAGGAAATGTCATAAGTTTGGCCACAACAAGGCCACAGTGCCAAGCGAGTTATTTTAAAACTACATGATTGTAAAGTCATTGTTTAGTACTATTTAGTAATCTGTGCCTTTATTAAAGTATATTCCAAAACATCCTGTATATCGAATCTCTGTAATTAGAGGATATGTCAATATTTGAATTGCTATAGTAGTACCTACTTATATTAAGTTTTGGGTTGTTTTGTATTATTGTATTTTACTTATCTGAACAGATAGATAGATAGATAAAACATTTATTTGCATCAGACAATAGGTACAATAAGAGTTACAAAACGAAAACAAAGAGACATAAAGAGAAAAAAAAATACAGGAAATTACACACATTAGAAAAAAAATAACAAATAAAATTGAAAACAAAAAAAAACAAAACCGAAAATAACATAATTCACAATTGTTAAATATGCAAGTTTGCAACCCAAAGCACCTAAGTATGCCGATGCAAAATGGCGATATCTCAGTGAATCGTTTGCTTTGAGACAAACCACTGATTTTCAGTTATCGCCTGAGGTGTGCGCAGAGGTTCGAGCAACAGGACCAACTGACGCGTCCATCATACAGTAATGTGATATATAAAAGTAATATATAAACAATATCTAAAATAAAAATAAAAAATAAAAGCAATTACAAACATACCAAAAAAAAACTAAATATACCTACAGAAATCCATTTTGTACATATATTTTAACTACAAAAATAAATAGATAAATAAATAGAAGATCACATTATATAGGTATCGATACCAAGCAACCGTGCTTCAGCCTTGTTTTTGCATCCCAAGTAGTAAAGTTTTCATACGGTTCTTTAGAATGTACCTAGAGCAAACATTTCTTACAGGCGGCGGAATATTATTCCAGCACTTGGTTGCTTGGTACCTGAAGCTTCCAGTGAGAGCCACTGTTCTGTGAGCATGTACGGCTAGCGGTGCTCGTGAAGTCCTGGAAGAGCCGTATTTATTATTTGAGCTGGGAAATTTTAGCTTTTTGTACAAATACTCTGGATGCTTAAACTTTACCAGGTCAAACATGAGGCAGGCTAGATGTAATTGTCGACGTGATTCCATGTTTAGCATCGAAGATTTATTAATATAAGGTGAGATATGAGTTCGTGGCGGAATGTTGAAAACAAAAGGGCAGCATGCGTTTTGTACGCGCTGAATAATTTTTTTTGTTCTATACAGTAATCGAGGTCCGTAAACTAAATCACCATAATTAAGTTTCGATAAGACTAAAGACTCACAGATGGTAATACGAGCTTTTTCTGATAAGTAATTACGAATCTTATAGAGTACTTTTAATCTATAGAAACAGTTAATCACTAGCTTTGACACATGCTTCTCAAAGCGTAAGTTGCTGTCAAACGTTATACCTAAGTTTTTAGCCTCACTGACACACTCTAAGGCAACGTCCCCAATCGTAACCACTGGCCTACATTTTTTGATACGGTCAGTCTGCGTTTTGGTTCCAAGCACCATAAACTTGGATTTGGACGGGTTGAGAGCAAGAGAGTTATTAGTTGACCACAGTGCGATTCTATTCAAATCCTCATTTAATAATTCGGTTGCCCTGGAGACCTCTGAAGGTTTCACTGAGATGTACAACTGGATGTCGTCAGCATAACAGTGATATCTACAATGTTTGAAAATGTTGGGAAGATCAGCACTGTAAATAATAAAAAGGAGTGGTCCCAAAATAGAACCCTGAGGAACTCCTCTAAGCACCGGCTTTGCATTTGACATTATGTATGAGCCGTCACTTTTACGCAGCCTAACTGATTGACTCCGATCACTCAAGTAACTGTGAAACCACTTGATGGAATGTTCATCAAAACCGTAAAAAGATAATTTTGAGAGGAGTAACGGTATGCTCAAACTTTCGAAAGCTCGAGAAAAATCAAGCAGTGCCAATAACGTGCCACGCCCTTCATCCTGATCAGCAAGTATGTTGTCAACCACGTCCAGTAATGCAGTTGTGGTACCGCGGCCCTTTCATGGAACAATATACTCTCTTACGAGAGAAGAACGATTACTTCGTACTTCGTAAATGCATACATACAGCTCACTAGCGCTTCAGTTAATGCCATCCGCAACTTTTCAGTGTATTAATAGATCCCCTTTACACAGTAGTAATCTATGCAGTCTATTACTCTAAGATAGGAACTTAATGTATAATTGACGGGTTGAAAACCATTGGGGTATAAGTGGCACCTGTACAAAATGAAGAAAAACTGAATTTTGTAAATAGTTCAAAACTCTTTGGTAGAAGAGTTACAATAAAACACGTTATGTTTTTAGTGTCAAAATGCAATGTATTGGGTACAAAATTATAACAATAATATAAAGTCTTCATTAAAAAAATGGAAAAAGAAAATCACTTGTACCGTTGTGGTCCATAGTATACATAGAATAATTCACTTAGATCAGTATGGCACATAACAGTCTCAATTTTTACTTGTATGCACTTATATCAGTTTTACATATTTTTATTACAGATATCATATAATCATTTACTTAATCCCCTTAATCAGTCCCTTTTCCAACCATTATCTTAAAACTACTGCACAAAAGCGTCAATTTCGCAAATAAACAAACAAACAATTACAAAGTATTTAGTGTCACTATCACAATATAAAGTGTCAATTTCGCACTGAACAAATAGCACTTCCGTAAAAACACACAGCTTACAGATTTTCAAATCAAAAATTTTACAGGTTTTCAAATTAAAAATGGGTTGCTGAAATTACGCAGTTAACGCAATGAACCGTTTTTACAAATGGCGTCAGTCAGTCGTTGGCGATGGATGATTGTTTGTCTTTGATTGTCACTTTTGATAAGATTGACATATAGACTTACGTCAAAGCAAAGTACTATATATATAGCTTTCTCATTCATACGTATAGATTTGTCCCACTTTGGCTCCGGCTGCCATCGACAGCATTGGCTAATAAATTAGTAAACTCCCCCTGGGCCCTTTCGAAATCCTGACTGATAAGATGGCAGTAAGCCAGATGATTCCACATATTGTATTACCTGGGTATACACCAGGGGGAGTTTACTAATTTATTAGCCAATGCTGTCGATGGCAGCCGGAGCCAAAGTGGGACAAATCTATACGTATGAATGAGAAAGCTTTAAAGTACTTTGCTTTGACGTAAGTCTATATGTCAATCTTCTCAAAAGTGACAATCAAAGACAAACAATCATCCATCGCCAACGACTGACTGACGCCATTTGTAAAAACGGTTCATTGCGTTAACTGCGTAATTTCAGCAACCCATTTTTAATTTGAAAACCTGTAAAATTTTTGATCTAAAAATCTGTAAGCTGTGTGTTTTTAAGGAAGTGCTATTTGTTCAGTGCGAAATTGACACTTTATATTGTGATAGTGACACTAAATACTTTGTAATTGTTTGTTTGTTTATTTGCGAAATTAAAGCTTTGGTGCAGTAGTTTTAAGATAATGGTTGGAAAATAAATTTATAAACACTTATGAATTTTTATTTAATATACACAATTTTAATGTCAAAAAAATTTATACATTAAGTTCCTATCTTAGAGTAATAGACTGCATAGATTACTACTGTGTAAAGTGGATCTATTAATACACTGAAAAGTTGCCGATGGCATTAACTGAAGCGCTAGTGAGCTGTATGTATGCATTTACGAAGCATGAAGTAATCGTTCTTCTCTCGTAAGAGAGTATATTGTTCCATGGTATACACAGCCTTCTCTAGGATTTTTGATAGGAAGGATAAAATGCTTATAGGTCTGATGTCACTGAAATCAATCGGATTATCAATCTTGGGCAACGGAATGACCAATGCAGTCTTCCACTGCAAAGGAACTACCCCACTCATAATAGACTGATTGACCATCTTGGTGATGGTACTCAGAGATTGAGGAAGTGTCAGTAGCACCATGTCACGGCTTATTTGGTCAATGGCGATCGCGATCGCATTTGATTTTATTTCTAAAATATATTTAGCAACCTCATTTTCAGTTACTGGTCGTAGTGAAAAAATATTGTTTGAAGGGTTAAATCTGTGATGCTCAAAGTAGGTCAACTGTGATATAGTCACTTTATCTGGGTTACTCAATGTTAGGAAAAATAAGTATTATTTATTTTTATGAAAAGTAAATGCCATCTGTTGTTGAGTAGTGGTACAAGACAGGTTTCAGGAGTTTCATTACAAGTGTTCATAAGTCTCATACTCTGGGTTTGGACAGATTGACATTTGACAAGTAAAATTCAATCTTCAATCAAATCTTGTTAGGTACTGCAAATCAATAACACCCCAAAATAAATATTTCTGGTTTATTATTGTTGGGGTAAAATGACAGAAACGAAAAGTAAAGGACCTATTTTTGACCCAGGATTGTGCAGATGTTGTGGTTCTATCAAGAAATGCCGTTTATTAAATATCGAATACGAATATTCAGGTCAAAAAGAAATTTATTCCGATATGTTTTTCGATTGCTTCGGCTTACTCGTAAGTAAATAAGTGTGTTTATTCGATAAAATCTTCAAACATATTTATAAAATAGCAGAATTTATATATTGCTACCTAAATCCGACTATTACCCTCTATGTTACTTTCATTTTAAATTGTATGTATTATAAATTGTATGTATTATAAATTGTATGATTTTTCAGCTTTCTCAACTTGATGGAGATCCTAAAGAGCGTTTGATTTGTGCAACTTGTGTATCCCGGTTGCGAGAAGCCCACTGTTTTAGACAACAAGTTCTTCAGTGTGAAGAATTCCTGCTTCAAAGCAAATTAGGCCCTGATGATGGTACTTAAATCACTTTTCACTTGTATTTAGTAAATAGTTTCTTTGAATGTAAAGCAAGGAATTTCCTACATCTACGTTTAGTTTGTAAATGGCATTCTTATTCTCATTTGATTTTTCATAATCTGAAGAATTAGATAAAATGGCTATTAAAATTATGAATTTTAATTTTCATAAATTATATTACTAAAATTTTAATTAACATAACACTATTAAGTACCTCTAGTATCTTGCCAATTTCAATACTTATTAAATATAAAAAGAATTTTTGACCTACAAAATGCCAGTAAGAAAGTTATTATAAATAATTATTTTTGCATATTATTGTACAGAAGGCAAGCACGTCAAGTTTTACAAATCTGTCAAAAAAAATACTTGAATCTGAACTCTATGCCCTTGACAATAAGATAAAGTTGGTTGGGGAAATTTGACAGGTAATGTAACACTTGATCTGCTGCCTTCAGTACCATTATTGTATTATCAGCCTTAAAAAATATCTAAAAATCTGAGATAGATGATACTAACTTTTTTTTTACTTCAAAATTTTTATTTAAATTTAGAAGTAGATTGTTTAGTTGCAAACCTATTAGCATCTAGTAGCACCATCACCATCTAGTAGGACATACTATAATGATGTCCTGTAATTACATTGAGATGCCTAATAATAAATTAGTTGTAATAAATGTTTCATCTCTGATTTGTAAACCAATCACCTCAAAATAATCTGCTGGGATATTTAGATAAACTTGTACTTACTAGTTTAGTTTGGGATACAGAGTGTATAAAAAAATACAATAATCAACGAATGCAGAGCATTAAAAAAACAACTTCACATAAAAACTTTACCCGACTTAGTGTCATCCTCGTAATTATTCTACGAAATCATACATATTGTTTAAAAATTTTGAAATACAAATGAAATATAAATTCTTTTATTTTTCAGTTCCTCTCATTGAATTAAAGCCAGGAATTAAAGTAGAAGTATCAATCAAACAAGAAAACACTGATGCTGATGACAATTGCCACGAAGATGACAATCACATAGATGATGTCGGAGACTGCGGTAAATACAACATCATATTATAACAACCGTCTCTTATGTTAAAGTAGCATTTTCAAAATCTTAGATTCTTTTATTGCATCAAATATAGCACATTTGGTTGTTAGAAGACTTAGTATTGAGCATATATTTCACTGTCATACAGCATGCATAACATAACTTAATATAAGTTGGTACTAATAAGAATAACATAAAATGTTATTCAATTAATAATTGATTTGAGTTTTTTTTTACTATTTAATCTTAATATACATAATACATGTAACATAATGAAGAGAAGGGAATTGTATGTTTGGTGATGTAGTTTAAAAGTTACAGTAACATAAATTTGCTATCCTTACGGTTCGGCCGAAAAACAAGTTCAAAGTTTAGATCAAAATATCTAAGTGTCAACCCTAAAAACAGCTGTTAGCTGTTTGATAACAGATGGCGTAAAAATAAAGTGATGGGTAACTAAGACAGGTACTACAAAGTTCAGCCGGTGCGAGAAAGGTCATAAGGTCACTGACTGCTGCACAAATCTTGTTTTAGCTTATTAGGTTGACTAGGGTTGTCAAAATATTTCGTTGTAAAATAATGAAATAAATTTGTATGAAAGTCTATACCAGCACTGATCATGCTAATTCTTTTACTGTATATTCTATGTATGGTATAGAAGCACGAAGATCTTTTTCCTTGAGTGCACGGATACTTGGTACAAAGGTTCTTCAATAGGTGTCTGTTTGTATAATTTCTAAATTCCCACGGGAAGGGGTTGGACTTTTTAGTTTGTCTGAAAAATCTTATTCCTTGAGTATACTTGGCATAAAAGTTAAAGTTAAAAGTTTTTTAAAAGTTTCCAAAAAATGACTGGTTGTGCTATGAAAGAAAGTCCCGAAATTCCCACTTGAAAATTCCCAAATGATTTTTTTTAGTTTATATGAAAGAATCTTATTCCTTTAGTGCACGGATGTGATACTTGGTATAAAAGTTCTTCAATAGGTGTCTGTTTGTATTATGGAAGGAATTCCCACAATTCCCACGGGAACGGGTTGGAATGTTTAATTTGTATGAAATATCTTATTCCTTGAGTGCACGCATGGGATACTTGGTATAAAGGTTCTTAAATGAGTGACTGGCTTTGAAATAAAATAATAAAATAAAATAAAATCCCCAGACAATCACACCAACTACATGGGCCCAAAGTAAGCATAGCTTGTGGATACCATGTAGCGAACTAGGGGGGAACCTAGAAAATAAATACATAAATAGATAAACACCCAGACACGGAACATTTTTTTTTTCTTGTCTCGTGCGGGAATCGAACCCGCAACCACTAGCGTCTGAGGCAAACAGGTTTACCCCATCGCCAAAGTGGTCGTCAAATAAAAGTAATTCCCGAAATTCTTACGGGAACGGGAAGTAGGTATATGATTTTGTATGAATAACCTTATTTCTTGAGTGCACGGATATGATACTTGGTATAAAGATTCTTTGATGGGTTTCGCTCCCAGTCCAGCATGGAATAAATATAATATAAATAAGTAAATAAGCAATAATTATTCATCCTCACAAATTTGCACACTTAGAATTTTTAATAAATAACAAATACATAATGTTTTATTTAAGCTATTTTTTTCTTATTGTTATAATATTGTTGAAAAAAAATAAGGATATACCTATGTAGGGCGGCTCTTACAAAACATAGTTCTTTCATGCCATAATTGATAAACACAAAATCCGGAACATTTTATTTTTCGTTTCTTTTTCTCCAAGCGCGGATCATTGCCCCTGCCTTAAGAATCACGTAGTGGCGTCTTACACCACTGCGACACCAAGTTCTTGATATCAAATTAATAATCTCAAGTAAAATAAAAAATATTGTGTTTTTTTATTAATTTAGGAACTTAAGTTTTAATCACAAAATATTATGTTAGTCCCATCTAGGGTTGCCAACTGTTTTTTTCTAGTAACAAAGTATATTTAAGTCTGAAAAGAATATAAAACAGTATTCAATTTATTTAATGTTTTCAACGTATATTTTTAGAGCTCCATTTACAAATATTAATAAAAGTCTAGCACATAAAGTGTTTAGTTTTTTATGCTGAAAACATTTTTTTTTTTTTTTACATTATTACTTTATTTTTGTTCAACAGTAAACAGTATAATTTAGTGAAAAACAGTATGGTTGACAACCCTAGTCCCTTCGTAACCTAATTGGATGCATTTGAGCTTTTCTCATCTGATGGTAAGTGAAGATGACAGGTGAGGAGGCCGAAGATGACAGCACACAGTTTTCGGAAGAAACTGGCTCTTCGCTGCAGTAGTGACACAGATAACCCCCTAAAGATACCGCATGTTAGAAAATGTGCATTGATTCAAAGTCGCCAAAACGGGTGGTATGCGGGGGTTACGGGGATATGAAACAGTTGCACTGTGATTGGCTAGTTCAAGGTCGCACTGAAAACGCACTTCTTGCATTTAGTATTAGTGATTGCAGCACTATCGATAAGTGTATCGATTTTTATAACGATTAATAAAAACTGTCGATGATTTAATTATCTATTTTTGTCATTCTAGAAAAATAGACTTGAGCATTATAAAATGAAAAAATACTTTAAAATATATCGGTGGCTTAGAGCACTCATGGACTAATTACAAAAAGTTGATTTTTGAGAAGAGCATTTTAAAGCTTAAGTATTATTATTTATACAAAAACTATCTATGATTATTAATCAATATTAAGTTTGCTTATTCATAAGATTTATTTATTGGTACAAATGAGTAAATTTGCTTTATAAAAAAATATATTTTAATTAGTACTCTAGTAGAAAAACAGGTACTTAGATGTACAGCATGACTGGTGAGTCACTAGCGATATTGAAAGAGAGCACTCGGTACGTGATTCTCTTCATAATTATGTAATAAAACTAGGCACTTAATTGTTGACCAAATTTTCCAATAAATAAATGAAGTGTGAATAAATAAAACTGAAAAGAAAAAACAGAAAAACTGAATCATTTTAAATAACAAATTATACCATTAAATAGTTATTTTTATACACCTTTCATGTATATATAACATAGTTGTATGAAGAAGTTCCTGAAATTCTATAAAAAAGTTAAAAATTTTTGCTTATCTTCAAATTTTAAACTTTTTGAGTTATTACATTATTTATCGGAGGTGCGATATCATGCCACATTGTTGTAAATTCCGTATTTTCTTACTTTTTAAGATTCATGTAAGTGTTTTTTTAATTTATAATTGATATTTTAATCTAAAATAAAATACCGAAACCCTTTGTAAAACACCATCATTAAAATAAAGATAATATAATATAACTTCAAAAAGTTGTTCACCGAATTAAACTACAAAAAACAAAAACGGATTTTAAACATTACTACCGTGCCTGCCATTTTGAATTAGTTTATCGACAATGTCATTGAGCCGGATAGTTACCGTCGGACCTAACTTACACGTGCCATAGAGAGAAAAAGACAAAAATATGAATTACGCTATGCGAGAAAGAAATGGTTGACTGCGCGACCAACGACCATCCTTCTTAGTTGAACTCCGCGAAGCTAAAAAGTATGATTATTTTGATTAACCTATGAAATGTTATGCCATCTTTTTTGTAATTTGATGTTCTTGAGTTCTTCCTACACCATTTCACACAACAATACGACATGTTATCGCCTTAAACACTAGTGATTACCCTTTTTGCGAATATTAAAACGGAGACGTACACAGCTCAAAGATTTGGACGGTACTGAATCTGTTGTTTCGAGTCATTTTTTATATATGTGCTAAAACATAGATGTGTGGCGCGCATTGACTGCCTTGTATGCGGTATCTTTAGGGGGTTATCAGTGAGTAGTGATATTTGGCGGCTGATGTTAATGTTGGTTTAATATTGTCTTAAGTTTTCGCGATTCAAACTATTAAATAAAACACTTTTTAACCGGATTTATCGCGTATATTTACATTTTAAATTTTTAACTCGACGTTTCGGTGTCTGCAGACGCCGTGGTCACGAGCGACTCTCGAAAAAAAAAATTTTTCAATGTAAATATACGCGATAAATCCGGTTAAAAAGTGTTTTATTTAATAGTTAATGTCGGTTGCAAGAAATGTGGACCCTGAAAGGATTCTAGCAGGGGACACTCAGATACATCGCCATTTATCGCTTATCCAGAGGCAGTACGACTATTCTAAGCCTACACGGCTAAAAGTTGCTAATTTACCCTTTCTAGTGGATAAGAAGTCGTCGTGGCGCCGTGGTTACTGTGTGTATCATACGATATCACAGGTTAAGCAACGTTCGGCGCGGCCGGTACTTGGATGGGTGACCGCCGACCATTCATTTCTCACGACGACTTCCGTGCTTCGGAGGGTGCGTTAAGCAGTCGGTCCCGGGTGCTGGTAAACAGTAGTCGTTAGGGTTTGTCAGAAGCCATTTCGGCACCCTGACATCCACCAACCAGCACTTGGCCAGCTTGGTGGATTACGGCCTAAAATCTCCTCGTCACCCACGGAATTGTGATGATGATGAGTGGATAAGAGATTTCCCAAAGACCTGTGGTAACTATAATATAACTCTGTCCTTTTTCAGGTGACAATGATGACATGGATGACATTCCCCTCAGTGAAACATTCCACAAGGAGATTTCCAAAAAGACAGCCAGGAAGAGAAAGGCCTCAAAGGGAAACGACTCTGGTACAGATAAGCTGAAAATGTTGAGCGAAATCAAAAAGACTAAGGCTAAACTGAAAAAATTTAACTCCGATGGTATGTTATGGTTGATTATTTCTCTTAAATTTTTATTCCTTTTGTATTTTTAGCAACGACATCTGTAGCTCGGAGGTGACTATTATTGCTGGTCTCAAAGTCAAAATATTATTTATTTCGTAAGTATTAAAATACATTTGAAATAAGTCAACCAATTACAAATTTAACTGAACTACCACCACTTCGGAAAGTCGATCTGTTGAGAAGAAGTGGCAAGAAACTCAACAGCAATCATCTTTTAAAAATACACAATAACAATTCACAACCAGGGAATCCCATCTTTTTGCATCCGGATATATTATAGTAAACCTTTTCACATAACAATTATCCTAAAATCTATCGAAGGGTAAATCTTAAATAATATAAATAAATAAATAAATATTTCTGACACTCACACAACATTATCTAGCCCAAATTAAGTTTCATCAAACTTGTGTTATGGATACTAGATAACTGATATACTTAAGAAATGTATAAACATACATATTGAATAAATACATATTTTTTATTAGAAAATAAACTTAAATAAACATATAAACATCTATGATTTGACGACTAATATCTGTGTTCATCACACAAATATCCGCCGCCGCCGGGATTCGAACCCAGGACCTCTGGCATAGAAGGCAATGTACGCTACCCCTACACCAGCCGGTCGTCATTATATGGAATATAATAAAAATTATTATAAAAGCGTACACATTAACCCATGAACGGGTTGGTGATCCGCTGGAGTCTACTATTATATTTATAAATAAGGCCAATCAGGTACTAGACAGAAACGGGACATAGATATAGAGGTAAAGTAGTAAGATACTGTCTTTTGAACCCAATCTAACCTGACGGTAATGAAAATGAGGTCGAAGGGCTTAGGAAAATTTCATAAAATAATGCCGGAACACATGAACACTGAAGCAGTCATATTTGGCGGCAGATTTTTAATGTAGGGTGGTCGATTCTAGCTAGTCGTACACTGAAAGGTGGGATTTGTCGCTCGCTGGCCCGCGCGGGACACTCCGCATGCACGGCACGCAACGTATTTTGGTTTCCTTTGTATGAATTCATATAGAACTGCGTCCACCGCCCCGCACGCAGGCATTTATGAGCAAAAAATGCGTTGCGTGCCACAAAAATCCATTCACTGCTCTCATCGGCCCCTGCCGCTGTCATTCTCCATGACTGAAGACGTCAACTTACAACAAGAAAACACTCTAAAATAAATTAAGCCTTCAGTCCGTTGCGAGCCGTGCGAGCAGCGCGTCAGGCGCGGCCCAGTGAACGCGAATTTTTACGACTTTTACGACCCCAAATAATAACCAGTGGGGCTAGCATGCGACCGTCTCGACAACGATAAATCGGGCCTTTTATCGATATTTACTTAGAATTTGGTACTTACAGTATGTATTTATTTAAGAATATGACATCTAGGGTTCTGTTGGCTTCATCATGGTATTAAATCGAGTAATTCTATCTATAATGGTGCGCATGTAAGCTTACATAATAGGATAAAATAACAAAATAATATTTATCTTGTCGATTCGAGTATTTATTCAATGGTCGCATGCTAGCCCTGCAGGGGCGGTTGGGCTGTTCAAAAATGTCCCTTTACGCCTAAAACAACTACCAATTATCAAAAACTGAAGAAGCTCTCGTGTATCTGCTGTTGTTGGTTTCTTTTATAAATTGTGTTCTACAACTTTAGTATCCCTTGGGTAATTTCCTGCTGCACATTGCAATGCTTCGCTTTAACTGAGATTCACAATTTCTGTAAAAAATAATGGTCTCGGGTGGTCTTAGCTGCAAAGCTATACCATTCGATGGAGCTACGTTAGCAATATAACGTAAAAACAAAAATGTGTTAAGTAATTTCGAGGCATACCGCCAGGCCCCGGTAGCTCAGTGGGAGAGCACTCTTCCGGCAAACGAGAGGTCCCAGGTTCGAGTCCTGGTCGGGTGTTTTTTTTTTAACACATTTTTTCATTTATTTAAATGTAATTAAGCATTTTAAATGCAAAAACTTTAAAATATTAGCAGTAGCTCTATGGTGATTTCTGTTAAAGTCTTCCCTTTATATTATTAAGTAACCTAAAACGCATTAATAAAACATCAAAATACAGTTTCAGATGTACCATCAGAACCGGTCATCATACCCCAAATTCCTACCCGACCGGAGACCTTGCTCCGAATCGATGCTATGGCAGCGAAGGCCAAAGCACTTCGGAACACAGCTACCATTGTCAAGTACTCCTACGCATGTCCCTTCTATACTCCGTACAGCAGTGATTACTTTTGCGTCTACTGCAGAGAACGCTTCGCCGACCCTGAGAAGTTTCGAGAACATAACCTTAGTCACGATCCAGCGAAATACCAAGACTTCGCGCTCAAAAAGAAATACCCTCAGATTGACATCTACAGAATTGATTGCAGATTGTGTTCTGAAAAAATAAACGATCTAAATACATTCAAAATTCATATCAAAAGAGTACATGGGAAGATGTTCTTTTTGAACGTACCAGATGGGTTTCTCAAATTTAAGTTAACAGCCAAGAATCTTAGTTGTACAGAGTGTAATGCTTCCTTTGACTTTTTTATGTCTTTAAAGAAACATATGGCTGAACATTTCGGAACGTGCATATGCGATGTATGCGGTGCCCATTTCTTTGAAGAAACAATGTTAATAGTGCATCAAAAAACACATCAGAAAAACCTCGAATCTTATACATGTGAACAGTGCGGTAAAACTTTTAAATCGAAATACTCAAGACATTTACATATAGCTAAAATACATACTAAGGAATCTATATACCAGTGTACAAAGTGTGATCAATCGTTCTTTACTAAAACTTTACGGATAAAACATATGAAAGACGTACATGGTGAAATTAGGAAGTTTACCTGCGGGCAGTGTGACCGTTTCTATGATAACAGACGATCTTTAACCGAGCATTACAGGAAATGTCATACAAAATACTTCAAACACCAGTGTAATATATGTGATAAAAGGTTCTACATGCCATGTCAGTTGAAAGAACATATGACTATTCATACCGGAGAAAGGAACTTCCGTTGTGATCAATGTGGGAAAACATATCCTCGGTTACGGGCACTGAAATTGCATATGCAGTCGCATAATGATAAGAAGCATTCATGTACTGTATGTAATGCCTCTTTCACACAAAAGGGTAGTTTAAAAAATCATATGCAGAAACAGCATCAGAGTATAAATTTGAATGAGCAATTTCATTTGTATGAATAAAATTGTATATCCAAATATAGTCTGTGTCGTTTTATTGGCCTATATATGACCGCTTTGTGAAGCGTACTCTCCTGTGTAAGTACAAAAGGTTGCTGATTAAGCGTTCCAAATCTATCAAAAAATGTAATTTCAATCGGAACTCTATGCCCTCAACATTAAGTTAAAAATAGTTTGGAGAAATTTGACAGTTTTGTTACGCTTGAATTGTTGCCTTCTGTACCACTGTCCTGCTAGCATATTTGCGCGGTGCCATGGCGTGGGTGATAGTGTCCTAAATGACGCTCAATCTGTCAGTACCACTTAAATTTAAGAGATCAATTAGATTTTATTTGTAAAATAGAAGAACTAGGGTTTGATTAAATGTTATTAATGATTTAATATATCATCAATATATTACTGCCGTAATACTTAGTGGTAATTGTACATAAATCGCGCCAAATTTAGGAATAAAACGATACGTTACGGAAACTGTCACCCGCATCTTATGCTACAGCGCAAATATAATAATAGTTTTCTATCTTATTTGATTTATCTTTAAGGTATCCCGTATAAGTTCATTATTTATTTATTTATTTTATAAATTAATAAATAATTAATTATTTATTATTGTTCATTATTTCAACAGCGGTCTGTAGGAACGGATGTTTGTTCCTACACCCCGGAAGAGGCTGAATGGCCGCGACCCAAAGCCCGACGGTTGATGTCGGGATGTCGTATAAATACCCTCTGCTATTAGATAAGTTGATAGCGCGTTGTAGGATCCGTTAGGATCCGTAGTTACTATGAAGCGATACTAGATGTCGCTACATCACTCCCCTCCGAGACCGGAGGTCGATATGGTCATGGTCCGTCAACGGTCTTGCGTCTTGAGATGCTTGCCAGTGTGCCAGTGGGTCGGAACCGGATGAGAGTTGCCACATGGTTATTTCGCGGTGGGTCGGAACTGCATGCGGTGACTGTCCTGGACAATGTTGGGTGAGTCCCCCAACATTGAGTCGGGACAAGTTCCAGTGAGTCGGAGTGACTCAGTGCATCCAGGAGTGGCTGGCGGCTGCTTCTGGCAGGAGAGTTGAGTGCTCTGCTTGTGACCGGCCGAAGAGCAGGTTGCTGTGCCGAGTTGCAGTTGGAGAATGGAGGTGGTAGACCAGGCTTGCAGCGCTACAAGCGTAGTGGTTCACCAAGATAGCCCGGAGTGTGTTCTGGCGGTGGCTGGCGTGTTCTACTCTCTGCTGGTGGGTGGAGAGTGATGGAGACGATGACGACGACGGAGATGATGGTCCTCTTCTTCGAAGGCTGCGAAGGTTGCTCAGCTCGGGGTTACCACTGTAGGAACGAGGTGTTTGTTCCTACACCCCTAAAGGCCGCGGAAGACCCACGGCCCGACGGTTGATGTCGGGATGTCATATATATACTAGCTGCTATTAAATTTGTTGATAGCGCTATGTAGGATTCGTTGTGTCGCCATCGTCGTAGTTACTATGAAGCGATACTAGATGTCGCTACAGGTCTATAACACTACCTACTTTAGCAATAGGGCGCTTAAACGGGGTGACATCATATGCTTGTAAAGGGGGGCGCATTGTTTCACATAAATTTTTAACTCCTATAATCGGAAGTCCGAAAATGTTTTTCATACCATTTAAAACCATAATGATCATTCTTCATAAAAAATTTAAACCCTGAATATTAGAAAACATAATCATTGATATTCCTAATAGGTATCACTTATCATAATCTCATAATCATTCGAATAAATAACTATAATATTCATAAGTATTTTAATCTATATTATTGAAAATCATAATGCCCATATTATTGAAAAACATTGTGGGAGACGTAGTCGGTACGGTTAGGTGCGACGACGAGCGCAGCTAGGAGTAGTTAGGTTACACGCGCGGGAGTCGAACGATCGGAGCGAGCGGTGCCGCGGTAGCGGCCGGCGAAGCGCCATAATCGTTATGAGTTGACGTATGTTTTTAGTCACAACATTATTAACTAAAGCAATATTATGATCATTAAATGTTATGAAGTAAAAGATCTGAAAAAGAAATTTATGAATTTTAACTGGTTCTTGGTTGTAAAAGTATCAATAAAAAAAAAATGATTACAAACAAAAAATATGAGGAGCTTCGATGAAATATGTACGAATAAAAAAGTATGAAAAATAAAATTATGAAGAGTGATAATTATGAACATAAATCGGTAGTAAGACCAAGAATAGGAGTTGCACCAGTAAGATGGAAATAAAAAAATATTACTAAAAGTTCTCTGTACCTATAGAATAAAATAAGTTTTCAACTGGACCCATAATACTACATATCGGACCATAATACATTTATCGTACTATGGATTCATCAAGTAAAACATAAAATACATTATTTTCAGTTAATGTTTGTTTGACGACCATGTTGTATTTAACATTGTAAAAAATTATGAATGGAATAATTTTGCTAAAAGGCCGTCCATTAATGACGAGATCTTTTTTGCGATCCACCCACACCACAACATCACGTGTATTTTAATACCTATAAAGAATCTTATAAATTTTAGAACTATAATCTTATTTTATTCTAAAATAAAGGACCATGACGAAAATGTCTAGACTAGGTTGCAGGTCGTTTTTGATTGCCATAAAATAAGAATAAACAAAGGGTGTAATCATACGAAAAGCATGTATTGTCCTGGTCCATGACTGACTATACTTAATAATGTAAGTACCTATATAGTCCTCGGACCACAGATTTGCAAGACATTCTTTTCTTTAACACTACATACACATACATACATAACTTCACGCCTGTATCCCGTATGGGGTAGGCAGAACACCAGAGGTAATAAAACCATCTGATGTCACGTTTGACAAATTTGGAGGCATTATAATAGTGAAGAGAGACTATTGCAGTGACAGAGGGTCAGCCTATCGCCCACAAAAAAGCCTCCCATAACACCTCGGTACCCTTAACTGACTTTTACAGTAAGCCCGGGAAGAGAAGCAGCTGGCACATTCTATGTTTTTCTTTCGCTCCCAGTCCAGCATGGAAGCAAGTTCTTATGATTATCCAGTTCTTTAACACTAAGAACTGGATAAGCATCTTGCATGTCAGTGGTTGGCACTGTGCTTTGTTGATGATCGACGACGTTTTTTATCAAATCAATCGGTGTTCATAAGGCAATTGGTTAAAGCCCTCATGCGTTGGGGTCCTTCTAAGAGACCGTGAAGACATGTAACAAACGTCTTGTCATCATGCTCTGCCTTGTCCACATCATCATTGAGTGGCAACGGCAAGTGAAAGTCATACTACACGCCGTTTTTCTATTTCGTGATCGCGTTACGAAAAAATACACGTGATATCTTATGTCCTTCCCCTTGTGATATTTTCGTCAGTTTTGTCAAAGTCAAAATAATCTTTATTTCGTAAGTATTTAAATACATTTGAAATAAGTCACAATTTACAAATTTAACTGAATCTACCACCACTTCGGAAAGTCGATCTGTTGAGAAGAAGTGGCAAGAAACTCAACAGCACTCATCTTTTAAAAATACACAACAATTAACAATCTTCTTGCATCCGGATATCTTATAGTAAAACTTTATACTTATCCTTAAATCTATCGAAGGGTTAATCTTAAATATTTTGGATTTTTATTATAAAAGCGTACACATTGACCCATGAACGAGTTGGTGATCTTCTGGAGTCTACTATTATATTTATACATTAGGCAATCAAGTACTAGAACGAAACGTAGACATAGATATAGAGGTAAAGATAGAAGTAGATAGATGTAGCGATAGAGATGAGAGATAATACAGATAATGTGGATGGAATGAGGATAGTCGTGGACAGAGACGGGACACTAACACGGACGTGGACATGGGGGAATGGGATGGAGATGGGGAAGTCAGAGTCAAATTCAAAAAGTAACATAGTCATAAAGTCTTCAGCAAAACGCCCTGGCACCTCTAGCAGCACCCGTTCACGAGTATAACGCAAGCACCAGCCATCACCCTCCTCAACCATATTTTAGGGAAGAGGGTGACCCGACACCCGACGCTACCGCTAGCCATGCCGCCTGAGGGAGCATGACGTTCTTGCTGTTGTATGGATAAGAAGGAGATGGAGTTGGAGATTGAGAATTTTTGAAAAACAATTTACAACCAAGGACTTTTATCGTCCATATATTTATAAAAGAAATTGTATAAAAGCCTTTACTACACAGTTTTTATTTAATAGTTTCTTTAAATTTATCAAGTGGTAAGTCTTGAATATTTATCAAACCTCTCTCCCCCTTTAAGCTGCAAGGTTCCACAATTCATAGGTAAAATTAAAAATAATTTAGTGGATATTATTGTGTATCATAACCACAAGCCTTCATTGAAGTACCTAGATGAATACTTTCTTGATTATGAAAATGCATAAAAATTACTTGTTATGTATTATGAAAATTACTAACTCATTAAAATATTATGTAGATTTCTTATTTACTACTTTTAACAGACTTAGAAAACTGATAACGTTGTTGGGTCTAGTATTTATAGATCTGTGATGAATACAGCCCTCTTAGTAAGAGAAGAAGCGCTGCCTAGCATAGTACCTACCAGCCTGGGTTCGAATTCTGCCACGTGTCATTTTGATTTCTAATTGCTCTAAAGTCATAGTTTAAGTATTTATACATATACATACCTACATACATTCTCATACATAACTTCACGCCTATCCCTTATGGGGTAGGCAGAACACCAGAGGTTATAAGACCAGCTGATGTCACGTTTGACAAATTTAGAGGTGTTATAATGATAGAGAGAGACTATTGTAGTGGGGATCAGCCTATCGCCTATAAAACCTCCATCCCTTAACAGACTTTTACAGTATGCCCGAGAAGAGAAGCAGCTGGTACAATTCTATGTTTTTCTTTCGCTCCCAGTCCAGCATAGAAGGTGTATTAGAAATATATGAATTTTATAATTCTTTCTATTTTTTTTCTGTGCTACGAGTATAAAGTAAAGTATTGAAGGCATCGTAGCGCAGTGTCTCCTAAGCATATCATACGAAGTAGCACGTTGAGCAATTTTCGTGATAACACTATCGGCTTTACCACTAAATTATAGCGCATATTCTTAAAAACCATTACACACTCTTAAACCATTCAAGGAATTGCTAATTAATTATTAATTATTCTTCCAAATGCTTTGAAATCAAACTTGACCTAAGCTTATGGGAATATGACCTAAGCTTTTTAGTTAGCTGAGTTTTTGAGATTATATTACCTACTTATAACTTTTTGTAACATGATTTTTTTAAGAAAATATTTGACTTGTGTGCTAGATTTCGCATGAACAAAATCTGACGTAGGTACGTTCAACATTTATTTACTTATGAGCAACTGTGTCTTAAGTATTCGGGATTCATCATCTATACTTTATACTAATATATAAAGCTGTTTGTTTGAACGCGCTAATCTCAGAAACTAAGTACAAGTGGGATTTGATAGCCCAACTCTTGAGGAAGGTTATAGGCTATATTTTATCCCGAAATTCCCACGGGATCAAAAGTTACGCGGGTAAAACCGCGCGCGGTAGCTAGTATTCAATAAAATATACCACGGTTCATATCGATTCGGTATCTATAAAGTATCATATATTCCCAGTATCGTGTCAAAAATATTTCAAATAATGATACAGGTAAATTACTTTTCATAAGTATACATATAGATAGATAGATAGCTTACTTAACTATAACCAAGCTATCTAGCAAATTCCACAACTTCGAAAACTACCTGATGCAAGATTTTCTTGCGTTGGTAAACAAGAAGGTACAGCCTTCCTCATACAATTAACGGTGCAATGACTTCTTAAAACAAATAGGTACACGTTCGGAACACTGCACACGCGTATTTCGCTTCGACCAGAAGCATCCTCAGGCTAAACGCTATCGTTTTATGAGAGGTTATGGCGTGTGGTAAATCAGCAGGTTCGACTACAGGACCTCTTTTTTTCAAGTCGTTTTGCTGCGTTCGATCCGCTTAGAAAAGCCCTGATAAGCGTATGAAATAAGGCAGTGATCGATCTTTACAAGAGTTTTTGGAGGATCAAGATGAAGAGGTCTTAAATAAAGGAATTTTAGGCTTAGAAAAATATATACCAAGAGTAGGTAGGTATACGACTAAAAACGTTAATGAAAAGTTAATTGAATATTATTGATTCTCACTACTAATGTGTTTATTAATTTGGCATAACAATTTCTTATTAAGGAGATTTTACAAAAGAAGGTGTTACTAAACGGGCACACAGCGTTTTGTTGAGTTACACCGGTCACTCACAAGGGAAAAATGTGGCATTGAGTAACATTGTCACTAATCGTTATTTTTTTATTAATGGATAAAAGTGATTATGTACACAAAATAGTGTGACTGGACGGGAATAATCTCTTTAAGTAATAAGCCCACTGTAGGGCTATGAATGAGTCTCTCCCATGGGTGACGAGTAGCTTTAGGCTACTCATCAAGTAGGCCGTCGGTGATTGGTGGTCGTCAGAACTTACAGGGCACTAATGGGTTCTGTCTGGCAAACTCTAGTAGTATAGCACCCGGGACCGACTTCTTAGTGTACCCTCCGTGCGTACATGAGCCATGACATGAGACCATGCCAATCTTCAATTTATTTGTAAAATGTGCATTGTGTGCCGCCTGACGAACGTGCGTGTGTATGAGACTTGGTGCGTGGGATGCATCATTCTGGCGCATTGTGTACCTACATTGGTTTTTCCACCGAATGCCAAAGCTGAGGATACTAAAATAATATATTTTTTCTCAAAAGATACCTATCTACATTTGCTTCTGTTAGATCTACAATTAAAGAATATTAAAAAAAATGTAATGTCGTGAAATTGTATGTGCTTATCTCAAAAACGACGCTTTCACCGAGGTCATTTTTTTATCTGATACACCTCAATCTTTCTATCATTTCATTTTGTCGTGTAAGGCTATCGCAAACGTTTGTTGCCCGTGGTCCTGCCGCGTAGTCCTACTGGTAGGTCCACGGGCTTCTTTTTTTGCCCGTGGTCCGACCAGTAGAACATTTGTAATATTAATATTATTTTTTATTGGTGGTGGTCCTACTGCTTGAACAGAACCAAGAAAAATTATATTGTAGGTGGTTGAGTAGGATTCGAAGCAGGTTATTAACGATTTTAATCAAGCGGTTAAATACGCATTTTTCGTTATTAACGGTTAATTAACCACATTATATGCTTGTTACGGTTAAATACCAGCGCTAGATGTCGGCTAGATGTCGATTTGTTCAGACGTTCATATAGACTAACATATTATACGAAAACTAGGCAATTCTGCAGTGCGAGCACAGAACTTTATCGAATCGTTTGTTAACGAATGTTCGTATAGTATGGATACGGTTTTTAAAAAAAAAATTAAATCTATCCATTGGCGCAAGGCCAGCTTAAATAAATGTATGCCTTGTTAATTTTGAATGTTTGTAAACATGTTGTACTCATAAATATCTGTAAAATAAAAAATTACAATGTTACTCAAAACTTGCAACCGACTCCATACTATACGAGCATTCGTAAACATTCGTTAATATACGATTCGATAAAGTTCTGTGATCGCACTGCTGGAAATATTGCATACATACCGCTGGAATTCATAACCTCCTTTTTTGAAGTCGGTTAGCAAGAAAAGAAAGAAAACTCATATCCTTTTTCGTTGTCGCATTCGGATATTTAACCGTCAATAACTGCATTTTGTCGATAGCTAACCATAAATTTGGTTAATTAACGGTTGCTAACGGGTTTTTTACAACTATAAGTACGACCAAGACAAATATTTTGTAAGTTCATTCGCCCCATTCGTATTATTTATAAAGACAAATTTGTGTATAGGAATAAAACTTATTCACACTTTTAAAAAAATTAAACTCATAACAAAAATGCACTTCCGCTGGGGTACCAACCAACCTATAACTACATAATATCAGCGCACCTTATATTAATACTTATTTCTGAGTTTAGCAAATCCATCACTATTTGAATTATAAAATCGTCGTTTTTAGCCAAATTTAGCGCCCTTTTTTTGGAATTAATAACCATTTATTGTTTTTATTACTCAACGGCACACTGACGAATTTTGTAATAATTCACCACGGTACCTTTTCTTTTTATTAAAAAAAACATCAGTTTTTACATTTCCTTCCATTGTAGGTAAATATGGAGTCTTAAGTATGTCTACAGTTAGAAAATATTTTACGAAATTGCGTGGATTAGGATATAGGTACGTACGTAGTATTTTAAAGATGTTATTTCATGAAGCAAAAATAATAAATCAATGTAGTTTTGTCATATTTTTCTCCATAAAAGTTTAATTTTAGTTTGAATAGGACCACGGGCATATACCTACATTTTCCCGTGGTAATATCGGTAGGACTATGGGTAATTTGACAAAAAAAATGCCCGTGGACCTACCAGTATAGTAGGACTACGCGATAGGACCACTTTGGGCTATCGTTACACTACAGAGTAGAGCTTCAGTACAGTAGCTTCAAATATAAGTTCGTTTGTTTCCAATCTAAATCGTTATTAAAATATCTAGCTACTGCTCTCTGTTGTCGCGTAGGGAAACTAAATTGATATATGTATTCTTTTATGAGTTTCTTCCTAATAAACTAAGCTGTTTACGTACTCTTATCTATTGTCAATCATATCCGGTAAGTGTAATTTACTTGATTGATAGAGTAAATAAAACAACTTGAGCAAACAAATATTGATTTCATAGTTTTCCCGCAATAAAAAATAACTTAAAATGAGTGTGGAAAAGATAAAGCCCCCTGTGTATGATCCTGGAATATGCCGTTGTTGCGGTTTCACAAAAAGATGTCGTGTTTTAAACGAAGTGTACGAGTTTTGTGGCCAAAAAGAAGTGTATTCGCATATATTTATGGATTGTTTTGGATTATTGGTAATTTTATTTATTATGATATCGTCTTTCTATTTTTATTTAACATGAGCTTAATACTACATAATTGCTGTATACATTTTATATTGATTTTCTGTATTGCAGCAAATAAGGTAATTGTTCAAAATTAATTAATTTTAAATACATGAGTACATACCTACTGTTATTTAAATATTATGTTATCACAGTTTTAAAACATCATATCATTAATCAACATTAATTTAATTTGAGCAGAATATGCATTGAGTTTATGTTACTGATTATTAAATAACATCTAAGCTTTCTACAATATTTCTTACAGCTCTCACAACTTGATGGGGATCCTAAAGATTGTTTGATATGTGCTACATGTGTGGTGAGGCTAAGAGAAGCAAATGATTTCCGTAAACAAGTTCTTCAATGTGAAGAGAAACTCCTATTGACCAGAATCAATGCTCAAGGTGAAAATAACTTACAAATATATAAAATCATTTTTAATTAGATTTTAATC
This sequence comes from Stenoptilia bipunctidactyla, assembly GCA_944452665.1. NCBI lineage: Eukaryota > Metazoa > Arthropoda > Insecta > Lepidoptera > Pterophoridae > Stenoptilia > Stenoptilia bipunctidactyla. The sequence continues at coordinate 15,324,994 of OX101747.1, read as the reverse complement.
TCATATACTTTTATTATTTTCTCACTGTTTTGGTGTCTTTAGATTTACCATAGTCATGAGGGGCTGACTGTCACAGTTTTATATCCGATTATTCTAATATGTAAAGTAAAATACAAATTCCTAGACAATATGTATAGTTTATAATACTTATGGTAAGCCATTATTATAAGGTTAAACTACAGTCACCAATGTCAAAGGCATTGTCTATAGACTCGGCCATGGAAGTAATATTAACGATCCTGCGAAATACTGTATTGCAACAAGACGGAACTGCTACAGACCTTCCAAAGTACTTAGCATATTCAGCTTTTTACATTATATTGCTTACTTAGCTCCACCTAATGTTATAGCTTTGCAGTTAAACCACTCAGGACCAATTTCTTTTCAGAAATTGTAAATCTCAGTTAAGGTGAAGCATTGCAATATTTAATAATATTTTTTTTTTATATATTTGCTCAATTATTCTTAAATAACTGAAATTTTCAGTTATTTTGAGGGTTGTCGTCCTGTTTTGAGCGCAACATGCGAGAGTTTAGTTATAGATTATCGCAAAAACATGGTATATCGCAGCATCATTCATCTAACTTCCATGGCCGAGTCTTATCTATAATATTCTTATTATACGAGGTATTCCTTTTGATTTCCCATAACTCTAGGGTATTAATGGGACCATGTAATACATAGAATTAAATATATATATTTTTTTCATACGAGATAATAAATTCAATTAAGTTAAAACATCTTGTGTAAAACACCTTTATGCAAAGTATGACAACGTGGCATTCTCTATCCCTTTTTTATCACTATGCACAGGTACACTTCGCAACGTTTTATGTTGTACATTATATGCAATGTTCCTCAATGTTTTTGTTGTTTATTGTATAGCTTCAGTGACACGTGTTTATTGAATGATTGTTAAAGAGATTTTACAAGAGTGATAATTTATGAACTCACTAGCTGTGCCCGCGACTTCAACCACGTGAATATTGGTTATCGGTGTTGGATAAATAATATTATAATATCCTCCTTGAAGTTCAAACTTTAACTATTCTAAATTTCGTCAAAATCGCTTCAGTAGTTTAGCTGTGAAAGCGTTACTGATAGATAGACAGACAGAGTTCCTTCAAAGCTGTGTCCACAGTTTCACATAGGTTTTGTTAAAAAACCTACAAAAAGTTAATATCGAACAGAAATACCTACGAAAGGTACACTGAGTAAAAGTAATGGTAATATATAAGGTTAGGTATATAGGTAGGTAGGTACGTATATTACATAGATGGTGCACACGACTTCGTTTGCATTGAATTAGTATTACGCTGCTTCTCTTCCCGGGCATACTATAAAAGTCAATTCAGGAATAGTGGTTTTATTAGCGTTTTTTTGTGCGATACGCTGACCCCCTGTCACTGCAATATTCTTTTCCCATCATTATTATACCTCCAAATTTGACAAACGTGACATCATATGGTTTTATAGCCTCTGGTTTTCTGCCTACCCCATAAGGGATACAGGTGTGAAGTTAAGTAAGTATGAAAGTTTAGTCTACGAACAGTAGAATTAGCTACCAGGAGTACCTATAAAGCGTTTCAATATTCAACGTCTTGTCATGGAAATTAATAATAACAGGCCGGACTTAACTTTACATGATAAGAAAAATTATTTAGTGTATCTTATAGATATAGCCATTCTTGATATGACCCCCGCTTGGTGGTAGCCTGATTGTTTTGCCTAACTGAAATTTGCCGCCAAATATCATCACTGCAGCGGTAATGCGTCCCGAAATAATTTTATTTTACGAATACATGATTTACACTTACCATCAGATGAGATTGAGGTCAAAGTAGTAGGTACTTAGTACCTATTTTTTATTTTTGGAAATCATTACGATGCAAGAATAGAATCACTGTTTAACGAATCGCTGGACCAGTCAAAACCATTGTGGTGTTAAAATCAAGCTATTGCCCAGAATTTAAACTTGTAGGTAGTCTTCGAACCCGTTATACAAATTTAGTTGTTCGTTCAAATAAATCTTATTTTCAAGCGAAATAATAAAAGTTAGGGAATTTTTTTAAATCAGAAGTATCTTTTTTAGCTTCTATTCTTATAAGATGTTCATAATTTCATGATTTTGGGGGGGTCATGTCCCCTGTGACCCCCCCCCCCCTGGGACCGCGCCTGGCGAGTGGCCCGCCAGCGAACCACTCGCTCGCCTGCCCGCGTCTTCCCGAACATACCTACCTATTTTATTGCGGAGTTATTTTAAAATGATGATATCTCCTAAGATGTTTGAAATCAAGTGATGTAAAAGACAATTTTGTTCACAATTAAATACTTATGATTAATAACGTATTAAATTGGATAATGATTAATACTATATTGATAAAACTCCATCGCAATTTAATACATTAATTTCGAACGCGATGTTTGTCACAAAAATGGTTAGTGTGAGTCGATCTTAAAAGATAAATATGTGCTGTTGTAGACTTTATTTAGAACTTTTAAAAAGGAACAATTCCGCCATACATTATTTTTGCGTAACTTAAACCGTTTACGCAGCGTACGCAATAGAAGCTCTCAAAATTGAATAATTTTCCCCGTTTTCGCAACATTTACCTTTTTAACTTCGCTCCTATTAGTCACAGGGTGATTTTATATAGCCTAAAGCCTTCCTCGATAAATGTACTCTTGAACACAAAAAGAATTTTTCGATTCGTATCAGTAGTTCCCGAAATTTGCGCGTTCAACCAAACAATAATATTAGTATAGATTATATTAAGATTGATGATATCTTGGAAAGTATGCACATTTGGACGACATATTCTTAGAATAGAATAGAATAGAACAACATTTATTGACAGACACAACACATAACAATAGTTGGAACATAAAAATTAAAATACACATAAAAAACATTATTAGCACAATCACAAAGTATGTACATAGGTAGACAATAAAACAAAATAAAAGTAAATTGGATAAAGCAGTGTTAACAGGAATTTTCATCAGTATTGCCAGTGTTGAGCCAGCCAAAAGGCTAACGACTCATCATATGTCACGACTTGTGTCGCAACGATGCTATTCTGTCGTAGCCCCAAGGGTAAACGCCCATTTTATAGGTATGTTAGTAAATTAAGACACTCTATAAGCAGTGAATAACAAGTAACTACATTATTTGTAATATACAAAATAATACATAATATATTATTCTTTAATTACATGTATTAAACATTACTAAATAAAAAATTATAAATAATAATATAATAATCAATGAATTAAAAATAAATATAAATGAAAATAGGTACATTGAAGGGTATTAACTATTATTTATCTTACTGCATTATCACAATATTCTTCGGCAAAAAGTTTTATTTTTTTAGTAAGGAACAAAACCTCTAAGTTGTGGGATATTAAAAAGAACACCTTGTATTATAAAATTAAAGAAAATTTGAGGAAACTTTTGATACATTGAATTAAAAATATTTGCCTCTAAAATAATCAGCTTTCATTTGGAGGCAGGGGCTCTAACAATATTGAATTTGAGCATCTTAAGTTAGATTATTTACATAGTTTTAGTAACATTGACGACCACTTTGGTGAAGAGGTAAACCTTTCTGCCTCAGACGCCAGTGGTTGCGGGTTCGATTCCCGCACGGAATAAGAAAAAAAAAATGTTCCGTGTCTGGGTGTTTATCTATTTATGTATTTATATTCTAGGTTCCTCCCTAGTTCGCTACATGGTATCCCATAACACAAGCTATGCTTACTTTGGGGCCATGTAGTTGGTGTGATTGTCTGGGGATTTTATTTTATATTTATTTTTTATAGGTATAGGTACTTCAAAATTATAACACTTTTAATTATTTCATGTTTTTTTTTTATTAGATACTTATCTAGCTCATATATTGGGAGAACGGGGTACTCGGCTCTCCTGTGCCAGCCCTCTAGCTAGACAATTAATAGTGCGATGTGCGTCTACTAATTGTTGGTGTGATTGTCTGGGGATTTTATTTTCTCTACCACTCGCAATGTCTGACATTTTATAAAGTGTTTGTTTTGTTATTTCAGACATTGACGAGATTGAATGTAAAATAAAAGAAGAAGAAGAAAAGAAACCTGAACCAGAATCTGTGGACTTGAATAATGAAAACTCCAACGACATAGATCATGATGATTATGGTAAATAACTCCTAATACTAAAAAAGTGGCGCCGTGGTTACTGTCATGGTCTCGCTTATTCCGCCCGGGAAAGATTAGGCACTCAGTAGAGTAATCTCTACATACATACATAAACTCACGCCTGTCTCCCCTTGGGGTAGGCAGAGACAAGGGAACACCAATTGCTGCGATCCAAACATACCTCTTTCGCTTCTTCCATGTTCATCAATCTTTTCATACATGATCGCCGGTTACGGGTACTTTTGAGTAATCTCTATTGGGAGGAAAGTGAATGCTATTACGTACGATAGGGCAAATAGAGACTGGTAACGTGAAGGTTAGTAGCGATAGATGTATTCCCTGACAGTGTGGAAAAACACTCATCAGAACAGAGCATACCCGCTAAACACTCCTCTTTACTGATCGTGCCATTGAGGGAGGGGCCAAGGATCTTCGTCTGAGTGACAGCCAATAGGTGATAAAGGCTTCGCAGCCATGATCTTGCAGTGCGCGTGCGCTCAATTAAAAGGTTTGTGATAATTATGAGAACTGGTTATAGCTAAGCGACTTTTATTCAATTTAATGAATCGTAAAAACTTTAGACAGTATTTTATTTAAATTTAAAAATGTTTGTTACTCAAACGTGTCGTGGTGCCGTGGTTACTGTGTGTATCATACGATATCACAAGTAAAGCAACGTTCGGCGCGGTCGGTACTTGGATGGGTGACCGCCGACCATTCATTTCTCACGGCGACTTCCGCGCTTCGAAGGGCACGTTAAGCAGTCGGTCCCGGGTGCTGTATACTTGTATACAGTAGTCGTTAGGGTATGTCAGAAGCCATTTTGGCGCCCTGAAAATTCTGGCATCCACCACCCAGTACTGGGCCAGCTTGGTGGATTATGGCCTATACCTTCTCTACACCCAGGGGAGAGACTCATGCCCTGCAGTGGGCTCATTACAAAGAGTTGTGATGATGATGACTAAAACTGCTTTTATCGTTTCGTATGTTTCGCACCGTATCCGTCCCAACCCTAGTCGTACGTTTAGGCCCGGATCCGTCCCAAGCAAAAAATTTTACAATTTCTTTAATTTTAAACTCAATATCGGCGAAATAAAGTATGAATTGCTCTGCATTAAAAAGTAATTTAATCAATCTTTCATAAGCAACATTCATTTTGTCTTAGTGTCAGTTCATTTGTTTTTGGGGCTCCTTCAAATATGAGCCTTGTTGGTATGGGAGAGTAAAAAGTCGTAGTTATAGATTTTCAAATTGACTATAATTACTTTTTCTTCCAACAATGCTTTAATTTCATCACAATCACACTAAAAACTCAGTACAAAGCGAGTCTTTAATGCTCTATAGCAATAAAATTGTGCAATAATGATATTTCATACATTTTTATTGCTCTAGAGCATTAAAGACTCGCTTTGAACTGAGTTTTTAGTGTTATTGATTGTGATGAAATTAAAGCATAGTTGAAAGAAAAGCAGATTATGCACCTCGCCTTAAGTAATTTATATTGCCCTCGTGCCTGTTAGATTAGAGTAATCAGGCACTCGCCTCGGTGCAATAATAAATTACTTTGTGCTCGATGCAATAATCTACTATTAATTTGTCTGTGTTTTTATGTAAATGTGTTGTTTGTATATTCAAAAATGTCAAATTAATAATGAAATGGAAAATTAACAAAAAAATATATCAAAAATAATTATATCTCACAGTAGGGTAATTTTTAGGGAAAATTAGATTTTTGAGGGCATGACAAAAATAAAAGTAATATTCATTATTAATAAATTCTATTGAAAATAAATCTTTACCTATCCGATCATCCCTAATAATCCTGAAATTATTCTATCTCAATGAATTAATGTTTTCTTTTCTCAATCAAAGATCTGAACTCGCGCAAACGCGGTTTGTGTACCGAAGTTTCGCGACAGATGACGACGGGTACAACTTTGTGGGTGGGTGGCTCTGACATACGAAAGGTTAAATGGTCTGGTAATAAATCAGGGTTGTTCCCATGAGTTCAACTGGTCAGTTCAACCATTGAACTAGAGAGGCTTTTTTTCCCAGTAGCTAAACTTTGTGCAATCCTCTGTTAAGTTGAACTACTGGGACATCAAGTTGTAAAGGTGTCTAGTTCAACCATAAACAAGAAAAATATTTTATTTTTGGATGTATTTAATAGGCATGGCTAGTGGTAGCGTCGGGTATCGGGTCACCCTCTTCCCTAAAATATGGTTGAGGAGGGTGATGGCTGGTGCTTGCGTTATACTCGTGAACGGATGCTACTAGCAGTGCCAGGTCGTTTTGCTGATGATACTATGACTATTTTATTCCATTCTGGTTCAAATACTCCGGTCCCACTTTGTCATATTCGTATTGTGCATCCATAGCTCATTGCATCTGCTATGTAAGCAATTTGGTTGTGGCATGACATTGACTCTCACAATTAGCTGTCTTGTGTTTGTTGTTTTTCATGTCACGGTCAATTTGTACTGTACATATTTGTATTAATTTGATAATTCTGACTGAAAAAGAGTGCCAAGAGTTTTTTTCCGCCGGGCTTTTTGTCTCTTGGTCTACTGTAATATCTTATTTAACAACTATCAACAACTAGTTAAAGCCGAAGTATGTGATGACTGACTTCATCAAGTGTTTTGTGAAATTCCTAAGATGAATAATACTTTTTTTTATTGTGATTTTTGAAATTGAATACACGTTTTTAAAGGATTGATCAAAGTAAATAGGGACTATCATGGATCCCCAATTTTTTTTTTAGCCGACATAGACCTCTTGCAGTTTGTCATAGACCTCTGGGGGTCGATATAGACCACTTTGGGAATCACGTGCCAACAAATCTTATGATCGTTATTGTAAAAACATTTATGCATTAACATTTTATGCAGATGTATCATTATCACCATATAAATGTTATGCGAAAAGAAGAGTATGTCAAAAAATACTATGTAACTTCAAAGTATCCATATTAAATTTATGCAAACCAATATGAACTTCGACTTATTCCGATTAATTTCTTTTCATATCATTGTTTTAATTCTAGATGATTATGATTACAAACCAGAAGAGGTGCCAGAAAAGAAACCAAAATCTAAAAAGGAACGCAAACCAAGGAAAACCTCAAAACTAAAAGAAAAAGTAAAACGCAAAAGTAAAAGAATTGAAAAGAAAAACGCTGTTGAAGAAATGTTAAAAGAAGAATCGATGGACCCTGAAGAAGTGATGAACAATATCAAAATGATGAGTGAAAAACTGCAAATGATGGAGAATGAACGTAAGTTTTACTATAGGAAAAGAAAGAGTATAATTTTAGAGATGAAAATACTAAACGGGCTAAAATACTAAATCTACAACGTGTAACAAAATGGAGAGATAAAACTTAAGGGTTAGCTCCTGTACTATGCGTAGAATATACAGTAAAAGAATTAGCATAATCAGTGCTGATATATATAGACTTTCATACAAATTCATTTAATTATTTTACAATAAAATATTTTGACAACCCTAGTCAACCTATAAGCTAAAACGAGACTTGTGCCGCAGTCAGTGACCTTATGACCTTTCTCGCACCGCCTGAACTTTGTGATATCTGTCTTATTTCCCCGTCACTTTATTTAAACGCCATCTGTTATCGAATAGATTTCATCAAAAGCTAACAGCTGTTTTTAGGGTTGACACTTAGATATTTTGATCTAAACTTTGAACTTGTTTTTCGGCCGAACCGTAAGGATAACAAATTTATGTTACTGTTACTTATAAACTACATCACCAAACATACAATTCCCTTAAGTTTTCCCTTCATTATGTTACACGTAGTGTAAAATTATATTTAAACTTTAAAAAATACCTATTTGAAAAAGTATTTTATCTACTCTCATATCATAATATTCAAAATATAAAACTCAGAACGAATTTATATTGACATACTTTTTAAAATAGTATAACGAAATGAAATTAAAAAATTAAATTATAACACACTACCTCGAACAATACAATGTTATAATATTTTTTTTTTTCATTTCGATACAGATAACAGACCATAGATTTCATTTTTTTATCTGTGTCCTGCGAGCGCCGCGCTACGTTACATTCTGTGGCCGCGCGGCGCGTTTTGGCGCATGCGCGATAATGGCGGGAATAAATATCTTCAGTGTATGAGATTAGATAAAGTAGTGTATGAAACTGCACATAACTAGGTATTATGTGACAGTTTCATAAACTACTATTTTAAATTTGTAAATAGAACCCTCGTTTGACCTTAATCTTAACCTGATGTTGAGCGAAGATAAGGTTTTAATCATAAATAATCAACGAATGCAGAGCATTAAAAAAACCGACTTCACGTCAAATCTTTGGTTGAATTATAATGTCGTCAATGTAAACATTCTCCGAATTCATACATAGGTATTTTTTTTAAAATTTGGAATTATCCATGTAGTACTCAATCGATTTCGATGAAATTTATACGGGACCAACTCTGAAGTATCTGCTATCATATGAAACAAGAATTTTCAAAATCGATTCATAATTGTCCGAAATATCGTGTAACAAAGACACAAAAAAACATGTACACACGAATTGAGAACCTCCTCCTCCTCATAAGCGTCATTCGGAACGCACTATAGTTTGCCGTGATTTCATGAAAGCGTTAAATGCATATTATGTGTAAAACCGAGATGTTTTCTCAACTAATCGCTTATTTATTCAATGACAACAAAAGTTTCAAACTTTTCAAAAAACGGACCCGCCCTTCGAACCCAGACGAATGGCAGCCCTACGCATACATTTTATCTTTTTTCACTCCATTTCTATTTAAGCTTCATCATCATCATCACAACTCCGTGTAATGAGCCCACTGCAGGGCTATGAGTCTCCCCTCTGGGTGATGAGGAGGTTTAGGCCGTAATCTACCAAGCTGGCCCGGTGCTGGGTGGTGGATGTCAGATATTTCAGGGTGCCGAAATGGCTTCTGACAAATCCTAACAAGTATACAGCACCCGGGACCGACTGCTTAACGTGCCCTCCGAAGCACGGAAGTCGTCGTGAGAAATTAATGGTCGGCGGTCACCCATCCTAATACCGTCCGCACTGAGCGCGCTTAACCTGCGATATCGTTTGATATGAACAGTAACCACGGCGCCACGACGACTTCATTTAAGCTTTAACTATACCAAATCTCACATTTTACAGTGCTTGCTATATGCTTAAGAAGCGGCACAAAATATTTCCTTCACATAATAATACAAAGATTTATTTTTAATTACAGCTGCAACGCTTCAGGAAGAAAGTATAATAGAAAAACCTCAGAAAAAAGTCGCTGACAACGAGCAAAGACTATTGAAAGATACGGTGAAGTTAGTCGAAAATTCCTACGTCTGTCCTTTTGATACATCATACAGCGATTACTACTGCGTCTATTGTCGAGAAACATTCACAGACCCGAACAAATTACGAGATCATACTCTTGTACACGATACATCGACATTCACTGAACATTTCACAAGTAAGAAGCTACCACAGATTGACATAACCCGAATAGATTGCAGACTATGCACACAGACCATAAACACGCTAGATGATTTCAAAACCCACGCGGCTAATGCACATGACATAACCTTTGACGACTTACCAAAAGAAATATTAAAATTCCGATTAACACCGACGAATTTAACTTGTATAGAATGCAATGCATCTTTCGGCTTCTTTCACGCGTTAAAAAAACACATGGCTATTCATTTCGGTACTTGTATTTGCGATATTTGCGGCGCTCACTATTTCGAAGAACGTATGCTTATTTTGCATCAGAAATCGCATCAGAGGTACGAAAAAAGTTACCCATGTAAAGAGTGTGATAAAACTTTTAAATCGAAGCACAGTCGGTATCTACATGAAGCTAAAACACACAAAAAAGAACCTGCCTATCAGTGTTCTAAATGTGATGACGTATTTTTTTCATATTCAATAAGATACCGTCATTTAATCGATGTACACGGTGAGGAAAGAATGTTCCAGTGTGAACATTGCGAGAAAACATACGACAGTCGGAAATCTTTAAGAGAACATAACAGAAGAAATCACTTAAAGATTTTTAAACACCAATGCGATCTTTGCGAAAAGAGGTTTTATTTACCATCGCGATTAAAAGAACACATGGCTACTCATACTGGGGAAAGGAACTATAGATGTGAATTCTGTGGTAAGAGTTACCCCAGGTTGCGAGGGTTAAAAGTTCATATGCAGTCACATAGCAGTGAGAAGAAATATAGATGTGTTTTATGTCATGCTGCGTTTACACAGAATGTTAATTTAAAGAATCACATAAAGAGGGTACATCAAACTATTGATATGGATGATAGTTTTAATAGAATTGTAGAGTAAAATTCTAAGCTTTGAAAGTTTCGTGCATTCGGTAAATGAATGAATGAATGACACGTATATGGATAGAATATATGCATGGTGATGGAGTATCGCGCATTTTGTAATATTACTCTTCAAAAAGGCCATAATCAATATATATAAAACTTTTCCGTTACTGACTGAGTGACTGACAGACAACGTACCTACAGCCGTAACTACTGAGCGTAGAGAGATGAAATTTGGAACATGAAATTTAGGGAATGTAGGGAACGGGAAATATAGGACTTTTTAGTTTGTATGAAAAAATCCTATCCCTTGAGTGCACGCATATGATACTTGATATAAAGGTTCCTCAATAAGTGTCTGTTTGTATTCCCGAAATTCCCACGGGAAGGGGTTGGACTTTTTAGTTTGTATGAAAAATCTTATTCCTTGAGTGTACGGATGTGATACTTGGCATGAAGGTTCTTCAAAGAGTGACTGGTTGTGCTACGAAAAAAAATCCAAAAATTTCCACGGGCACGGGAAATGTTTGATTTTTAGTTTGTATGAAAAAAACTTATTCCTTGAGTGCATGGGTGTGATACTTGGTATAAAAGTTCTTTCAGTGTGTGTCTGGTTGTATAGTTTCTGAAATTTCCACGAGAAGGGTAGTTCAGCGCATACGAAGTTGCGGGATAAAGCTAGTTCAGTTATAAACTAATAGCTGGATACATCAGGATAAAAAATAGTCTGTGCTATTCCAGACCGTACACTATCACTATGCTAAACTTCTTACAAATCCTTTCAGCTATTCTGCTGTGATTGAAGAACAAACATCCATACATCTAAACTTTCACATTTATGATATTAGTAATATAAAAAAAACGATCTCTCGATCACAATATTTTTGAATTTTATAGAATAACTAGCTGTTGCGCGCGGTTTTACCCGCGCAATTTCGAATCCCGCGGGAATTTCGGGATAAAAAGTAGCCTATGTGCTGTTCCAGAGTGTACACTATCACCATGTCAAACTTCATCCAAATCCGTTCAGCCGTTCTCCCGTGATTGAGGAACAAACATCCATACATCCAAACTTTCACATTTATAGTATTAGCACAATATAAAAAATAATACAGTAGGATGACGCCTTTGATCTCGTGGAAAATGCCGACAACTTCTCGACGGCGTTAGGATGCCAGGGTTGTCACAAGTAAACAATATTTATAAAATTATTTTTTATTGCAAATCAACATCGTCAGATATATTATAATTAAAACAATATTATAACTTAATATAACAATGAAAACAATTTCGAATTCCGTACTTACATCAGTACACTGACCAGTGGTAATATCAAAAAATCGATTTCATTTATATCATCTCACCGGTACAATATAGAGTCTGATTTATGACGTCATTATCACTGGCCAGTATACTGATATATATAGGTACCCGGCGCGGCGAACCTTGATCCCTATGACACTGACAGTAATTTCCACAACACAACTTATTAGAGGTGTCTAAAAATGGCATTTATTTATTTATTTTACGTAGCTTTATTCCAATACAACGATATTCCGTTGGAATTATAACAATTCATAACATTTACAAGAATCTCAATCACACTTTACATTTATTTATACGAGATGAAGACTTGCAATCTCTCACAGCACACGTCCTATGCACCATTTTAAATAAAAAAATAAGAAAACGGACACGCGTTACCCCTGAATGATGTGTCCCGAACTACTAACATTGTTTTGTTTGCAGTTCGGGCTCGGCATTCCCGCCCCTCGTCCCTCATACCCCGCACGATTGCCCTCTCTAAACGTCTTCGTTGGACGACTGTATGGTTTTTTAGACTGTGGTATTAGTAAGATAAGCAGAAATGTCACAGAACAAATTGTAACGTAGTTATGGGATATCACGCCTAGTGATGTTATCACGCTTCAAAAAGGGTGCAATTCAGTTATAATAAACTTTAAAAACGAACTCTTTTTCTATCTATCACAAAAGTTTAAAACTGTTTCATACAATATAATAATATTCAGAAACGTCACAGAACAATTAATTATACTTACGAAACTTATGATCAAAATGTGATACCTACCTATTGTGCACGCAGTATTTAAGAATTATAGCAATAATTTCATTAAGAAAATGGTTTTTGAGGTCAAGCACAGCTTAAAGATAGAGATCGCGCCAGACATGTAATGCCCTAAGGGCGGGTTGTATCAAACGGTTGGTTATCGTATCATACGTACGTAACTTTTTGACGATTACATCAGATGTTTAACGTACGTCAAATACAAAGCATTGTTTCATCACAAAAAAAAACTGTTCGTCAATGTTATTCGAGTTGCCATTAAAAAGATAAACATGAATAAAACTAAATATGTACAGTTCACTAATAAAAATGGCAACAAAAATGAACTTAAGATTGGTTATGACAATGAGTTACTAAATGAAACAAAAAACATCACTTTTCTTGGTATAGTACTCGATGAAAAATGCTCTTGGGAACAGCATATCACTAAATTAACAAATAAAATAAACTCCTATGCCTACGCCTTGTGGAAACTTAGTAAAACTGCAAATAAAGAAACAGCCCTTCAGGCATATTATGGGAACGTCTGTTCCATTTTAAGATATGGCATTGTTCTTTGGGGAAACTCTTGTTTTATCAATAAGGTTTTTATTGCTCAAAAGGCATGTGTTCGTGCCATATTCGACGTAGAAAACTGTGTTTCATGTAGACCTTTATTTAAAAAACTGAATGTCTTAACAGTCCCTAGCTTATATATTTTTGAGATGTGTGTTTTTGTCAAGAATAATTTAGAATTGTTTGATTGCTTATATGATATTCCTCGTACCCGTAGCTGTAGACGTCCAAACAGATTATTGCTACCAACAATGCGAACAGCCATGAAGTCTAGAAGCTGTTCCTCAATGGCGATAAGAATTTATAATAATTTGCCCAATGACATTAAAACTCTTGTATTTAATCAATTTAAACCTAGACTTAAGACTTGGCTAGTTCAACAATGTTTTTATGACCTCAATGAATATTTTAATTATGAAACATGACATTATATTTTTAATTAATGCAATACATGATGACTTAAATTGTATCTAATAGTATTGTGGGTACCGATATAATTATTTGACCAAATTTTTTGTATGCCCTATAAGGGTGAATGTGTCTTGCGCTATTAATATATTTAAGAACTATTGTATTTACCACATTCTTGCAAATAAATGTTTCTTTCTTTCTTTCTTTCTTTCTTTAAAGTAAACCATTTTCCCAATTTAAGTGGTTGGGAATGTTTTTTTTAGATAACTTTATTTCATCTTCGATTTCATGACATAACAAGAGAGCCACTTCCTTAGATACACGGTACCTTGCAATAAATTCTTGATCATCCCATAAATTTAAATTATCGATACTTTTTTTTTAAATACTTTTCTCTTCCTTTCCACAATTGAATCATCATCACTATCATTTAAAATATATGAAAATAAAACAGAATCCATAATGTTAAAAGCTTTCAACCAAAGGTGTCCTGCTTGTCAACTCAGTTTTCACTAGAAAGTTACGTTAACCAGTGGGTGGATGGACGGTCAACGTAATCGTTAATTTTTGACGTCCGTTATAGGTGAAACAACCCGTTTTCTAGCTTGACAGTGGTTAACGCACTGACCTCTATATTTACCACTGGACTGGCTGTTCCGTAAGTTTGACAGCTATTTTTTTGTGCCTATTTGAAGCGCCACTAGCGAGTAGCGAGTGTCCGCAGAACAAATTTTGACGTATATTGCAAGTGGCCGCCAGAGAAGTGCTTGCTTATTGTTAAGTGATTTTATATTTTTTAAATATTAATTCGAATTTTATGTTGTTATTGTTATAAGCATTATATAAAAGTTATCAAGAATGAGGACATGTGACATATGTGTAAGCGACTAGTTTTAGTACCACGGACACTCGCTACTGCTCGCTACGTCCGACAGCGCCAAAATGGCGATTATCAAACGGGCACAAAAGCACTTTGACAGCCGCCAGTCCAGTGGTAAATATAGAGGTCAGTGGGTTAACGCCATTTTTAACGTTGACAGACACGTAAAGTAGTTGTGATACAACCCGCCCTAAGTCAGGTATGGGCAACCTTTAACATGTTGAGGGCCAAACTTTAGTGTGCAAATAGGTTCGCGGGCCGCGTTTAAAAGTGCTTAGTGCATTTTAAAGTAATTAATGTCAATAGATGTCAGACATAAAATAATATCACAATGTTATTCTAGTACTAGTACAATTTATTTAAAAATGAAATTTAAAAAAATGGTACAACATCATATCGGTAAATCGATAAAGAAGAATGGCAAGGTCCCATACATTGTCAGTACCGCTTTTATTTCACATAGCATTCACGTACCTCAAACATAATATGTGCGTTTTATTGCTTAGATGACGAGTAATCAGAATATAATTATTAGATTTATACAGAAGTTGGGAATAAAAAGTCAAAACAATAATCTAACCTAAAAATTACAGGAATTTATAGTCCGTCTTTTCTAACATGGCGTCGTATTTTGAAACCATTACATTACATTAGCAGGTATTAACCAATCCAGAGGTTTGAAACGGGGCGGCGGCGCGGGCGGCTTAATTCAAGTTTGACAGTAGGACTTTACAACTATTATTTTTTATTGCCGGGAAATTAAAAAATGTGCTTTCGGCAAGTTTAATTTGATTTTATTGTATTTCTAAATATTCCCAACAACTATCACATCAATAGATGTTGGAAAAAACGTGTCTCATATTGACCTATTAACTACATATAGCCCGGTTTTGATACGCTTGAAAACTCTAAAATTAAGTGATACCGTGGCCGCCAATCCCCTTTGCAATTGCTACAAACTACGAAAGTCAATCAATGAGACACTTGAGCTTGAATTTCAATTTCATCAAAGGAATAGATGTTTGGTGCTTCACTGTCGCTGTGAGTGTACCTAGTTCAATATTTTTTAATTGTTTTTTTTTTTTTCAAAATGTCTCGCGGGCCGGATTATATCTTACAGCGGGCCGCATGTTGCCCATATGTGCCCTAAGTTGTTGCAAGAGGTTTCATTGACGTTTCCAAGTGTATTACTTACTCTCAGAAAATACAAATTAACCAGAATCCGGCAACACGCTAGAAACTGAAGCAAGAAAACATACTCATAAATTCAATATATTGACGTTTTGACGATTAGTCACTCTTTGGCAACCGTCATGTATTGTTTACGAGTATTTTAATTAAAAAATGCCGTCTTGGGTTGTTCCTTGCAGTTAAAATGCTGCTGGACCTACTAAGAAACATCATGAGATCACAATTCACCTGTAATTTGCACATTTCAAAGTAAATTTCTATCATTATTGAATTTATTTGACAAAATTACGATTTTCTTATAAATCAATGCATCCATTTTTTTTAGTGTTGCCATTTTGAAAAGTGAAAACATTGTTTCTCTGCAAGCCCTAAGATACCATTTTGTAAAAAGATCGCATTTAAACATTTAAGATTTCAGATGCACGCTAATTCTCATGACCACGGTCATGACCCCCTAAATCATGCAAAGATAAACCCCTTAAAAGAGAAGAAGCTGGAAACAGATACTTGTGATTAAACATTTAGTTGTGACCCCCTACCCCCCCAAATTCAGTTGTGAACTTGTGACCCCTCCAAAATTTCAGTCCGCGACCGCGCCTTATTGCATTATTATTTTCATAGTATCACCTTAATATTGTGTACTTACTTATAATTATTGATCATTTAAGATACTTAAAGCACGTATATGTATAACACTATAAAACATTGAGTAATTGTATATTAGTCAATTATATTTTTATTAGATTAGGTATGATAAGTGGGTCTGACTTTCGAAAACAAAATTTTTTTCTTCAATATTTTTCATAAATAAAAATTTCAAAATTGTTCTCTGTGCGTAAAATTTAAGATTAATCTAGATTTTATGACTATACATAATTAGATGGACACGTTTTTATTACTTGTTGTGTAGTCATAAACTACAGATCAAACTTAAATTTTTATCACTTAGAAGAATTTTGAAACTTTAATTTATGAAAAATATTTTTAAAAAACATTAAATTTTTTGTAATTATGACCCACTCATCAGTCTTAATCTGCTATTAAAATAATATTGACTATTATATGGCGACCCTATATAACATTTTATAACACTAAGTAACATTTTAGAACATGTTCAAAATGTTGGATGTTATGGACGCAGCTCCAAACAACTAGGTAAAATTCCGCTGAGACTCAGATGTGTGGTGCGGATTTTGTTATATCTTGTAAATTGTTCTATACTATAACATACTATTTAGATTTTTTTTTATAAAAGGTTAACCAATTAAGTATATGTAATATTCTGTAACGTTATGCTGGGTGACTGGTCAATTTTGAGATCATATATGATGAAAGAAAAGAAAATAAAAAATAAATATTAGTTATTTTATATGTTTGAATTTTTTGAATTTTTGAATTTCAACGCATGGCTATACTACCGCATCAACTACTTTTGCAGCGACGACGCGCGGCTTACTATTTTTGATGCCGCGAAAAAACACTTTCTTTATGTATTGGGAATTCTAAAAATTAAGTACTTTTATTACATATTATGATCAGCAGTGCGAGCACAGAACTTTATCGAATCGTTTGTTAACGAATGTTCGTATAGTATGGAGATGGTTTTTAAGAAAAAATTGAAATCTATCCATTGCCGCACGGCCAGCTTAAATAAATGTGTGCCTTGTTAATTTTGAATGTTTGTAAACATTTTGTACTCATAAATATCTGTAAAATAAAAAATTACAATGTTACTCAAAACTTGCAACCGACTCCATACTATACGAGCATTCGTAAACATTCGTTAATATACGATTCGATAAAGTTCTGTGATCGCACTGCAGAATCGAGTACAGAGTGATCTCCTTTAATATCTAAAATATGTCACCAGTCACACTGTATAAATTCTGTTTGGGAAATTAATCTGTATTGATAAACCGTATTCGGTTACAGGGGCGGTTTTAAGTACTGCTAGTAGGAAATTCGCTAACATAACCCCCCCCTCCCGCAGAGCTGTGAGCGCACTTAAGCTTAAGTGCTTGAATTAGTTTTTATGATATGGTCCCAAGTTAGGCAAAATGAGTCTTTTGAAAAATGTTATTCCTGAAAATTGACAGCTCACTAAAAGTAAGACAAGTAGTAGGTATAGGAGATTAATTTAAATTTAATTAGATTATATTTATATGTTTGTTTAAAACAGATTATCTTTTAATCAAATCAAATTTGTACTTATTTATTTTTTATTTGTGCAATATTTTTCACATGTATCAAATCACAATAAAATATTAAGATTGACATAATTTGTTGTATTGAAATATACGGATAAATTATGCGCTGCGTTTTATTTTAATACTGGCGTCCTACTCTTTATTATTACGTTGGCTGAACGATGGCTGAACGATGGGACTCACCGTTCCTAAAAACTTGGATGAGGTATCATACACTTCAAAGTAAGAAGTGAATGAAGCCTTACCCAAGAGTTTTTCTCGTTTTTTCTCTTTTTTTTTCATATTTATTTTCTGTCTTTTTCATGTGTCAACTAACATTAGTTTGTAAGAAATTGTTTCTACTAACAAATGGAACCTGTTTTCTGAGAAATAAATCATTATTATTATTATTATTTTATATTTATTATTTATTATCTTACAGCTGATATCGACTACATTGTGATTTTTTCTGACTTTTTTATTTTCATGACCAAAGTGAAATGAAAGTGCTTCCCCAGTCTTAAGTGTTCAGTAATGGACGAAAATAACATCACAATAAAAAATAAGACAAAAAATATTTTTTTTGCTATTCGCCAACAATTAAAATTAAATAAAACACTTTTTAACCGGATTTATCGGAAACACTTTTTAACCGGGGTCTGCAAATACACCGAAACGTCGAGTCAAAATTTAAAATGTAAATATACGCGATAAATTCGGTTAAAAAGTGTTTTATTTAATGAATCGCGAAAACAATATTAAAATTAAAATTTTCATTATATTCGGTTATTCTGTTTAAAGATAGTGTTAGCTGAGCTTCCACTATCACGGAGGTGGGTGGAGAAGAGCGGTGAAAAGTGGTGAGTGGTGAACTGAAGTGGAGCGGAGCATACTTTTGGAATTGCGCATTTTTGCGCTCAATACGATGATAACTACTATGATGCACTGCGCGCGAGTCAAGTGGCTTGGAGCCATACACCTCCGCACCCCAGTTAGCACCTCTACTATCCGCTCTCTCGTTCGTTCACTACACAACCATAGAGAAATATTATACTTGGGAATAGAGAGCCCTCTTGCAGATTTTTTGGGATCCCATTTGCTACTAACGCTAACTATAAATCGGCCCCAAACTAATATATCTATATGTAGATCTCCGTATAGATGCGTACATATATGTAGGCCGTATTCGACATTGCATTCTCTAATTTTAAGTCCAGAAACATAAGTGTAGGTGGTGATCTCAACGTAAGTGAACATTAATGAGCATTTAACCGCCGCGAAAAAAACTGAAAAGATTGTAAGCATAAAGCACACGAACTAAATTATACTTAGATTCTTATGGACATAAAACTGCATAATATACGCTCGGAAAAACGAGACATCACCACCTATACCTAAATTAACTGCAAACGATTTAAAAAAAAAATGGCATAAAGGTATCGTTTGGATATTACAGCGTAAAATGTTTAATCTTCATATATTTTTAATGCCCTGTAAAAATGTATGTAATTATTTACCGCTCATCATATTTTCACAAAACACTTCACACTTATACACTTCCCATGACACTGTCATTCAAATCTCATACACATAACTTTCCAACTATCTTAAGCATTCAAAAACCTGCAAAGTACCTCGATATACCTACTTATCATTATATTTCGGTGGGCTCTATTAACTATTATTTTAAAATACTGCTCGATTTCATACTATAATCATTTACACATTTTCATTATTAAATTAACCTAAAATAGAAAATATGTTTTGCTACAAAGTATCATTAATACATTCCAGATCTCACGATGTTATTCCGCCAAATAGAAGGTTAGTGGAGCGTATAATTTGTTTTATTAATATGTTCAACGATGTTATAGATAAACATTATGATAGCTTTTTTGTGGCGGGCGATTTTAACTTGCCTTGCCTAAAGTGGATTTCGTCGGACCCAATTTACTTACAGAAAGGTTCAATGGAAGTTTCAAATGTAGCCGCGGATTTAATAAACTCCTTATACTTTCACGGCTTAAAACAATCAAATGCCTACATACCTACAATTTTAAATTCAAAACTTAACACATTAACTTAGTTTTTTCAAACTTGATATTATTACGTTATCATTTCGTCCATAGGTAATATATCAATTCGTCTAGCTATAGATATATGACGACAACTTTGGCGATGGGGTAAACCTGTCTGCCTCAGACGCCAGTGGTTGCGGGTTCGATTCCCGCACGGAACAAGAAAAGAAAATGTTCCGACTTTGGGTGTTTATCTATATATGTATTTACTAGCTGCTGCCCGCGACGTCGTCTGCGTGAACGCTATGCAGCACCAAACGCACCTACGATTATAACACTGCTAGCGTGATAATATGTAGCCTATATGTTGACCCGACTTCTTAACTATCTTCATGCCAAATTTGAAGTAAATCCATGCAGTACTTTTTGAGTTTATCCCGGAAAGACAAACAGACAAACAGACAAAAATTCTAAAAACTATATTTTATGTTTCTGTTTCGATTGTAGATCATACCCCAAGTATTCTTTTAAAAAAATATTCAATGTACAGTTTTGACTTTCCTACCATTTTATTATATGTATCTATAGATATTCTAGGTTCCCCCCTAGTTCGCTACATAGTATCCCATAACACAAGCTATGCTTACTTTGGGGCCATGTAGTAGGTGCGATTGTCTGGGGATTTTATTTTATATTTATTTTTTATAGGTACTTCAAAATTATAACACTTTTAATAATTTCATGTTTTTTTAAATTAGATACTTAACTAAATCTAGCTCATATATTGGGAGAACGGGGTATTCGGCTATTAACTCTCCTGTGCCAGCCCTCTAGACAATAAGTAGTGCGATGTGCGTCTGCAGCACAACTAAGAAGTTGTTTAAAACAATACCACTGCCGCTCAAAATATATTTTAAATTGTTCCATTTCGACGGAATTCGGACCCTCTGGTATGTGATGTGCTGGTGACAATGGTAAATATGAGCACCATCTGGTCATATTTCTACAATCTCTTGTGCAATCTAGCCCTATATCCTTGCTCTTTTTCCATTTTGCATCAGAATAAGAAAAGAAAAGCGAAGAAAAGCACGCAAGAATCTTTCTAGTGATGCTGTTCTTGGTATTTGTTTTATTTTTTTTGAGATTTTATATTTCTATTGGCTTTCCTACATTGGTCAAACCAAAAGAAACGTATCAACCCGCGTAAAAGAACACATAGCTGATATTAAAAATCGAAGAGCTTCAAAGTCTGCAGTTTGTGAGCATTCCATGGACAAGCCCAACCACTACTTAAGGTTTGACTCTGTGAAAATTTTATCTAGAGAGAAGCATTACATTCCTAGAATGATCAGAGAAGCTATTGAAATTAAAAAACACCCTAATGAGTCAGTAGAGAAGATGGTTGGAAACTATCACCGACATGGGACCCTATCCTGAAAAACAATAAATCTAACATCCAGCAAGCTGCACGACCTAAAACTCAAGATACAGTCAGCTCGTTTTGTGTCAATCCAGATTAGAAACAGATGGAGATGATGATGTAGGTATAACTTTTTCCATCTATCAATCCGACGCTTGACACCTCAGTCGCTCGTGACCACGGCGTCTGCAAAGACACCGAAACGTCGAGTTAAAATTTAAAATGTAAATATAAATTCGGTTAAAAAGTGTTTTATTTAAAAATATAACTGGCTAAAGACAAAAGACACCTGACATATTGGACCAAAAACTAAAGTAGCCGGCCAAAGAAAATTATTCATATATTATGAAAGTACATAAATACTTGAAATTTTTTTAATATGACGTCGTAGCTCTAGGTCTGACACCTAAGTGCGTTTTGTTTCTCACGACGTTACATTTAGGTAGGTATTCACTAAAAAACATCAAGGTTTAAAAGAAAAGATGTTTAGAAAGATTAGGCACCCTGCAAAGTGTATCAAACTGTGAGAAATGTGAATGATATCACGCACGAACAAAAGGACCGTCTAACCTGGCCACGTTTGCGGCCTATCTATACTGCCCTGACAGTGTGACAGTGATTGACGACCTGCTGGTGTAGCGGTAACTAACATACATTGCCTGCTATGCCAGAGATCCTGGGTTCGAATCCCGGCGGCGGCGGATATTTGTGTGATGAACACAGATATTAGTCTTTAAGTCATGGATGTTTATTTAAGTTTATTTTCTATGTATGTATTTATTCAAAATGTATGTTTATATATTTCTTAAGAACGTCAGTTATCTAGTATCCATAACACAAGTTCTTTAAAAAACTTAATTTGGGCTAGATAATGTTGTGTGGGTGTCAGAAATATTTATTTATTTATTAGTGTGAAGCTCACTCAGCTGAACATACCCAATACCTCCTTGGCTAATCGTGTATTTCTAGGGACGCTTGATCGCAGAAGAAGGAGCAACAACCAGTTGGCTGCTACGCAACAAGCGGTACCCTGACGGGTTGCCCGCTTTAGAAAGCACTAAGAAGATTTGCAGCAATTGAGTTGGCAGATAGGAGATTATCTAGGTGTATGGGGAGCTGGTAGAGAATATCTTTCGGTCTGAGTCATGTATACTTGGACTTGGGAATGAGATTGTACGAGACTGTCTCGCGCCTATTCGAATGTGTTTCGAAACGTTGGAAGCAGGACAGTGATCGGAGCCTAGGTCTTCGACCGAGTCTATACGCCGTAAGTCTAAAGATACATTCTTGATCAAGGTGAAGTCTGGTTGTTAGGAGATAGATTCGGGTTAGCTTGATAATAGGTGGGAGAGTTTGGACATAAAATATCGATATCTATGTTCATATACATTGTAGCATTGCATCAAGTTTAATTACTTTGCCGTTGGTAGAGTAGCACGTACAGTCAGTATGCTTGCAGTTGAAATATTTAAACGTAATAATTGAAGGACAGTCTCTAATACTACGGCCACACTACCTTACCGTCTACCGGGCTGTTACCGCCATAATTATAGCATTAAATTACCGTTTAAACTGCATGATATGTCAATAAATTTGGCGGAAAATATCACTATTTCAAGATGGAGGTCGAAGCTACAGCTGTGTTGTGTTTTATGAGTGCCAATTATATTTACACGAATCTTTTAAATTTCAACAAAGCTAAAAGATGACAAAAAAAAGTTTCTTCTTTTTTCTTTTTCAAATCATCTATCGTAACTTCAAAAGATAAATTTTGTTTGATCCGACGCCAGGCATCATTTTGTACTATGCGATTTTCATGTTTCGCCGGTGAGCTCATATTGCACACTGGACAAACGGTAGTGTGGCCACAAACGCAATAATTACTGCGGTAATCTTCTTTGATGTGCGAAAAAAGACCGCCGCCGGAGCTATTGCCTACCGCCATTTGCCATATTGATCGGCATTGTAAAATTATGGCCGTAAATCGTGGTTACACCTAGGTGCTGTTTAAGTTATGGCAATAATTATTGGCATATCACGGTAGTGTAGCCTAAGCATAAGTCACTGCGAAGAGGAGGCTTGCCACAAGGAAGATAGATGAAAGCTGTAGTGATGGTCGGATGACCTACCTACACACAGTCGCTTGGAGTTGAGTCAGGTATCGTGGACAAGGAAGAGGTAAAATTGATTTTTCAAGAAAGTACTTATTTGATTTAGGGAAGCTGAGGCGGAGAGAACATGCGTTAAATGAGCCGATGATTAAGTCCTTGGGTTTGGTTCTTGTGTAACAAGTCATGACTGCCGTGGATGCACGTGGGATTCTATTGACCGCCAATGAGACCCCTTTCTATTTTTTTTTATGACAGCTACGTGTTACCAAGAATGCTTCTTAAGAACTTATTTTTGGCGGTTTGGTGCCATGTAGTTGCTAAAATGTGTTGATGACACTCTCAACTCAGCCAAAGTTTTGACGTGAAGTCGATTTTTTTAATGCTCTGTATTCGTTGATTATAAGACAACATCAAAGGGACTCGGATTGCAAATTGGATAATTACGAGAGCAACTTGAAAATGTGATTGAATCAAGTAAATCAGTTTACTCGTTAACGAGATAATTTAAGAATTAACTTGTATAGTGAAATTGTAAACAACCAGAACTTTTAAAGTTTTTGTTTTATCCTTTTATACAATTCTGTGCGCCACCAACGTCGCTGCATCGAGACCTTTGGAGTTTTTTCATGAGTAGGTACAACGATTAACTTTTGCTCATGACTCCGTTGGCGAATAAACTTTGTCTATCTAGTATCCAAAGCATTCCATAGTATTCTTAATAAAACTTTATTTGGCCTAGATATCTAATGTGGTGTGAACGTTGGAAATATTTATTTATTTTTAATTTACCTAACCAGACACCCATAGATTTCAGTTTACTTTCCTTGATGCACTCCTACCCCTACATCTCCCTAGGAATGTATGTTTAAGCTTCAGCTCTCTACGCCTAGTAGTTATGGCTGTGCGTCTATCAGTCACTCAGGCGAGGTTTAATATACTTAGGTACGTATGACACTGATGAAGCTCTGATAAAAATTAGAGCACGAATGAGATCTTCGAACTCTCGTTTGATCTATTAATTTTGTGAAGTGTCGCGGAGTGAGGTATTATCAAATGCCGTGCATTAAAAAACCGACTTCAATAACATTTTTAAATCCTTGTCCAAACTTTGGCTGAAGTGAAATGTCATCTATACAACGTCTAACAAAATGGAGAGATAGAACTTAAGGGTTAGCTTCTATACACTACGTAGAATATACAGTAAAAGAATTAGCATGATCAGTGCTGGTATAGACTTTCATATTAATTTATTTAATTATTTTACAACAAAATATTTTGACAACCCTAGTCAACCTAATAAGCTAAAACAAGACTTGTGCCGCAGTCAGTGACCTTATGACCTTTCCCGCACCGGCTGAACTTTGTAGTATCTGTCTTAGATACCCATCACTTTATTTTACGCCATATGTTATCGAATAGATTTCATCAAAAGCTAACAGCTGTTTTTAGGGTTGACACTTAGATATTTTGATCTAAACTTTGAACTTGTTTTTCGGATGAACCGTGAGGATTACAAATTTATGTTACTGTTACTTATAAACTACATCACCAAACATACAATTACCTTAAGTATTATCTCTTCATTATGTTACACGTTGTATATCCTCCGCTTACATACTTACATATTTTTTTAAGTAGGTACTGAATCCATTTCTATTAAATTTCTATGGGCCACCTCTGACTTATTTTGATCTATCAAATGAAACAAGAATCATCAAAATAGATTCATAATTGACCAATTAATCAAGTAACAAACATAGACACGATTTGATAAACTCTTCCTTTTGGAAGTCGGTTGAAAAGTACGTGTTCGGCGACGGACCGTGCTTGGGGCGAAATACAGAAAAAAACTTTCCCAGGATGCCCGTATTGAATGCTCAGTTCGTGCGTAATACACGTCCAAATACAACGAGCGCAGGCATCGAGCGCTGGATATTACATTACTAGTTCCATTACACCAATGTGTACCCGCCTTTAGATTGTCAAGAGAAACTTGAAAACTCTAGACGTAGAGTGTATAAATTCCTTCGATGCGGCCCGTCACCTTTGCTTTGCTAACATTTTTTGATAGGAGCCGGCGCGGCCCGCCACTGCTCAGCGTCTTTGATTGACCGACATAGTCTGCGGTTACCATCCATCCTTGACGACCACTTTGGCGACGGGGTAAACCTGTCTGCCTCAGACGCCAGTGGTTGCGGGTTCGACTCCCGCACGGGACAAGAAAAAAAAATGTTCCGTGTCTGGGTGTTTATCTATTTATATTCTTACTTTGGGGACATGCAGTTGGTTTGATTGAGGTCTAAGTCATTGATAAATCTTCTTGCGCGATTTGATCGCTACAAAAACACAGGGTTGAAGATATAAATAGAAGATTAAGTAAGCAAGAAAATATAAATATTAAAAATAGAATAACATGAAAATAATATCTTGTTTTTATGATAAATTGTTTTATGATAAACTCGTCATCTTCCTTACCCCTATTTTTTTTATAGGTACCTATCTAGAATTTCTATTCGTATCTAGAATTTCTCGTATTTTGAAAGGTTTGTAAAAAATCTGGTTATCTTTCTTCACTTTTCATACAGTCTTTCTAAAGAGACAATTCTCCTCAAATCGTAATTTTTATTGAGATTTAAAAAATGAAATATTAAATGATGTTCTAAAGTGTATTTTTCAAAGTATGGCAATGTGTAGGTAAATATTGCAGAAGCAACGTGCTTCTTTACTCTTAAAAAGGGATTTTCTTTCTGAAAACAACTTCTTTTTTATAACTAAGTACAATACGTAAGCCCACATTTTGTAAATTTTGACGTATTTCATATCTTAATATTGAATTTAAAAGTAAATTAACAAATATGAGCGGCAAAAGCCATGAATTGACATTTCCCAAGACGGTGGTTACCACAAAGCAGACTCCGTGGTGGTTACATCCAATTTTGGCCACGCGCCAAAAGGTCCTAGTCGGACCATATGTGAGCAGTGAGCACTCTCAAAAAATCCGAAAGACGTCACATGCGTCGCACCGCACACTTCACAAAAAAATGCTGCGCCTCTAGTGGGGAGTAGCTTGAACTATTGAGGACTGCCACATCTTACTTACCCAGCAATATATTGGCACATTTACTATTTTCGTATTTTACAGAAATCTAGATCAAAGTTTTTTCAAATATTTGAAATGAGTTTATAGATTAATTTTACAATTTACAAGGGAAACTACAGTGTTTAATACTAGTAAAGACCTTAATAAATATTTAGAAATGCATATTTCAGTTTTAGGTTTTCAGGAGTTTATTAATTGAGGCAAAGAAGAGAAAGAGTCATGCTATTGTGGTATTATTTCTTTGAGCTTCTTTTAAAATTGTCATATGTAACAGGAAGTTTGTACTTTACTGTGTAAAAACCAAGCAACAAAAATTACTAGTTGGTGGAAAATTAAAGTTTTATTTTTAGCAAACATGAAATTCTTTAACATAAGTACTACAACTTAGGGGATTCAAACACAAAATTAGGTAAACGAAGCAGCAATGAAGATAAAGTGGGGCAATTTGGAGTTTGACTCCGGAACGTCCGCAGACAGATGCTGGTGGATTTCTTTGAGATAGAGGATCTCTTTATAATGAACTCTTTGTTGAAGAAACCGGGACATCGCAAATGGACTTGAACAAGCCCCGGTGGTCGCACTAGAAACGAGATAGATTTTATCATGTCAACGAAAAAACTCTGTGATCAGTGTGATGGGAGCTGTGAAACTTCTTCATATATTTTATCTGTGCATATGACAACACCTCTGTCATAAATAAATCTTTGATTGTTTGTGATTGATTGATTGACTTACTTCGAGCGAGTTGTTGTTTTTTGTAAATCTTAGTAGCATCATAGTAGAGTTGTAAATAAATATGAGAAATGTAGAGATCTTAGTTTAGTTAAATAACAAATCTTAGAGAAAAGATGTTATAGTTGCTCTGTAATAATAAAATATTCTTACAATGAGTGTTAAAAAGAGCAAGGGGCCCGTTATTGATCCCGGGCTATGCCGATGCTGTGGCAATATGAAACGGTGTCGGCTCCTGAATGTAGAGTACGATAATGATGGTCAAAAAGAAGTGTACTCGGACATGGTAATGGATTGTTTTGGACTACTGGTGAGTTTTATTTTTCCTCGTATAACGTATTTTAACGTAGCTGGGTAAGTTTAACTTCATGACCGATCATATTGCAAGTACCTAAATACTTAGCTAATGCTCTATGGAGGCAAAGATAAACGATTTTTTTTTACACCTTGTCAAAGTGTTAAAGCGCTATAATTGCTCTATTTAAACAGTATTTGAAAAACTCAGTCGATGAAAATTTTGCATGTTTGTATGATAAAACAAACTAAAATTTAAAATAAGTATTCAATCAGGGAGCTGTAACTATAAAAATTTAATAATGTTAAACTTGGATAGTATGCATGGTCAAAAATATCTTATTTATTTATCTTATTAGAGTGTTACCAAGTTTTTTTTAATTAAACATTAAGCCTGCATTCCATGTCTATCTCACCTAATGGTAAGATGAATGCCGTTGGGCCTAGGAAAGGTTCCAACGCGTCCAGACCTAATGTCATGATAACATCTTTACATAAGAACTCAAAGTCAAAAAGTTATTTCTTAAATCAAATCAAATCAAATCATTTATTTACCAGATTTGTGGTTACATAAGTGTGTTAAAATATAATACAGATCATTCACAATCTGCCTTAACAATGGTGTGTAAATATGTCAAAAAAATTACAAAGAATCATTATTACATATTAAAGTATTATTATGGCACAAAAAAAATGTAAGCTTATAATCAAAAATTCCTAAGGTCAAAAATTTTATTGAATTATATTAATAAATATGTCAAATAGAAGTTCACAGTAAAGATTTTTTTTTAGGTAGGTTCATAATGCTCATTGGATGTCAAAAATAGTATTAAATTCTAGATTGATTGCCTAATTTATTATATTATGTTCTTTGAATGTCAAATATTCTTTTAAAGTGTAGAAACATTTTTCTGTAAGCCAAACATTTATACCTTTTTTAAATAATGTCAGTGGTAACTCTTTACATTTATTAGGTAATTTGTTATAAACATCTATAGCTTTAATAAAACAATTATTTTCAAAAACATCCAAATGGCACCTAGGGTGGTAAAGTTTATATCTGTCACGAGAATTCCTACCTACTGCAACGGTATGTGTGACAAAGTATTGTGGATTCGTTTTGACAAAAATATAAAGGTCCCTAATATACATACAAACCAGTGGCAGTATACGAAATTTCTTAAATATTGGTTTACAGCTGTCTGGAGACCAAGCACCACAAATCACTCTTACACTCTTACTCTTTTTTTTGGACTCTAAATGCTAAGTCAATCTCAACCGAGTTTCCCCACATTAGGTGACCATATGATAAAATTAATAACAAAATCATAGCATTCTTTATTGTTTCAGCTGTCCCACTTAGACGGTAAGCAAACGGAGCGACTAATATGTGCAACCTGCGTGCTGAGGCTTCGAGAAGCTTCTACCTTCAAGCGACAAGTCCTGCAGTGGGAAGAAGCGTTTCTGCAGATGAAAATTGTTGCAGTTGATGAACAAAGTAAGTTTTTTATAGTCTACTTCTTCTTTTCGAGTCAGTGGTAAACGTAATTTTAGAGTGTTTTAGCCCAGTGCTTGGCTATAGTAAGGGAATTCCTGTAGGTGCAGGAAATAGGAGAGATAGGACAAGACAACAAGTGCGCCATAGATTGCGTTGACCCGCAGTCACACTTGTCATCCGTGCAGAAGCCCCATCTAGTCCTAAGTTCCTTACACCTACCAACACCTGAATGAAGTACACCACCTACCAACACCTACCAACACCGGAAAGTCGGTGCGCGTTGAGTCATCGGCTACATCAAAGGAAGGGAACCGGGCGGCGGGGCGCTGCACGCATGGGAGCCGGCGACGGCGACGCCGATGCCGGACTGCTGACGGATGCAACTTGCGACGGCTCGTGTTCACTTTCGGTGCATCCCACATGACCCACATAAGAAATTTTTACTTTTTATATGTAAAATTTCTGAGCGAAGTTCACTGATAACAGAATTCGATGCCTCTAGCTTCATCTGGACATCAGCGAGGCTTGCTTTCAGGAACGTGATGTCCTTCAGCAGTCTGCTTACGTCGACGTGTTCCTTTGCCACGAAGATACCTCGTCCGGGTCGGTCTCTTCATTAGAGTGATAATGTCCTGGAGACTACTTTCACCGCCATCCCTCCTGCGGGAAGGCATCTGCGCGGTCTTGCCGAGCGTTTCGTACAGCAGCGCCTTTCCACTACTTATTTCTTCCTGTGAGAAGATAGAAGCAGATTTGCAAGACTTCATCCATGGTATCGATGGCATGTTGGATGAACGTCAACAACTCAACTCAAGTTCCGAAAAACTCATAGCCAGAGTGAAGCGCAGAGGCTAAATGCCGCGCGGATCGCGAATTAAATTTAATTAAATACAGTAATGACACGTCAAGACACGTCCGTTTCCGAGCAACTCTATACCCGGCGCGGCGAACCTTGATCCCTATGACACTGACAGTAATTTTCACAACATAACCTTGTAGTGCCGTCCCCGTTACATTAGAATCGTATTGGAGGCTTCTAAAAATGGCATTTATTTATTTTACGTAGCTATATTCCAATAAACTGATATTCCGTTGGAATTATAACAATTCATAACATTTGCGAGAAATTATCTCAATCACAATTTACGTTTACGTTCTGCAAATGTTACTTCATAAGGTATGATTTAAAAAATACCCGACGAAGCCGGGTATAGATCTGCAGCCTTCTGTACATTCGCAGTCAAATGTCTGTAGAGAACTTCAAAAAGTGTTTACAAACATAGAGTTCAAATCTGAGCAAGCTTTCATGATGAGTGTAAGAATAACTACCTAGTTCTCGTGGCTCCCTATAGGATATTAAACATCACGATACATCATGACCTACGAAATAAGTGAAATCATAATTTCACAAATACTTAAACTAGGAAGATCTTACTTACAACTTAATACTGAACTGCTCCCGAGAGGAACCGGTTACCACAGTAATCATAGTTTTTAATGATATCGTTTTGTCCATCCATCTATCCATATAGCGAGTCCCAAAAACTAGTTTTAGACTGATGTAAAACAGATTTGGTGAGTAGGTAGTTCGGAAGATACCACAAAAATATAAACCGCCCGACTTTTCCTTTTCTATAATATTTATCCAAAATAAACTATTTTATGTTGGATCGTAATATTCCGTTTTGATGACCACTTCGGTGATGGGGTAAACCTGTCTGCCTCAGATACCAGTGGTTGCGGGTTCTATTCCCGCACGGAACAAGAAAAAAAATGTTCCGTGTTTTTTTTTTTATAAGTAACTAAACCCGCGTTTGACCTCAATCTCACCTGATGGTAAGTGACGATGAGGTCGAAGATGAAAGCACACGGGTTTAGGAAGGAACTGGCTCTTTATACAATATTGCCGGAACACATTACCGCCGGAGCGGTAACATTTGGCGGCAGACTTTATATAAAGGGTAGTCGCTAGCCAGGCGGACCCAGAAGGGATCCTACCAACAAGCGAAAGTGTCTCAAGTCACCAAGTGTCTGGGTGTTTATCTATTTATGTATTTATATTCTAGGTTCCCCCCTAGTTCGCTACATGGTATCCCATAACACAAGCTATGCTTACTTTGGGGCCATGTAGTTGGTGTTATTGTCTGGGGATTTTATTATTATTATTACGAAAACACTTCCAATTCACAATTACAGCGTCGAAAATCGTCCCCGAAAATGACAAACTGCATCCTTTATTCGACGGACCGCCGAAAGTCGAGGTGGAAATCGTCAAAGTGGAATTCTTGGAGCAAGAAGACTCGGGGTCGGTCGCCGGAACAGATGATAGAGATGATATGGGCTGTGCTGGTATGTATATTTTATGTGCTGTTTTTTTTTAACTTGAATTATTTATTTACATTTAATAGCACAACTATACAGTTTTATAAAGGGTTCATTTGTAGTTACCGGCCAAATTTTTAAGCTATTGCATAGCTTCTATCGCGGGCCTTGAGCGTGGGGACCGAATCCAGAAATTCTGTAACGAAAAAACCTAACACCTAACTAACCTAACACCTAACTAACCTAACTTTGATTTCATAACTTAACATGCGGGCTTTAATAAACAATCAGCGCCATCTACTATGAACTTGTGGAACTTCACATTAGATCAAACATTACTGCATTAATAAAATAAATAAACAATTATAATTGCATAAGTTGATAAAAAATGCTGTGCAATAGCTTTACCGCGGCAGTCTCCGAGTGCCACACGTCTTTTATTTTACATAATAAGTATCATTTATAGAAACGAATTTTTGCAAAAAACACGTATTTTTTACAAAGAAATAAATATATCCGCTAAGATATTAAGCAAACCATGATCACTCTAAAGGTACCGATACACGGTGACACTGACACCGACACTAGTGTCGACACAAGTGTCAGACGCGTCCACACGGTAAGCAATTTTTTGTGTCGACACTAGTTCTGAGATCGAGTGTCGCGGTCGAAGTGTATTGGCCGTCTACACGGAGCGATGCGCAATTCAGTGTCAGACATTCCATCGCCATGAATCGATATTTACGGACTTAGTTAAAATTAAGAAATGAATTTCTACTATTAATTTTACATAAAATTACGCAACGGATTTTGATGCGGTTTTTTTTAATGGATAGACTGATTCTTAAGGAAGGTTATTATGTATAATACATGCATAATATAGTAGAGAAACACTGATATTAGATGTTTCTAATGTGATGTCGTAAATAAGCACGTTCTTTAGCGCTTATATTGCAAACGCTGGCTGAACCCTATGAGATAGACCAAAATGATGTACTACAGTATTGTCCACCTTAAAAATTTAAACAATGCAGCATTCATTCTTATCCAATTAAGTACCTTTAATAAATTGTGCATTTATTATAGATCAAATTGCTTTTTACAGCAATGTAATTTAAGTGAATATTTCCGAAGATATTACAAATTTAAAATGTGCCGCCGCCATGTTGCTCTAGCTAAAAGTTTCGCGCACGACCGAAAACCGCGACACTGGTCTCAGACACTGCGCTCGTCGCGTCTACACGGCAGCTAGAGCGACACCAAGCTAGAGCGCCCCTAGAGCTGCAACCGAGTGTCGCGGCACATGACACACACGGACACTCGGTGTATACACTGAGTGTCAAGTGTCAGGTGTCGTCGTGTATCCGCAGCTTTAATTACCATTAAAAT
This sequence comes from Stenoptilia bipunctidactyla, assembly GCA_944452665.1. Taxonomy (NCBI): domain Eukaryota; kingdom Metazoa; phylum Arthropoda; class Insecta; order Lepidoptera; family Pterophoridae; genus Stenoptilia; species Stenoptilia bipunctidactyla. The sequence goes on along the minus strand of OX101747.1, from coordinate 15,292,260 downwards.
AAAGACAACTACGCGCTACTATAAAACATCTTGTAGTACGTCTTAGAATTATCAATGAAATGCCACTTCGTAGTAGGTATGTTCATCAACAGCGACTATTTTTTTTAAAGTTTGTGGTTCCATATTTCCACTTTTTTGTACTGAGCGGCGCTAAAATAAATATGCAAGTACGTTCATATCATATCAAAGAAACTAACAATCAAATTTGGCTGGTGACTACAAATCAACCCTGTATATTAAGATTGAATTTGAGTTGTTTAGTATATAAAATAATTAATTGCCAAACATACCTAGTGCTTTATAATGGTTACAGTAGAAGTCAAATTGACTTTATAACTTCTTGCTTTTTTAAATTCGTTTTGTCGTTAAAAATGAAATTTCAAGGATACTTGCCCTTCGCCAACAGCACCATAAGACAAGAAAAAAAATATGAGTCAGAACATATTTTTTCACACACTACGATATTATTTAAAAAATAATAACATTCATTCACTTAAACCACATCACTATTGTTTTTCTTCCCGAAAGTGGGCACACTGGAACTGTCATTTTACTGCATTGAATTATTTGCCAGAGTATAGATACAATATTAATAGTAGGTTAGAATAATCTATACTAATACAAGCTGACCCGGCAAACGTTGTTTTGTCATATAAATAAAAAAAAAAATAGATGTTGGCCGATTCTCATAGATACCGGATAAGCACAAAAAATTTCATCAAAATCGGTCAAGCCGTTTCGGAGGAGCATGGCAACGAAAACTTTATATATTAGATATAAAGCTGAAGAGTTTGTTTTTTTGTTTGTTTGAACGCGCTAATCTCAGAAACTACAAGTGGGATTTGAAAAATTCTTTTTGCATTTGATAGCCCAACTCTTGAGGAAGGTTATAGGCTATATTTTATCCCGAAATTCCCACGGGATCAAAAGTTACGCGGGTAAAACCGCGCGCGGTGGCTAGTGTTATAATATTTTCTTTACATTCATACATACATAACTTCACGCTTGTATCCCTTATGGGGCAGGCAGAACACCAGAAGTTATAAGACCATCTGATGTCACGTATGACAAATTTGGAGTCAGTATAATGGTGGAGAGAGACTAATGCAGTGACAGGGGGTCAGTCTATCGTCCACGAGAAATCTCCAATCAAACCTCTGTCCCGTAGGTAACTGACTTTTACAGTATTCCCGGGTAGACAAGCAGCTGGCACATTCTATGTTTTTCCTTTGCTCCCATCCAGCATGGAAGAAATTTTCTTTATGGCGCCTAAGGGGGGGTTTCACCAATTTCCTTTTGATCCGAGATTGCGAAATCTCAGATCTGATCAGAACAAGATCAGAAGCTAGTTTTGATCGCGATTTACGTGTCACGGATTTCATGGGCTTCGTTGTATTCTCGTTTCATAAAACTTAGTTTAGCAATGATACTTATGACTAGGAATGAATGAAAGAATGATGCGTTCAAAGTGTTGCAATAAAAAAATGGTTCCTTCTCAAATGACGAAATAAGAAAGTCAAATCATGATATATTTTGATCGTTAGTTCTAGATGTAAATAATCAAGATAAATATAACTGTTTCGCTTATTATGATATTTATTAAAAAAACTGAAATATATGTAAATGTTTGCCAAAAACTAGTGCCAAGGCTCTATTCATTTTAGTTCTAACAAACTTCAACTTTATGAGTAAATCACAAAAATATAAACAATTATCCCTTCCCTTTTAACCCATAAACAAATACGCGGAAATATAAATTTAATATAATATAATCCCACTTCGAAAAATGCCTTTTTATAAACAAATACTAGTTTCATATGACACATTGACAATGACAGCAGGAAGCTCCTAAACTCGTTTTAACACGCTAAACGGCGAAAATCGAACGTTTAGGCGCTAATCCAGATTTAAGCTAATCTAAGATTTATTTATGTCGATGAAAAAGAAACTTGAAGGCGGAACTCGTTTTAATATATAATCCGAGCTCAACTCGAATTGATCGCGTTTTAATACATCGGTAAAATAATTGGGGCTAAATTATTTTATTTTATTATATTTGGGAGGCTAACAGCTTCCCCTTAAAAATTACGATAAACATAAGGTAATTGTCGAGTAAGCCATTAACAAGCCACGCTGCGCACTAATAATCAGCTAAGCTTTTAAAAAAAAATTACGACTAAAATGAAAGAAAAATATTTTGAAATATTTGAATTAGTTTTACATTTTTTTTATTTATTTACCATATACAAACCACCATTAAACTAACGTAAATAACGTAAAAACCTTACAGAGCCTCAAGCCTCCCCCAAGCGACTGAACGAAGACTCCAACTCGAGCGACTCGGCGCCGCTGATCAAGAGAGTGAAGACGCAAGCGCAGAAAATAGTCAAAAAAGTCCCCAGCAAGTGCGGACCGGTTAGGAAACTCGGTACTGCTAAACCTGGTGAGTACTGGTTCAAATCGGAACTACTTATATAATATAATCTGTCTCATCTATATCTATATCTATCTTCTATATCTATACTTATAATAAATCTGTAGAGAGGTCAATTCTGTACATGAAATATTTTTTCAAAATAACTATCAGGGGGTGATTAGTGATCGATACTGATGCCAAAAATGCAATCAGTAAAATTTTTGTCAGTCTGTCTGTCTGTATGTTCCTTATAGAAACAAAAACTACTCGACGGATTTTAACGAAACTTGGTAAAATTATTCTTCATACTCCTGGGCAGGTTATAGTATACTTATTATCACGCTACAATCAATAAGAGCAGAGCAGTGAAGGGAAATGTTGGAAAAACGGGAGAAGTTACTTCATTTTTTAAGCTTCCGTCGCGTGTGCAGCCTTAATGGTTAAAGCTACATAGAAATCATGTATGACAGAAATATTCTTCATAAAATTATATAAAAAATATCCCACAATAGTATATGTCTATATTTTATGGTTGACTCACAATAACACGTGTAAATCCCGATAGCTTATCAGTTCGGAGTTTTCTGATTATATTTGTTTACTCTTACGTTTATAATACTCTCACTCATCCCTAATTAAAAAAAAACAACATTATTACCTATTCAATAAAAGAAGAATCATAGAAATCGGTATAGAAACACCAAACTTATACATGAAATACGCTAATAACCCATGGCGCGTGAATACTGAATGATACCTATAGGGATTATTTTTGCGTAGGTATCTAACGGTTGCCGCGCTCGACGCGGCTCGCGGCGGCGGCGTTAGGGTATAAAAAGGCGGGAGGCGAGCGCAAGCTTTTGCGCGATTTAATATAGGTAGGTACAGAAGGAACAAGCGTTACATTACCTGTCAAATTTCCCCAACCAATTTTAACTTATTATCGAGGGCATAGAGTTCAAATTCAAGTAAAAAAATTTGACAGATTTGTAACGCTTGATGTACTGCCTTCTGTACATACAGAGATAAAATGGAAATCAAGGTTTTGTTTATTTCATGATCGTTTCTGCCTCTTGGAAGTCAGAAACCGTAGATTTCTTCGGAATAAAAAGTAAGGTATGTGTTAACTACTATACCAAATTACATTAATATTGGCTTAGCCGTTTGGCAGTAGGGTTGCCAGACGGTCGGGATTTGGCGGGATTCCCCAGATTTTTTGTATGTTCTCCCGACTCCCGACAAAGCAAATAATCTCCCGAAAAACAAGTTCGATAATTTTAAGTTCTTATTTTCGTCAAACGAAACTAGCAAACAAGTTTCGTACAAGTTTTATACAGTGATTATTGTTCTTTAAAAGAAGTTTTTAGTTTAAATCGCTTTCTAGAAGAGAAAAATAAAATGACAAATGATAAGCTATGGGCCTTTTTTATAAGAAACTGCGTTGAAGTTAAAAACTTAACCAAAATTGTATGTTTTATATTTTCATTTCCAGTAAGTAACGAACGCATTTTTAGTATACTTAATAATTTATACTCAAAAAAAAGGAACCGCATGAGCATTGATTTAATAAAGGCGGAATTAATAATTCGTTTGAATTTTGACGAAAATTGTATAAATTTTGAAACCTTTTTGAATAGCGATAAAGCTCAAAAGTTGTTAAAGGCGGTAAAGGGAAATGACAAATACTTATGGCATGAACAAAAACAATAAACATGCTCATTCGGTTCTTATCTTATGTGTCACAAATACCTACTATTTTTTTTTCTTATATCTACAGTGCAATGCAAAAATATGTTTGTTTACTTAATATATTATGTGTAATTAATATTACTAACTTATTTTTTATTTCTCCCGATCAAAGCCCTAAAATCCCGAAAAATCGATTATTGATCCCGATAACAGGAAGAATCGATCTGGCAACCCTATTTGGCAGTGAAAAGCAGCCATACATAACTATAGGTAGTATTGTATCTACACTGATAATGGCTGGATGGATGGATTTTTGCTATTTTTTCACGCAAAAACTACTTAGCTTTACCTAGAATAACAATAAGCTAAGTATAATTAATGAATTAATTAATTATAATTATAATTAATGAATAAATATTGCATGAATTAAGTAAAATTGAAGGCATTAAATAAAACACTTTTTAACCGGATTAATGGCGTATAATTTATATTTTACATTTTAACTCGACGTTTCGGTGTCTTTGCAGACCCCGTGGTCACGAGCGACTGTTAAAATTTAAAATGTAAATATACGCGATAAATCCGGTTAAAAAGTGTTTTATTTAATAGTCATACATAATAGTTATCGCGAAAACTTAAGACAATATTAAAATTTAAGGCACTTTGGCACCCGATTTGTGTATAACGCTATGTGCCTTTGTAATGTACCTAATAGATAGTTACCTACCTATGTTTGTGGTTAGGAGTTATACATATTATATGGGCGAAGATTCTTCATTTTTATTTTTGTTATTAAAGATAGTTAGGACCTTGGAGAAGAAAATAACCTACTCGAAATACTAATTCAATACAGACGAAGTCGCGGACATCATCTATGTAATATACCTACCTACCTATATTTTTTCACAAAACCTAGGTGAACTGCGGATCACTGCTTTGTAGTAACAGTTTTTGGAGTAATTCTGTCTGTTTATCTATCAGTAACGCTTTCACAGCTAAACTACGGAGTCGATTTTGACGAACTTTAGAATAAGGTAAGTTTTAACTTCAAGGAGGATATAATAATAGTATTTATCCAACTCTAATAAACGGTATCCATGCGGACGAAGTCGCGGGTCACAGCTAGTTATATATATATTCTTTTCAATTAAATAATAATAAAAATAAAACTAAAATTAGTTTGTAAGAATGTAAACCAACTTTTGTTTTTGTAAAAAAATTACTTAGTTTGTTGAAATTATTATCTAAGGTATTGAAGAGCGGAGTCTTCTAAAACAAGCATTGTTATGCTTAAAAGAAGGCTCCAACAACTTATTTGTAATATGCTTAAAAGAAGGCTCCAACAACTTATTTGTAATATTGATTGTAAATTGTTTTTGAGAAATAAATTATTATTATTATTACTATAATTTGTCTGATCTTCAATGTAGGAGACTTTAGATTGATTTTAATCGACAAATAACTTCTTCAATTTTCTTTAATCTTCACAATAATGAAATGGCGGCCATTTTGTATTTTTTTACCTTTTAGCCCCGGTGCCTTTACTAATTTTTAGCATTGCTATCCACATTAACGACGACCGACGACCGGCTGGTGTTGTGGTAACATACATTGCCTTCTATGCCAGAGGTCCTGGGTTCGAATCCCGGCGGCGGCGGACATTTGTGTGATGAACTCAGATACTAGCCGTCAAGACATGGATGTTTATATGTTTATCTAATATATAAAATTCTCGTGTCACAGTTTTCGTTGCCATACTCCATCGAAACGGCTTGACCGATTTTGATGAAATTTTTTGTGCTTATCCGGTATCTATGAGTATCGGCCAACATCTATTTTTTTTTTTATATGGCAAAACAACATTTGCCGGGTCAGCTAGTTTAAGTTTATTTTTAGGGATGCACCGACTGTTCGCCGACCAGTCGGTTAAGCCGACTAGTCGGCCATATTTGCAGTCGGCGACTGGTCGGCGAACAGTCGGCTAAAACTGCCGACTAGTCAGCGGTTTTTTTGTATGTTTTTGCTTAAGGATTAGGGTAACTGAAATACGTATTTAACTGTTATGTAATCGTTTATTAGTTTGTACCATATTAAAGATATTCCACTTCTAAGATACTCACTCATACGAGTATCTATGATGAGATTAGTCATAAAATTATACACGTATAAAAGTAATCAACAGTCAAACCCTCGATCTAAGCTGGCTTCTATGCTCTTAGGCTTAATCATAAGGAATTTAATCAGTCTTATGGGTTTCGATTAGAAATCTGAAAGATCTTATCTACTAAAACATTATAAAAAGAAAAAACTATTTTTAATGTTTAATAAGAGGGAGATTGTGATGCAGAAAGCGAGTGTTTCTGCCCTATCTGGCAAAAGTCTATTTGTTTTTGTTTCATTAATGTTTCCACCCTCGGAAAATAAACGCTCACTATAAACGGAGCTGGCAGGACAGCAAAGGTACACCTTAGCAATGCGAGACATTTCAGGGTATCTAGTTCTGTTATCGCTCCACCACAAATGGGTCATCAGTGCGTTTAATTATTGGCAGTGAACAGTAGGAGAGCAGCTCATGAGCTACAAGCGCAAGCGATCGGGCTGTTGCCGAGGTCACCCGAACTCCCCCGAAAACAATGTCGGCCCGGCCGACGTGTCGGCCGACTAGTCGGCCAAAGTCACAGTCGGCCCATCTCTATTTATTTTGTTTTGTCTGAAGTTTAAAATGTAAATAAAGAAAATGTCTTCATTTTCTCGAGCTCAAAGTTGACACACAATGCAATATTTATTTACAGGGCGTTTTTTTAAACTAATTTAAATATCCAAAATTTTGTGCGTAGGTTTTAGTGAAATGCAATAGAAATTCTCAATAGTAAAACCCAATAATACATTATACATTTTCATTTAACAGTCCTTTTTTATTCCCCAGCCATCCCAATGTCAAAGATGCAGCAAATAATCCGAGAAAGAGACCCATCGTACATGACAGAGACAAATATACTGACAATAGTAGAATTCTCCTACGTCTGTCCCTTTCGCTGTCGTCACAACAATCTACTCTGCTACTACTGTGGAATGCAATTCTCCGACCCTTCAGAGCTCCGAGAACACACCATGTCTTGCCATCATCCGAAGAGATTCAAAGTCACCGAGCACAAAAACATGGTTAAAGTTGATATTACAAGAATTGACTGTCGATTATGCAGTGAAAAAATTGAAAATTTAGATGAATTTAAGAAGCATATTTCAACGGTGCATAAAAAGAAATATTACTTTGATTACAAAGATTCATTGCTCCCGTTTCAGTTGACTAAAGAAGAACTAAAGTGTACGTTGTGTGATGAAGTGTTTTTATATTTCCATGCTTTAAATAAACACATGAATGAGCATTTTAGTAACTATGTGTGTGAAACGTGTGGGTTAGGTTTTGTTGATAACGGTCGGTTTGTAATGCATCAACAAAGACACGAAGAGGCTGACTTTCCTTGTGAAGTCTGTGGTAAGATATTCAAGGCTCAATACAACAGAGATTTGCATATAGATAGAGTGCATAAGAAGAAAGGAAGGGTTTATTGCCCTAAGTGTGATATTAAGTTGATGTCTTACCCGCAGAAGTTGAAACATTTGGTGGAAGTTCACGGGGAGCAGCCGTTGAGTTTTTCTTGTGATATGTGTGATAAAGTATACGATACGAGGAGAATGCTGACTATTCATAGGAGGAAGGATCATCTAAAGGATTATAGGTGGGTTGTTTTTGAATTCTTTTTTAATCTTTTAGTACGTATACTAATAATGAACAATGTCCACGAATAATCAACGAATGCAGAGCATTAAAAACACCGACTTCATGTCAAAACTTTGACTGTCGCTGCTGATAAACTTAGCTACTAGGACGTTTCATTGATAATACTACGACGTAGTACTACAAGATGTTTTGTAGTAGCGCGTAGTCGTCTTTATTTTAATGTTATTCATTCATAATTTAGAGTTACCATGCTTTGCTTAATATGTAAGCGAATATATTGATTTCCCTGTATATTTATATGTTATTTTTATTACAGGTATACCTGCAATTGTTGCGGACAGAAGTTCTTCACACGTTTCGCTCTGAACAACCACATGCCCGTACATACCGGGGAGAGGAACTTCAAATGCAAGGTAAAGATAAAAGCTAAAAAAATCTGCTTTAGAGAAACTATAGTTGAATTGTTTTCAAATGATTCCTATGACACTGACAGTAATTTCCACAATAATTTTACGTTGTGCAAAAGTTACTTCATAGGGCATTTCTTAAATCATACCTTACGAAGTGACTTTTGCAGAACGTAAACGTAAAGTGTGATTGAGATAATTTCTTGTAAATGTTATGAATTGTTATAATTCCAACGGAATATCATTGTATTGGAATATAGCTACGTATAATAAATAAATGCCATTTTTAGAAGCCGCCAATACGATTCTAATGTAACGGTGACGGCACTATGAGGTTGTATTGTGGAAATTATTGTCAGTGTCATAGGGATCAAGGTTCGCCGCGCCGACTATAGAATTAAGTATTTTTGTAAAATCCCTAAATACTTAGTAATAATATTATTTACTTACTCCTTATACAAAAGGCCGCAGATGAAACATTCCAAACTTGTCAAATTTCCCCAACCAATTGTTAACCTAATGTACAGCGCATAGAGTTCAGATTCAATTAAACATTTTTGCCAGGTTTGGAATGGTTGATCTGCTGCCTTCTGTGCGTAGGGTCGAATTGGAATAGCTTTATCGCCCCTGGATAAACAGATCCTAAGAAGTGACTAGATAATTCTGATGAACTCCAGGGTCTGTGTGGCCAACATTCACCCTCCGCTTAAATATGCCTCCAAGTATCACCACCTCATTGTCAGTTTACTGCATTGAATTATTTATGGTATATGGTACAAGGTATATGTGATACCATGTAGCGAACTAGAGGAGAACCTAGAATATATAACTCAAAATTTATATATTCTAAAAACTCAAATATTCTTTATTTCGTTTAAATACATTTAAAATAAGTCAAACATTGACAAATTTAACTGAACCTACCACCACTTCGGAAAGATCTGTTGAGAAGAAGTGGCAAGAAACTCAACAGCAATCATCTTTTAAAAATAAGAAAAAAAAATACACAATAGCAATTTACAGCCAGGGAATACCAACTTCTTGCATCCGGATATCTTATAGTAAATCTTTTCACTTATCCTTAAATCTATCGAAGGGTTATTCTTAAATATTTTGGAATTTTATTATAAAAGCGTACACATTGACCCATGAACGAGTTGGTGATCTTCTGGAGTCTACCATTATATTTATACATTCATAAACACCCAGATACGGAGCATTTTTTACTTGCGACGTGCGGGAATAGAACCCGCGACCTCACAATAACGTGCTAGCGATTTACCATCGCGCCACGAAGGTCTTCAAATATTTTCAATTACAGTAGAATCCGTTGATTATGACTTCGCTTATATTGACGTGTTTACACTGTGAAGTTTGGTTTTCATATCTATACTAATATATAAAGCTGAAGAGTTTGTTTGTTTGAACGCGCTAATCTCAGAAACTACAAGTGGGATTTGAAAAAATCTTCTTGCATTTGATAGCCCAACTCTTGAGGAAGGTTATAGGCTATATTTTATCCGGAAATTCCCACGGGATCAAAAGTTACGCGGGTCAAACCGCGCGCGGTGGCTAGTAAATTATATAACTAAGTCGGATATAATAACTTCGCCTATAGTGATATATCGCTTATTGTGACCCTTTTTTATCAAATTTTGTCCGCTTATAGTGACCGACCGTATGATTTCTAACACCTTTGGCGGTTTTCGGGAGAGTCACGTTATACCCAAAGACTTTCGGCGCGTGAAAGGCTTTTTTGATTTGAGTCTGAGAGCGTAGATTTACTTATTGAATTGAATCTACTTTGATTTATCTCTATTTTATTCCTCTCTATGAAAATAAATCACATACTAACTTAAACAGTTTATTTATTCTTGCAGTACCTATGCTTTGTATGACGTCCGTTTAGTATGACTTTTTTCTTATTTCCCTTCGATGTCATTATAAACGGATTCCACTGTATATATTTTTCTATTGAAGGTCTGCGAGAAGTCATACCCCCGTCTGAAGACCCTAAAGGACCACATGCGGATACACACGAACGACAGAAGGTACCGCTGTCACGTGTGCGGACAAGCTTTCATACAGAACTGTAGTCTGAAGGGACATGTCAAGAGTCAACATCCTGAGTACGGATAAATGAAATACACGGTGGTGGGGTAGATTTAAGAGTTGTTTTATAAAAACTTTTTAAGTGCGATTAAAGTTAGAATGGGAAATAAAAAAGTGGTTTCATTATTTATTAAATACCCATTTATATAGGGTGACTGGTGACAAATTTTAGATACTGAAGGAGAGCACTCTGTACTCGATTCTGATCATAATTATGTAATAAAAGTAGGTGTTTAATTTTTCATTACAATCAATATAAAACTGTTCCGTTACTGAATGAGTGACTGAGGTACTGAGTGACTGACAGACAACGTACAGCCGTAACTACTAGGCGTAGAGAGCTGAAATTTGGAACATACATTATTTAGGGGATGTAGGGGTGCACTAAGGAACGAATTCCCGAAATTCCCACGGGAACGGGAATAATTGGACTTTTTAGTTTGTATGAAAAATCTTATTCCTTGAGTGCACCGATGTGAAACTTGGTGTAAAGGTTTTTCAATGTGTGTCTGGTTGTTTTATGAAAGGAATTCCCGAAATTCCCACGGGAACGGGAAATATATGATGTTTTAGTTTGTATGAAACAATCCCAGCCCTTGAGTGCACGGATGTGAAACTTGATATAAAGGTTCTTAAATAAGTGTCTGTTTGTATTATGGAAGGAATTCCCGAAATTCCACGGGGAGGGGTTGGACTTTTTAGTTTGTATGAAAAATCTTATTCCTTGAGTGTACGGATGTGACACTTGGCATGAAGGTTCTTCAAAGAGTGACTGGTTGTGCTACGAAAAAAATTCCCAAAATTCCCACGGACACGGATAATATATGATTTTTAGTTTATATGAAAAAAACTTATTCTTTGAGTGCATGGGTGTGATACTTGGTATAAAGGTTCTTTCAGTGGGTGTCTGGTTGTATAGTTTCTGAAATTTCCACGAGAAGGGTAGTTAAGCGCATACGAAGTTGCGGGATAAAGCTAGTTCCCTATAAATAAATAAAGAGTTCACGAATGCTCTACGGCTCGACGACCGTTCGTGAAGTCGTCTATGCCTACCTATCCTGTGTTGATAGCGACGTGCGAACGTCCGTGGTAAGGTAAGTGTAACCATGCGTTGCGTAATTAATTCTTTACTTTCGGTTTAGTTTTCTCAGTAAATAATTTGTAACTTTTACAGTACGCCTAGGAAGAGAAGAAGCTAGTACATTCTATGTTTTTCTTTAGCTCCCAGAAGTATACTCATACAGGCTCACCGGTGGGGCACTTTTGAAATTCAAGGACGTGATAGTTTGAGATCAAACATGAAGAGAAAAAAATATAATAAAAAATAATCGTTAATTATTTACTGAGTAAACTTAACTGAAAGTTAAAGAATCGATTACGCAACGCATGGTTACACTAGCGTTGGCTGCGATCGGCGTGCCAGGTCACTTGCCGCGGTTGACTCAGATGTGTGTAAAGTAATAGTAACATAGTAGTATTAATTTTTAGGGAATTTTAGTGAAAAGTTAAAAACCTACTTTTATTACATAATTATGATCAGAATCGAGTACAGAGTGCTCTCCTTCAGTATCAAAAATTTGTCACCAGTCACCTTGTACAAAGAAATTGTTGGCAAACAACTAAGCTTTTATTGTACCTAGGCTTTTGTTGTGGAGACCACTCAATGGAACCAGGGAGTAGCCTAATACACACCCAGACCCGAACCAGCAGTGCGATCACAGAACTTTATCGAATCGTTTGTTAACGAATGTTCGTATAGTATGGAGACGGTTTTTAAGAAAAAAATGAAATCTATCCATTGCCGCACGGCCAGCTTAAATAAATGTGTGCCTTGTTAATTTTGAATGTTTGTAAACATGTTGTACTCATAAATATCTGTAAAATAAAAAATTACAATGTTACTCAAAACTTGCAACCGACTCCATACTATACGAGCATTCGTAAACATTCCTTAATATACGATTCGATAAAGTTCTGTGATCGCACTGCAGTTTACAAAAGTCTGTTTCCGAAACTGCCTGTGACTCGAACCGAGGACCTATCACGCCGCAACCTAACACTCGGCCACTGCGCCAGTGAGGTCACCGTGTATACTAACTTAGTCTCATACGACGTTGGCTATAATCAACGAATGCAGAGCATTAAAAAACCGACTTCACGTCAAAACTTTGGCTGAAATACAAGGTCGTCAAGGTAAACGATCTCCGAATTCATACATTTTTTTTTTTTCATGAAGTACTCATTCGGTTTCGATGAAATTTGTATGGGACCAAATGGGAAGTATCCTCTATCATATGAAACAAGAATCATAAAATCGGTTAACCCAGTCAAAAGTTATGAGGTAACATACATAAAGAAAATATACGCGACGAATTGAGACCTCCTCCTTTTTTGAAGTCAGTTAAAAATGGAAACGATTGAATTTATGTTACATCGCGTAGAATCGGAAGTCGTTGTGGCTTAGTGGTTACTTTTCATATAATACGATATCGCAGGTTAAGCGACGTTCGGCGCTATTGGTAAAGGGGTGTGTGACAGTCGATAATTTAATTCTCACGACGAGGTCCGTGCTTCGGAGGGCGCGTTAATGAAATGAAAAATTTTTATTCATCATAAGGCCATCGAATGGCCGCTTAATGACGTCACAATTTTGTACTTCGACTTTAACGAGGTGTTGATAGTTATTGAATAAGGCGCTTAGCAGACGATAAACTTCATGCGCCTTGTTGCGACAACCGACAACTGACAACTCCCTGTTCATATATTATTCCAATGGAATTGCGTACACAGCAATTCTAGTTAGGAGTTAGTTTCTGATTGCAGCAACTCGCAATTAGCAACTTTGATTAAGTTGCTGGTTTTTGCAACTGACAATCGCAGCTAACAAAAGTTTCTAAAATCAGCAATAGCAAGTCGTTCTTTGGGGTATATACGAGGGTGGATTGAAAAGTTCGCGGCCTAGTCAAGAAAACAGAATAAAGCACATACAAAAATATTTTTATTTTTCGACGTAATCTCCATTTAGCTCTATGCACTTCTTCCATCTGCTTTCCAGAGCTTCCATACCTGTTTTAAAAAAAGATTTCTCAAGGTCTTCAAAATACAGGTTAACAGCGGCTTCGACCTCTTCATTCGTTAAAAATTTCTGCCCACCGAGGTGTTTTTTCAGGTTTGGAAACAGGTGAAAGTCCGAAGGTGCCAAATCAGGATAATAAGCTGGATGTGGCAACAATTCGAAACCACAATCACGAATTTGAGCCATAGACTCGACAGACGTGTGGACTCGGGCGTTGTCCTGGTGAAACAACACTTTCTTTCTCAGTAATCCTGGGCGTTTCTGTTTAATTTCTTCACGTAAACGGCGCAGAAGGGTGCTATAGTACGCAGAGTTTATTGTTTCGCCTTTTGGAAGGTAGTCCACCATAATGACACCCTTAGCATCCCAAAAAACCGATGCCATCCCCTTGCCAGCCGACAGAATTGCCTTTGCTTTTTTCGGAGTTGGTTCACCTGGTTTTTTCCATTGTTTGGATTGTTGTTTTGATTCTGGGGTGGTGAACCCAGGTTTCATCCATTGTCACAAATCTGTCAAGAAAACCTTGTGGATCAGCCTCGAACATCTCCAAACAGTCGCGAGAAATCGTGAGTCGAATTCGCTTTTGCTCTACTGAAAGCAATCTGGGGACCCACCTAGCCGAAACCTTAGAAAAGCCGAGTTCATGGACAATGATGTTTTGCGTTCGTTCATATGAGATGCCTATAGTGTCTGCAATTTCTCTGATAGTCAATCTACGGTCTTTCAATATGAGATCACACACTTTATTGATGTTTTCTTCGGTCGTAGACGTCATTGGCCTGCCGGAGCGAGGGTCATCTTCGATGTTCTCTCGTCCACGTTTAAATTCTGCAACCCATTTTTTCACAGTGGTATAAGACGGGGCCTATTCCCCTAATGTTGTTTGCATGTCATCATGGATCTCCTTTGGTGTTAATCTTTTTTTAAACAAATATTTAATCACAGCACGTTGTTCAAATTTCTCCATTAGTGAAAATTTGTTCTACACACGTATTTATATTGTTCGTAAAATTTTATTTAAACAAGATATCAAATTGAAAATTCGCGGGCTGACAATTGAATAATGACAGTTCAAAATGACGGCAGAAAAAATAACAAAAGTTTTTTTTTTAATGGCCAGGCCGCGAACTTTTAAACCAATGTAGTACTTTCCCTCATCACTGTATTCTGTAGTTTTAAATCACTTTCCAGCAACTTATTAAATATGTAAACAGACATTTTAAAATATTGTTTAAAGTTGTCATTATGTTTCTGAAGCTCATTTATGTTAATAAATCTAGTCCTATCTTGCAAGAAGGGATGAATCCAAAACCGACGATTGCTGCGAATAATTTGTTGTAGTTGCCAGCGTGTCGGCGACGCCGACGTAATATAATTTAAACGAGTGCTGTCTCTCCGGTGTCCATCGTAATACTGAGTGGACTCACCTAACAAACCAGGTTCACATAAAATTGCGACAACCGTAAAGGCCAATTTGTGGTTGCTGCAACTGGAAACCTTTAGAACATTTACAAAAATTGATAGTTGCTTCAACAAGGTTACCAGTTGCATCAATTGCAGATTCTCTAGTTGCAGCAAGTGGCAATTTCTAAAAAAGTTGATGGTTGCCTCAACTAAGTTGTCAGTTTTGTAAACTTAAGTTGCTACGTGTGCAAAGCGCCTAAGATATTACGGGTGGCACGACTTTGGTCAAGTCTGACATAGGTCAAATTGGTAATTCGTCAAGTCCTCTTTTCGACATATTATGAAATTTGCCAAACATGCTATTCGTCAACTTAATCAAGTACAGTCATTAGCAATAGAAGTACACTAGTTTATTTTCTTACTAATGCAATCGATAAAAATAAATATAAAAAGAATAATTATAATTGTATATTTTCAAAATTTAATCTATTAACCTTTACATTTATATTCATACCCAACACAACTGTTTCAAACAAGTCAATACATCTATTTTCTCACTAATTAACTTCTCTATAATTTTTTCTATTTTGGCATCTTTAACGATGTCGGATGTCTTCCTTTTTTTTCCTTCTTCTCTTTTCATTTTTATTAAATAATAATGAGCTTCTTTTTTCAAAATACTTATAAGTATACATGAATAGATTATACTTTTCTTGTACCTTTGTCCCTAATCTCCGGTGCCAACCTTCGACTGCATTGGTGGTTCTATGGCGTTCAGTTGCACAACACCACATATCTTGAGTAATCCTCTTTTGCCATTGCTCTAGAAAATATTTTTGAAATTGTTCCGCTCTAACATCATTGTTTGGTAGCACGTTTTGTATTGCCAACCATCCTTCAGGAATGTACTGACAAGGCAGTAAGGCTAAGTTTGTGGTAAGCCTAACATGCTTTTTTAAATTGTCGTCAGTTAACATTCCGAGAGCTTGTGCTTTTCTATAAATTGCTTGATTAAAATGAAAGAAGCAGCCTTTGACAAGAATATCCGGAAAAATGCTTTTTGCAGCATTAATTACGGCTAGTTCGTAGTCGCACTTTAAAAATTTAACATGTACTTTGAATTGGCAACGCAAAATCGAGAACACTCTCTTGTAGGTCTCCTCCGTTTTGTTTGGCAAAAAGCAAAAAAATACAGGTATAATATTGGTACTTGCTCTTGTACTGCCCAAGTCAACGTGTATTGAGAAAAGTTGAAAAGACGGTGGTGGAACGGTCTTAAAAGTGCCATCAACAAATATCAAATCTGTATTTAATGCCATTTCAATACCTTCATCCTTAGCAAATATAAATAATTTCGGTAGATCGTCTTTACTTTCATAAACCAGAAAATCTTTTGTAAGAATATCTGGCAGTTCAACCGTATGAACTGTTGAGAACTTGCACGTTTGTACGCCAATCACCTTCTTTCTTAATTTGTATAAGCCATCACGCTTTGATCTTAAGCTTGGTGTATTCTCGAAATTATCCTCCATTTCAAGTTCACCCATGGTTTCTTCAAAAATTGTACTTACAGACTTCCATTCCTTTTTTACTCTTTCTCTACATTTATTCATCTTCACGTCAACCAAATTCTTATCAAAGTCTGCCTTGCAAGTATGGCCGCTTTCTCTCAAAACTAATATTTCATCGCTGCTTAAAGTTATGGATCAATTACAGTCACTTCTATGTATGCAACGCCAGATTGTGGTACCATTTTTGTTTGTGAAATTATAATGAAAATGATGTCCCGCACGTAAAATTTTACGTTTTCCTTTTTCAGTTTCTATAAATGTAAATAAAGAATTAGAACCTTTACTAGTAGAAGCCATCACTAAATAATAAAATAAAAGGTTTCTATTTTCCACCAGCCACGCCGCCACACTCAATAAACCTTAGAAAATATTTTCATTTACAGAATAATAAAATGACATTACAGGTAACTGACAGAAAACAAATGAATCAAAATAAAATACTCTATTTAGCTAAACTTTTCGGCCTAGATAAACCAGTAGATTTAAAGGAGGTAGGTATGTATCTAAAGATTTTTTTAAGCAGGGAAACCACACGGACGAACGCACACTACGGCGAAATTTATTTGATTATTAGTAAAAATACCGCAAATCTTATTCTACTCGTATGTAGACTGGATTGAATGTGAACAAAAAGTTTTAGTAATAAACAGCGTACTAGAAACTTTATTGGGAATTCGCAATTCGTATTATGTTACCGACTGTACATGTATATGACGAATAGCATGTTTGTCAAATTTCATAATATGTCGAAAAGAGGACTTGACGAATTACCAATTTGACCTATGTCAGACTTGACCAAAGTCGTGCCACCCGATAACAGTAGACTAAGAAACAAAAAAAGCCGGCGGAAAACAACTCTGGGCACTCTCTTTCAGTCAGGATTATATAAATTAATACAAATAGGTACACATAGTACAAATTGACCATGACATGAAAAAAAACAAACACAAGAGAGCTAATTGTGAGAGCCATGAATGTCATGCCACAACCAAATTGCTTACATAGTAGGTGCATTGAGCTATGGATGCACAATACGAACATGACAAACTGGAACTAGAGTATTTAAACAAGAATGAAATAAAATAGTCATAGTATCATCAGCGTTAAGCAGTTGATCCCCGGTGCTACCTTGCAAACAGATAGTCGTAAAGGTCAAAAGCCATTTCGGCGCCTTGAAAATTATGACATTCAGCAACTAGCACTGGGCCAGCTTGGTGGGTTACGATCTAACGCTCCTTGTCACCGTACCGATCCAGGATAATCTTATCTTATCGTAAAAGGCGACTAATAGCTCGTGATATGCAATCGGAAACGGACGTGTATCGCTGACGCTCG
This sequence comes from Stenoptilia bipunctidactyla, assembly GCA_944452665.1. Taxonomy (NCBI): domain Eukaryota; kingdom Metazoa; phylum Arthropoda; class Insecta; order Lepidoptera; family Pterophoridae; genus Stenoptilia; species Stenoptilia bipunctidactyla. The sequence goes on along the minus strand of OX101747.1, from coordinate 15,274,508 downwards.
GCACGATTTAATTTTATTAAATTGAAATTCGCGTATCGCGCGACTAATGGACGAGGTCAGCATAGTGCAGATCTGTAAGTCCAACTTCAAGGAGATGGGCCTTAGATTTAGTATTTAACATCCTGTACTATTCTTAAGTTGCCTGAAATAAATGATTATTATTATTATTTATTTAAAACATTAAGTGTACCTACTCGGTGCTAGGTAAGCACCGGCATAAAAGTACACACGGGCCTAAACCAAGTGTGCACCTTATTTATTATTATTATCCGGGTGGCCCGTGGCAGGTCCCCACCGGGACCGCCACATATCGCCGCTCCTGCACTGATGTGTTCCGGCAATGTTTTTCACAGAGACAAGTCCTTCCTAAGCCCGTGTGTATTTTCATTTTCAATCAATAATTGTGTCAAAATCATCATCACGACTCTTTGTAAAGAGCCCACTGCAGGGCTATGAGTCTCTCCCCTGGGTGACGAGGAGGTATAGGCCCTAATCCACCAAGCTGACCCAGTGCTGGGTGGTGGATGTCAGAATTTTCAGGGCGCCGAAAATGGATTCTGACAAACCCTAACGACTACTGTATACAAGTATACAGCACCCGGGACCGACTGCTTAACGTGCCCTCCGAAGCACAGAAGTCGTCGTGAGAAATGAATGTTCGGCGGTCACCCATCCAAGTACCGGCCGCGCCGAACGTTGCTTGACCTGTGACATCGTTTGATACACACAGTAACCACGGCGCCACGACGACTTCAAATATTATATAAATATGAAATAAGTTTAGTCACCAATAAAAAAGGAACCCCTTTTTTACTACGGTCCAATTAGAATATTGTCTATGCCCTAATGAAAATGAAAACTTTTTATTCGTAGTAGGTAATTTTATACACTTTACGAACGTCAAATGCTGGATGAGGGCGGCGCGGGTCCGGACGACATGACGAATCCTGGGGGAGGCCTCCGTCGAGAAGTGTGCATCTCTCGGCTCATGAAGATAATGATCGCCCATTATCCACCAATGTCTTGGTGTTGTCTACTACTACTTCTTCGGCTTTAAAAAACGAAATGAAAGTAGAACCATAGGTAGACCGAGAGGAAAAAAGCCTGCGGAAAAAAACTCTCGGTACTCTTTTGTAAAAAGTGCTTATTATAGGTACAATTTGGCAGAAATACAGCTCTGCTATGACATGAACAAACAAACAGAAGACAGCTATTCGTGCTTGCCAATATCATGTCGCAGCTAAGCTGCTTACTTAATGATTAATGTTTCACATTTGGAAATAACCTGTGGAGACATCAATCCCACGCTCATTTGTCATCTAAATAATCCTAATTTTGGGGGATAAAGAAATGAAAAAACTTTTTAAAATTTTATAAATTCCATTTGTATTTCCAATTAGTCCACAATTCATTACATAGCAATTATTATCTTCACTAAAAAACACAATATATTATTAATAAATAAAATAACATTAATTTACTATGCCATAGCGCAACTAAAATATTGCATAGGTACCTACTTCATGAAATGCGCTTACGTTTTTATCAAAACACAATGTTGTAAGTACATAATATGCTAAAAATGAGATCAATATATATCAATACAATAAATACTATCTAAAACATCTATCTATCCTATATTAAAAAAAATCTTTTCATGCCTTTAAAACGATATAAGGCATTAATAAATAACATAAAAAGCATGATAATAAATAATTAACTGAGCCGACATTTTATATAAAGCGTAACTAAATAAATAAACCACTTAATACCAGGCCTGGCTCACTCCGCGCGGTACATCCGTTATTTACCTACAGCGAAGCGCTCCGCCGGCGGATTTCGAATCAGTCGAGTGTCACGCGCGCGCGTTATAGATACCTACCTACCTGATAGCACTCACAGTAATTCTATGATCGAGGTCGCAAATAGTATTTAAAACTGGACATAAAAAGAAACAAATATTTAATTAGATTATGTTTAGATTTGATTATGTTCAATGTAGCAAACAAAACATAGGTAGTATTACTAATTATGCGTCGTAACTTTTTTTTCATTTTGTACTTTAGGTAAGTTGAAATAATCTTTTTTACAAAGGTAGAATAACAGTAATACCTACATCGGTAGATGCTTAATTACAAATAAGGAGATTAATTATTCTTCACTAGGCAGCAACCCTAACAGCGTAAGAAAAGATAAGAGGCATGCGATAGAAAGTGACAAAACTTCTAGGTATATAAATTTGCAGGTACGCAATGCTGTGCGAGCTGAATTCCACCGTATCGCGTCGTAGCAAGACTCGAATTTATTTAGATTTTCTTGCGGAATAATTCTTCTGTACCCCCGGTACTATTACTTATTCTGTGTTAATACTTCCAAATATTCCCTAGTTTTGATTTTATTTATTTTATTTTATTACTTTCTCGAAAGAAACCGTCACGTTGACACATTTTATTTAGAACTAGCTGACCCGGCAAATGTTGTTTTGCCATATAAATAAAAAGAAAAAAAAATAGATGTTGGCCGATTCTCATAGACACCGGATAAACACAAAAAATTTCATCAAAATCGTTCAAGCCGTTTCGGAGGAGTATGGCAACAAAAACTGTGACACGAGAATTTTTATATATTAGATTACAGTCCGACAAGGCTTTTTTGGCGCCTGGATGATGAGGTCAGAGGGGCGTGAGGGTGAAATAAGTTTCAGTATAATTTCCCTCTTCTAAGGGAAAAATATGAACGCATACATGAGTAGTTTTTTCATGTTTGAAAACAGAAATTATTTCATTTATGTACTACGAAAAGGCAAGTCGCGTAAACTTTGAGAAAAACGTTAGTGCTACAAAAAAATAGGGTTGAAGATATAAATAGAAGATTAAGCAAGAAAATATAAATATTAAAAATAGAGTAACATGAAAATAATATCATGTTTTTATGATAAATTGTTTTTCTCGTCATCCTCGTCACCACTACTTTAGAAATGCTGGTTTTGTAAAAAAACTGCTTATCTTTCTTCACTTTTCATACAGTCTTTCTAAAGAGATAATTCTATTGAAATCGTAATTTTTACTGAGATTTAAAAAATGCAATCAATTATGTTCTGAAGTGTATTTTTCAAAGTATGACAATATGTAAACATTGCAGAGGCAACTTGCTTTTTTACTCTTAAAAAGGGATTTAATGAGAAGTTAAATTGTTTTTCTTTTTGAAAACAACTTCTTCAATTTTATAACTACAATAAGTAAGCCCACATTTTGTAAATTTTATCGTATTTCATAGCTTAATATTGAATTTAAAAGTACATTAGCAAATATGAGCGGTAAAAGTCATGAAGTGATATTTCCCAAGACGGTGGTTAGTTCCAATTTTTGCCACGCGCCAAAAGATCCTAGTCGGACTATAAAGTAACAAAGAACTATAACTTTAAAAAAATTTCTTTAAACAGTCCACGGCTATAGTTTTCTTTTCTTCAAAATGCTAGTTAAAATAGTCTCTGTACACGGCAATTGGCTCTCTCTATTGTCAACGCTCGTCGCCAATTGGCTAAGCAAAGCAAAGTTACAATACTATCATTGGTGCCTTCAACATGATAGATCACATGTGCCCTTGTTTTCTTAAGCTAAGTGTACCAACCTTCTAAAACAAATCTTATTATTGCAAGTGAAGAGTATTTAAATAGACTGAAATTCAATATTGCGGCTCACACACAAAATGCACTGTTTTAAAAGACCCAAAGCAGAAAACTTACAATTAAAAACTTATCTTTTTAAAATTCGAATTTAACTAGGAAAATCAACAGGCATCTCATATCCTTGATGATGAGTTTTCATATGGTTCTTCAAACTACCGTTCTGAGTAAAACTCGCATTGCATAAAACGCATTTAAACCTTTTATCACTATTATGAGAACGCAAATGCTCCTGCAAAGATTGTAGCCGCGGGTAGCTTTTATCGCAAAAATCACAACGAAATTTACGCTCACCCGTATGTGTTGCCATGTGCTCTTTCAAACGAGAAGGTAAATAAAACTTTTGGTCGCACAATTCGCATTCATGCCGATAAATTTTAAGATGATTCCTCCTGTTATGTTCCATCAATGTTTTCCGCCTATTATAAACCTTATCGCAAAAACTACACGGAAACGTTCTTTTATCGCCATGAGCTTCGATTAAATGTCGATTTCTTAACGCGTGCGATAAAAAACTCGAATCGCATTTATAACAATTAACCGTCGCCTTTTTCTCGTGAACGGTCGCTACATGCATATCTTTACTGTATTTCGATTTATAATTCTTCCCGCACACCTCACAAGGATATAACATATGGACTTTGTTATGCGTTTTTAAATGCGTTCGTAAAGATGTCTGCTCTAAAAAGCAAGCACCACAGATATCGCAGACATATTTCCCGAAATGCTCAATCATATGTTTCTTTAAAACGTCAAAATAAGGGAACTTTTCGCCGCATTCCGTACAAGCTAGATCGTTCATTGTTAATCGGAACTTAAGGAAATCTGTTACCACAGGATATATAGTTACTCCGTGTTCGCTTTTGAGATGATTTTTTAATACCTCAAGGTCGTCAATCTTCATTGGACATAATCGGCAATCGATTCTCGTAATATCGATTTTTGGAAACTTCTTGTCTTCCATCATTAAATCGAATAAGTCTTCAGGGACGTGCGTGATTGTGTGTTCTCGGAGTTCCACAGGGTTCGTAAATTGGTCTCTGCAGTAGTAACAATAGTAGATGCTTATTCGATTGAGGAATGGGCAGACGTATGAGTTTTCCAATATGGCGACTGCGTTTGCGTAAGCCATTTTTTCTTGTTCGTTTTCTTCTGTTTTTTTCAATTTGGTTGGTGGTGGTGGAGGTTTTTTCGTTGCGATTGGTCGTTTTGGGGCTGAAAATTTAAAATGGATTACATAAATAACGTAGTCAACTTAGTAATCACTTCTATGTTTTAAAAAACTAATTAAATCCCACTACTTGTCAGCGATTGAAGTAAGCTAATCATAATATGTATATATAATAATCGTATATACACGTATATAGTTACTTGTTCATTATTTATCTATGTGTGTATTTTTATGTTTAAACATCTTTATAATTTAATTATATTGATATGTAGTCTATGTTTTATTGATTAACTAGTATGCCTTAACCCCAAGCTACTTTTTACGATTATCCTATGTCCATGGTTGTCTGGTAGTAATCGCTGCCCAGCGATAATACCGCCAATTGTGTAATTTTTTAAACTTTGAATGTATTTTAAATTGTTATAATATTTAAAGGTTAACAATAAAGTGTAAATCAATCAATATATATAAAACTGTTTCGTTACTGACTGAGTTACTGAGTGACTGACAGACAACGTACAGCCGTAACTACTGGGCGTAGAGAGCTGAAATTTGGAACGTACATTCTTTAGGGGATGTAGGGGTGCACTAAGGAAGGAATTCCCGAAATTCCCATGGGAACGGGTAACATAGGACTTTTTAGTTTGTATGAAAATTTTTATTTCTTGAGTGCACGGACACGATACTTGGCATAAAGGTTCTTCAAAAAGTGACTGGTTGTTTTATGAAAAGAATTCCCGAAATTCCCACGGGAACGGGAACTATATGATGTTTTAGTTTGTACGAAAAAACCTTATTCCTAGAGTGCACGGATGGGTTACTTGGTGTAAAGGTTCCTTAATAAGTGTCTGTTTGTATTATGGAAGGAATTCCCGAAATTCCCACGGGAACGGAAAATATAGGACTTTTGAGTTTATGCGTGTGCGAAATCGCGGGGAAGCGATCGTAAATAAATCGCTCCTTGAATGCAAAAGAGCCACATATCGCAAATACCTTTTTTTACAGGAGAGCTGAAACAAAATTTCTTTTACGATTTTTTGCAAAAAGCATTTGGTTTTCGTAAATAATTGTATACTATTGTATACCATTCTAAGCGTGATTTATTGCTGTATCTTTATGAATTATTAATTATATTGAAATCTGTTACACACGCTCTAAAAATGCAGATAAGTCCCTTTTGTTTTCCAAATCTAAACTCTTATTAGAAGAAATATTCCTAAAATTAAAAGAATATTTAAAAATATCTAATTGCTTTATTAATATTTATGTATAAAAATACAATAAATAGTTTAAAAAAAGTTTAACTATGCAATTTGACAATTATACATATCAAATATGTATTAAAATGTTTATTTTTAATAAGAAAATATAGCGCAAGCTTTTTGTAGGAACTAATAACCGGTCCAAAAATGGTCCAATTTCTTTTAAATTACTTTTGTAGTATCATAATTTCTTAGGAAAAGGAAAACATGCTAAACATCTAAAAAACAAGGTACCTATCTATTCTAACAATCGTTAAATTCTTTTGATATATACAAGAATAGAGAAATTGTCAAAATAAGTTCTAAGAATATTAAAGTATTTCACTGTTCCTTTAGCTTTAATTTATTTGTGTTTATTTTATCTTAATAATATTTGAAATTCTTACAAATTAAATTAAATATCTTTTCACATAAATTGTAACATTAACAAGCGAAAAAAGATAGGATTTAGGCGTTAGCTTTTAGGAACTCCCTAATTTCAGCAGACCAACTTTACAATCAACGAATACGAACATAATTTATTTTATAGTACATTTTCAAGTAAACTAAAAGTAACCTTTTAAAAAAATAAAACTTGACACACATTAGTATTATAAACTCACATAATAAAATCTCTATTCAGTCTTCAATTTAAGGCAACAAGCATTTTTTCAACTTGGAATGTATCCTTAAAATATATCTATTGTATCTATATTTTGTTTCAATAACCACAAAGTAAAATTTTAGGTACTTATATTTATATCACATCATAAAAGATATCAAAATTATAATATTAGTAAGTATATTATTATAAAAACAAATCTCTTGGTAAAAAATCAACAGTCGTATCTAACAGTTGGTAACAATTTATAACAATCTTAATGTATCTATAGCTTAGTTTTTTAAGTTTTTTAATCATTATAAATACTCATTTCTCAGTTTTCAAACGTAGCTTTCAGGGTTAATACAAAATGAGCTGACGGTGTCTTGAGTTTGAGGTGAATCCTGTTGTTCTTATCCTACGCATACCTCTGAATCTGGCACGAGGTAAGGGTCTCTGACACTGTCATCTGAACTAAAATCTTCGCTGGTTGAAGAAGAATCGCTTTAAGAATCACTGCTTGAATCAGAATGTCCAACACCGTAGTATTGACTGTGTAGTTTTTTATCTTATTTCATCAAGCAATGGTATTGCAGGATCAGGCTGACTATCAATGATGGAATTTATTCCAGAAGAAAAGTTTTGTGTATCTTGTTGATCATTTGCTACAAACTGCTGAGTATTGATGTTCTTAGGTGTTGAAATAGAGTCAAAATTGAAATGTTCAATTTTGACAATCGTTTCCATTGCTGCGTTTCAAATAGCCATGTTTAAAATAGGTCTCGATCTACTGGACATCCTGTTATAACATATACACAAATAATATAGTTTCCATATAATATTTTACTATATTGCATCACAGCTATAATAGTTTAATAACACAGTGTTCTAGTTAATCGCAAATAACACAACAATTTATAAAAGAAAGAAATATCTACTGAAAAAGTACTTAATTATTCTTAAGACGTATTTAATATACTACTTACGTGACGTAAGTTACGTCTACTTTGATGGAAAATGACGTGTTTTATTGAACAAAATTGTATTCTAAACAAAACGAACACAATATTTAAAATACTATTGTTTATCATTAAATATTATGTTAAAAAACTTGAGATAAATTTGAATACACAACTGACACATTCTTTACACTATAAACAATATTAAAAATATATTCCAACTTCGTTGAATAAAAAACGGGCAAATGTTGAAATATGGTGCTTTTGTAATTTAATTAATACCTAGTCTTAAACCAATTAGAATACAATATGGACTCTTGTTAAAATATGGCCCTTTTGTATTTTTATAATAAGTAAGCTTAAATATACTAGAATGCAAAACGGACACATGTTAAAGTATTGCACTTTTGTATTATCAATAATAAATAGTGTTACATAAATTGGAATGTAAAAGAAACACATTTTAAAATATGGCACCTTTGTATTTTAAATTAAAAATAAACTTACCTGAAATTGGAATGGTAAAAGGGCGTAATTCAAAATGTGGCACTATTGCAGGGAAAACTATGGTAAAAATCAGATCACTTTTTGGATTATGGCTATTTTGCAGTAAAACCACGGGCGTTTTCTTTAAGGTGTGGGTCACAATTGAGAATATGGCAGTCTTGCACTGAAGTCAGTGCGCAAAGTGGCTAAAAGCAAAACAGACGCTTGAGCAGTTTGGTGTCAGAATGAGCGAAAACTATGGGTGTCTTAAATAGACTCTAAAGTATCATCGATTTAGAGCTCAATTTTCGAATAAAACCATTTTTGCTCTTTTTTGATTTGTGGCCCTTTTGCATTCAAGGATCGAAATAATCGTCCCCGATATTTATGATCAGACATACTGTATAGTTCCGGTATGAACCAGTACTCACCGGGTTTTGCAGGGCCAAGTTTCACAGGTTCGCACTTCCTGGCGAGACGTCTCACAAGTCGCTGCGCGCGCGGCTTTATGCAGTTTATGAGGGGCGTCGAGTCGCTAGAGCTCGAGTCTCGGGATGCTAGAATAACATAAATTGGTTTATTTAGTAAAGCAATAATGTAAGCTACAGGTTAAGACGACACATCGAAATGTTATTTCTTGAAATCTTAGCACCTTAACACGCCGACATAAGGTCGCGTATTGCATAGAAATCGCCACCATCGACACCGCTCAGACACTGAAATCGTTACAAAAATCGATAAAAAAATAACGGTATATGCTATGTAAATTTTGAGCAACCAAAGTCCGAACAATTATGTGAAGATTGAAATTAAGTAAATTCTAAGCATATGGATTGCATAACTACGTAGTAATTTTAACAAAAGTATGTTTTTAGACGTGTTTTCGAAAAATAAAACTATCGAGTCAAAATCATCAAATCATGTTTTTGAGCAGGCAAAGTATAGATAAAGATATGAATTTACACATATTAAAATGTCAGATCCACTCGTCTTGTCATATTCTCATAGTTTGCGATGAAAGTCAATGCATTTTTTCAATATGTCGCCTTAAGTAACTACTGGTCCCAGTTTTTTAGGTTCGTGTTGTGCATCCATAGCTTAATGCACCTACTATGTAAGCAATTTGGTTGTGGCATGACATTGGCTCTCACAATTAGCTGTCTTGTGTTTGTTTTTTTTCATGTCATGATCAATTTGTACTGTACGTATTTGTTTTAATTCGTTTAATCCTGACTGAAAAAGAGTGCCAAGAGTTTTTTTCCGCCGGCTTTTTTTGTCTCTTGGTCTACTGTAATATCTTATTCAATAACTATCAACACCTTGTTAAAGCCGAAGTACAAAATTGTGACATTAAGCGGCTTAATGTCTCTTATGATGAATAAACATTTTTCATTTCATTTCATTTCAAGTATATTTGAACAATTAAAAACTTATTATAGTTGGCGAAACATAAGTCGTACAGTTTCGTTTATACAAGGTGTTCCGCTTGATTTCCCATAACTCTAGGGTATTAATGGGAGCATGTAATAGAATCAAATAACATGTGAATAATTTTCAATTTTCAATTTTTTTTTGTTTTTATTTTTATTTTTCATTCGAAATAATTCAATTAAGTCAAAAACACCATTACCAACGCGACAACTTAGCATGTTCTGTCCCTTTTTTTATCGCTATGCACAGGTACAATTTGCAACGTTTTGCGTTGTACATTTTATGGAACATTCCTCAACATTTAAAATGTTTTTGTTGTTTATTGTATGGCTTCAGTGACACGCGTCTATTGAATGAATGGTAAAGAGATTATACAAGGTTGCTGGACTGGGAGCGAAAGAAAAGCGTAGAATGTGCCAGCTGCTTCTATTCCCGGGCATACTGTAAAAGTCAGTTAAGGGACAGAGGTTTTAAAGGCGTTTTTGTGGGCGATAGGCTGACCTCCTGTCACTACAATAGTCTCTCTCCATCTTTATAATACCTCCAAATTTGTCAAACGTGACATCAGATGGTCTTGTAACCTTTGGTATTCTGCCTACCCCATAAGGGATACAGGCGTGACGTTATGTATGTATGTATCATTATATTAACATTGATGATATCTTGGAAAGTATGCACTTTTGAACCACATATTCTTTGGCAAAAAGTATTATTTTTTAGTAAGGAACAAAACCTCAAAGTTATGGGATGTCAAAAAGAGCACCTTGTATAGCAGTATTTTAAGGCAAATTCATTGAATTAACTTATTATAAACGAATTAAGAGCATTAAATTAACTGACTTCACGTCTAAATTATAAGGTCGACAATGTAAATATTCTAGGTAGTCAATATCTTTTCAAAGATTAAAAAAAAACTCAGGAAGTATTTACTCAATTGATTTCGATGAAATTTATAGGGGACCACCTATAAAGTATCCTCTATCATATGAAATAAGAATATTCAAAATCTAATAATCTAATAATTGTCCGAAAAATCAGTCAGCGAGTTACTGGTTCCAAAGCATAAAACTATGGCGTTCCGTGGTAGCTTCAGATATCATGCAACCAAGTGCTGGAACAATATGCCTCCTCCACTGCGAGATGTCAATAGTGTCAACATATTTAAAAGTAAAATTAAGCACCATTTACTGTCTCAGCAAAAACGCATTACCTCCCAAAGTTGCATGATATCTGAAGAATGTAATCCATATAAGAACCAATTTATTAATTTTTAAAAAAAGAACCTTATTTATGTAGTTATATTTAAGATTTTTTGTTTGTCATTGTTTTATTATTAATGTTTATGAATGAAAAAAAAAATGGGTCTGTATATATATTTTTTATAATAAATAGAAGCGAAGCGTAGCTACTCAACGCATAGGATTTGGCAGAATAAACAGCGTTGTTGCTGAACTTGTTCCAGCATCAACATCAAGCTGAGCCAAAGCCTTTTTGCTCGCACTAACATTAAATTTATTATTTTCTCTTGTATTAGTTCTAAGTCGTTTTTTTGTGAGCAAATAAACTGATTTATTATATTATTATTATATAACCAAGACACAAAAATAAATACACACGAATTTAGAATCTCCTCCTTTTGAAAGTCGGTTGAATACCCCAATCTTAGGTCACTCTAAGGTTGAATCATTAATACTAAAAAACTGTACTTATTGCTACTCTATTTATTACCTATTATTATTATTATGTGTTTATGCTTTACATTCACCTTAGTCAAAAAGACTAAGGGTTGAAGATTTATTACCTATTATTATTATTATTATTGGGGGTTTTGGGACTATATGAGCAGTCTTGTCCGCTCATCACACTGCGACCTCAACAGATCTATTGTATGAGTCCCAATTTATAACTCGCCGCACACTCCAATGGAGTCCAGGAAATTTAGGATTTTCCTTACGGCGATGCTCCTAATCTCTTTTGGATCCAGCTCCTGCTTATCCAGGTGAGCGGAGCGCTTGTGCATAACTGCGGGGCAGTGGCACAGTACTACTCCACCAACCTAAGTTTGCACCTCGCGTCGATGACGTCACACAGACGCTTCCGTACGGTCTGCCAAAAAGGTTTCGCTATGACTTTAAAAAAAGTAAACAAGTATTTGTTAGATTCTACTTTGCATTTATTGTTTTTAATATTTTTCAACTATGCTTTAATTTCATCACAATCACACTAAAAACTGAGTGCAAAGCGAGTCTTTAATGCTCTAGAGCAATAAAAATGTATGAAATTTCATTATTGCACAGTTTTTTTTTATCGCACCAAAAGGTGCCAATCTCAATGGATTAGCTCTATTCAGCGAGCCGATATCAATACTTTCTTTTTACGTACGTATTATTCGTTTCTATCCTACTTGTTCCAAATTTAAAAATGATTGCTGCTAGCTCTGATTTAAAAATGAAAGAAATTTAAAAAAGTGATTTGGCGGGAACTTTGTTAATTTTACCTACTATTCCTATAGATAGGTAATAGTTGAAAGAAAAATTAAAATTCAACAGATAGGGAGACGAAAACTCGTGTGTCTCGTGTCGGTGACAAAGATGCAAACCGTACTGACGCGACAGGGCGATCGCGGGTAGGTGAGCGGGGAAGCGGGGCGGGGCGCCGCATTCCAGCGAGGTGCAAACTTGGGTTGGTGGAGTAGTAGGTGTGATTTATTACATATCATGGAGGGTTAATTTTAATTAGCTCATCACCTCTTGATGTGGAGAGGCTGCCTGCAACAGGTAATGCGCTAATTAAAATGAACCCTATATAAATGCAACTATATTCTGTGAATAAAATATATTTTATTTCTTTTAATTATACATAACGTCACGCCTGTATCCCTTATGGGATAGCAGAATACCAGAGATTACAAGACCATTTGATGTCACGTTTGACAAATTTGGAGGTATTATAAAGATGAAGAGAGACTATTGTGACAGGGGGTCAGCCTATCGCCCACAAAAACGCCTTTAAAACCTCTGTCCCTTAACTGAATTTTACAGTATGCCCGGGAAAAGAAGCAGCTGGCACATTCTATGTTTTTTTTTCGCTCCCAGTCCAGCATAGAAGCTTTTAATCTTTTAATTATGATTGTTTAAATTATAGTATCGCTTCCATGCTGGACTGGGAGCGAAAGAAAAACATAGAATGTGCCAGCTGCTTCTCTTCCCGGGTATACTGTAAAAGTCAGTCAAGGGACGTAGTTTTTATTGGCATTTTTGCGGGCGACGGGCTGACCACCTGTCACTGCAATAGCCTCTCTCCATCATAATAATACCTCCAAATTTGTCAAGCGTAACACCATATGGTTTCATAGCCTATGGTGGTCTGCCTACCCCATGAGGGATACAGGCGTGAAGTTATGTATGTTTAAATTATATTATCTTTTTCACTAAATTACGAACCTGATCCTTCACGATCCAGAGATTCCATTTTCACGGCTTCGACGATGATTTTAGGCGCTCCGTAAAACCCTGAACCTATCTTGTCACGGCCAGAATCTAAGTCTGCAAAAAAACGTTATTTCATAAAAAAAAATTAATTCAAAAAACGAAGACCTTCGTGTATAGAATGCCGCAGATCATACAATCCAAAACTGTAAAAAATATGTAATTGAATCTGAACTCTCTATGCCCTCGATATTAAGTTCAAAATTGGTTGAGGAAATTTGACAGTTTTGTAAAGTTTTGTATCTGCTGCCTTCTGTACCTATGTTTTTTTGTCTTATGTCGTACCTATAGTCGATTTCTTCGCCAATGGGTATTTAAGATATCCCTGTAGGTATTTAAGCTTTAGTTTTATAATCAACAGGAGATAATTATATTAAATCGCATAGATCTTGAATTTTAACAGACATAATACTTAACTCTGTTTACTATGTAGAGGTCTAGAGACATATATAAATATTAAATAAAACACTTTTTAACCGGATTTATCGCGTATGTTTACATTTTAAATGTTAACACGACGTTTCGGTGTCTTTGCAGACCCCGTGGTTGCTCGTGACTGCGTGAATATACGCGATAAATCCGGTAAAAAAGTGTTTTATTTAATAGTATGAATCGCGAAAACTTAAGACAATATTACATATATAAATATTTTAGTTGTTAGCTTTTGTAAAGTAGAAAGAAATTCATTTATTTCCCGTGTTACTCCAACTTTTACTACCGGCAGTAAGACGGGAAATTCATTTAACCGTGTTTCTACCGCCTTGGCCGGTGGAACAACAGGCAAATATTTTTTTAATACAGTTGCTCAAAAAGTGGCGTATTGCAGGGACGTTTAGCGTTCGGGATGTGGGCTATTACACACTTGTGCTTTTTCTTTACCTTTTCCGCACTCGTGCGTTCTCTTTCCCAAATGTCAAAATAATGTCTATTAAAAAGAAAAAATCAACCACGAAGTTTTTACTAAAAAAAAATTCATGCAAATATTTCTGAAAAGAAGCTATACTAATTTGTTTCAATATCAGATATAATGATTTGATGCAATGAGTTAGGTTAGGTTTCATTTCATTTTATCTCATTAAATACATTTTCATTTCATGTCAATACAAAAAATCTACTAAAGACTTGGCTGTATGGGCATAGTTCCCTTTGCCTACCCAGAATGGGTAAACAAAAAAAATCTCTGTTTATAATCTTTCACGGCTGGCGCCATTTTGTATATTTTATAAAATTGCTTAATTTTTTCGCAACTGTATTAAAAATAGTCGTTCAGTACACGTGCGGAACCGTCATTGCAACTCGTTCCGACTGTCAACCCTCGCCTTCGGCTGCGCCTCGGCTCGTGTAGACATTTGTCGGAACTCTATGCAATGACAGGCTTTCCGCACTCGTAATGAAATATACTATTTTACTATAGTACGACTCTCAAAAACAAAAATAAAATATATAATTATAACTTCCATGCTGGACTGGGAGCGAAAGAAAAACGTAGAATGTGCCAGCTGCTTCTCTTCCCGGGCATAATATTAATGTCAGCTAAGGGACAGAGGTTTTAAAGGCGTTTTTGTGGGCGATAGGCTGACCCCCTGTCACTACAATCTTGTCACTACTCTCCATCTTTCGTAGTCGTAAATTACAGATTAAACTTAAATTTTGTTCACATAGACGAAATTTTATTTTTTCATTAATTAAAACCACACATTAGTATATTTCATTACGAGTGCGGAAAGCCTGTCATTGCAAAGAGTTCCGACAAATGTCTACACGAGCCGAGGCGGAGCCGAGGCGCAGCCGAAGGCGAGGGTTGACAGTCGGAACGAGTTGCAATGACGGTTCCGCACGTGTACTGAACGACTATTTTTAATACAGTTGCGAAAAAATTAAGCAATTTTATAAAATATACAAAATGGCGCCAGCCGTGAAAGATTATAAACAGAGATTTTTTTTTGTTTTGTTTACCCATTCTGGGTAGGCAAAGGGAACTATGCCCATACAGCCAAGTCTTTACTAGATTTTTTGATTTGACATGAAATGAAAATTAATTTAATATGATAAAATGAAATGAAACCTAACCTAACTCATTGCATCAAATCATTTTACCTGATATTGAAACAAATTAGTAGCTTCTTTTCAGAAATATTTGCATGAATCGTAAAAACTTCTATGAATTTTGTTTTAAGTAAAAACTTCGTGGTTGATTTTTTCTTTTTAATGGACATTATTCTGACATTTGGGAAAGAAAACGCACGAGTGCGGAAAAGGTAAAGAAAAAGCACAAGTGTGTAATAGCCCACATCCCAAACGCTAAACGTCCCTGCAATACGCCACTTTTTGAGCAACTGTATTAAAAAATTCTTTACGTGCTCTTTTTTTTCGTGCGAGTGTGGACACCTAGCGCGCGGCGCTCGCTCTTTACCGCTTCATGCGACGTAGGTACCAACTTGCATCCTGGGATCGCGTAAGTAGCACTCGCGAATGAGTGTGTACAGTCCGCAACAGAATAATGTATACCATCCAGTCTCCCGCACACATACAATACGTACGCATATTGTATGTGTCCGGGAGACTGGATGGTATACATAATTCTGTTGCAGATTGTACATCATTTGGTATTAAAACTATTGTAATGGATTCCGTTACCGATCCTTAATAAACTGTTGTCAGGTTTCGTATAAACAACAAATTCCATTGTATACTAGCAACTCACCGGATTCTCGGAGCATTTTATGCAGTTTCTGCTTCAGTTTCCGTATTTCATTGGATAACTCATTTTTCAGTTTGGCATCTCTACTTTCTTTTTCGGGCATTTGGTCTTCACCCTGTATGGGTATGGGGTTTGTAGCTTCGCTATTTGTGCCTGCAATGAAAAAATGTACTTTTTATTTTATTTATATTTCTCAGCGTTTTGTAAATAATATAAAATCAGTATAAATACTGTATGCTGCCATACTTGGCATAGATTAGTGAAATACTTAAAAATGGTTAAAAAAAGATTAATGAACGTGGAGGACGCGAAAGAGGTATGTCTGGATCGTAACAATTGCCATTCCCTTGGGAGACAGGCTGAAGTTTTGCGAGTGTATTTTCAAGCTGCCACAAATTATAACAAATCAGTAGAATTGTATTTTTAGTAATATTATTTTCATTAAAAAAAAATTGTAATAAATAAAATCCCCAGACAATCACACCAACTACATGGGCCCCTAACAAACTAAGCAAGCCTAGAATTTAAATACATAATTATATGTAGAGATAAACACCCAGACCCGAAATATATTTTTTATGTTCCGTGCGGGAATCGAACCCGCGACCTAACTATTGGCGTAGTAGCGTCTAGATCACTGCACTACCGAGACCGATTTTTGAATTACTACCTTACGTACGCGAACACTATGCCGGGTCGCATCGCAGCGCAAGATCCACGCGCGAGCCTCTCATACATTTTATATGAATTATTGCATACTATAATTTATTTATTTTTATTTATTTATTTATTAATTACGAAAACCAACAGCGTTTACAAATAATAATTAACATAAATCAGTTTACTTAAAATAAAGCTAATCAACAGGTTTTCCTTTCAAACAATTATAAGTAAGTAGATACAAAATGTTGACCGCCGAATATTAGAATTAAAAAAAATGAGTTAGGGTGTAACTAAGAAAAATAATGAAAAATAAGGTAGTCATTTATGATATTTCAGTAAAATAAGCAACTTTTTATTATTGATACGCTTCATAAATATAGCTTAAAATAGATGTCATTAAAATATTATAGATAAGTAAATGCCTGAGGTATAAGGATAGTAGGTAGTTATTTAAATAAAGTAAGTACAATTAATATAATGTTGTTTTCATCTTTATAATTTATTATAATCTAATTATATATATAGTGGTATGCTACATTAATATATACATATAATGTTTAAGTTCTAATTTTGAACTAAAACCTTTAATAATTCAGATTTAAATCTATTTTTGCTGCCTGAAAAATGAAAAATGTGATAAATAAAAATTACCCGACCAGGATACGAACCTGGGACCTCTCGTTTGCCGGACGAGTGCTCTTCCACTGAGCTACCGGGGCCTGGCGGTACACCTCGAAATTACTTACCACATTTTTGTTTTTACGTTATATTGCTAACGTAGCTCCATCTTATGGTATAGTTTTGCAGCTAAGACCACCCGAGACCAATTTCTTTACAGAAATTGTGAATCCCAGTTAAAGCATTGTAAAAAAGCATTGTAAGGTCGGGTAATTTTTATTTATCACATTTTTCATTTAATTGAGCATTTTAAATGCAAAAACTTAAAAACATTATTATTGCATACTATGAAAATATGCATAGTATGCAATAATAAAGCGGGGCGGGAAGCATTTCATATAAAATGTATGAAATGTATGTGCGAACCTTAACACTACGCTATGTAGCCCACAATAAGCAAATAAACTTAGGAATGGTCGGAAGCCATTTTAGCGCTCTGAAATTTCTGACACCCACTAACCAGCACTGGCCCAACTTTGTGGTTTATTTTTATTTCTGTTTACCATATAAGACACACCAATAACATAAATATTGAAACTCTTACTAAATAACATTTATAAAAAATTTTATAATAGGTTGGGGAAAAAGTCTTTTCGCATTATATTATGTATGAACTTGTAATAAAATCTCTTTGGCTATAGTATTTGTATCTTGCTGGTTTTGGTATCATTGAAAGTTAAAATTTTAAAGAACATAATTCCAAATTCAAATTAGGAAAATGTTTGATTTTCATTTGTTTTTCGTACTGTCAAGATGAGAGTGAATCTAATGAAGAAATTCGATACATTTTAAAATTTTACTACAAAAAAGGTAAAAATCCATCGCAAGCCAAAAAAAATTTTTATGGACCAAGTGCAGTGTCTGTGAGAGTAGCACAAATTTGGTTTAAGCGTTTTCAATCCGGAAATTTTGATGTCAAAGATGCACCTCGCTCTGGTCGCCCTATTACGGATAAAATGGATGCCATTTTTGAAAAAGTGGAGCAAGATCGACATATCAGTAGTTACGACGTAGCTGAAGAACTGGGAATTGACCACAAAACAGTTTTGGCGCATTTGAAAAAAGCTGGGTACCTACACAAAAAAGCTCGATATTTGGGTACCTCACGAGCTCACTGAAAGAAACCTAATGAACCGTGTACTCATTTGTGATTCTTATTACGACGTAACGAAACCGAATCATTTTTGAAGGAGCTGATAACTGGTGATGAAAAGTGGATCACGTACGACAAGAACGTGCGCAAAAGGTCGTGGTCAAAGGCCGGTCAGGCTTCACAGACTGTGGCGAAACCCGGGTTAACTCGCAATAAGGTGATGTTGTATAGCCTAATATAAGTTAAAATGTAAAGATATGGACGGACATTTTGACGTTTCGAGGTGAATGTCCCTTAGATAACTATGCCTATAATATAATACTACTTACCGTCAGATGAGCGGGAGGATACAAAGTGTTTCCATTAAACTAACAAACATACATACATAACTTCACGCTTGTATCCCTTATGGGGTAGGTAAAACACCGAAGGCTGTAAAACCATCTGATGTCACGTTTAATAAATTAAATAAATAAATAAAATCCCCAACAATCACACCAACTACATGGCAACAAAGTAAGCGGAGCTTGTGTTATAGGATACCATGTAGCGAACTAGGGGGGAAACTAGAATATAAATACATAAATAGATAAACACCCAGACACGAAAAATTTTTGCTTTCTTGTTTTGTGCGGGAATCGAACCCGCAACCACTGGAGTCTGAGGCGTTTACCCCATCGCCAAAGTGGTCGTCGAAGTTGGAGGTATTATAATGATTGTAAGAGACTATTGCAGTGACAGGGGGTCAGACTATCACCCGCAAAAACGCCAATAAAACCCAGAGTCCCTTAACTGACTTTTACAGTATGCCTGGGAACAGAAGCAGCTGGCACATTCTATATTGTTTTTTCGCTCCCAGTCCAGCATGGAAGAAATTAAACTAATTAAAACTAAAAAACATTTCTTTGACTAATAATGACCACTATGGCGTTGGGGTAAACCTATCTGCCTCAGACGCCAGTGGTTGCGGGTTCGATCCCCGCACGGAACCAGAAAAAAAAAATGTTCCGTGTCTGGGTGTTTATCTATTCATGTATTTATATTCTAGGTTCCCCCCTAGTTCGCTATATGGTATCCCATAATACAAGCTATGCTTACTTTGGGGCCATGTAGTTGGTGTAATTGTCTGGGGATTTTATTTTTATTATTTATTTGACTAAACTATTGCTTACATTGATATGATTTTTGTTGTGTAGCCTAATAATGATACACAGAATATGTGGTTCCATTTAATGCCTCTCGGTTGTAACAACTTTGTATATTTCTAATTTTCTTGATTTGATTGCTAGATGGAAAAAACAACTGTAAAAAACGGTATATTTATAAATGGACTTACAGCAAAAGTCAAGGCCGTCATCAAGAATATCCACCATAGTATCATCCCCTAAACAGTCGCCCAGGTTGTCGTCTGGCGGCTCCCCTTTGACTAGAGTATCCATTGTAGTGTCGTCTGGAAGGACATATCGAAAATTAACGTTGTTTTCAACTGACTTTAAAAAGGAGTAGTTTCTCAATTTGTCTTTGAAATGCGATTATTTCATTCAAATATAAATCGATTTTGATTAGGCAATTTTTTTTATTTGGTAGAAGATATTTGATACGCTGCGCTGTCGCAAAGAAAAACAATGAAAACTAAAAATATACAGATAGATAGTTTTGGATCGTGACCTCAAACTTGAAAAGGGACTTTAAACTGTGGTCAGTGTACTCGATTTTTTAATGCTTCGTGTCTGTAGACAATTCTTATTGCACAGTGAGCTGAAAATTGGCTTTCATAGACATTTTCATATGATTTCTTAAATGAGTTTTTTTTTGCTGGAATCGGATACTGTGCATTGCATTGTGGTTGTTTTTTCAACCTATAAATGAGTTTGTATCGATTCTTACCCATCTTATTATCAAGTTTAGAGTTGATAAACATCTGTTCACACTGCAGTACTTGCTGTTTAAACGAACATGCGTCTCGCAGTCGCACGACGCAGGTCGCACAAATGCATATGTCTTTCTCATCGCCGTCCAAGTGAGCGAGCTGTGGACAGACGAAAATCAATCCTTAGGTGCAAAGTAGACAAACACACTATCCATTAAGCACTTTTTAGGCTTTGAAAATAGAACCTATGCAGAAAGGCATAGGTATAATGTGAAAACAAAATATATATATAAATCTCACAGACTGCACTACATTCCTTTTTCCATCTTTTTTAAGAATGCTGCTCATTCCATTCTATTTTCCATAAAAATGACCCATGACTTCACTATGTTTATTCATAATCATGATCATGTCATATATGAAAAAAAAAATTACGATTTTTTGTTTCATCTCATTAACATTTAAGTTTATTGGTGTTGGGAATAATATCAGAAGAATACATTTTGAAATTATGGGCCTTGACAATTTTACAAATGGATGATGACAGTTTCAAATCAACAGTAAGTATAAAATGTATGGAAAATATTTATCATGGCACAGCTTTTACAGCAACTGAAAAAAGGCACCGAAAAGTTGTGTTTTTTAAAGATGTCCCAAATTGTAATATAATACATTTAATTTTTTGGCATTTTGATGACTGTACCCTCCTTCTAACGAATGTAGAGTAAACTCATTGTAATCTGGAAAGAAAAAAAGGAGGCCTTTGTCCAAATTTGGGACAGCCAGGGCTAGTAATAATAATAATAATATTACAGTTTATCCACTATAACAGACCAGACATAACACTAGTAGACAAAATGAATGATACCACATACTTAATAGATGGGTGTTTCTCTGCTATTTGGAAAATGGCCCATACAAGACTGTCCCTACGCAAACTTTATTAAATTATGAGAGTTTTTGTTCAAAAAATGGAGGACACTATTAAATGAATTATATATCTTTGAAAAAGCCAATTGATTTTCGTCCTGGTTTTGGAGCTATAACTCCAATTTATTAAAAATCGTGACAGAGACTATTGTAAATGCACAGGGGAATGTTCTTATGAATAAAACCATCTATTTTAGTATAAAACTACTACTATTTTACAATAAAAATAACTTATCATACTAACGAAACAAATGTTAACGAATCAAATGTAAACGAAAAAAACAACTATATTACTATACTTACTAATCAAATTATTTGAACAAATATTAGGAGTTAAAACTCAAGAGAAATTACTCATTACCAGGGGACTGTTTTACCTAACGTGGTTCACCAGCAGCAGATGCAGCAGTAGCACTGACATAATGGCGGTTGCCTGCTGAACGATTCACCTGAACGAACTTACCTCTGACTGCTTTCCGTTTCACGATTTTAAAGTTTTGTGCCAATACAAAATTTGACTTAAACGCAGGATTCAAATTTTATCAGGGGACTGTTTAAAAAAATTGAGGACAGCTTTCACAAATAGATTTTTTATTTAATATTTACAATAAAAATATAATTATGATTAGTAATGATAGTTAATGCTTTTTTAAAGTATTTTAATATTTTTTATACAGCTTTCACCGGAAAAAAAGGTAATATTTCTCACAAAGCTTGTGATTTGGGAAGTGGGACATACCAGGGAACTGTTTTTGAGTTGTTTGATGTGGATTTAATTAAACATCAAATTTTTTAATTACTAAATAAGCTGAAGTGGATCTAGAACACCTAATACTACATTGGTTGAAAAGTTCGCGGCCTGGCCATTAAAAAAAAAACTTTTGTTATTTTTTCTGCCGTCATGTTGAACTGTCATTATTCAATTGTCAGCCCGCGAATTTTCAATTTGATATCTTGTTTAAATAAAATTTTACCAACAATATAAATACGTGTGTAGAACAAATTTTCACTAATGGAGAAATTTGAACAACGTGCTGTGATTAAATATTTGTTTAAAAAAAGATTAACACCAAAGGAGATCCATGATGACATGCAACAACATTAGGGGAATCTGCCCCGTCTTATACCACTGTGAAAAAATGGGTTGCAGAATTTAAACGTGGACGAGAGAACATCGAAGATGACCCTCGCTCCGGCAGGCCAATGACGTCTACGACCGAAGAAAACATCAATAAAGTATGTGATCTCATATTGAAAGACCGTAGATTGACTATCAGAGAAATTGCAGACACTATAGGCATCTCATATGAACGAACGCAAAACATCATTGTCCATGAACTCGGCTTTTCTAAGGTTTCGGCTAGGGGACCTCTGGGGACCCACCCCAGATTGCTTTCAGTAGAGCAAAAGCGAATTCGACTCACGATTTCTCGCGACCGTTTGGAGATGTTCGAGGCTGATCCACAAGGTTTTCTTGACAGATTTGTGACAATGGATGAAACCTGGGTTCACCACTATACCCCAGAATCAAAACAACAATCCAAACAATGGAAAAAATCAGGTGAACCAACTCCGAAAAAAGCAAAGGCAATTCTGTCGGCTGGCAAGGTGATGGCATCGGTTTTTTGGGATGCTAAGGGTGTCATTATGGTGGACTACCTTCCAAAAGGCGAAACAATAAACTCTGCGTACTATAGCACCCTTCTGCGCCGTTTACGTGAAGAAATTAAACAGAAACGCCCAGGATTACTGAGAAAGAAAGTGTTGTTTCACCAGGACAACGCCCGAGTCCACACGTCTGTCGAGTCTATGGCTCAAATTCGTGATTGTGGTTTCGAATTGTTGCCACATCCAGCTTATTCTCCTGATTTGGCACCTTCGGACTTTCATCTGTTTCCAAACCTGAAAAAACACCTCGGTGGGCAGAAATTTTTAACGAATGAAGAGGTCAAAGCCGCTGTTAACCTGTATTTTGAAGACCTTGAGGAATCTTTTTTTAAAACAGGTATGGAAGCTCTGGAAAGCAGATGGAAGAAGTGCATAGAGCTAAATGGAGATTACGTCGAAAAATAAAAATATTTTTGTATGTACTTTATTCTGTTTTCTTGACTAGGCCGCGAACTTTTCAATCCACCCTCGTACTATATCATTACACTTACAAAAAACTGATTGCAATTTATTGGATGAAATTTGCTTGGGACACCGGTTTTCCATTTAGTAGAGAAATACCCAGATATTGCAGTTCCAAACACAAATAATATTCAGAAAACTATCACAGTAAAAATGTGTAAGTACACTGAACTGAAAGACGAAGTACGCAGGATCTGGAGACAAAACAGAGTCTATGTAGTCCCCATAATTTTCTCTACCACAGGAGTGATCCCTAAACACTTGCATCATAGTTTAAAATTACTGGCCCTAAAACCGTTTATTTATACTCAACTACAAAAAGTTGCAATTTTAAATACCTGTGTACTGCGAGAAAGTTCATTATAATAATCTGCAGACTTGGGTTCTGAAAATAACAGTGTAAACCTGCAACTACCAGTTTCTAATGCTGCAGATCTAAGAGACTACTTCATTCTATCAATGTATATGAGAAACCTTTAATGGCTTCAATTCAACTTTGAATTGCATGATTTTTAATTTTTACAGCTTTAGATAAGTATTTCATAAAAAAGCAAACCAATTTATTTAAAAGCCCTATGTCTGATGTTAGAAGAACTTGAATTCAGGGAAAGAAATGATGAAGTCATTTTGTTATCAGTTTACAAAGAAGAGACATGTTACCTAGTAACAAAAAAACCCAGATGGGTTTTTAAAAAGCTTGGCTTGGCAGTGTTATAACCAAACACAAAGGATTTAGGGTATAACCATTAAAACTTAACACAAAACTCCAAGGAAACCGGTGTTTAACTTTGGTTACTGTGTTTAAAACCACAAAGTTTACTAATATGTTTACCTACAGGAATAGCAAGTATCGAAAACAAGACTATGTAGATTCATATTTGTTTCATTTACGTAGTTTAATAAAAATCTGGCTATATTATTGAATAATAAACTATTATGATACTTACTAAAAGCCCAAAACAATCCATAAACATATCAGAATAGACCTCTTTTCTTTTTTCATAATAATAGTCAGCTGAAAGTATACGGCACTTTTTTATGCTGCGGCAGCATCGGCACAGACCAGGGTTAATCAATGGTCCTTGTTTGTTATTAATTGAAGCCATAGCAGAAAAGTTTAATTCAAATTCATATTTATTTATTTTGAATTTATTTACAATCAATCTCAAGCTACATTTACTTTGACAGACAGACAACACTTTGCGTCACTGTCAAAACTTGTAAGATAAGACATTTACGTTTCAGTTCATAATAATTTGATACAAATCGTGTTTACACATAATATTAACCTACGGTAAACCCTGTGAAAGTAAAGGAGGCACTGCTTAGGACTTCATTTCCATTCATTCATTACTAATCAAAATATTTTATCATTAAGCTAGGTTACATAGAAACTCTACATAATAATGCTGATATTCTACACCGCAACAAAATTTTTATCTACTTAATACCTATAGAGTAAGGTGGGTTAACCATGGAAGGCCCTGATCCTTGGAAGGCCAACTATTAAAAAGGCTTAGTTATAGCCATATGATGTCAAATTCCTTCTACTAACAGTTAGATCCACTAAACACATTGAATGCCAGCTTCGCAATATTGTAATACAACGCAGCACCTTTCATACAGTTTAAATGAGAGTTAATGATATAAGGCCTCCTGGAAAGAACGTTTTTAGCTTCTTTGGCATCGCAAAAAAGACATCACTTGAAAAAAAAGGAACTTGAATACAAATGATAAAATTATGCAAAACGAGGATCAGTTTTGTATTGTGTATCTATCTGCTATATGGTATTTTGGACGTGCGATCTTTGAAACGAAGCAACCTGGGCGCGTTTTGTACGTCAACTTAAAAGACGTTCAGTGCTATTTTTTATGCCATGTGATCGTCTTTCTAAGGCAGGAGTAATATAAGACCATCTGGTCTCCTCTGTCAGTACCAGACATGCCTAAATTGTGGTCCGCAACTATGTTAGCTATCTTCTCTTCATCGAGATCAGAAGCAGGATGAAAGTCAGAATGCTTTCCGTTAAAGCATTTTGATTTTCATCCTTTTCAGGATCATAGTCGTCACCGGACCCCGGAGAAAAATCCCCGCCATTGGACCGATCTTGTTCATAAAGAACATAAGAATTTGATGCCCTTGTAACGTATTCTCCGAAGACCACGTAAAATATGTCGATTCGATCCTCATTCACGTGAAATGGTGACAAAACAACCTAATTCTACGTGAATCTCACCGCACGGATCGCGCGACACTAAACATGTATGACTCAATACCTGCATCTATCACGCGATATATGTTAAAAAGAGGCATAAGATGAGAGCCTTTTGGTATATTTACCTATCTTTCTCTATGGATGAGAGGGAGTATGAAAGTCGTTTTAAGGTGCCAATCGTTCGTAATATTAAGTATACGCAATATTGCGTAGTTGTGGGTCTAGAATTACTTAAATAATAATTATGGGTGCCAACCTACGTAATGTTACGTATAGGTACGTTATATTACGTAGAAGGCAACATAAAAGAATTTTTAGAACGGGAAGCCGAGTACGTTGTATTACGTAGGAGACCATTTGTATGGTGTGAACCAATAGTGATCTCACCAAATATTTGGCATTCTATGTGTTAAGAACACAGGAGCAGCAGCAAGTCTCTGGAGTCACTATTATGTTTCTGAGGCCCCTCGTTTCGTAGACTTCGGTCGTCGACATTTAAATTAAATAAATATTTCTGACACTCACATAACATTATCTAGCCCAAATTAAGTTTCTTAAAGAACTTGTGTTATGGATACTAGTTAACTGATATACTTAAGAAATATATAAACATACATATTGAATAAATACACATTTTTTATTAGAAAATAAACTTAAAATAAACATAAACGTCCATGACTTGACGACTAATATCTGGGTTCATCACACAAATATCCGTCGCCGGCCGCCGGGATTCAAACCCAGGACCTCTGGCGTAGAAGGCAATAATAATATAATTGTAAGTTTCGCGCACAACAAAACATAAGTCTTTAAGTCAATAACCTAACACTACCTTATTTTTTACTGTGATTTGTAACATAAGGATTTGTTTTGGTACTGTAAGAAAATAATAATAAATTAAATAAATGAAAAATGTGATAAATAAAATTCATTATTTAAGAATAATTGAGCATTTTAAATGCAAAAAACTTAAAAACATTATTAATAATAAATTAGCTTCGATTTCAGTTGAAATATCGGGAGTTTTCCCAGGAAAGCCAGTGGTTCCCTGTAAGGCAACACAAAAATTACGGTAAGTACAATAGATGGTTGGCCTAGCAAGGGTATCTATAGGGTCGCCTTATAATTGTCAATAATATTTTAATAGCAGATTAAGACTGATGAGTGGGTCATAATTAGGAAAAAAAATATTGTTTTAATTTTTTTGCATAATTTAAAATTTCAAAATTATTCTAAGTCATTAAAATTTAAGTTAGATCTGTAGTTCATGGGTATAAAAAATATTTCCACCTAATTGTATGTAGTCATAAAATGTAGATTAATCTTAAATTTTACTCACAGAGAAGAATTTTGAAATTTTAACGAATAAAAAATATTTACGATTTTTTTTTCGAAATTCAGATCTACTCATCATTCCTAATTTGTTATTAAAATATAATTGACTATTATAAGCGGACCCTGTATATGGCTCTTAATAGGAACATCTATCAAGCCAATATGAACACCTTAGTGCAGAAGGCACAGAAAATAACTGGTAACGCAAGTAACAAGTGAAGAATTGAAGATATGAGGCAGGGTCTGTTTTATTAAATATTAGAAAAGCTTGTGATAGAATTTATTTAAATTAAAAAAAAATCACGAAGTTTATATGAGACCACCTTTGAATTATCCTGTATCATATGAAACAAGAATATTCAAAATTTCTCCTTTTGGAAGTCGGTTGAAATTATAATTATACTCGATAAATCAGGTTACATACAAAAAATTTAAATGATGAATCGTGAAAATTTAAGACAATAAACAGTACTTACCTACTTTTATGAAAGGCAAAAGTGTTGAACTTCAGTAAGTACCAAAGGAGAGGTCAATAAATAAAACATAACTTTTATAAATAAAAGAAAACTTTTATTCATAAATAAAGTAAGTAGATGTAATAATCTTAAATAATTTATTGAGATATTCAACTATTTACAAATTAATATAAATTAATACTTTATACATTACATAACTACATTATAATTTCTTAAAATTGTACTCGCTGAGACTCCGCAACGTGAGGTTTGTAATGTCAGTTTTTTCTTTTGTTTTATTTATTAGACAATCTTTTACACAAAATTTCCCATACAGGGTAGTCCGGCCAAATTTTTTTTACACAATAAGTACCTATAATTTATAGAAACGATTTTCGCAAAAAATATATGTATTTTTTACAAGCAAAATTAATATAGGTATTTGCTACTAAGCAAAGCATGGTCACTCTAAATTATGACTGAATATCATTAAAACAAAGAAGACTGCGCGTTACTACAAAACATCTTTAGTACTACGTCATACAGCGACTATCATTTAAAGTGCAGTAATGAAATTTCATACATTTTTATTGCTCTAGCTAGAGCATTAAAGACTCGCTTTGTACTGAGTTTGAGTGTGATTGTGATGAAATTAAAGCATAGTTGAAAGAAAAGCAGATTATGCACCTCGCCTTAAGTAATTTATATTGCCCCCCTGCCTGTTAGATTAGAGCCCGATCGTTAGCGAGGGCTCTAAATCGGGCACTCGGTGCAATAATAAATTACTTTGTGCTCGATGGGCGATACTAAAATAAATACGCAGGCACGTTTAAAGCGTATCAAAGAAAACAACATTTAAATGGTGACTTAAAATCAACCCTGTATCTGTGTCCATCACTCAAATGGATACCTCAGTTGAGGTTTTGCACCCATGAGCATAGAAAGACAAGATTTTTTACCGCTACATGACGAAGTCGTAGAAAACTAAGTGCCAACGCTGCGCCACGCGTTCGAACGCGCGTTTCATACAAAACTGCAACGTCCGTACCATACGCGCGTTCGATACGGACGTTCGGAATGCGGCAAGCGCCGTGTACGGTACGGAAAATGTTATGAAAGTTTGTATGTTTGAATCTTAGTAGGTGTTCTATAAATCTATGGGTAGGTGTGCCTATTTGAAGATACGGACGTACGGTACGCGACATCGAACGCGTGACGCAGCGTTGCCACTAACATAGATTCAGTGTTAAATTATTTTTGTTAAAATGACATGCCGCGATCATAAACTAAATAAAACAAGAGAAAACGGACTTTAGATACTCCTATACCAATATACATTCTATTCAGCCTAAAGAAAACTTTTTACATTTTACCAAGCCAGGCAATGAGATATTTAACAAGGCTGTTTGACACTTTTTTAAACCTTTTTCATATTATTGAGTAAAGGTTAAGGAACCTCTACTTAATTTTGATACATATTGACTATTATGTTCATTATTTATCAGATTTTGTTATGGCTGACTAATCCTGCTTTTGATCTGAATCTCCACTGAATATACAAGGTGACTGGTGGGTCACTTTCGAAATTCGAGGACGTGATAGCTATTGGAATATGCTTGTGCACTGGCCACTAATCGTTATTACGTACACGTCAGTCGGATTTGTTATTATCTTGTTATGTCACACATCTTGTAAATTATGAATTAGAAAAATATAGCACTATTTATTCTTCATTTGGTTATGGTGCTTACTATCGCACCGAATTTGAATTTATGAACAATTAAAACGTTCAAGAATATTTTTCGATTTATCATTGTGAAACTTGCGTAATTATGTCAGGAGAAAACGGCATAAGTAGTATAAGGAAGCTGAGAGGATCTTCGGACTAAACAAACTGGAAATTCCTAGTACGAAATTATCTCGAAAACAAAAACTGGTGGGAAGTAATTTCAAAGGATGGTGAGGTGAATGCTGATGTAGACCGAAAAGCACGAACGACTATTTGCTTGTTGTTGGAACCAGAGTCCTTTACCCATGTTTACAATGCGAAAACAGCAATAGCACTATCGACCACTGCTACTCATTTTATTTATTTTCCATTTATAGTTTGAGATCAAACATGAATAGAAAAATAAAATCAAAAATAAATATTAATTATTGACTGAGTAAACTTAAACGAAAGTTAAAGAACATATTAAGCAACGCATGTTTACATAAGCGTAATACAATAGATACCTAGCGAGTGGTGTTGTGCATGTGGCGGGAACGCTTCTATGTGCGAGTTAACTGAGGCGGCGCCTCGGGAAAAGGGTAGAAATGTCTCTTTATTTATTTACAAGCCACCGCGCGCGGTTTTACCCGCGTAACTTTTGATCCCGTGGGAATTTCGGGATAAAATATAGCCTATAACCTTTCTCAAGAGTTGGGCTATCAAATGCAAAAAGAATTTTTCAAACCCCACTTGTAGTTTCTGAGATCAGCGCGTTCAAACAAACAAAAAAACAAACTCTTCAGCTTTACATATTAGTACTAGCCACCGCGCGCGGTTTTGCCCGCGTAACTTTTGACCCCGCGGGAATTTCGGGATAAAATATAGCCTATAACCTTCCTCAAGAGTTGGGCTATCAAATGCAAAAAGAATTTTACAAATCCCACTTGTAGTTTTTGAGATTAGCGCGTTCAAACAAACAAACTCTTCAGCTTTATATATTAGTATAGATAGGGAATTCTGGTGAAAAATTAAGTACCTGCATTTATTACATAAGTTTGACCAGAATCGAGTACAGAGTGCTCTCTTTCAATATCTAAAATTTGTCACCAGTCACCCTGTAGTTTCTTCAGTTTCGGCCACTTACAACAACAAAGTATAATTGTTAATACTGGATGTTTTATTGCTATGATTATTGCACACCTCTCTTATTCAAAATCTGTTCTTAAAATCAGCGTAGTAACATCTAAATTGGAGTAACAACCAATTAGGTACTCTTAGCTCAATCCGACATTACATTTTAGGTCTCTTTTATGTCAAATAAATAAATTAGAGGACATCAAACTCAATAGTTGCTAATATAATGCAGAGCATTAAAAAACCAATGAAACAAGAATCATCAAAATCGGTTCACCCAGTCAAAAGTTATGAGGATGAGGTAACAAAGATAAAAAAAAAAACATACAGGCGAATTGAGTACCTCCTTCTTTTGTTGAAGTCGGTTGAAAAACTAATTTTGAAGCCCCTAATTTGACATTAGAAACTAATATTGCATGACTGTACTTATTTTTGTCGACATGCTTTCTATAGGCCGTTCCCGTTAATAAAATAGTGACGTCATTATATTTCGCCGGCCACCAGCCAATAAGAATGCTAGAATTTAGAAACTAGTTCACAGCGACTTATCTAACAATTATTAGCATTCTCATTGGCTGGTGGCCGGTGGAAAATAATGACGTCACTATGTACTTATCGCGAATGCACGTAGTCTAGACGTCCTGCGAGGAAAGTGCAAACATTTTTTTGTCCTCTTATATTTCTTTACATATTTAATCAATTTCTTAAAGCATGAACTGTGATGTTAATGTACAGAAGTCAGCAGATCAAGCATTACATTACCTGTCAAATTTCCCCAACCAATTTTAACTTAATGTAGGGCATAGAGTTCAGATTCAAGTAAATTTTTTTACAGATTTGTAACACTTGATGTGCTGCCATCTGTACCTACATTACAAAACTGTGAAATTTCCCCAGCCAATTTTTAACTTAATGTTGAGTGCATAGAGTTCTGATTCAATAACATTTTGACAGGTTTGGAATGCTTGATCTGCAGCCTTCTGTACATACAAATGCATTAATATTTACATTTTACTATTTTATTCCATCTATCATATGAAACAGTATTTTTTAAAATCAATTCATAATTGTCCAATTATCGTGTAACTAAGACACAAAAAAAACATACACACGAATTGAAAACCTCCTTCTTTTGGAAGTCGGTTGATAAACTATTGAAAAATTCTGTCATTACAAGCATGATTTAGATTTCATTTAAACATAAAAAAGAGAGTATCTAGTAATACTTCATTGCCATTAAAATAAAAAATAATGTTTCGATAAAATTCAGATACAGATAGTTTAACTCAGTTGTGCGCGCGGCCCTGTGTGCGTGGGCTTGTAAATATACAACTTTCATTCGTGTGGCAGTGACGCGGCAGTCGTCGTCCGAGCAAGACGTGTCCTTATCGCTTTTTCTTACGGGTACAGTCGTTTACGAAAATGTCTAGTTCTTCACGGAGAAAATGTTTAAGGAGTCAGGTAAATATTAAAAGATTTTTATTTTATTTATTTATTTTTTTAATTTAGATGTAATTAATATTTATTATTCAGAGATCGGAATTGGGTGTGTGAAAATACCTAAAGTTTGCAGCGGGACATAATATGGAGCACGTGTTATATTCTCGATATTTTGTATTTTCACACACCTAATTCCGATCTCTGATTATGATTCTATATAAGAAAAAAATTTTCCTTGTTGACGTTTACGTATTATTGTTTTAGACTCGAGAAACCATTGCTAAGGTATACGAATTTCTGAAAATAGATGCGAGAGATATATTGGAACTAGTAAGTGATCCAGTTTGCAGCGCAAGTCCAATTTTAATATCGAAATTAAGTGAACATTTAAATAGCGTACGGAAAAGAACAGCAATGGCAGTGGGGGTATCAGAGAGAACAATTACTAATATATTGGCTGAAGGAAAAGAATCTGACTCTAAATTTAAATATCCGCATAAAGACCGTAAAAAACGTTTAAAGAAGTTAGAATTAGACAACTTTAACGTTGATGTTATACGTTCCACTATTCAAAATTACCATTTAGAACATCGTGAATTACCTACGTTGCTAAAGTTGAAAAGAATATTTCAAGATAAACTTAACTATGATGGAAGTATTTCGACTCTGCGTACAGCTTTGTTAAAGTTGGGATACAAATGGCGAAAAACTGTGGATAACAGACGTGTTATTATAGAGCGGCATGACATCCAAAAACTACGATTTTCCTACCTAAAAAAATTACTCAGATACCGTCAAGAAAATAGGTGTATCGTATATACAGATGAGAGCTACATCTTAACTAACCATGTGCAAAACAAAGGATGGGGTAATAAAGATGGACCACCTTTAAAGAGAAACCTGTCGAAAGGACAAAGAATTATCATTGTGCATGCTGGTTCAGAACAAGGTTTCGTACCTAACGCACTATTGACATACAAAGCAAATAGTGTTTCTGGTGATTACCACTCTAACATGAATGCAGAAAACTATGAAAAGTGGCTGAAAGAACGTCTAGTACCGAATCTTCCACCTAACTCTGTGGTTGTGCTTGATAATGCCTCATACCATAACGTTCAAAATGACAGAGCCCCAAATTCTAATTCAAAAAAAATAGAAATGCAGAGATGGATGACAGAAAAAAATATAGCTTTTAATCAAGAAATGAAAAAAATTGAACTGTATGATTTGATTAAAAAAAATAAAGAAAAATATATTTCTTACAAGATTGACGACATACTTCAGCCATATGGCATAAAAGTTCTTCGATTGCCACCATAATATCATCCTGAACTAAACCCCATAGAAAATGTGTGGGGAATTTTAAAAAATTATATTGCTTCACATAATGTCGATCAAAATGTGACGGAAATAATGAAACTCATAAATGAACGTTTAAGTCAAATTGATGAAGGGATGTGGGGTAATACTTGTCGACATGTACAAAAGAAAGAAGAAGAATACTATAGACATTTTGACATGGAGTCAGAAATCATAATTAACCTTGGTGAGAGCAGCGAATCCGAAAATTCATCATTAGATTTTTCAAGTAGCGATGCAGAATAATGTTCAATAAATAAACATTAAATTACGAAATAACTGTTTTTTTTAAACCCGTATATTATAACCCGTAAATAACAGTATTTGTATTTGTACCCGACTGTACCTCTTGTCACGCACACAAAGTCACTGTATATGTACAAGGTTGACCCACACATAAGGCCGCGCGCACAACTGAGTTGAACTATCTGTAATAATTTATATAAGAGATTGATTGATTTTAAGACATTCAAAAAACATTTGTCACTGATAAAACTTACCTAAATTACAGAATAAAATTAAAGCATTGTTGATTAAATATTCTTAAAAATATATTTTACATGACAAGCACAAAACCTGTAGAGTATAAATATAATAAGATAATATTATACCTAACACGACTAAATATTAACCTTTTATATACCGCAGATATAAATTGACGCCATAACACAAATATGGCCGAAATTTTATTTTATTGTTTGACAAACATTGTTGGAAAAAATATAAGTATGAGATCATTAATATTGTGTTTAATAAATATAATTGCATGATAGTTGCAGTTGAATATTATAATGAAATGTTATAATATTCTAATATGATAATAATATTATATTATGATTGGCTGATTTTTAACCATGTTGCTACTATCAATTGAAACAGTAAAAAATATACAGGGTGTTTGGTCCATCGCCGGCCAAATTTATATGGCCTGTAGAGTAGGTTATTTGCTATGCCTAACTGGCCATTAAAACTTCCAAAGCCATGTGGTTTTTTTTTAATAGGATTTTTAATCTTTTATTGTTTGTCACCCCAAAATCACCATAAAAAAAAATAATAAAAAAGTATCAAGTGTAGACAGCTTATTTAGATTTTATTTAAATCTATACTGTTTTAGCTTCTTTCAACTCCTAAACCAATATAATTAGTTAGCTATTTGTTATATTTGCTTATAAAGTTTCGGAATCGAAAAAAATAGCTTCTTCCTTATTCTATGTGACAAAATATTATGCAAAAAAATTTTTTTTTGCGACATTTTTGAATTTAACTTTAAGCGATCCCTTTCATTAATTTAGCAAATTTCGCGATGTTTTAAATAGTTTTATAGCATGTGGCATATCATTAAAAAGAGGAAAGACCAAAGAAATTTTGAGAAATTGGAATATCCTGGTCACCGTTTTAATATTTTTTTAAGTATACACATTTAAATCCAAAGACTGAATTTTTTTTTATTCGATTTCGAAACTTTCTAAGCAAATAAAACAAAAACTAGTAAAGTAATGATATTGTTTTAGGGGTTGAACGAAGCCTAAAACAGTATAGATTTAAATAAAATCAAAATTAGCTGTCTACACTTGATACTGTTTTCATTTTTATTTTTTTATGATGATTTCAGGGAGACAAACAAAAAAAAAGTTTAAAAATCTTATTAAAAAGAGCCGCAAGGCTTTGGATGTTTTATAGGTCAGTTAGGCATAACAGATAACCTACTCTATAGGCCATATCAATTTAGCCGGCGATGGACCAAACTCCCTGTACAATTACTATAAAAAGTTATTTTGCTAATTCCGCGACTTGTACTTGCACTAGTGATGCAGGATTTTCATGCGTAGGTTCACCGCGAACTGAGTTCGGTGGTGGTCGTTGCACCCTGAGGATGCTTCTGGTTGAAGCGAAACACGTGTCGGTGATAGCTTGTGGTGTTGGTTTCCAGGTGTGTGTTCATTGCATGTCTTGCTTCTTGCTTGAGGGAGGGAGGGCGGTGAACCTACGCATGAAAATCCTGCATCACTAGTGCAAGTACAAGTCGCGGAATTAGCAAAATAACTTTTTATAGTAGTTGTCATGGATTTCCGCAAAGTAACGCCTGATTCAATCAATTATATCCCTGTATAATCTCAAGAAAATTTAAACAATAACATAGCCCTAAAAACAAAATGTTTGTTTACAATAATAATACTCTATAGGTTATATGCTCATAACTTATATCAAAACAACTAGAAATAGCATCCCTCTATATCACACTCGGGATGATGACTCTTAATATGTGCCTTCAAACTTGCATTCTGTATGAAAGCCTGCGCACAAATATGACATCTATACCTTCTATCATTTGTGTGAGTCCGTATGTGGTACTGCAACGACTTAAGCCTTGGGTAACTTTTGTCACAATGCTCACAACGGAAGTTTCTCTCTCCCGTATGAGTTGCCATATGCTCTTTTAACCGAGATGGTAAGTAAAACCGTTGGTCACAGTACTCGCACTGATGCTTTAAAACTTTCTGATGGTTCCTTCTTTGATGTTCAGTTAGAGTTTTTTGTCTATTATAAACTTTGTCACATAAATTGCAGGGATAAGTTCTCTTTTGTCCGTGGGCTTCGGTTAAATGTTTATTTTTCAAAGCGTATGACATGAAACACTCATCACATCTTGGACAACGAATGATAGCCTTCTTTTTATGTACGATATCAACATGCATATCTTTATAATGATTTGATTTGAACACCTTCCCACAAATTTCACAAGTATGCCGTTCATCATCTTTATGCCGCTTCAGATGAGCGTCCAAACGAGTTTTCTCCAAGAAGCACAGACCGCATATATCACAGGTATAGTTACTAAAATGCTCAACCATATGAGTGTTAAGCGTGTTAAAGTCCTCAAAAACATCACTGCACATTACACACACTAGATCGTTCCAAGTTAACCTATACACAAGCATTTTATCCGGAGCTTCAAAGTATATTTTCTTGCCATGATCCTGGTCTATGTGTTGCTTGAAGACTGTCAAATCGTTTATTTTAGCTGGACAGAGTTTGCAGTCTATTCTCGTGATATCTATTTTCGGCATTTTCTTGTAGCCCATAAGGAGTTGGAATGGTTTGGTGTCGTGGGTGACTGTATGTTCTCTTAGATCTTCAGGTTTAGCGTAGTAGTCCTTGCAGTAGAAGCAGTAGTAATTGTTTCTCCGGTTCTTGAAGGGGACTACGTAGGAGTATCTTATGATGGTTAGGAGGTTCTCTTCGGACATACAATCAAGATCACGATCCGAGTTGTCCTTCTTCTGTACTGGTACTTGAGATTTCTTGAGTGATTTTTTACTTGCATCTGAAAGATTAAAGCATATTTAAATTTTTTTAATATCCTTTTCAAGAAATCAATGCGGGAATGCAATTTCTGTCTTGGGTTATAGGAAGTTTGG
Source organism: Stenoptilia bipunctidactyla (assembly GCA_944452665.1). NCBI lineage: Eukaryota > Metazoa > Arthropoda > Insecta > Lepidoptera > Pterophoridae > Stenoptilia > Stenoptilia bipunctidactyla. The sequence continues at coordinate 15,238,312 of OX101747.1, read as the reverse complement.
GCCCAAAACCATTTTAGTGGATTTCAAATTGGATCAGATGTTTTATTATTTTATTTATATTGATATTAAACTAGAATATTTATAAAAAATTAAGGAAAGAAACACCTTATGATTACTATGGATCAACAAAATCTATAAAAAAACCAACCTTGAGCAACCTTTCTAAAGTACCTTCTTAAACCCAAGGGTTTCAATTTTATTGTTACTTAGAAAACTGTCCTAACACATAACGTCACGCCGGTATCCCTTATGGGGTAGGCAAAACACCAGCGGTTACAAGACCATCTGATGTCACGTTTGACAAATTTGGAGGTTTTATAAAGATGGAAAGAGACTACTGTAGTGACAGGGTGTCAGCCTATCGCCCACAAAAACGCCTTTAAAACCTCTGTCCCTTAACTGACTTTTACAGTATGCCCGGGAAGAGAAGCAGCTAGCACATTCTACGTTTTTCTTTCGCTCCCAGTCCAGCATGGAAGCAAAGTCCTAACACATATGTATGTATGTGGGTATGGATGTTCATCTGTTCCCTCAGAACTTCTAAACTAGTTATCATAATTAGACAAATGAGGTGTCGTTAGAAGCCTCTTCGTTATAGGCTACATAAGGTTTCGTTTAATTGACTACAGCGCCCTCTAGGGGACTTATAGTAAGGAACTAAAAAAATCTTAACGGTTTCGTGTGGGGTATCAAATGAAAGAGCTTTGTAAGCACAGCTCAAATGTGTAAACATTATTACTCTAAGGTAAGTGAAATAATGATTATAGTATAGAATTTTTAAAAAAATCTTAATGGTTTCGTGTCAAATAAAAGAACCTCGTTAGCACATTTCAAATATTTAAACACTGTTACTCCAAAATCAGTTCTACCTTTTAAACATATCTCTATCAATATGAAGTAAATAAATAAATATTCAGCGTAAACTATTTTCTTGTTTCGCACTTTTTAGAGCGTGTTTTTAGCAGTCGGGTTTTAGTTTTTAAACTTTTTCTGGTATTTATTAAAGCGGCAACAGAAAAACATCTGTGAAAATGTCACTGTCTGACTATCCGGTGCATGATATACAGACAGGGGACAGACGGGCAGCGGAGTCTTAGAAATAGAGTCCCGATTTACCTAGCTTTTGTGTAGGGAACCTAAAGCCATTAAGTGCGAGTTGTACCGCGCGCATCGATGATGGTACCATCGAAGACACTTGCGCTGCGCTTGACCACCACTAAATTAATTTTTGCTTGCACTCAAAACACAGAATAGATATCACAGCTATAAGGTCCTAAATGTCGATCTATAATTTCAGTACCCACCTCCAATAGCCATGTAAGATACCCTGTTGGATAGGTCATAGTAACCTGAATCAAAGTCACTATTGCGCCAAGTTCCGATCGTTAGTCCGTTCACATCTATAAGGTACTAAATGTCGGACTATAATTTTGGTATCCACCTCAAAGAGCCATGTAAGATACGCCGTTGGATAGGTCTTAGCAACCTGAATCAGAGTTACTATGGCGCCAAGTTCCGATCGTTAGTCCGTTCACAGCTATAAGGTACTAAATGTTGGACTATAATTTTGGTATCCACCTCAAAGAGCCATGTAAGATACGCCGTTGGATAGGTCTTAGCAACCTGAATCAGAGTTACTATGGCGCCAAGTTCCGATCGTTAGTCCGTTCACAGCTATAAGGTACTAAATGTCGGACTATAATTTTGGTATCCACCTCAAAGAGCCATGTAAGATACGCCGTTGGATAGGTCTTAGCAACCTGAATCAGAGTTACTATGGCGCCAAGTTCCGATCGTTAGTCCGTTCACAGCTATAAGGTACTAAATGTTGGACTATAATTTTGGTATCCACCTCAAAGAGCCATGTAAGATACGCCGTTGGATAGGTCATAGCAACCTGAATCAGAGTTACTATGGCGCCAAGTTCCGATCGTTAGTCCGTTCACAGCTATAAGGTACTAAATGTCGGACTATAATTTTGGTATCCACCTCAAAGAGCCATGTAAGATACGCCGTTGGATAGGTCTTAGCAACCTGAATCAGAGTTACTATGGCGCCAAGTTCCAATCGTTAGTCCGTTCACAGCTAGAAGGTCCTAAATGTCGGACTATAATTTCGGTATCCACCTCCAATAGCCATGTAAGATACGCCGTTGGATAGGTCTTAGCAACCTGAATCAAAGTTACTATTGCGCCAAGTTCCGATCGTTAGTCCGTTCACAGCTATAAGGTACTAAATGTCGGACTATAATTTTGGTATCCACCTCCAATAGCCATGTAAGATACCCTGTTGGATAGGTCTTAGCAACCTGAATCATACTATTGCGCCAAGTTCCGATCGTTAGTCCGTTCACAGCTATAAGGTCCTAAATGTCGGACTATAATTTTGGTATCCACCTCAAAGAGCCATGTAAGATACGCCGTTGGATAGGTCTTAGCAACCTGAATCAGAGTTACTATGGCGCCAAGTTCCGATCGTTAGTCCGTTCACAGCTAGAAGGTCCTAAATGTCGGACTATAATTTCGGTATCCACCTCCAATAGCCATGTAAGATACGCCGTTGGATAGGTCTTAGCAACCTGAATCAAAGTTACTATTGCGCCAAGTTCCGATCGTTAGTCCGTTCACAGCTATAAGGTACTAAATGTCGGACTATAATTTTGGTATCCACCTCCAATAGCCATGTAAGATACCCTGTTGGATAGGTCTTAGCAACCTGAATCATACTATTGCGCCAAGTTCCGATCGTTAGTCCGTTCACAGCTATAAGGTCCTAAATGTCGGACTATAATTTCGGTATCCACCTCCAATAGCCATGTAAGATACGCCGTTGGATAGGTCTTAGCAACCTGAATCAAAGTTACTATTGCGCCAAGTTCCGATCGTTAGTCCGTTCACAGCTATAAGGTACTAAATGTCGGACTATAATTTTGGTATCCACCTCCAATAGCCATGTAAGATACCCTGTTGGATAGGTCTTAGCAACCTGAATCATACTATTGCGCCAAGTTCCGATCGTTAGTCCGTTCACAGGTATGAGGTACTAAATGTCGGACTATAATTTTGGTATCCACCTCCAATAGCCATGTAAGATACCCTGTTGGATAGGTCTTAGCAACTTGAATCAAAGTTACTATTGCGCCAAGTTCCGATCGTTAGTCCGTTCACAGGTATAAGGTACTAAAAGTCAGACTATAATTTTGGTATCCACCTCCAATAGCCATGTAAGATACCCTATTGGATATGTCTTAGTAACCTGAATCAAAGTTACTATGGCGCCAAGTTCCGATCGTTAGTCCGTTCACAGGTATAAGGTACTAAAAGTCAGACTATAATTTTGGTATCCACCTCCAATAGCCATGTAAGATACCCTATTGGATACGTCTTAGTAACCTGAATCAAAGTTACTATTGCGCCAAGTTCCGATCGTTAGTCCGTTCAGAGTCAAAATAAGAGACGGGTCACCTATAGCACAGATAGTAAGCCGCTCTGATTATCTGTTGCACACCTAGATTAAGTTTTTTTTTAAATTTTGTCTTCGGAGATTTTGATTAATTTTATTGGGTTAGTTATCACCTTGGATTCAGAATCAAGACAGGCGCCATACCAATTCTTGTTCTAGAAGATGAACTCTTATCAACGATATATCACACATGTCTATTGAGGCGGGTACCAGCTCTCATACAAAGTTATGCGTAGTCCTTTATAGTAGATCAAGTGGTGCTTACTATAGCTATTGATTACAATGCGATCGGCGAAATATGGACCATAAAGTATTGTATTTTTATCTTCTTCAAGTAGAAATTTAAAAAAAAAATCAGCTTGATACCTCAACGCGTTCCTGAGAAAATTGGTCTTGACAGATGGTCGCACTAACAGACAGACAGATGTAGACATAAAGACAGAAAAACAAAGCGATCATATAAGAGTGCCGTTTTTATTTTGAAATACGGAAAAATAAAAAACCTAACACTTAAGGTAAACATTAATGTCAAAATAAAGTCAAAAGCAGTCAACTCACTTTTCTTCTCCTTCTTCTCCCCTGCTTCCTTCTTCTTTTTCTTGATGGCACCGTTGGTTTTAATCTTCTTTATTCTCTTCTTGAGCGGTTTATCAGAGTTAGAGGAAGAGTCAGTCTGGTATGGGTCATCTTCTGGATCAGATTTTAGAGGCTCTGGTGATAAATCTGGTGGTGCAGGAATCGTGTCTTCTTTTTCTGGTTCCTCAGGCTTGATGTCTGCGAGAAAAAAAACGAATGTTAAGATAATCAACGAATGCAGAGGATTAAAGAAAACCGACTTCACGTCGAAAACTTTGACTGAAGTATAAGGTCGTTAATGTAAATATTCTCCGTACTCATCAATCAATCAATCAAAATCAATCAAATCAAAATCCTTTATTTTCTAGAATGTGGTAAATAGACAGTTGTTACATTATATATATTTAGGACAGTCACACTCTGCCTTACATAAGGCGTGCAAATATTTGCTGGTCAGATATAAATTAAAATGTCAGAAAGAGTAATACAAAAAAGAAAAGTAAAAAGGTCATAAAGATTTTAAAACTATATAAAAATGGAAAAAAAATAATTTTATACTCACAGAATACACATTTATAACCCATATGAGTTTTTATTAAATATACACAATTTTAATGTCAAAAAAAAAATCAATATAATACAGTAACAATGATGAAAACAAATTAATAATCAGTTATTTAATAATAAGTATTGTGTAAATACTTAGTAATTAATTTAATTTATCAGTCATATAGTCATTGATTTTATAAATTTAAACTTAATAATTTTAATTTTTTATGTCTAAACTGTGCCAATAGTATAGAGCTTATAGGTATTTAAAAAAAATCCTGAACATTGAGTTTTTCGATTTCGATGAAATTTATATGGGAAAGACTTTGAAGTATCCTCTATCATATAAAATATATAAAAAAATCGTGTTACAAAGACACAAAAAAACATACACACGAATTGAGAACCTCCTTTTGGAAGTCGGTTGAAAAAAGGCTATTGTTTGAATTTATTTAGTTGGAAATACAGAATCTTAGAGAAACGTGTAAAGAGAAATACATTTATGACTTGTAACAAAAACAGAAGCAAAGGGCTGAGTCCAAAGGGTTTGAACGATCGGCTACAGATGTTTCAGTAAAATAAAGAGTAACAATTATTTTTATTAGAATAAGGAGTAAGCGAAATACTACATTTTATTATCAAATGAACCAAAAACTTATTAGTTATTTAAAAAAAAATAAGTTGAATTAGCCCGCAGTAGTGCAACTTAAGAGTTTGTATCTTTATATAACTATGCTTTTTAGCACTACTGAACCCTTAGTCTGATACTATCAACTAATATTACTTATTTAACAAGGATATCTGTTATAAATTAACAAAATGAACAAGTGATTACTTATTTTATTTTGTATATTAATAACCCCTTGTTCGAGAACCTTGTCCGTGTCGGTAAAGATGCATGCGGAAAGAGATTTCATGCTTTGATTTAGTGTCTTTTATATTATTTGGTACATTTGGTGGTTCCGACTTCATTTTAAATAATCGCTATAGACTGATATATGAATTAGCGTATAGTTATTTTTTTCCTATAGGGCTGAAAAAAAAAGTAGCCTGGGATGGACTCCACTATTTTAAACTAGGAATGGTAATCACGGAACGAATCACGTCCCGTGGCGTGAGAGGGCTTGGGGCCTAGGGAAACTTTTTTTTTCCGCCAAAGAAGTGTTACACTACCTAATAGACCCCCCGAAGGAAGTCTCAGAAGGAGAGGAGGTGAATGCTTGATGCACGAGAGGGGACCTTTGGGGGACTACCCCGCCAGCCAATGCCTAACAGTGCGGGACTCACCAAACCCAGCTTTACCCGCTAAACACCCGCTTTGCTTAGAAATCCCGAGTTTCTGAACAATAGCCAATTGGAGTCAGAGGCTGCGTACAAACCTGGGGAAACGACCTTGTAACACTTAAATATACACCCCCCCTAATTCTACTTTGTACTGAGTAGTGACTCATGTAAAACCTCAATTCGGAGCCACATACTTGGTGTCATCGGGTAACGGCGATGGCATAACCTCGCTCAAGAGCATACAATTGATAAACCAACATTCTGTGTAATCTATACTAATAAGCTGAAGCTGAAGAGTTTGTTTTTTGTTTGTTTGTTTGTTTGAATGCGCTAATCTCAGAAACTACAAGTGGGATTTGAAAAATTCTATTTGCATTTGATAGCCCAACTCTTGAGGAAGGTTATAGGCTTAATTGCCACGGGATCAAAAGTTACGCGAGTAAAACCGCGCGCGGTGGCTAGTAGAGATATACAAGGTGACAAATTTTAGATGTTAAAGGAGAGCACTATGTACTCGATTCTCGATAATTACGTAATAAAAGTAGGTACTTAATTTTTCACAAGAATTCATTAGACATAGATAAAGCGTTTTTTCGCGGCACTCACAACTCTGTAAACGGTCGCGCCGCATCAAAAGTAATAAGCCGCGCGCCGCCGCAAAAATAGTATGTGCACTAGTGTAACCATGCGTTGCGTGATGCATTCTTTAACTTTCCGTTAACTTTACTCAGTAAATAATTAACAGATATTGTTTTTTCAACCGACTTTGGTCCCATATAAATTTCATTGAAATCGGTTGAGTACTTCAATGAAAATTTCAAAGTTTTGAAAAAATGTGTATGATTTCGGAGAATGTTTACACGTTGATGACATTATAACTCAGCCAAAGTTTTGACGTGAAGTCGGTTTTTTTAATGCTCTGCATTCGTTACCTTCATGTATGATCTCAAACTATCACGTCTTCGAAATTCAAAAGAATTCCACCAGTCACCCAGTATATACATAAATAGTTGATCGTTTAATGTTCACTGTGACGGCGATTACTCGCTTTAATAAGTGGTCGAGCGACAACAGCTATCAAAGATAATATAGGTACTTGCTTATTGATTCTCAATTACTCGCTACTCGTTGATCCTTTCCGGCCAAATGACTGCCTACCTAATTATTTGCAGAAAAAATTTCGCAGTCTGTCACGACCACTTTGGCCTCAGACGCCAGTGGTTCGATCCCGCACGGAACAAGAAAAAAACGGGTCTGGGTCAAAGTCAAAGTCAAAAGAATCTTTATTTCGTAAGTATTTAAATACATTTGAAATAAGTCACAATTTACAAATTGAACTGAGTCTACCACCACTTCGAATCCAAGTCGATCTGTTGAGAAGAAGTGGCAAGAAACTCAACAGCAATCATCTTTTAAAAATACACAATAACAATAACAATCTATCTGTGTTATCTATTATATTCTCGTGTTTATCTATTTATATTCTCGGTTCCCCCCTAATTCGCTACATGGTATCGCATAACACAAGCTATGCATACTTTTGGGGCCATGTAGTTGGTGTGATTGTCTGGGGATTTTATTTTTTACTTCTCGTCTTACCATCAACATCTTCAGCGGAGTAATCACAGGAGATCGCACCATCGTGGCCGTCATCTCTGTCATCAACATCTATGGAATTGTGGTCGCTGGTGTAATCCTTCGGCTCAGTCTTCACCTCCAGATCTTCGAGCTTCTTTGCATCTGGAAGCCACAGATAATTTTATTATTGACACGCCATAAATTAGATTAAATAGTTTATTTTTTGCTTCCATGCTGGACTGGGAGCGAAAGAAAAACATAGAATGTGCCAGCTGCTTCTTTTCCCGGGCATACTGTAAAAGTTAGTTAAGGGACAGAGGTTTTAAAGGCGTTTTTGTAGGCGATAGGCTGACCCCCTGTCACTACAATAGTCCCTCTCCATCTTTATAATACCTCCAAATTTGTCAAACGTGACATCAGATGGTCTTGTATCCTCTGGTGTTCTGCTTACCCCATAAGGGATACAGGCGTGACGTTATGTATGTATGTATGGTTTATTTTTTACATTCATCTGACAGCCCGTTCGCACAAGCTCGCTTACTGTTCCGTTTTATCGGATACGTTTTTTCATTAATGGCGTATACTGTGCCATATGTGAAGACGCTCATACAACTCCGTGCGCCATCGATGAAAAAAAAACGTATCCGATAAAACGGAGATCATAGGGTTAATATTTCTGTGTGGAAACCCCATAGATTATCAATTATATTGTGCAAAAATGAATTTCTCATACGAACTTGACTCAGCACAGATTTCAACATTTTTTTACCATTATAATCTAAATCAGTGCTTTACTAACTTTACTTTACTTTTAAGCGAAACAGACAGATAGACAGACAGACTGCCAGATTTTACACTTAGAATAGCCTAACCATCCCTGTATAACCTAGGATACCTTTGTACATTAGTTAGTTCCAAGCTATTTTGTAACTTTTTTCTTACTTTGTGAATTATAACATAATACATGAATATATATACGTGTCGTAAAGAGTAATAATCCTAGCACCCCTGGATACCTTTGTACATTAGTTATTTCTAAGTTATTTTGTAACACTTTTCTTACTTTGTGTGTTTGGCACTTGACCACTTTGGCGATGGGGTAAACCTATCTGCCCCAGACGCCAGTGGTTGCGGGTTCGATTCCCGCACGGAACAAGAAAAAAAAAATGTTTCGCGTCTGGGTGTTTATCTATTTATGTATTTATATTCTAGGTTCCTCCCTAGTTCGCTACATGGTATCCCATAACACAAGCTATGCTTACTTTGGGGCCATGTAGTTGGTGTGATTGTCTGGGGATTTTATTTTATTTTTATTTTATTTTAAATATATACTTGTCGTAAAGAGTAAATAATCCGAGCACCCCTAGATATTTATTTATTTACCCTTTATTATACACAAAAACAGAATAAAAAAAAACACGAATAAAAGAACACATTATGTATAAAGGGCAGCCTTATCGCTTGGAAGCTATTACTACCAGGCAACCCTAGCCTTGATACCTATGATACCTTTGTACATTAGTTTTTTGTAAGTTATTTTGTAACTTTTTTCTTACTTCGTGTGTTATACATGAATAATTTAATAAATACAGGGTTGATTTGTCGACAACGGCCAAATTTTTTTTACACAATAAGTATCATTTATAGAAACGATTTTTGCAAAAAAACGTATTTGTTTTTTTGTACAAGGAAATTAATATATCTGCTCACATGTTAAGCAAACCATGGTTAGGTAATCTAAATTACATAAATCTCGTAGTACTACGTCGTAGTATTATAAATGAAATGACGCGTCGTAGTAGCTATGTTCATCAACAGCGACTATTTTTTTTAAAGTTTGTGGTACCATATTTCTACGTTTTTGTACTGAGCGACGCTAAAATAAATATGCAAGTACGTTTATATTGTATCAAAGGAACTATTTAAGAATAATTGAGCATTTTAAATGCAAAAAAAAAACTTCAAAACATTATTAAAACATTGCAATGCTTCACTTTAACTGGGGTTCACAATTTCTGTAAAGAAATTGATCTCGGGTGGTCTTAGCTGCAAAGCTTATACCATAAGATGGAGCTACGTTAGCAATATAACGTAAAAACAAAAATGTGGTAAGTAATTTCGAGGTGTAGCGACAGGCCCCGGTAGCTCAGTTGGAAGAGCACTCGTCCGGCAAACGAGAGGTCCCAGGTTCGAATCCAGGTCGGGTAATTTTTATTTATCACATTTTTCATTTATTTAAGGAACTAACATTTAGATTGGCTAATGACAAAAAAACAACCCTCTATATACGTGTCGTAAAGAGTAAATAATCCGAGCGACCCCGCTTGGTGGTAGAAGACTTTCAGTATTCTCCTGGCTTACAACCACCCTTCGTATAAATCTACCGTAAAATGTCACCGGCCATGTTCAATGAAGAGCCAGTTCGTTCTTAAGCTCGTGTGCTGTCATCTTCATCTTTCGACGATGACAGCATTACTGCTTTAACCTCAACCTCAGGTGAGATTGAGGTTAAAAGCAGTAGCTTATTACGGTTCCTTCATAACATGACGTGATAAACAAAATTTTTATCTTAGAGTAATAATTATAGGTACTTTATTCTTACTCTAAGATTTCTATGATACAATGATGATATAATGATAATAATATTTGACGACCGGCTGGTGTAGTGGTAACATACATTGCTTTCTATGCCAGAGGTCCTGGGTTTGAATCCCGGCGGCGGCGGCGGATATTTGTGTGATGAACAAAAATATTAGCCGTGAAGTCGTGGATGTTTATATGTTTATTTAAGTTTATTCTAATAAAAAATATGTATTTATTCAATATGTATGTTTATATATTTCTTAAGTATATCAGTTATCTAGTATCCATAACACAACTTCTATAAGAAACTTAATTTGGGCTAGATAATGTTGTGTGAGTGTCAGAAATATTTATATTTATATTTATTTATTTATTATATACGAGGGCCAAACTGAAAGTTTTTAGAACTGGCAACTTAAAAGCATTATATTAAAAAAATAAGTTTAAATTTTGAAAATAGAACTCTTTACCAATAATATTGAGTATTCATTTCATTCATTTGTCATTTGTTTTACGATTTGGCGGCAAATTGAAAATTGTCTGTGCACGTCAGAATGAATTTAAGCCGAGAAAATTTTCGTGCAATGATTTTTTATGACTTTCGATGTCATATAAGTCAACAAGAAAGTTATGATAGACTTCGATTGGCTTTTCACGATGAAGCCCCATCTCGTGCCACAGTTTACAACTGGTTTAATGAATTCAAACGTGGTCGAACTAATCTCACCGATGATTTGCGTGAGGGACGGCCTTCTACAGCGACGACTGAAGATAATATCAGTGTTGTGCGGCGTATGATAGAGACTGACAAAAGAGTGACCTATCAGCAGATTCGGACAAGTCTAGGCATAGGTATGAGTCAAGTGCACAAAATCCTCCATGAACATTTAGCGGTCAGGAAGCTTTGTGCCCGCTGGATACCGCATAATTTGACCGAGGCTCAAAAACTCCGCCGTGTTGATTGGTGCCGAGAAATGATCCAAAAATTTAACGGAGTTGACTCAAATGCTGTGTTCGACATACTAACGGGTGACGAAAGCTGGATTTACTGTTATGATCCGGAAACCAAAAGACAGTCTGCTCAGTGGGTGTTTCCTTCCGAAGAGTTGCCAACTAAAGTGAAGAGAGGTCGAAGTGTTGGAAAAAAGATGGTGGCCTCGTTCTTCGGAAAGACAGGTCATTACGCGACAGTTGTCTTAGAGGATCAGAAAACGGTTAATGCAGAGTGGTACACTAACAACTGTTTGCCACTTGTCTTGGAAAAAGTTCGAGAGAAACGACCTCGCAGCAGGATCCTCCTTCATCACGACAATGCCTCGTCGCACACCGCCAGGCAAACGATCGACTATTTGGCGACCTCAGACGTGGAATTACTGGGTCACCCGCCGTATAGCCCCGACCTCGCACCCTGCGATTTTTATTTATTCCCGAAAATAAAAGAAAAACTTCGAGGAAAACATTTTATGGACGCCGAAGAAGCAGTGGCTGCGTTTCAAAACGCCGTCGAAGAGACCCCTAAGGCCGAGTGGGCAAGGTGCTTTTCTCAATGGTTCCATCGAATGCAGCGATGTATTGATGTGAATGGACGCTATTTTGAAAAGTTATAATAAAACTAATAACTTGCTAGAATGCTTAGTTTTTGATGTTCTAAGATCTTTCAGTTTGACCCTCGTATATGGGGATTATTGTATTCAGTCTACATGGCAAGAACTTAGCTAAGAGATTTCGCCGAGGAGTAATACCGAATAATGATCGCATGATATTTTTTACGTCAAAACTATTTCATGATATCATCACATGGTTTTGAGATCCATAATAGGCCTGCGTTTCATCAAGGAAAAAACGAACATAAATAATTACCTCCATCTTTATCAATCTTCTCGCCACTATCGGGCCCATCGCCAAGTTTAGAACTTAGAAACAGCTCCTCACATTGCAACACTTGTTTCCTGAACGCGCTAACATCGCGCAAGCGCACTACGCAGGTAGCGCAGACGCCAGCGTCCTTTTCACCTTCGTCTACGTGTGACAGCTGAAAAAAGGCGGGAAAACGGTTGAATTACTTGGAAAAAATTATTGTACTTACGTAAGTTTTTGTCAAATTTAACCGGAAATGACAAAAGTTTGAATAAATGGAGATGGCACTCGGCGGAGTGACACATTCTACTTTGAATTTTGAGTGTAATTTGTTGTGTAAAAAGCATAATAAGTTAAGAATAAGTTTAATATTAGATTTGTACAATAAGTTTTGGGAATATATTTACATATTATATTTCGTGATAAATTTTGTCCCAATCCAGATATGTTTTGTTTTTACCCCGATAAATTTCGAATTTTTAGGTGACTACAACTGTCCGGCGATTCTAAGGAATAATCATGAGTGTGGCACAATATAAGATTGAAATAATTCTTACAGTGTTGTTATTTACTGAGATTCCCAAAACTTAACAGATACTGTCCTGAGAACTCATTATGTCCATGCTGGACTGGGAGCGAAAGAAAAACATAGAATGTGCCATACATAGAATGTGTAAGGGACGGAGGTTTTATTGGCATTTGTGCGGGCGATAGGCTGACCCCTGTCACTGCAATAGTCTCTCTCCATCATAATAATACCTCCAAATTAGTCAAAAGTGACATGAGATGGTTTTATAGCCTCTTGTGTTCTGCCTACCCCATTAGGGATACAGGCGTGAAGTTATGAATGAATGAATGAAAGCTATTATTTAAAAGATGAAAGGACCGCATTCTCTCACTGGCCGCGCTATAACACTTCGAACCATTAAATAAATAGGTACCTTTAATGTACGTGCACATTATGTGGGGCCGCAGCGAGTCGCATCGCAGCGCAAAATGGTTGCTAAGCACATTGTGACGAGCCGGGCCGCAGCACTGCGGTCAGATTTTGACTCGCACTCCCAATGCTTGCTATAGCACAATGTAATGAGGCGCTGCAAGCCGTATCTCACGCAACATAAAATCCGCGGTGTTTTAATGGCGTATTTATAATTTACTTTTTAAGCGTCAGATTGTCAGCTACAAAAGTCATAAATGTAATAACCATTGCCATATGATGGACCTACGTTCAGAAGTCTTGCAGCTCTTTGGATTTAGTATAGGGTGGTCCATGCTGGACTGGGAGCGAAAGAAAAACATAGAATATACCAGCTGCTTCTCTTCCCGGGAATACTGTAAAAGTAAGTTAAGGGACAGAGGTTTTATGGGCGGAAATAGGCTGACCCCTGTCACTGTAATAGTTTCCCTACATCATTATAATACCTCCAACGTCAAACGTGACATCAGATAGTTTTATAGCCACTGCTGTTCTGTATCCATAATGGATACAGGCGTGAAGTTATGTCCTTTGTATGTTTAGGTAGTACCTATACTATTATTACAAGTCGGAGATGGCAATTACTTGGAAATAAAAATCCATACTAATGATAACAGCGAAAACTAAACCCTACTTATGCTAGCAGCTTTCGTGTTGTAGTAGCTCCTTGGTGTATTACAAGGATGGGTGACTTCTTTAGAGGGCACACTAAGCAGTTGGTAGTGGGCACTGTGTTCGGGAAGTTCCGCAAAATCTTCTCGTCCCAAAAACCGCAGTGTCTGAAGACAAAGGTTTTTGACCAATGTGTGTTGCCAGTGATGGCGTATGGCACTGAGACGTGGTCGCTAACTATGGGCCTTATCAACAAGCTTTAAGTCGCTCAGCGGGCAATGGAAAGGGCTATGCTCGGAGTTTCCCAGCGGGATCGAATAAGGAATGAGGAGATTCGCAGGCCAACCAAAGTCACCGACATAGCTAGAAGGATTGTAGAGCTGAAGTGGCAATGGGCAGGGCACATAGCTCACAGAACAAATGGCCGTTGGGGCAAAAAAGTTCTAGAGGGGCGGCCACGTACTGGGAACGCACCGTAGGCAGGCCCCCCGCAAGATGGACCGACGATCTGGTCAACGTTGTCGGTAAACGCTGGATGAGGGCGGCGCGGGACCGGGCGACGTGTAAAACCTTGGGGGAGGCCTATGTCCAGCAGTGGACGTCTCTTGGCTGAATGACAACTGTTTTTTTACAGTCAGTCATTAAAATTAACTTTAGAAACGGGATATTTACCATGTTTTTAATTTATTTTGAGTTCTCGATATTTCGGTCCTGTTGTATAGATATCATTGTAAAGAGTCAGTTAACAAAAGTACTCAATCTTTTATAAGTTGATCCTTGCGTAAAGAAATCACCATTGCTAAATTTAAAGTTTAGCAATGGTAGCCAAATAGTGGTGTTTGGGATCAAAGTTGTTGAATAATATTTTAAAGTTTTTGTATTTAAAATGCTTAATCACTCTTAAATAACCAAAAAATGTGTCAAATAAAAATTACCCGACCAGGCTTGAACCTGGGACCTCTCGTTTTCCGGAGGACTGCTTTTCCACTGGCAGTACACCTCGAAATTACTTAACACATTTAAGTCTCGGGTGGTCTAAGCTGCAAAGCTATACCATTAGGTGGAGCTATGTTAGCAATAAAACGTAAAAACAAAAATGTGATAAGAATTTCGAGGCATACCACCGGGCCCTGGTAGCTGCCTGGTAGCCCTGGTAGCTAGTGTAAGAGCACTAGTCTGGCAAACGGGAGGTCCCAAGTTCGATTCCTGGTCTGGTAATTTTTATTTAACACATTTTTCAGTTTTTTAAACTTTTGAAGTTGAGGGCCAGCAGTGACTGCCTCATATCATATCATATTTAACTAATATAATGACTTTAATATCTTTGGACAGGTAAACAAACATTTCAATGAAATAAAGGCCGTTACAAATTTACACCAACACAAGATTTTTACCCTTTCTAGAGCTGTAAAGAATAGCTCTATTTCCCCTTGATAAAGTGTTGTGAGTCATTACTAATCTGAGTGGCCTATATTATTGAGTTATTTAAGTATCAAGATTTGTTTTGAAGATCAAGAACAAATGTTGTTGGGATTGATGTGGACAGGATGCCAAGACGTGATGCTCTAATTAAAATTAACCCTTGATATGGTAGATTTACATTTATTAATGAAATCCCCAACATTTAACAAAAGTCATACTTTTTTGAGGACTCCATTGTGTTTTAATTAGCTTCAATATTAAGTCTAATTTTAATGATAATGAATAAAATATGTAGAAGCTTTGTAATCTTTCCAATAAGATTTGCATGAGATCAAATAAATACTCCTCATATAAACTTTGTTTTGTTTAAGAATATTTAAAAAATAGGTAGGTATATGACACTATCTATTTGTTATATATACTAGTAAACTTCACAACTTTTTGATTTAACCCTTCTTGAAATAGTAATCCTGAAAATAGATAGGCTCTCTAATCACCAAGATAAGCAAGTTCTTAAGAAAAATATCACTATAAATGCATATCAAGAGCAACAGAATACAATGTCTCTACTTACTAAGATGCCGAAACAATCCATAACCATATCAGCATAGATTTCCTTCTGATCCATCCAGGTATATTCCACTGTAAGGAGCCTGCATCTTTTAATCATCCTGCACAATCTACAAAGCGCTGGATCTATTAAAGGCCCGTTATTCTTTGTAGTAGACATTTTTAGACCAGCCACTAACGCCCGGGTGATGTGATTATGAGTAAAAAGTCATACAGCATACATTCTAGTAAACTTGTAACTTAGAAACCTTCTGTTTTTGACAAAAGCAGTAATGAATTACATTTCATATCTCTACAATTAACAAATGCACGCTACCACACCAAACCAACAAACAACACCAACTATCATTCAAATCATTCATTCGTTTCAACCGAATCAGTCTGTCAGCTGACAGTCTAGTGTCAACCATAGAGTGTAGGCCTTAATGAGGCCTTACCACAAATGAATAGAAAACTGCCAATTAATTTCACCAGAGGCACTGAATACGCTTGACCCATAACAACTGCCAAAGGCGAAAGAATTTTTTAAAAATATAAAAAAATATATTAGAAAAGTTTAATTACTTACGCATAGTCATAAATTATGTTCATAGCTGACCTGTCAGATTTTTGACAATAATAATAATCTACTGATATCACTGACCTCTATATTTACCACTGGACTGGCTGTTCCGTAAGTTTGACAGCTATTTTTTTGTGCCTATTTGAAGCGCCACTAGCGAGTAGCGAGTGTCCGCAGAACAAATTTTGACGTATATTGCAAGTGGCCGCCAGAGAAGTGCTAGCTTATTGTTAAGTGATTTTATATTTTTTAAATAGTAATTCGAATTTTATGTTGTTATTGTTATAAGCATTATATAAAAGTTATCAAGAATGAGGACATGTGACATATGTGTAAGCGACTAGTTTTAGTACCACGGACACTCGCTACTGCTCGCTACGTCCGACAGCGCCAAAATGGCGATTATCAAACGGGCACAAAAGCACTTTGACAGCCGCCAGTCCAGTGGTAAATATAGAGGTCAGTGACTGATATGCACTTGGCTTAGGCCCGTGCATATCAGAAAACCGTAAAAAATAATAATAATCATTGATTCATAACTCACACAAACAATTTTCGGTTAATTCCAAATCATTTACTTATATTAGAAACTGCAGCAAGGATTTTAATATTTTACCCTCTCAAGTTACTCAATAGACTACTAGTATCATCCATTTGAAATGAAAATCCCGATATTGTTTCTAAGAAATTAAATCAAGTCTGCCCCAATAGTTTGGATATAAACAGGCAAAATTTCAATGACAATATCATCTTTATACATTCCTCACCAAAAGTAGTTTGACAGGTCAGCGACTGTATGGGCCGCGAACATTACTCTTTTGTCGAAAATGGATACCAACTGCAATGTTACCCTGATGACAATACGATACATATGTCAAGTCAAATCAGCTAACAAAAATAATCTCAACTCAAACTCAATGTAGGTACAGAAAAATTTACCGATTTCTTTCAATAAGCACAGAGTATTCGTGCTACACAGATACTATGCCCGTCATAAAGTCATCGTCAATCAAATAATTTACGTCATCAGACATCCAATTGCCAGGCTACCTATCAGAGAAGAGAATTGTAATTATTGTAAAAAAGTAAACAGAGTTGACGGTACCGCAATTTAATCAGATTTACGCAAATATTTTAAAATACGATGTGTTTATGAGCTCTGAGGTCTCTATAATTTTCTCAAAAATTTTAAACGATGGCGTCTGAAACAGAAGAAGCAATTATTGAGCTAGGCCAGTGCAAGTGTTGTTTAAATGACAATGATCTGAGAGATCTATGGGCAGAGTATATTTGCAGTGAAACTGGCGAATCAGAAATTTATGGCGAAATGCTGATAGACTGTTATTTTCTTTCTGTAAGTATTGTTAGAATTTACAGCAATAACCTCAAATTTTCTTACCATCAAACTAAAGCGATTCTGCAATAGCAATAGACTCAAAAATTTTGAGTAAACATTACTAACGTTTTTTTTATACTGGTATTCACTAACCTTACATTATGTCTTACATTCTTTTGTTTCAAAATAATTTATTCTTCTACAGAGATTGATTCAAAACTTCTGAATCAGATAAGTAGTTATGTTCCCTCTTAAATCAACATCTAGACTCTATTTAAGTTAAATTCAACTCAGATATTTAACTTTTTAAAAATTAAATTGGAGTTATATACCTTTGTTAAAATAGTGTAAGTAGTCTATCCACTATACTTACAATGCTGAGAGTTCCATTTTCAAACAATTTTTGACATCTTACCCTTTCTTTGAAGTCTGTGTTTAACATGTACTAACAATTTTATTGACTCATTGCTCATGTTGAAATGACACTTACCAATGTTATATACTGGTATCTATATTATGGTTTAGTAGTTTATGTAGCTTTTGACCCTAAGTATAGCTATTTGTAAATTCTGTTATCTAGCTATCAAGAGAACCTTGTTATCCAAGGTATAGTTTCTGAGATTATCAAACAAACCTTTATTACATTCGTTATTAACCAAATTCAAAAAAGGAGGTTCTCAGTTTGACCTTTCTCGCATTTGGATGCGGTTTTCAAAAAAAGATTTGTCATGTTTGAGGAGAAGGTTTTAGTATAATAACCATCTTTTAAAAAAATACGTAATTTCGACATTTGTATTCAGCTGAATGTTTGATTGATTTGCTGAATAATTACCGAATACTGGCTTCCTGTAGATTTACCTGCACAACTTCTGATTAAAAGTAGCCAACTTATGAAGAGGAGTTTAACCTGTATGTTAATTATGTTTGCCAATGATTATCTTGCTTTTGGCTAAACTGACGTTGGTGTGTTTTTAAATAAAGGATATTTGTCTCATTTAGGAGAACCTTTTGGTATTTTAAGTGACTTCAAAAAGGAAAGTTCCGTGTATGTATGTATTATCGCAATCATCTCATGTTTGGGTGAATTGAATTTGATAGTTTTTCTGTTTTTCATTTACTTACTTTTATTTTTTTATTTATTTTTTAATTTACATAGTAAATTAGTTTCCCTATTTGTAGATATACATGATAGATTTTTTTGTGATTAGTTTTGGATAAGTTCTTAGCGATTTTATTAAGCGAATCTCTCTTCGTTTGTCAGTTTGTGCAGCACGAGCAGCATGCTGGCGATAAGATAAACCATCTCTTGCTGCTTCTAGTCGTCTTTCTTTTTCGTTGGGATTTTATTCCTCTCCTTTTCTTTCTTAAAGAGTCCTTTTCCCTAGTTTTCTACCTAGGCCCACAGGCACAATGTATAATAGTAGGTAGGTCAAAGTCATGGTGTTACAGTACCAAAACATTACATTACCAGATGTAGTAGGCAGTTACTGATACGAGAACTAGCTCAAACTATCACTAATATCTATAAATGTAGAACCTAACTATGAAAAAACTAATAACTAGCCTAAAATTTAAACCTAACAGAATGAACCTAAAGTATGAAATAAAAAATAAATAAAAAAAGTCATAAAACCCAAACCAAAATGAAAGCAAACTAATCATTTATTTTTAAGAAAAAGTGAACCGCCTTCAAGAAACCAAATTTAAAAAAAAAACCCGAAAGGCACACTCTTGAGGGTCACAATGCGATGTAACTTCATTAATACATTCGCCTTATAATTTTCTCTGTTTCGCAGCAGTCTTACTTTTATTGGTTTGGCACCGACTTCAAAAACTATGTAAACCAGATAAATTATGAATCTTCTTATGACATTAATTAGTATTTATTCATTTTTGGCAGAAATTCACTATATGGGGTAGTATGGATGGAACAGAAACATGAATAGGATGGTGTTTATAAAAAATATTTAAATATTTTTAGTGGTTTGGTTTTTTTAAGGCTTTCTTAAAAGAAATAATAATAAAAAATATTTCTGACACCAACACAACATTATCTAGCCCAAATTAAGTTTCTTCAAGAACTTGTGTTATGGATACTAGATAACTGATAAAGAAAGAAATATATTTATACTTAAGAAATATATTTAAAACATCCATGACTTGACGACTAATATCTGTGTTCATCACACAAATATCCGCCGCCGCCGGGATTCGAACCCAGGACCTCTGGCATAGAAGGCAATTTATGTTACGGCTACACCACCCGGTTGTCGAATAATTAGTTTACTTTCATTTTGGTTTAGGTTTTATGACTTTTTATATATATATATTTTTTATAGTTCAGATTCATTACTTAACAGTTATAAATACCAGTAAGTTAATCCTCCAACCTGGTTCAGGGTTTCTTGGTGGATGGTAATATTCTAGGGCATCGAAAATGGTGAGTTTATGCCTCCAGCTTTATCTACCCTTCGAAGCAGTGCGCAAACATACTTGAGTAGAATGTTGGTGAACTTTCACAATATATTGTAATCAAATTAATAAACTGGATTAATAAACCATGCTGGACTGGGAGCGAAAGAAAAACATAGAATGTACCTGCTGCTTCTCTTCCCGGGCATACTGTAAAAGTAAGTTAAGGGACAGAGGTTTTATTGGCATTTTTGTGGGTAATAGGCTGACCCCCTGTCACTGCAATAGCCTCTCTCCATCATTGTAATTCCTCATTTGTCAAACGTGACATCAGATGGTCTCATAACCACTGGTGTTCTGCACACCCCATGAGGGATACAGGCGTGAATATGTATGTATGTATTAATAAACTACCCGAACTGACTCAAATCTCCAATTATAGCTTAATATAGTTATGTTCTGGACCCCACATAATAGACCTAGGCAGTATAAACAAAGATCAGATGCAGTTTGGGAATATTTGTTTCTTGAACTGGCCTAGATATAACTCAAACCTCTAAAACTGCAGGTGTACACTATATTAATTCGACATAAGTTTAAAATTAACTTTAAAAAGTTATTTTCTTTCCAGTGGTCACCACCTGAAGATAATAAAGAAGAGTATATCTGTGAAACATGTGTCCACAGGTTAAGAGACGCGTACAATTTCAAAAATGATATTTTACAGTCAGAAAGGCTTCTGAGTGAAGGTAATTATGGTAATTTTATTGTTTACTGGCTTTCAAGATTTACGAAAGACGTGTACAGAGCACGATTGGATGGTCATGTCTGAAGGGGCCGCCCTAGGCGAACGTATGCCGACCAAATTGGCGACATTTTGAAAAAGAGCCTAGTCAAAAGTACCCGTGATCGGCGATCATGTATGAAACTATTAATTATGCACTTTCCATCAGGTGGACAGGAAACTTCCTGTCCTTACAATATAAAAAAAGACGTGTGGCACTCGGAGACTGCCGCGGTAAAGCTATTGCGTAGCATATTTCATCAACTTATGCAATTATAATTATTTATTTATTTTATTAATGCAGTAATGTTTGATCTAATATGAAGTTCCACAAGTTCCTAGTAGATGGCGCTGATTGTTTATTAAAGCCCGCATGTAAAGTTATGAAATCAAAGTATCACCGCTGTGCCGGTCGGAGTGGGGGGTGTTAGGTTTTTTTCGTTACGGAATTTCTGGATTCGGTCCCCACGCTCAAGGCCTGCGATAGAAGCTATGCAATATGCTTAAAAAAAAATGAATGTGGCGGAAGCGAAAGAGGTATGTCTGGATCGGAGCAGTTGGCGTTCCTTAGTCTCTGCCTACCCCAAAGGGAGACAGGCGTGATGTTATGCTATGTTATGTTAACCAAATAAACAAACTCTATAGCCTTAGCATAAAAGGATAGATAACTTTTTTAATTTATTTATAGTGGGAACCACAGAATTCGAAGATCAACCTTCAAAACAGAATTCGAAACACAGTAAAGAAATAAATGAAGTGGAATACTTGGAAGAGAATCCCAGGGAAAGTTGTGATGAAGAAGAGGACTCTGGAGATGAAATCTACCTGGAACTCACCGAGGATGTACAGGATGAGGACTTTGAGGAAGTTGAATATTTGGAAGAGGAACTTACAGGAGAGTCTAATTTAGGTAAAAGATTGCGTTTGTTAAGAGAGCTCTATTTTTAATATCGTTTTAAGTTTTTACAGTTTATAATCTAAATTAACACACCGTTTAGCTGGATCAATTGAGATCATCACATCCATCTTTTTCTATTACTTTTGCAACTATCAATGTGACGACTGTCAGGCTGCAAACTGGACGGCAGCGACAGCGGCGCGGGCAGCGACGCGGGGAATCTGGGCCGTTCTCAACGTCAGCGGGCGAGAAAGAGATTTGTCGTGGTGCAATACAAACTCAATACTTTCTATCATGTCGCGGAAATCGCTGCCCGCGCCGCTGTCGCTCTCGTTGTCGCTGCCGTCCAGTTTGCAGCCTCAGTCACCTCACTCGTGACCACGGGGTCTGTAAAGACACTGAAACTATGTAAAATAAAAAGATTTTATAAATAAATAAATATATATAAATATTTCTTACACTCACACAACATTACCTAGCCCAAATTAATTTTCTTAAAGAACTTGTGCTATGGATACAAGATAACTGATATACTTAAGAAATATATAAACATACATATTGAATAAATACATATTTTTTATTAGAATAAACTTAAATAAACATATAAACATCCATGACTTGACGGCTAATATCTGTGTTCATCACACAAATATCCGACGCCGCCGGGATTCGAACCCAGGACCTCTGGCATAGAAGGCAATGTATGTTACCACTACACCAGCCGGTCGTCATTCTAGATGTAAATTTTTATTCTTGTTTTTCTTATTTACGTTATTTACTTTAATTAACCTGAAGACATTCTGATTTTATTTTCTACTTATATTTATAAACTTTTAAGTGCTGTTTTTTAATAATTAAGGAATTGTGTATGAAAGTTTCCCTAAAAGTTAATAAAAATACAAGTCTTTGTCCGAGCCCACTGCAAGGGCATGAGTTCATGAAACTATGATCTATAGGAACACGGAAATCGAACTCGCCAGTGTTCTAATTCTATAATCGGTTTCATTCAGTAATCGAATGTCACACAAACATTAATGGGGTATAAAACTGCCTTCTTATTCCACTAGAGGCGCTGATAGTAAAAGTTAATTTTATAGTGATTTTGATCAAAAAATTAGAAATGCATCATTGCATAGTCATAAGTTTTATAGAAAATGGATACCACACATTCTCTAAGGATATACACATGCGGAACTTGTCGATGTTACTTGATTTAATTTTTTGTGGAAATGTACATATTACGGTCCACATTTTTCATATTTTGATACATGTGCTTACATTATTTTATAGGTTTACCCCAAAATAGAACACAGAACAAGCAATTTCGATTACAACTTGTTCATCTGATAGTTTGTTATGTGTCAAGCGTACGAAGCGACATCTATTTAGAGCGTTTCGTTTTCTTCTCCATTGTATTCAGCGCCCTCTTTAACACCGTATTTTCTGTTACCATCTTGTAATACGGAAATCTTAAAATTTCTAACTCAGGCAGTTCGACCATCGCCGCCGGCGAGTCTACCTATGTATCATATGTTTCTCGCTCAAGAAACGATATACATTCTGTGGAAACAAAAGAGCCGCAAATATTAATAGTAGATATTCTGTCCGCGTAGTGTCAGCGTAGAATAGAATACTGCCCATGGATAAACGTGTCATAAAATGCTACTTATCTAAGTGACCTCGCTTGGTGGTACCACAAAGCAGATACATAGTAGAGCTGCTGTAAGCAAAGTTGCACAGCTTCAATTTGGGTTGTCCTGACGTCACAGCCTTTAGTTCAAGCTATTCCTCGCTAGAGGCACTGGCGTCAGTTCGTCGCTGACTTCTGTGAAGTATGTACACGCGTAGATATTTAAAAAAAATTAAATCCTTCATTGTTTCTCGATGTAAAATTTAGTTTTCTATACTTTTATGAAGGAATTACATTGACAATCCAAATAAAATTAACTTACCACGAAGATAATTTCATTCATAATTATTTTTTTTACAAATTATTTGTTTTCCAATTATTTGTGTCCAAAATTCCAGATTGTTATTTGTTGCCTAGGTGATTTTTATGCCGCGAAAAAAGGTTGCGCTATCTAGCGTCAAGTAGAAATACTTTTATTTCGCGGTTTTTTCTGACAGATTTGGAACGTATGAAATTTCGTTAAAAACTAGAGCCCCCTAGTTAAGCATAGCTGAACTTTTTTGATGATCATGTGAATATTTTAACCTTATGTTTCAACCGGTTTTTACTACTCGCTACTAGGTGACTAATTCCATCGCCTGTTTGGCTATGATTGGCCATAACCCACCGCTTACCCCTCCCGCACCCGCGCGTAGGCTTCACTTGAGTCCCTAGAGAAAACTGGATAGGGAAGCTCCTCTATATATTTCCTCCGTGGTGGTACGATACCGTTAGGGTCCGACTGGCTAGCGGCCACCCTTCATATGAAATCTGCCGCCAAATATTGCCGCTCCGGCGGTGATGTGTTCCAGCAATACTTTATAGACGAAAACCCTGAATGTAATTTGTATGCGGATGAATGGAAGTGTGTAATGTTGGCATGTCTGGAGAGCTGCGAGATTGACGAATGAATGAAATTATTGACATATAGGTACCTTTTATTTTATTTACATACATACATACATAACTTCACGCCTGTATCCCTTATGGGGTAGGCAGAACACCAGTGGTTATAAGACCATCTGATGTCACGTTTGACAAATAAGGTATTATAATGATGGAGAGAGGCTATTGCAGTGACAGGGGGTCAGCCTATCGCCCACAAAAATGCCAATAAAACCTCTGTCCCTTATTTTATTTATGATCTATTATTATTTTTAGTAACATAGGTTGACTTTGAATTATGATTATTTAGATTTTTATTCCTGATTTTGCTTTTTATTATTATTTATTGACATTTTGTATTATTTATTATCAATTTGTTTTATTCATCTTTACTATTAATTTATTGTGTTTCTTGTTTTAGACATAAGCGAATTTAATTTATGTACCTATTTAATATTATATAATGACAATTTGTATTCTTAACTTATGTATGTGGTTTTACCGTTTAAGTTAATAAATTAAATAAATAAATAAATTTATGAAGAGCCAGTTCTTTCATAAGCCCGTGTGCTGTCATCTTCGACCTCATCTTCACTTACCAGCAAGTGAGGTTGAGGTGAAACGCGGACTTAGTCTTTAGTAAAAAAAAAGACGTGTGGCACTCGGAGACTGCCGCGGCAAAGCTATTGCATAGCATTTTTTATCAACTTATGCAATTATAATTATTTATTTATTTTATTAATGCAGTAATGTTTGATCTAATATGAAGTTCCACATGTTCATAGTAGATGGCGCTGATTGTTTATTAAAGCCCGCATGTAAAGTTATGAAATCAAAGTATCACCGCTGTGCCGGTCGGAGTGGGGGGTGTTAGGTTTTTTTCGTTACGGAATTTCTGGATTCGGTCCCCACGCTCAAGGCCCGCGATAGAAGCTATGCAAAAGCTTAAAAAATGCTGCTGAATCATATGTTTTTTTATAGGTATTCATCATTGCTCATTCTAAAGCATTTCTTTTAATTTACAGCACCAATCAAATCTTCATATAACAGAAACAAAAGCATGGTCGCTAAGGACAGCAATAAGAATCAATACAAAAACTATAGTGCTGAGAAAACTGTGGCTGTCTCGCTACAGTTATCCTTGAGTGAAGCGAAATATCAAGCAGAAGGTGAATATTTATTTTTAAACTTTCACAATAATACAGGGTTGATTTGTGGTCATCGGACAAATTTTTTTTTACACAATAAGTATCATTTATAGAAAAGATTTTTGCAAATAAAAGTATTTGGTTTTTTTTTACAAGGAAATTAATATATCAGCTAACATGTTAAGCTCAGCATGGTCACTCTAAATTACCATTAAAATAAAGTCGACTACGCGCTACTACAAAACATCTCGAAGTACTACGTCGTACTATTAACAATGAAATGCCGCGTCGTCGTTGCTCTGTTCATCAACAGCGACTTTTTTCAAAAACGTTTGTGGTTCCATATTTCTACTTTTTTTATACCGAGCGACGCTAAAATAAATATGCAGGTACGTTTATATCGTATCAAAGAAAGTAACATTTAAATTTGGCTGGTGACGAAAAAACAACCCTGTACACAGAAGGCAGCAAATGTGTAAAAAAAATTGTAATTGGGTCTGAACTCTATGCCCTGGACATTACCTATACCCTGGCAAATAATTCAATGCAGTAAACTGACAGTTCGAAATGTCAAACAGAAAAATAATGATACCAGTTAAAAACTTCATAGTGTAAGTACTGAATGAGAATGATTGAAAACGAACGAGTATTTGTCATTTGTTTTGCATGAAATTTTAAAGGAATTTATAAATAATTGAATTTGAGGTGTATACTATATCTTTAAAATAACTTTAATGAAAATAATTAATTACCAAACATACCTAGTGCTTTAAAACGGTTGCAGTAGAAGTAAAATCGACTTGATAACTTCTTGATTTTTAAACTCGTTCTGTCGTTAAAAATGAAATTTCAAGAATAGTTGCCCTTTGCTAACAGCACCATTAAAAAAAAAAACTTGTGAGCAAAAATATTATTTTTCCATACATTACGATATTATTATTTAAAAAATAATTACATTCATTCACTTAAACCATATCACTATTTTTTTCTTCCCGAAAGTAGGCACACTGAAACTGTCATTTTGCTGCATTGAATTATTTGTCAGGGTATAGAGAATGATGCACAGTTACCCCTCTACCTATACATATATCAATCGATATCGTAAGCAACGTTCGGCGCGGTCGGTACTTGGATGGGTGACCGCCGACCATTCATTTTTCACGACGACTTCCGTGCTTCGGAGGACACGTTGAGCAGTCGGTCCCGGTGTTGTATACTGGTATACAGCACTCGACAACTATTTAATTCTGATAGTAGTAAAATTGTTAGACTTGCAGAATTAAAATCGTTTTCAAAATAGTGATAATATATTCAACGAATGCAGAGCATTAAAAGAGCAGTCTTCACGTCAGAACTTTGGCTGAGTTGTAATGTCATCAACGTAAACATTTCGGAGATTTTAAATTTTCAATTAAGTACTCAACCAACTTCGATGAAGAATTTTCATTATCGATTCATAAGTGTCCGAAATATCGTGTAACAAAGACAAAAAAAGAACAAAAAAAAATCATACCATTTTTCGGAAGTTGGTTGAAAATGAAAGAAGTTTTATTTATTGTATATAAATGATGTAAACTGCGTCATCATCACCATCACAAATATTTCTAATGAGCCCACTGCAGGGCTATGAGTCTCTCTGCTGGGCGACGAGGAGGTTTAGGCCGTAATCCAACTAAGCTGGCCCGGCGCTGGGTGGAGGATAATGTAAACTTAAGGCAAATAACTTAAAAGATACCGTTTAACCAGCTTTCCAATGAACGAATTATAATCGTACTAGCTGTTGCGCGCGGTTTTCCCGCGCAACTTCGAATCCCGCGGGAATTACGGGATAAAAAGTAGCCTATGTGCTATTCCAGATTGTACATTCTCTACATCACTAAATTTCATCCAAATCCGTTGAGCCATTCTCCCGTGATTGAGGAACAAACATCCATACATCTAAACTTTTACATTTTAGTAAGATTTTAACTTTTTTTTTTAAATTTTATATGAATCATCGCACATTATGCCAGACCGCATCTCAGTGCGAAAATCCGGCTGCCTCACTCGCATACATTTTATATGAAATGCGACCCCCCCGGGCGCCTGACCCTGGCATAGTGTGCGATGCTTCATGTAAAATTTATGAGAGGCGCGCAGGAGATATTTTACGCTGCGTTGAGCTTGACTCTACATACGATTCTGCAGTGTGTTCACAGAACTTTATCGAATCGTATATTAACGAATGTTTACGAATGCTCGTATAGTATGGAGTCGGTTGCAAGTTTTGAGTAACATTGGAATTTTTTATTTTACAGATATTTATGAGTACAACATGTTTACAAACATTCAAAATTAACAAGGCACACATTTATTTAAGCTGGCCTTGCGGCAATGGATAGATTTCAATTTTTTCTTAAAAACCGTCTCCATACTATACAAACATTCGTTAACAAACGATTCGATAAAGTTCTGTGCTCGCACCGCTGCTGTGTCGTTTTATTTTGGCTTTTAACCCATATCAAGTTCCACTCAAGCTATTTTACTATTGGTAGCGCCTCATCTAAGTATTTTGTGAAAGTTCTAATAATAACCCTAGACTGTTATACATTTTTGGAAATCTAATGATAGGAAGTTCATCTGTCGCTTAAGTTCTACAGACTTTTTTACAACATTCATAGATAATTTAAAATAAAAGTATTTTGTTAATTTTCTAAAAATTTTTTTTTCTTTTATTAGCAATCAAATGGCCATACACAATAAGTAGAAAATAACCTGAAAATTCAATATACAAGGTGTACAGGACTGTTGATTTCCCACAACTCTAGGGTATTATTCAATTAATTAATTTTTCAATTATTTTTTTTGTTTTTATCTTTCATACAAAATAATTCAATTAAGTCAAACATCTTATGTAAAACACCTTTGTGCGAAGTCTGACAACATGGCATTTTCTATCCCTTTTTTATGCATTTCTATGCACAGGTACAGTTCGCAACGCTTTGCGATGTATATTGTATGCAACGTACCTCAACGTTTAAAATGTTTTTGTAGTTTATTGTATGCCTTCAGTGACACGCGCCTATTGAATGAATGTTAAAGAGATTATGAACTCATTTATTTATTTATTTAATTAAGGCAAACCAACTATACTCTACACAAAACATTTTATAATAACATACATTAGGTATAATTTCTGGGGAGCATATTAATGACAGGATTGCACAGCATTATTCTATTACTAGGCCCTTATGTAAAGATGAAATAATTGATCCTCTAACAATA
Organism: Stenoptilia bipunctidactyla; assembly: GCA_944452665.1. NCBI lineage: Eukaryota > Metazoa > Arthropoda > Insecta > Lepidoptera > Pterophoridae > Stenoptilia > Stenoptilia bipunctidactyla. Next base: position 15,209,885 of record OX101747.1, on the reverse strand, counting down.
CAAAGTACCTACCTAAAAAATAAAAACTAACCATATAAAAAAAATACAATCAGCTTAGAAATGAATTAATTATACACAAAAAAATATATAATTATAAAACAAAAAAGAAGTGAAAGAACATTATAAAAAAAATAGGGATTAATTATAATTAAAAAATATGTAAATTAATTGACACCCCGATAGCGCTCAATAATAAATCGCCTAAATTTTGGGAGACTATCGCAGATTGTATTCATTATATTAGATTGATGATTTCTTAGAAAGTATGCACTTTTAAACCACATATTCTTTGGCAAAAAGTATTATTTTGTAGCAAGGAACAAAACCTCAAAGTTATGGGATATCAAAAAGAACACCTTGTATTGAAAACTGTTAACTTTTGGACTTTCACGTATCGTTTTTCATACTACACGGATCTAGGTAGAATTAACCTTTGTTAACCAGAACTAGGTAGAATTAACCAGATGTTTTACTTAAGTATACCTTGTTATAAATGATTAGATCGGAATCTTTACGGTAACATTATATTTATGTCGTTAAAATTATGATAAATAATGTTAGAAGAAGTTAAAGTTAAATAATATTTTAAAGTTTTTGCATTTAAAGTTTTTACTCTTAAATAAATGAAATAAAATGGTCTTAGCTGCAAAGCTATACCATTAAATGGAGCTATGTTAGCAATATAACGTAAAAACAAAAATGTGTTAAGTAATTTCGAGCTCAGTGGGAGAGCGCTCGTCCAGCAAACGAGAGGTTCCAGTTTCGCGTCCTGGTCGGGTGATTTTTATTTAACACATCTTTTCATTTATTTAAGTTAAAGTTATGCCGATGTTACCGGTTTACTTTTTGGTATAATATTCATATATTATGCGGAAAAGATTTTCGATGAATCTGAAATGCCAAAAAACATTATGATAAAAAAGTTTATGCGACTGAAAGCGCACCCGTCGATGATATAGGACATTCGCTTGTGAATCTTGTGGGGAAGTGCCGTCAATCAATATATATAAAACTGTTCCGTTACTGACTGAGTTACTGAGTGACTGACAGACAACGTACAGCCGTAACTACTGGGCGTAGAGAGCTGAAATTTAGAACATACATTCTTTAGGGGATGTAGGGGTGCACTAAGGAAGGAACTCCCGAAATTCCCACGGGAACGGGAATTATTGGACTTTTTAGTTTGTATGAAAAATCTTATTTCTTGAGTGCACGGATATGATACTTGGCATAAAAGTTCTTCAAAAAGAAACTGGTTGTGTTATGAAAGGAATTCCCGAAATTCCCACGGGAACGGGAAATATATGATGTTTTAATTTGTATGATAAAATCTTATTCTTTGAGTGCACGGATGTGATACGTGGTATAAAGGTTCCTCAATAAGTGTATGTTTGTATAATGGAAGGAATTCCCGGAATTCCCACGGGAACGGAAAATAGGACTTTTGAGTTTATGCGTGTACGAAGTCGCGGGCAAACGCTCGTATAAAATAAATTTGATCCTGCAGAAAGCAGCAATTTTTCCCTGAAAACTTGGTTCAAGAGTGTCACTTAGATTTTAAAATATTTAAATATTCTTATACTTATGTCAACAAACATTTTCTAAAATCTTTTTTGTGTTAAAGTCTGACCTTGTTTTGAAGAAAATAATTCATGTATATGGCAAGGTTTAAAAGCTAGAAGAATTAGAATTTTAAATACCATAATTACTCACAAACAAGACGTTAAGGACTACTTATTTTGTATGTGATATTATTTATTGTGGTGATAATGTTTTACCAGTGCAACTTAACGTCAAATGTGTTATTCAGAGAGTCGCTCCGTACGCAAGTGTTTCTATCGGAAAAAAATCGATGATAAGGCATGTTTTCTGCGTTCCATTCGAACAAAATGGACGGATTCCTGGATTGGTTATAAAATATTGTGCCTTTAATAAGAAGAAGTCAATTCCAAAATCTCACAAAGATCTTTTGTCTTTCTAGGTGGTAATCTTATAAAGAAAAGTTTGGGCTCCAGACCTGACTTACTAAACAACCGTGAACGTCGACGAAATGCAAAGTTACTGCTGTTGCACTCAACAGTATTACCCTTCAAATGGTGTAACGATCTCTTCAAATGCATCTACTGCCTCACAGAATTCTCTAAAATCGAGGACCTCAGAACCCACAATAACAAAGCCCATAACAACCCAACCTATCTAGAAATAGAAAAAGCATCTAAAACTATACGTTTATCGGACGACATCAAAATTGACATCTTAAACCTAGCCTGTAGATTATGCAACGATGAGATACATAGCTTTGAGACTTTAAAAGAACATTTGAATGAGAAACATCAAAGAAACATAGGGGTTAACAACGATGGTCTTTTACCATTCAAATTGATAAAAACAGGCGATTTCAACTGCGCTCTATGCGATGTAAACTACACGGAATATAACAAACTGAATACCCATATGAATAAGCATTACCAAAAGTACTTCTGCGAGGAATGCAAAGCTGGATTTTTGTCTTTGAGCCGACTGCAGAAACACCAAATTGTTCACTCGACAAAGGAATACCCTTGTAGATCATGCGACAAGACTTTTAAACATCCTTCCATTAGGCATACACATTACAACTTTGTGCATATGAAACGAGATAAATGGAGGTGTAGACATTGCGGGATGACGTTTAAAAACCACAAGCATAAGTTACAGCACGTTGTAGAAGAGCACAAACTGTCAGAAAAGCTACTTTGCGTTTTCTGCACGGAAACCTGTCTGTCACAAACGCATTTAGAGCGACACGTGAAGAGGTTTCATATGAACGTAAAGAACTATGTCTGTGATATATGTGACAAAAGGTTCTTTTTTGCTTCTGAGTTACGAAGCCATGAGAAATCTCATTATAAATCAGCGAGAAAGTCGACACAGTTTCATCATAGAAGGATTATTGACCTTGAAGATCGAATTTTGAAATGAATAGTAGTGTACAATAAAGTGTAAGATTCGATACAAGTATCGAAGTTAAGAATGATTTATCGAATCGTTTCGCATTACCGTATTAAACTTATTGTTCATCATTGTCAGCTAAATAACGTCAATTTCAAATCATACCAAATTGTAAGGCGTTAAACCAATAAATAAAAAAAGGTTCTTTTAAATAACACGACTTTTTATTTAAATAAACCCTTTTATACTACGTTTTTTTTTGGTTATACAATAATCTCTACAAAACTTTAAATAATGTGCACACTCATTTGGGCGCATACCATATGCAATCAGATCAAGCGTTACGAATCTGTCATATTTCCCCCAACCAATTTTTAACTTAAGTCCAGTGCATAAAGTCCAGTTTCAGTTACAATTTTAGTGAACTCCTGCCTTCTGTACGAAAGTCGCGCGTTGTCCTCTGGGCGTGGATCCATCTATAGGGTCGCCTTATAATAGTCAATAATATGTTAATAGCAGATAAACCTGATGAGTGGGACATAATTTAAAAAAAAAATATTTTTCATAAATTAAAATTTCAAAATTCTTCTAAGTGATCAAAACTTAAGTTTAATCTGTAGTTTATGACTACACAGCAAGTCATTAAAACGTTTCCATCGTATGTAGTTATAAAATGTAGATTAATCTTTAATTTTACTCACAGAGAAGAATTTAGAAATTTTAATTTACGATTTTATTTTTTTATTATTTCTTTTCCAAATTCAGACTCACCCATAATTCTTAATCTGCTATTAAAATATAATTGACTATTATAAGCGAAGCACTGCGCACCGCCGCGCCGTACCTTTCCACGGCGTCATGCACCGATCACCGCTTCATATTCGTTCTTAAAAATATCTCCATCATGGTTCATTATAGAAAAATATGCCGTATAACGGCCCGGCGCAGTGCGGTACGGTGCAAATCAATGCTTCATGTTGGTGCTTTATCAATACGCCCTCACTCGAGCGACCAAACCAAGACACCACAAGCGACTTGTCACTTGCTGAGTTTTTAAGATAATATTATAACTAGTAATAATAATAATTGTTTTAAACTATCGAGTTTATTTCCCTTTCTCACTTCCCCCTTTGCACACATACACATACTCACACACACTACCCATAAATTATACAAATGTAAGTTGGCAAAATACTATAAACAATATACAGATAAAAATTTTGTTTTTCTTATCACAAATAAGTAAATGTTTACTCTTTTTCATCCTGATATATGTGTCATACCAATTTAATTTTGTAACTTTGTGATGAATACTTATATATATTTTTTTCTTTGTTTTTATCTTTAAAATGCTTACTGTCAGATTAACTTATCAAATTGTTAGCCCTTAATTGGCTGTCAGTGTAAATATAAAATGTCAACTTTTTTGTTCAAGAGCTGTGGGCTATGTAATAAATAAATAAATAAATAAATAAAATCGCGGTTATTTTCACTATCATTTAATGTATTTACGGGATTCTAACTGTCATCGCCACCTACCTACATCTGCCAGTCCGCGATCATGGTGCTTGTAACAGCATCGAAATATCGGACGTGCGAAAATAAAAACAAAAATCGTGGTAAGAATCCTGTACATACATTAAATCATAATATTATAACTGTTTGTGGACCGATTCCTTTAACATAAATATTTGACGCGTGTGTTTCGCATAAACAACATTATTAGTTCCAAGTAATTCAAATCAAAAATGATAATAACCAACTAAGTCCTCCTCGCTGCACCTCTCTATCTTCATCATCCCAACTCTTTGTAATGAGCCCACTGCAGTCTCTCACCTGGGCGACGAGGAGGTTTATCCACCAAGCTAGCCTAGTGCTAGGTGGTGGATGTCAGAATTTTCAGGGCGCTGAAACGGCTTCTGACAAACCCTAACGACTACTGTTATACAAGTATACAGCACCCGGGACCGACTGCTTAGCGTGCCCTCGGAACCACGGAAGCACTGTCTATCTTAATGCATTATACTACTTATGAACACGATTATAAGAAAATAATATTGTCAATAATTATCACGAGAAATATATTACTTTTCATGTTACTTTTATGATATTTATTCCCGCCACTATCGCGCATGCGCCAAAACGCGCCGCGCGGCCACAGAATGTAACGTAGCGCGGCGCTCGCAGGACACAGATAAAAAAATGAAATCTATGGTCTGTTATCTGTATCGAAATGGAATTTTTTTTTATTATAACATTGTATTGTTCGAGGTAGTGTGTTATAATGTAATTTTTTAATTTCATTTCGTTATACTATTTTAAAATGTATGTCAATATAAATTCGTTCTGAGTTTTATATTTTGAATATTATGATATGAGAGTAGATAAAATAAATTACTTTTCATGTTAGTTTTATGAATATTAATATATGTATACGTATACATCCAGAATACATCACCGCTTAAACGTTGTTTTTTGGCGGCAGATTTTATATGAAGTCTGGTAGATGGTTGTCTGGTAGAGATCGCTTCCCAGCGACAAGACCACTTATTACATACATACATAACGACACGCCTGTATCCCTTATGGGGTAGGCAGAACACCAGAGGTTATAAGACCATCTATGTCACGTTTGACACAATTTGGAGGTATTATAAAGATGGAGAGAGACTATTGTAGTGACAGGGAGTAAACCTATCGCCCATAAAGACTTCTGTTCCTTAACTAACTTTTACCAGTATGCCCGGGAAAACAAGCAGCTGGCACATTCTATGTTTTTCTTTCGCTCCCAGTCCAGCATGGAAGCAGGACTGGGAGCGATTGTATTTCAAAGTTTATATTATGTAGTTCCATTTTTTTGCAAGAAATATTTAATATCTATACTAATATACAAAGCTGAAGAGTTTGTTTTTCGTTTGTTTGAACGCGCTAATCTCAGAAACTACAAGTGGGATTTGAAAAATTCTTTTTGCATTTGATAGCCCAACTCTTGAGGAAGGTTATAGGCTATATTTTATCTCGAAATTCCCACGGGATCTAAAGTTACGCGGGTAAAACCGCGCGCGGGGGCTAGTATTTAATATAAATATGAAAAATCAATTTTAATATATAAAATTGGCATCACCGCTTACGTCCGTGTTTATCACACAAATATCCACCCAAAACGAGGGTCGGACCAACGAAGACAACGTTTCTACCACTACGCCAACCCGCTGTCACTTGTCACGGTCTTATCTGTGGGAAGCGATATCTCCATAACGACCAAAATATAGATTGCGCCAAAATCTGGCCCCTCTGAAGTGACGTTCCACGCAGGTTTTTTGTAATCAGGGTGTACATCTGCGCGACACGACTTGCAACAACTTCAGAGGAGAGTAGATATAGTAGAATCCGTTTATTATGACTTCGCTTATATTGACCAACCGCTTATTATGACGTGTTTACACAGTGAAGTTTGGTTTTCATATAAATTTTATAACTAAGTCGGATATAATGACTTCGCCTATAGTGACATATCGTTTATTGTGACCCTTTTTTTTATTTTTAGACGACCGGCTGGTGTAGTGGTAACATACATTGCTTTCTATGCCAGAGGTCCTGGGTTCGAATCCCGCCGGCGGCGGATATTTGTGTGATGAACACAGATATTAGCCGTCAAGTCATGTTTATTTAAGTTCATTCTAATAAAAAATATGTATTTATTCAATATGTATGTTTATATATTTTTTAAGTATATCAGTTATCTAGTATCCATAACACAAGTTCTTTAAGAAACTTAATTTGGGCTAGATAATGTTGTGAGTGTCAGAAATATTTATTTATTTATTTTATCAAATTTTGTCCGCTTATAGTATGATTTCTAACACCTTTGGCAGTGTTCGGGAGAGTCACGTTATACCCAAAGACTTACAGCGCGTGAAAGGCTTTTTTGATTTGAGTCTCGGCGTAGATTTACTTATTGAGTCTACTTATTAATATCTACTTTGATTTATCTCTATTTTATTCCTTTCTATTAAAATAAATCACATACTTTAACAGTTTATTTATTCTTGCAGTACCTATTTATTTACTTATTTTAGGAAGTATGACGTCGCATACTATGCTTTATATGACGTCCGTTTAGTATGACTTGTTTTTTATCTCCCTTCGATGTCATTATAAACGGATTCCACTGTATTTGGCACGATATCTCATTTAACCGCAAGCTTTAAACACTACATACTACATCATTATTTAATTTCTTTTTTTCAGAATCGAGCACAAAAAGAAAGAAGCACAAACAATTAGTCACAGAAGTACAAACTTTACTCTCATACACAAACGTTACCATATTCAAAACTAGAGTAACACGTTTCCACTGCGCCTATTGTCCCTCAAAATCACCAAGTTTTGAAAATCCGGATCACCTCCGAACGCATACTCGTGCAACTCATTCAGATGAACGAATCGAAAGCGTAGACAAAATATTACGACCGTCATACGCCAATGAAATTGTCAAAGTTGACACTGAAAACCTTTTCTGCACCGTATGCGTATTACCCATTGCCAATTGGGATAATTTACTCAGCCATTTGAAGCAGAAGCATGATGTTACTTTTACAGAAGCGCGCTGTAGAATTATACCCTATGCTTTAAGTCAAGATTTTAAATGCGGCGTATGTTTGAAAACTTATTTAAATTTTCACAATTTAAACTCGCATATGAATAAGCATTTTCAGAATTTTCAATGCCCTGAATGTAAGGAGACCTTTGTGTCACTGACGCGTTGCAAAATGCATCAGCAAGTACATGTAAGAGGCCAGTATCCATGCGAGGTTTGCGGGAAGGTTTTCAACAAGGAGTTGTATAGGAGAAAGCACATGGCTTTTGTTCACAGCAACGAGACGAGATTTAAATGCTTGTACTGCCCCTCAAAATTCTCGACCGAGTATTCACGACATCAACATGTCGTAGAATTCCATAATTCTATGCTAAACATCATAACTTGTGAACTCTGCGGCAAATCTTTCGATTGGCGCCCATATTACTACAAACATTTACGGAGATACCACCAAAAAGTTTGCAAATACCAGTGCAGATACTGCTCAGCGAAATTCGTGTTCTTAAAAGAAAGAAAGAAACATGAGGGGATACATAAAGCTGAAAGCAAAGCTGTTAAACTCGACATGATGGCTTTACACAAATATCTAATAAAAGAACAAGCTAAAAAAACGTGATACTTCATTGTTTTATTTATTCTGATGTGCAGTTCTATGAGAATTATGGATTAAAAGACATTTTGGAGCAGATTTCATCGTGTTTTATTATTCTCTTGAGACCCAGAATACATTACAGACTGAAATATGTAATCCTTTCATCTCTACCTAGTTACACCTTATTCCGTATTCCTTTAAGAGCTCTGAACATTGCAGTGAGGTAAGTATTACAAATGTTAGTTTGGATCTGAATGCAACCTACTAAGAAAGTAATTAAAACTAAATTACAGCACGAAAAAGTAAGCTGGATGAATTAAGTCAATCAACATTTGGAGGTATCATTAATTTGATTTTTTAATTAAATTATTTTTAGAAACAGTATTTACCATGTTTATTTTTTATTTTGAGTTCTCAATAGTTCGGCCCTGTTGCGAGTGCCATGATTACAACTGACTGAAATTATCCCGTTTCTTAAGTTAATTTAAAAGTTTAAGACAAAATTGAACTTAAATTAACTATACGTCCAAGTATTGATTGGCCGAATTCATACAGCCCACTTTTTGTCATATTCTTTTAGGTCATCCACAAATTTTGCAGCTGACGTCAATTTCAGCTAATGACTGTGACAGGTGACAGATGAAAGCAAAGGGCTAAGGAAGGAACTTTATCATCATGCGGTGATTTCAAGCGGCCGCAAGCCTCAGGGAATCGGCTATTAGCGGTAACAGTGCAGCAGTGTTTTTTCACTTAGTATTATTTCCCTTTCCTTAGAATTCGCTCTTGTGGTAAAAGTATTGATGCTTTCCGATAGATGGCATTATTCTCAACACGGTAAAGATTATTTTCCATTTTAAACCAATAGATGTCACTTTTGCTCAACGGTTCCTGAAAAAATATATTGTGCTTTAAGTAGTTGATACAAAATTAATATTATTTTATCCGCTATATAAGATGATATATTTACTATTTAAATTGAATCATAAATACAAAAAAATCGTAGATTTTTCTAATTGGGTGCGTTCTACGCAGTTAGAGTAACTAATTGAGTGCGTTCCAAGCATATGAAAATGTCTTTTTATGACTGCAAAAAATACCTACCCAATACATTATTTAATCCACAATGGATAGTGACATGAAATAGATTTTATGCAATGATTTAAAGTTAGGAAAATCTTGAAGTTTTTAGTAATACTACTATATAATACTAGTTGTCAAAACATTGACAGCTCTACTATGTTGATGCACAAAATGTCAAAACGAAAGTGATTGAGAGACTGACATGAGTGAAGAATTAATTTTGTCATTCCGTTTCCTCTCGTGACTCGTGAATGTGCTCTGGATTGTGTTTTATAAATTTTCTACAACTTTGGCAAGCTCCCGGACTCTGAATTCTTCGCATAACACGTTGGACTTACGCACCTTACGAGGACACCGAAAAAGAAAACCTAATAAATCACGCAACTGCTAAATTGTTTTTTATTTATTTCAATACATAGACTTTGATTGAACTGCTGGATTCATCATTCGCAAACCTGATTAACCCGTAATTTTATGAATCTAGCTATTCCAAAGTCTAAGTTATTGTTTAAAATTACCCTTCTTGAGAATACAAGCTAGAACGGAGCAGCTGGGTTTTGGTTGTCGAGGTACGGTTGTTTTCCGTTAGATGGCGCTAGTACCGAATTTGTTAGTGACGACTCTATACCAGTATATAAGTTACTCTATGCAGTGCAGTGACGTAAGGCGCGGTTACCGCTTGGGGCCTGAGGTGGTCACTTTTATTTCCTGTTATGTACTTAGTCGTAAATTAGTGTTTTCCAACTATGGTTTTGCATAGATTGATTAAAATGTCAGATTGAGGAATGCACTATACCACTAATGCTGTGATCACTGAGTGTTATAGGTATAAGTTTCTTAGATGCATTACAGGGTGACTGTGGAAAAATTTTAGATATTGAAGTCGACTCTGTACTCGATTCTGATCATAATCATGTTATAAAAGTAGGTACTTAATTTTTCAAAAGAATTTCCAATAAATAAATAAAGAGACATAAGTCACTTTTCCCAACGCGCCGCCTCAGTCAACACGCACGCACACAGTAGTGTTCCCGCCACACGCACACCACCACCCGCTAAGTATCTATTGTATTACGCTTATGTAACCATGCGTTGCGTTATTAATTCTTTAACTTTCGGTTAAGTTTACTCTGTAAACAATTAATATTATTTTTTTCTCTTCATGTATGATGTCAAAGTATCACGTCCTCGAATTTCGAAAGAGACCCACCAGACACCCTGTAAGTTTATAGACTAAAACACTTTTCAAGCCGAATTATATCGGGTTTCGTGTTAATCCTGAACTCTATATTCGCAGACTGAGAAACGTATGGGGGTGATGATTTAAACTTAATTATCAATCTGACACCTGTCACCGAAGAGGCGACTTTCGTCCTTCATTCGTCTTAAACTTTTGGCCAGTAACAATGTAAACTTTGGTTGAATAGGTCCCTGGTGAGACAATGCCAAAGTCCGTTGTTCTTTTTATTAAAACTCTGAGAGAAACGATAGTCCAGTAACGGTAAGCGCAACAAACTATTTGTTTAAGTTGTAAAAGTCTTGTGTCTGAAAAAATAAAATCTTAAAGTTAGATACTTACCTACCAACGAGCATACAACCAGTAGAGAGTGCGTGCGGGGCTACCGCGGTCGCTCAATTTGACCTATATGTAGGGCATGCGACAGAATTTTGAGTCAGTCACAGCAACTGTAGGCTAACGTACGGACGTCCCGCGCTCCTGATTATAAGCAAATTAAAACTCGAAATAATGCCTAGTTGTGCAATTAAATGGTGTGGGAAGTCAACTACGACTTCAAGCTACACACAAGATGGGGTATCATTTCATATTTAAGTGGATTTCTACTCTATTTATTCAATATTTTGATAAAAAAAATAAACAAAATAAAATATTTTCATTTCTGAAATGCTCGCGTTGATGTCTTTCTTGCTATCTCTTTCTGATACACTGTTTTGCATATTAGCAGTTGTCTCTTTTTGTTTCGATAGTGCTGTTCGCAGGATTGCTACGTTTCATATAGATATTTTAAAATATAGATAAGTACTTACCTTATGTTTTTTACATTGTTATTGCTTTATGTATTTGCTCTTGGGTTTGAATGCAAATATACAGAAAAAGGATTAAGTTGAATACAAAATACTGGTATGAAATATAGATAAAAAATATAGGGTCTTCTTTATGAAGATCAATATATTTTAATAGAAGGTTAAGAATGATGTATGGATTCAATTTATGAAAGAATTTTTTTTTTGTTACAATTAACAAAAAAAAAATCTTTCATAAATATTTTATAATTCTCATAAGTTAACAACATTTTAGTTTAATCTGTTATTTACGACTAAAGCAAAAAATAAAAGTGTTTCTATTTAACTATTTATATTAAGAACTCACTCACACACACAGAGAAAAATCGCACTAGGCATAGGTATGTAGGTATTCTCTGACGGCACTATCGACACCGAAAGTCAAGCGAGCCGCCCGCGCCGACAACACTCTGTTGGCTTGTCGGCGCGGCGCGGCGGCGGCGACTTTGTTTGAGCCAAACGCGCGCGACCCGCTCACCGCTCGGCGAGCGCTCGCCAGTCTGTAAAAGTTTTCGCGCACACGAACCAAGAATATCTTCAAATGGCTTTGTGCTAGTGCTGCGAGTGAGAACCTGTCACGAGCTCGTGACACGTACGAGCAGAGACATGGAAGGCGTCCCGCCCTCCGAACAATTCTAGGAGCTGTGCAGCGCCATCGAGATTATGGCACATTTACTCCACGTGCCCCAATGTTGTGTGCTGCCAATGTTATTAAACGAACAAGACTTTGTGTATCGCAAATAGGTAGTCATGTGCAGCAGTTACTATAAAGTGCTTGTGTATGTGTATTCGTGTGCTGTGTACCTAACATCATTGACAGGAGCAATATGTAAGTTATTTTTGTACATAAACTGTAATAATAAGGTGATTCCATTTAAACATTCAATTGATTGTAAAATACATTTATTCGTTAAGGCAAACAGCTCAAGCACGAAAGCTTTTTTTAAATTTATTTCTAATTTAAACATTATCAAAGAAGTCAACATTACTAAAACGGTATTTACAATTAGTTGAACGTTAAATTGACAGTTGAAGTGTGATGGGAAATTAGAATCAACTTTTATACGAAATAAGTATGATATTACAACAGCTGATATACGTCATACATCAAGATAAGTAGATCACGCATCGCCCGGGCGCGCGAGGCATCGACCTTTGCTCGCGTGGATAGGTAGGTACTAACCGCGTAAGATCTTTGTTTTAGTGAAGTTATTTTATTAAACTAAATAGATAGGTTTTTTTTATTTCTTGCAAGGTTGTCGTAAATAACAGATTAAACTTAAATTCGGTCACTTAAAAGAATTGAAAATTTCAATAAAAAAAAATATAGTTATATGTATATTTTTATTTTTTTCATAAATTGAACCCATACATCATTCTTAACCTTCTCTTAAAATATATTGATCTTCATAAAGAAGACCCTGTATATATTTCAAGCCTACAGTCCGAATAGCTTGATGGATTTTGACAAAGGTGGATTTTAATAATTATTGTAGTTGTTATCTTTTGGGGTGGTTGAAAAATGGTTTTATACAGGGTGTCCCAATAAATAGTGTCAACTGGAAGTTGAAATATAGATGGATCCTTAGAGTACCCGAATCACGCCTATGTACCTTTCGCAATTTTTTATGGTTTTCTATTTTTATTTTTATGCCTGAGAATTTCAACCGAAATGACATTCCACCTTCATGAATTGCCATTTAATGTTCAAAATAATCAAGTCCATCATTTTAACGTAAAACTTTAATGAAAAATGAATAAATAATGTTCGGTTACAGATTTGAGTTATAGTAACCCCTTAGGGCTATAGTAACATACGCTAAAAAATCATTATACCTACTAATAATAAATCAAACCATAATTAATGTGATAAAATGTGATTTGTTTTTAATTCTAATAAAGGCGTATGCGCGTACCTAAAAATAGTGAATCTATAAATGGCCGTTATAATTTTTCCAGTTTTTATCGATATCGATATTTTTTTTGGAATCCCTAGTGAATCTGATGTATTTTGGCTGTCGAGTCGTCGCCCAATGACAGCGGGGAAAGGATACCTCTGCCCCCGCCGCTTTTTGGTGACTTGGATATAGAACAAAGACGTGCCGATGCGCTCTCCACTGGTTTTATTCTCGTTGTTACCTACCTACTAACTTACTGTTTTAATAACAGTAAAATCAATATGAGTTATTTCAAGTTAGTTTCTTTTGGGTGCAGCCTTTATATTACGATACGAAACATTCTGTACAACGTTAACATTTTATAACAATGTGTAACGTTTTACTTGTGAACATGTTAAGAATGTTATACGTTTTAAACACAGTGTTTCAACTGTCGATCTGCGGGGCTAGCATGCTACCGTCGACAACGATAAATCGGGCCTTTTATCGACATTTTCTTAGAATATGGTATTTAGTGTATGTAATTTTTTAAGATTATGACATATTTGGTTCTGTGGTCTTAATCATGGTATCAAATCGAGTAATTCTATCTATAATGGTGCGCATCTTAGCTTACATAATAGGATAAAATAACAAAATAATATTTATCTTGTCGATTCGACTATTTATCGATGGTTGCATGCTAGCCCTATGGTGTTATTTAGAATTTGTCGTATAAAGATATAACTAGCAGTAGCTATATATCTATTATCACACAGTGACGGTCTCCGTCGTGCAGTGGTACAGATAGACACTACAGTGCAAATCGTGAGGCCGCAGGTTCGATTTCCGCAAGGAACAAAAAAATATGTATGTATTGTACTATATGTATTAACATTCTAGGTTCCCTAGTTTGCTACATGGTATCCCATAACACAAGTTATGCTTACTTTAGGGCCATGTTGTAGGTGTAATTGTCTGGGAATTTTAGTATTATTTTAAATTTTAAAACTACACGCCTTTCAGCGGAAAATATCCGACAATCGGACCAGTCGGTCGGGGTTCAGAGCATGAGGGACGGAAACTAAAGTTGTAAATTTATAGTAACAATATTATTTTTATTATTATCAATTTACAAATTTAGTTACAATTTGTTATAAAATGATAGACTACAAATTTTCTAACTAATTGAGGAGAACTTCAAAGTTATAACAATAATAGACAGATAGCTTGTGAAAATAAAACCTAATTTTTTTTCTTGGTACTCTTCTCATTCATCACATGGTATTTAGTGACGTGATAAGTCAAACTAGCTCTTTGAACAAAAGATGCGTCACATATCTCACAAACGTATCGCTTATCTCCCGTGTGAATTCTCTCGTGCAACCTCCAGTCTTTGCGCCGCTTAAAAGACTTCTTACAAAAACTGCATTGGTAGTCCCTGGCCGTTTCATGAATTTTCATGTGTTCAAAAATATAGTTCTTATTCGTCGTCGAATAGTCGCAATTTGGACATTTAACAAATTCACCGAGTTTGTGAAAGTACTGAAGATGATGTGTTAGATAGTTTCTCGTACCAAATTTCGCATCGCAAGCGGAGCAGCTATATCTATCGTCGACGTTATGCGCGTCTAGCTTATGCTTTATAAGTGGACCTTTGCTTTTGAATTTTTCAGGGCAGAGGGGACAAGACAGCGGAAGGATGTTATCATGTATCATTTGTATGTGCCGCATTATGTTTCTTTTACAAACAAATGTCTTGGAGCAATGATTACAGGTGTACAGAGAGGAGTTGATTTTTTTGTATCCCATGTTGTCTTTTTCTTCTTGTTCTAGAAAAGAAGAAAAATAAACGGTTATTGATTTCTTTGAGTAGATGTTTGAAGGTTGAGATTTACCTACGTTAAATTAAACTCTACAGGGCGTCCATAGCGCACTCTTAATATTTCTTAATCTCAGAGATCTAAAAAAATCTAAATATAAATGTGATTTCTTTGCCATTGAGACAATAATGATTTTTTGTGGTAAGATAGCATAATTGAGTTAGGTATAAATAATAAGTAACTTCAGTTAAGTTCAAAAAGCTATTGGTAACGTTGCCTTGGCCCTTGGTCGAAATATCGCGAAGATTCGGGTAAAAGCGATGTATTTTTAAAGATTTTGGCATATTATAATAAAATAAAGTTTATTTATATGAAGTCGTCGTGGCGCAGAGCGTACTTTTTATATCATACGATATCGCAGGTTAAGCAACGTTCGGCGTGGTCAGTATTAGGATGGGTGACCGCCGATCATTAATTTCTCACGACGACTTCTGTGCTTCGGAGGGCACGTTAAGCAGTCGGTTCCGGGTCCTGACTCAAACTCAAACTCAAACTCAAATATTCTTTATTTCGTAAGTATTTAAATACATTTGAAATAAGTCAAACAATTTACAAATTGAACTGAATCTACCACCACTTCGGAAAGTCGATCTGTTGAGAAGAAGTGGCAAGAAACTCAACAGCAATCATCTTTTAAAAACCTACCTATAGGTATATCTCTACTAAATGGAAAATCGCTGTCCTAAACAAATTTCATCAAATAAATTGCAATAATTTTTGTATGAATAATGATAAAGTGATAGTAGCTGTTCTAAACCCGCTATAGCTTATTTAGTAATAAAAAAAAATGATGTTTGATTAAAACAACATTAAACAACTTAAAAACAGTTCCCTAAAAACTGAATAAAAATATTAAAATACTGTAATATTAACTACTTATATTTTTATTGTAAATATTAGAACGAAAACAAAAAGACGAACGATCTAGATGTGAAAGCTGTCCTCAATTTTTTTTCCCCTGATAACGTGAAACGGAAAGCAATCCGAGGTAAGTTCGTTCAGGCGAATCGTTCAGCAGGCAACCGCCATTATGTTACTGCTACTGCTGCATGCATCTGCTGGTAAACCACGTTAGATAAAACAGTCCACTGGTAAGGAGTAATTTCTCTTTAACAGTTTTAATTCCTAATATTTGTTTAAAATATTTGTTTATTAAGTATAGTAATTTGATTATTAAGTATAGTAAATGGGTGACCGCCGACCATTCGTTTCTCACGGCGACTTCCGTGCTTCGGAGGGCACGTTAAGCTGTCGGTCCCGGGTGCTGTATACTGTATACAGTAGTCGTTAGAGTTTGTCAGAAGCCATATCGGCACCCTGAAAATTCTGACATCCACCACCCAGCACTGGGCCAGCTCGGTGGATTATGGCCTAAACCTCCTCGTCACCCAGAGGAGAGACTCATGCCCTGCAGTGGGCCCATTACACGGAGTTGTGATGATGATGATGATGAAGTATAGTAATATAATAGTTATCCACATTTGTTTCGTTAGTGTGATAAGTTATTTTTATATTAAAATAGTAGTATTTTGAAACTAAAATATATGCTTTTATTCATAAAAACGCCGTATATAAATGCGCCGTACCGCAGACTAACTAGAACGCACAAAAAGATTTTAGTTATTAGTAAAAATCGGTGGTTAATTATTATTCTTTTTATTCTCAAATTTTGTAACTTGATGTCAATTTGCACCCGAAAGGAGCCGGATACTAGTGCTAATTATTTAGTTTGTAAAACTTTTATACAAACGTTTGTCAAATTATTGAGCGCCGGATTTTTTGCGCGTCATGTGCGTTACTGCATATAATTGCATAGGTTCTATTTTCACAGACTAAAAAGTGCGTCACGGATAGTCTGTCGTCTGCGCTGCGCCTAATTCTTCTTTTACATTTTTTTCTTCTTCTAGGCACATATACTAACAAGGATATAAGGATGCGGATATAATGCCTGTTACAGATCACCAGGTTCTTCTTCATTAATTGCTATAACTTTTTCTTCAGATGAACATACCTTTACAATCAAACAATTATTAGACAATTTTTGAAGTTTATACGTACTTAACGATTTTATAATTTTAATTATGTTTGAACTTTTAATTTTGCATCCCCCCTGCTAATGATAAATCCCAAATTCAAACAAATTCGAGAAGAAATCTATAACGAAATTAAATACCTACTTTTATTACATAATTATGATCAGAATCGAGTACAGAGTGCTCTCCTTCAGTATCTTACTCAACCTGTAGATTAAGCAGCTCCGTCTTAAAGGTTGGCTAGACTGTTGGAAACAAAACATCAAACCAAGGTGACCTTGCTAGTTTACAACGTGTTTACAACAGTGAAGATGGCTGTTGACAACCAAATTACATGACCTTGGCGGGTTGTAAACGGCGGTGCTTAGAATCACAGACATACATCTACATAGACAACGCAAGTGCCACGATTTGTATTGGAACCAAGCGTGCCGACTTTTTAAGACCTATTGTGACGTCACAGCTGATATTTATTACTGGGAAATACAAATAGATTCAGAGACACCGATGAAATCGATTATTAAGAACGATATTGATATTGTGGACTCGATTTTCTAACAGATATACATACGCGCGGATTAAATCTAGGGGCGACCAACCTTGACGCTTGGTCGAGGTTCGGACACGCAAAGCACATGCATTTGCGTTATCTATGTAGATGTATGTCTGTGTTTAGGACAGTGTGTACGCTTTTTATTGTATATTTTACTATGTAACTATAACTATAAATAACTCGAGTTTTGTAGCTTTTTATCCTGCGTTTCAACCTTTCCTTCTTTGTATCCTCAATTGCATACAAAACTGCCATCGCGAAGATGTTACCAACGCGAGAGATCAGAGCGCACTGACGATTAAGGGGCGTGGCCTGGCGTGAGTTTGGCTTGTGTTCTTGTTTGTCTCCTTGTTGGCAACCACCGTTTGTAACAGTGTGGATGACTCGGAATTGGTTGTCAACAACTTAACCTTGGTTGGAAGCATAGGTTTTCAACGTGTTTTCAACAGTCTGGCGGCCCCTTTAAGCCTATCCGGCGCCGCGATGCGGGGCTCAGACTGCGCTCTCGTTTCTAACTGCTTTTTTGACGTAATCGTGTAAATAAATAAATAAAATAAAATCCTCAGACAATCACTCCAACTACATGGCCCCAAACTAAGCAGAGCTTGTGATATGGATACCATGTAGCGAACAAGGGGGAACCAAGAATATAAATACATAAATAGATAAACACCCAGACACGGAGGTTTTTTTTTCTTTTTCCGTGCGATAATTGAACCCGCGACCACTGGCGTCTGAGGCAGAAATTGTTATTCCATCGCCAAAGTGGTCGTGAAATGATTAATGATTTCATGATATGAAGCAAAAAAAGCCCTAAAATAATGTCAAAGGAGCGACTGTTATGGTCTTTCAAGCACTATTCTCTTCTAAGTTATGTCTAAGTTATACAACCCACACGAGAATAAAAGAGACAGCCTAACGTACATTCTCAACTAATAGGTGATCTTTTAATTCAGCATATTACGTCAAGTGAACGGTGGACAGGCGGAACAAGGCGCTGGGAATCGCAGTGAACGCGGATCGGTAGTTGTGAGTTCGAAACCTGCCGAGAACATAAAAATATTATTTTTTAAAACTTTTTCAACACATCACATTTTTCTTCATTAATTAATATCCTCCAAGTTTGAAGTTTAAAATATCCATAATGGTGAATTGTGAAGCATGCCGGAGCCACTTGAGTGTAACTCAAAAACGAGTTAAATGTACAGAATGTCTTCTGCAGTACCACTCCGACTGTGTTGGTTACACTGGCGATAACCTGCCAACGCGGTCCGTATGGAAATGTCTAAAATGTTTAACTATCAAGAAAAAGGGAGGTGACAACAGCAATACACCGGTTAGATCGAACAACAGTTCTCCAATGGTACCTAAATCGACCACCACGACACCGGAGGGCACTAACACCACAACAAACCTTATAAACACAGACCAGTCGGATCTAATGCGGCAGTTTGAAATAATATTAGACTCTAAGCTGGCCTCTGTAAAAGAAGACATATTAAATACCATAAAAACCACGTTTGTGTCGGAGATTAAAAAAGAACTTTCAGAAGTTTTATCTACAGTAAATTCGTTAGAGGACTCACAAACTAAATTAATCACTGAACATGAAACAATGCAGATTGAACTACAGAGTACTAAACAACGCCTTAGTGAAGCTGAAGGTCTTCTCACGGAGTTGAGAGATCAATTATCGAAGCAACAACAATGGGCGCGACAAAACAATTTGGAAATTACAGGCCTACCTGTCATACAAAGTGAAAACCCTATCGAAGTAGTTGTTAAGATAGCCAAGCACGCAGGAGTGCAACTTGCTACAACAGATATTGAGTTTGCTTCCCGAGTACAGCCTATGCAGCAAATCCCTGGAAGACCAAAACCCTTGGTTACTAAATTGAAAAACCGTCTGCTAAAGGACAAAATTATTGCAGGATTAAGAAAAATCAAAGGTATTACTACAAAGGACTTAGGCATGCCAGGAGACTCTAAAAAAGTCTATGTTAACGAACATTTAACGCCAGATAACAAAATGCTACTGAAAAAAGTAAAGACTGCTGCTACTGAAAAGGCCTATAAATTTTGTTGGGTGAGAAATTGTTCAATTTTTTTACGAAAAAACGAAGAGTCCCCTGTAATTTTTATAAACAGAGCCACAGATTTGAACAAACTAACTTAGTATATAACTGCATAACTTTATCTTTCAATTCGATTTTAATTAATTTTATAAAAACTGTATTTACTAACACACACCTACATTACATAAACACCTCTATACATGCACATTTCTCTGGAATAAAACTAAGGGTTTCCCATAAATTCAAAAAAGATTTCAATCACCGTTTATCGTTTCTAGTTTCATTATCATTATCTCGCAATAATATAACTCATTTTGACAATACTCTCCATATTATTTTATTTTTTACAATGTTTCGCCTTATACTTATGACATATAATTATTACATTTTTACTTTATCTGCTGTTTTGAATGACTAGCCAAGGCTTAAGCGTGTTCTATCAAAACGTTCGAGGTTTACGTACTAAAACTACGGAATTTTACCAAAATCTCTTGAGCCAAAATTTTGACATCATATTAATTACGGAAACATGGTTAAATAATAGTTTTTATGATAACGAAGTATGTGACGACCGCTACGATGTATTTCGTTGTGACCGTTCCTCTAACACGTCTGCCAAGTGCCTCGGCGGCGGTGTTATGATCTGTACACACAAAAGATTACATGCTCAGGAACACACTGAATGGAAGGTTGAAGGAATTGAGTGTACCTGGGTAACGGTACCTAAGAACTCTTTTGGCAGCCACGTAAGGAATCCTTTGCATTTGGCAACTATTTATATCCCACCAAATAGATCACAGGCAAATCTTTTAAAATCTACAGTAAATATGTTTAATTTAGTATTTGAATCTTGCCCAAATGACCACTACCTAATAGTGGGAGATTTTAACTTACCAAATATCGATTGGACCTCGTCAGGACCGATTTACCTCAGACGTGGTTCTATAGATCTCCAAGAACTATCTACTGATCTGATAAATACATGTAATATGATAAACTTATCTCAGCATAATTACTATAAAAATAAAGTAAATAATACACTAGATTTAATATTCAGTGACGTCACATTTGATCTGAAATTAAGCGATAGCCCACTGGTATCCCCAGATTTATATCATCCTCCGATGGAATTCGATATATCTGATCTTGTCATTACTCTCGCCCCGCCACAAACTGAACCCAGGCGCAACTACTATAAAGTAGATTATGAAAAAATAAATACTTACTTAGAGAGTACTGATTGCTCAAAACTATTTTGCATAACTGACGTAGATGAAGCGGTAGATTGGTTTTATGATGTTTTAAATAAAGTAATCGATTTGTTCGTCCCATACAGCCCTGGATCGCGTTCTTATAATTATCCAATTTGGTACTCATCTCCACTAATAAATGTTATAAAAGAAAAAAATAAAATACATAGGCGCTGGATCCGGTTCAAAAATCCAAGAGATTATGATGAGTTTTCGTTGTTGCGTGCAAGACAAAAATATTTACAAAAAATGTGTTACGAAAATTATATAATCCGTATGCAAACTCAAATAAAAAAGGACCCTACACAATTATGGAAGTACGTTAAGAATATTAAAGGAAACAGCTCAGGGTATCCCAGCAAGTTTACGTATAACAATGAAGTGTTTCAAAACGTTCGAGATTCTTGCACCGCATTTAATAAATATTTTCATAGTGTTTTCATCAAACCATCTTTTTCATACGATTTACACCTTACTGATTATCCAGAAAATCAAGAACATTTGCACACGGTGTTATTGGATGAGAAAGATATTTTTGATCTTTTGAAGTCTCTAGACGTTACCAAAGGAGCGGGTACCGACTGCATTCCTCCTATATTCATTCAAAAATGCGCAATGAACCTTGTAAAACCACTTTTGTTCATTTTTAGGCTTTCAATTAAATCTGGAACTTTTCCGGCTAAGTGGAAAGAAGCTCTTATAGTTCCGATTCACAAAAAGGGCTCAAAGATGAAAATAGATAATTACAGGCCTATCTCTAAACTGAACTGCTTTAGCAAGGTCTTTGAAAAAATTGTGTACAAGCAACTTTATCCCGTTCTTACGAAGGCTATACCAAGGGAACAACATGGATTTCTCGCCAAGCGCTCATCTGTCACAAACCTGTCTGTTTTTACACAAGATGTTCTTCATGGTATGGACTCTGGGTGTCAGGTTGACGTAATTTATACGGACTTCGAAAAGGCCTTCGATAGGGTAGATCATGTCATTTTAATGCACAAGCTCAAGGCTATAGGTATTTGTGGGGATTTACACCGATGGTTGACCTCTTATCTTTCTCGGAGGTCACAGGCAGTAGTACTTGGTGGCATGAGATCGGATTATGTCTCCGTTGACTCAGGCGTACCCCAGGGATCGCATTTGGGACCACTTTTGTATAATGCCTATTTATTTGACATTAATAATTGTTTTCATAAATCTAATTTCTTACTCTACGCTGACGATAAAAAAATTTATAGCTATATTTCTAATTTTGATGACTGCCTGAAACTCCAGGATGACTTAAATAACTTGTATGTATATTATAAGAAAAATAGAATCTCAATAAATGTTAATAAATGTCTTATTATTACTTTCTCAAGAAAAAACAATCTAATTGAATTTCCGTATAAGTTTGGCGATATTTCAATTAATAGGGTCGATGCGGTCCGAGATCTCGGCATAACCCTCGATGCGAAACTTATGTACGATAAACACGTTGACATTATTAGTACCCGAGCATATCAAATGTTAGGCTTTATAAGGAGAGTTTGCAAATCGTTCAATCGAGTAGACTGCATCAGAACTCTGTACGTCACGTTTGTGAGAAGTATACTAGAGTATGGTAGTAGTATATGGAACCCTCAGTATACTCTCTACATACATAGAATCGAACAGATCCAGAGAAAGTTCTTTAAGTTCCTGCGATTCAAAGAATATCGGGTAGACTCCACATATGCAGAGGACCTGGTACACTACCGCCTTGACTCCCTAGAGTCGCGTCGCCGGCAGGCGGATGTGCTGCTGCTGCACGACGTGCTCAGTGGCAGAGTGGACTGTCCGCAGCTGCTGAGCGCCATACAGCTGCGCGCGCCCAGCCGACGCACTCGCCACACTGCCCTACTACATGTTCCCCACTCTAATACCAATTTCCATAAGAACTCGGTCATCTGTCGAATATTGCGGCTCTATAATAAATATTATTCATCCGCTGACTTATTTCAACTGTCACGGCATTCTTTTAGAAACGAAATTATCAAATTAAATCGTGTATAAAATATTCCTACCCAGACAACATAAACTCACACAAACACACACACACACACACTTTCACCTACTCCACACCCACTACTAACCCAATGTGTATGTGCCTGTACCTGTCATAATTTCCCAATAATTCATATATAATAATGTAATAATTTGTAATTTAATCTGCCCTTGGTTTGTTTTATGTTTCTTTATGTTTCTTTTTTTTTTTCATTAATTGATTGTAGATCACTTAATTTTTTATCTTTTTGTTTTCTTTATAATAACATATATTTTTTTTGTTTATAGTTATTTAAAATTCGATAATTTCAATTTAAAATAATTAGTTTTGTTAATTAATTCATTCGCTTTATTTTATTTCTTTTGTATAATGGTGTATTTCTTTTATTGGCTAAATGTTACAACTATATGTAATTTTAATAATGTTCATGTAAAAGCTGTTGAAATACCAACGAATAAATAAATAAATAAATAAATAAATAAATAAATAAGTTAAACCAAAACATTTATTTTTTTTCCACTTTTCAAAAAGTTATAGTGCGACCGGTGGGAGTTTGCGTGCCTGACAGCTGTCAAAATCATTTACCCCTTCGAATCGGAAATAAACTTTATTCAGTGTACATAAGGAGCTGTCAGGAACGCATTCTCGCAACGGCCGCACTCTAGGCAGACTTTTAAAATTCCTAGAAAAAATAAATTTAAAGGTAATAAAGTCAGGTCTCACCTGACTTTATTACTTTTTTTAAATATTTGCTTGTAATTTTGATCGTATTTGCTTCTGCTGCCTATTTTTACGAATAATACGCTGGTTACGGTACGGGCTTAGCGAAAGAGAATTTTGGGCAGCACGTCAAGAACTCGCGCGAGTTAAATTACGGACAACTTGATTAATTAAAAAAAGATTTATCTAAGAATTACAACGTTCAGTATAACAATAGTATTAATTTTAAAATGTAATTTCCTAAATGTAGAGTTTTTATATAATAATAAATGCTTAATAAGAATTACTAGTAAATGCAATTTGGGTTATGGAATGAATGTCACACGTGTGGGTGCAGGGCACTTAACTCCTCCCTCCCCAAGAGAAAAATTATCTGAAGGTGACACAGGAATCTTCTGAGAATTTTTAAAGAAAAATACAAATCTCCTAAATTTTTACAATAAAAATAGTGAAATAAATGATGCTAAACACATGTATAAGCTTAGAGTCCATAAACTGATTTTATTTGTCACAATATAATTGTCTTCTTCACTTTCACCATATTTTATGCTGTTCAAAATTTCTCTGACGTCACTGAAATCCACGTTTCTAAGATCAATTTGGTTGCTGTCTTGGTGGATCTCCTGGTACACTTCGGGCAGGTGTATAGATGGAATCAGGAGTCTGCTGCTGGAAGCTCTTGACTTGAAGTTAATTTTTAGGTCTCCAACTTAAGCTTGGCATTTGTCATCAGGGGTTATAATTGTTGTTCCTTGTAGATGGTAGTTGTGTACTTCCTCTTTGCAATGTTCTGTTACCGTAACACCGTCCTCGGAGTATACGAGCCATTGATTGCTTGTGATCTTCATTATCTAAATTACCAGTAATTAACTTAATCATAGAACCTAATGGATTAAATATTGCTCTTTTTGTCCTTGATGGTACGATTTGATTTAATCTAATAATTGTTTTAAACTATCGCGGTTATTTTCACTATGATTTAATGTATTTACGGGATTCTTACCACGATTTCCGATTTTATTTTCGCACGTCCGATATTTCGATGCTGTTACAAGCACAGCATCGAAATATCCACCTACCTACATCTGCCAGTCCGCGATCATGGTGCTTGTAACAGCATCGAAATATCGGACGTGCGAAAATAAAATCGGAAATCGTGGTAAGAATCCCGTAAATACATTAAATCATTGATTTAATCTGTTAAAACAAAGTTCTACAATATTATCAATTTGCTCTCCTATTCCTGCTATTTCCTTTAAAATTTCTGTGTCTTTTCTGACGTTATTCCTAATTTCAACGTATTTATTTCTATTATATTCTATATTAAAAACTAAGGTATCTAATTCTAACGTTTGTAGATGGTCCAGAAGTTACTCCTCATCGCTGCTGTACCCATCTTCAGTGCAGCTATTCCCGGGTTCTGATAGAAATTTTGAAGGTCCAGGCTCTTGGCTTGCGCTACTACAGCCAGGAGTATTAGTGCGAACCTGTGGAGGTCGTTTTATGTTTTTAATAGCTACCCTAGTATTTCTTTTATTTAATTGTACTGGAATTACATTTCTAGATACCTCACCTATAACCTTGGCTTTTTCGTAGCGTGGAAGATTTTTAGCTTTACGTGTCCTAGTGTTTTTCATAAAAACTTCGTCACCTAATGATATTTGCGGTATTGTTTCCTCGCCTCCTTTCTTTTCCCTTACTTTGATTTTATTTTCTTTTAATTTTTCTCCTATATTTTCGTATTTTTGTAGGAGAGTACGTTCTCTATCTACGTCAAAGGTGTTACCTAAATCCGTTTGACCAAATACAATTTCGAAAGGTGTATACTCTGTAGCAGAGTGGATTGTATTGTTATAAGCCATTATGGCGTAGGTCATGACGGAAGCTGCATCTAAATCGCTCTTTTCGTATTTAGCTAGTCTGTAAATTTTAATTATAGTAGAGTGGAAACGTTCTACTATTGCCATTGAGTTAGGGTTGTTTGGGGTACCTATGTGCAATTCAATTTTGTAAAGGGATAATAATTCTTTTATAAGGTCATTATTACCTGAGTCACAATTTATTTTCTTAGGTAGTCCATACATACTAAAGTATTTTATAAGCGCCCTAACTACTTCGGGGGTACTTCTATTTGGTATGTTTAAGGCTTGTCCTAACTTACTAAATGCATCTACTACTGAAAATAATAATTACTTTCTATATATAAAAGATATATGAGGACTGAAAACTGCTCGCGTCCGCAAGGTTTAGCCCTCGATGCCTTGTACGTGGTCCCTGGGTGGTGCTAAACGAGCAGTAAAATCTGGTGGTAGGCTTCGGCCGTGGCTTGTCACCACCCACTAGACAAAACCATGCCGCCAAGTAACCTAGTTGCGTTCCGGCATGATGTCTAGTGTAGCCACTGAGGAGGATAGGTCTGAGTGATCGTGCTGCATCGGAGAACTGTTTTCAACTCGTGGGATAATGACTCACCGGGTGACTCGTTTTGGAGGGTAGCGGGATCCGAAGCACGGTGCACCGCTGGCCGACCGCAGGTAGTAGGGGGCCCAAGTAGCATGCCAGCCACATGCAAAAGGCTGCCCCGCCACCTCGTGAAAAATCCCGGGAGGCTCCATCGTGCCGGCTGGCGACCGGTTTGAGAGGACCCGATGGCGAACTCGGGGGGGTTCGGGCGTCCCCGCAGTCTCCAAGCGAGTTTCCCAAAGGTGCGTTACCCCTATCGAGTTGCATGGTTCCATTTGCAGCACTTCACTCAACTTCTGTTCTCCTCCCTATTCACTCCAAAACAAAACTAATGAAAGGTCCAAAAAAGAGTAAGGTAACACAGCGGTTGCACTTCCTCTCGTTTAAAGTGCACTTCTGTAACATCGGAGGAGTGCACTCCAATCTCAATGATGTCCACCACCACCTCGAGACGGAGAGACCCCACCTACTCTTCCTAACGGAGACGCAGATCTGTGATCCGTCAGACTCGGCATACCTCTGTTACCCAGGTTACATCCTGGAGTCCAAATTCCACCCGCACGCCGGAGTGTGTATGTATGCCAGTGACAAGATCTGTTGTCAGCGTCTCCGTTACTTAGAAGTGCCGGACCTTTCAGTTATGTGGGTTCACATAGATACCGGCCTAGACCAAATGGTATACGCTGGTATTTATCGGTACACGGAGATCGGGAGACAACAAGGCTTATGGACTATCTCAGCAGCTGTACAAGGTTCAGCAACGTTTTCCCACAGTGCAGTTGGTGTTCCTGGGGGATTTTAACGCACACCACGGACAGTGTTTATACCCGTTTCAGGACACTGACCATGCTGGTAGAGAGGCTTTTAAGTTTTCGCTCACTCATGGCCTCTCTCAGCTTGTTGACGAGCCTACGCGCATCCCAGACGTTGCTGGCCAGACTGCTTACGGCCTGGACCTTCTGCTGACAACCGATCCCGACAGATATTCGGTGTCCGTCACTGCACCCTTAGGGACATCCGATCACTGTCTGGTGAAATCTGTATCGCAGTACTCGCCACCTGACACCCGACCAAGTGGTTCTAGGCGAGTATGGCGTTACAAGTCGGCAGATTGGGATGAAATGCGACATTTCCTCGCATCTTATCCGTGGCGGCAAGCTTGTTTTACATCAACCGATCCATCGTGCTGCGCTGATGCAGTCTCAAGTGTGATAGGTCAAGCAATGGAGTTCTTCATTCCCTACGCTGATCTATCCCTTGAAACCAAAGCTCGCCTATGGTTTAGTGCTGAATGCTGTTCCGCTGAAAAGCGTAAGCGAGAAGCGTACAAAGCCTGGGCAACCACTCGCAGAAGCAAAGCCGATGACTCGCATGAACACAAGAAGAGGTACAATGCTGCCGCCAAGTCCTGCAAGAAGGTGATCAAAAGAGCTCGTTTCGCCCACATAGGCTGTATTGGAGACAGAATAGCGTCATACCCCTCGGGAAGCAAAGCTTTCTGGTCCCTCGCCAAGTCGGTCGAAACGAACTTTTGTCGCCCATCGCTGCCGCCACTGCGGAAACCTGACGGTTCTCTGGCCCACACCGCTAAGGAAAAGGCGGATTTATATGCCAGTATCTTTGCGGAAAATTCTCGTCTAGATAGCCAAGGAAAAATCCCACCCCAATTACCTCAGTTCGGTCCTACAATGGGTACCGTTCATATTCGCCAAAAGGAGGTTCTTAAATGCTTGCTGCACCTAGACGAGAATAAGGCTAGCGGTCCAGATGGTATTCCTGCAGTGGGATTGAAACGCTGCGCAGCTGAGTTGTCTCCCGTTTTGACGCGTCTCTATAGACTTTCTTTGGAATCTGGTAAAGTCCCAAAATCCTGGAAGCTGGCTAACGTACAACCAGTACCGAAGAAGGGAAGCCGTGCTGATCCTGTCAACTATCGACCAATCTCAATCACTTCCATACTTTGCAAAGTCATGGAACGTGTATTGAACAATCGACTCCTGGCATACCTCGAGACCAACGAGCTCCTAAGCGATAGCCAATATGGTTTCCGCAGTGGACGCTCGACCGGCGATCTTCTCGTGTATGCCACACACTTATGGAGTGAGGCCTTGGAGGGTCATGGTGAAGCAATAGCTGTTTCCTTAGACATATCCAAGGCCTTTGACAGGGTCTGGCATGATGGTCTCTTAAGCAAGCTCCCAGCATATGGCATACCGATCGGGCTCTGCGACTGGATATCTGATTTTCTGAGGGAACGGTCGATTCGAGTAGTCTTAGACGGCTACTCCTCTGACCTAATGGCGATTAATGCCGGGGTACCTCAGGGATCTGTTCTCTCTGCAACTTTATTCTTGCTGCACATTAATGACCTCCTAACACCAGGCATTATTGGATATGCTGATGACAGCACTGTTGTTGAGAGATATATATCCAATGCGCGAACGAGCGCCCATGAAATCCAGGTTTTGAGAAAGTCTATGATTGAGCGCGTTGATTCGACCTTGCGGAATGTGTCCGATTGGGGCGAATCTAACCTGGTCAAATTCAACGCCTCCAAAACACAAGCGTGTCTATTCTCCGCAAAAAAGAGCACCTTTACTTTTACGCCCACTTTCCAGAATGTATCTGTTCCCATCACCGACCAACTAGGGCTTTTGGGCGTCACTATAACTTCCAAATTAAACTTCGGACAACAAATTGAGTCTATGGCAAAAACGGCTTCAAAAAAATTGGGTATCATCTCGAAGGTCCGGCGGTACTTCAGCTCTGAACGGCTGCTCAACTTATACACAGCCCAAGTGAGGTCGTGCATGGAGTACAATAGTCACCTTTGGGATGGTTCTGCCAAATACCAGCTCGAAGCGCTAGACTCTGTTGACCGAAGAGCCCGTAAAATCATAAACAACAACAACCTTACAAATAAAAAATTGTAGACGCTGGAGCATCGTCGTAAGGTTGCTTGTTTGACAGTATTTTATCGGCTACATTTTGGTGAGTGTGCGAGTGCTCTTTTTGACCAAATTGAACCCACCCCTTTTTACCACCGGGCTACCAGACGCAGACACAACTTCCATCCCTATACAGTGGATTTACCAAGAAGTCGAACAAAACGCTTCGATGGTTCCTTTTTGGTACGGATTGCCAAGGAGTGGAACAATCTGCCTGCGTCTGTTTTTCCTGACCACTACAGTCCTGGAACTTTTAAGTGTCGAGTGAATAGGTTTCTCGTGGATGGACGTGTAACACCATAGTCTTCATGCGCACTTTCCATTAGGAAGACAAACGTCCTATCCTTACAATATAAAAAAAAAAAATACAGTCGCAAATACCGCAGTGTCTGAAGACGAAGGTTTTTGACCAGTGTGTGTTGCCAGTGATGACATACGGCACTGAGACGTGGTCGCTAACTATGGGCCTTATAAATAAGCTTAGAGTCGCTCAGCGGGCAATGGAAAGGGCCATGCTCGGAGTTTCCCTGCGGGATCGAATCAGGAATGAGGAGATTCGCAGGCGAACCAATGTCACCGACATAGCCAGAAGGATTGCAGAGCTGAAGTGGCAATGGGCAGGGCACATAGCTCGCAGAACAGATGGCCGGTGGGGCAGAAAAGTTCTCGAGTGGCGGCCACGTACTGGGAGACGCAGCGTAGGCAGGCCCCCCGCACGATGGACCGACGACCTGGTCAAAGTCGCCGGTAAACGCTGGATGAGGGCAGCGCGGGACCGAGCGACGTGGAAGACCTTGGGGGAGGC
Source organism: Stenoptilia bipunctidactyla (assembly GCA_944452665.1). NCBI lineage: Eukaryota > Metazoa > Arthropoda > Insecta > Lepidoptera > Pterophoridae > Stenoptilia > Stenoptilia bipunctidactyla. Next base: position 15,179,967 of record OX101747.1, on the reverse strand, counting down.
CTATGTCCAGCAGTGGACGTCTACAGGATGTGGATGATGATGATGATGATGTAATCTGCACAGTAAGTTACTAGGACTTTTTTTTTACAGGAGACGCATTTTAGGTGCGATGTTTTGGTTTAACTTAAACCGAGAATAGTGCTTGAAAGACCATAACATGCGCTCCTTTCCCGTTATTTTAGTTTTTTTTATCTTGATATAACAAACTCATTAATTTTTTACCTACTTTAAATTTGTTTGTTGAGTCTAAATCGGGCTCATCAGCAGCCACGTTACCAAAATGTCATTTTAAGGGAACGTGGACGAGCGTTTCTTTAAATTCCGTTTCGCATTCCAATTCTTCAGCAATTAATTTTGCATCAGATAACAACTGTTTAAACTATCGGTGTGGTATTGTTCCAAATATTTTTTAACCAGATTAATCATTTTGGTAGCCTTAGTAATAATTGGTAATAAGAGTCATTTGAGCTAGCACATCATGAACGGTATGACAAGCGTCAAAAGCGTAATAAATAACAGTAAAACCGTATAACGTAAAGGCACCAGTCTTGGACAAGGAACCAGTAATGGACAAAAATAACATCAAAGTTAAAAAATATTCGCCAACAATTAAAATAAAATTTTTATTCATAATTAATATTCATTATATTCTGCTATTCTGTTTAAAAAAAGCGTAAGGCCGTATACAGAAAGAAAGCTGGAAACTGACCCGCGCAGGAAAATATATGAACGTGCGCCGATATGCACAGTGCCGACAAGTTCCGACAAGCTTCAACACGCGCTGGTCAGCGCTGGGAAATCATCGTCCGATGAGTCCGACATTTTGCTTGTTCTGCCTCAACCTGCTTCCTTTGTGTCGGACGGACCAGCACTGTCAAGCGCCGGTAAGCGGTTATAAGTTTCCAGATTTCTTTCTGTATACGGATAGTAGGTACGATGTCGCTCCGGGTTTTTGTTGAAAAAATATTTTTACTAAGAAAATCTTTAAGGAAGTGAGTTCACTAAATTGATTTTCAATATTTTTGTATTAGTCTTAGCGACATTTGTTATCCTCTTTTGTTATATTGGTTAAATGTGCGACATATTTTACGATTTCATGGCATGAAAGGGTTTTTATAAAATTCATAAGTGTCCATTACTTATGAATTTTATTAAAAGTGACAAAAATACACAAAAGGTGTTTTTTTATTTATAGATTATTTCACGATTTAAGAATTATGTTCTTTTTTCTAACAAAATCTTAAAAGCTTTCAAAACCTACGAGACATATACAAAAAACGTTCAAAATTCCTAAATATTCCAAGACTGGTGCCTAATCTGTGGTAAAACAATGATTATTGTTTATACTTACCTAATTTTTTATATTTAATTTTCCGCATACGTATTTGTAGTAACAAGTGCATATATGAAACGGTGCAATGGCGTTAAGTTCAATGAAAGTATTCAGCGGTCGACAGCACCCCTTACACCCCCGGGTAAAGACGACCCTGATATTAAATGCATAAAGGTCTTTTGCATGAACAATTATAAACTTAAACGTACTCGTAAAATGTTTTAATAACAGTGAAATTAGTATACATATTTTATTGAGTCATTTCATGAAGTTAATGATGATGATGACACAGAAGTTACAAAACATTACTTAGCACAATAACATCACATAACAGTTTGTAACATTTTGATAAAACATTAAAAATGTTATACACACATATGTTTAAAATAAACTGGTTCAACTATCGCTCACCAGTTATTTAGAATTTGTCGTATCGTATACCACCTTAGTCTTCATGTTCACTTAACATCAGGTGTCATGGAAGACAAACGTCCCATCCATGCTTTATTTAAAAACAAAACAAGTTGTAATAAGCAGTTAAACATCAATAGCAATTCATAACTTTTGTTACAATTTGTATTCTTAAGAGTAGAGAGATTACATGGGAATAGTATATTATGTAACAAGTGAGCGAAGTTGCTAATTACAGTCGAGGCTGTGATTTGAGCCCGAGCCGCAGGCGAGGGCTTAATAATGAGCCGAGACTGTAATTAGCAACGCTCACGAGTTACATACGACGTTTTTCAACACACTTGTGAGTAAAAGACAGACATACGTGGTCATAAAATAACAAACACACTTGATAACAAAGCTGTAAATTGTGATTGAAAAATGGCGCCGAACCTCGCGCATGCGCGTAGGTTTTTTTTTCCGCCAAATGTGTCAATGTCTGTATAGCATATACAGCCTATTTTAAGTGAAAATGTTTAATTTGGAGTGGTACATAAATGCAAATATTTGAATATTTTATAACAAATTATTGTAAATTGTGAATAATTTGTTTGATATACAAATTTGTTTTACTAATATAAGGCGCAAACATTTAAAAATGTATATGGATTTGAAGTGGTATAAAATCTCTTTGCTGTTTCTGAAAATATTTAATGTATAACCCGGACCAATAAAATATGCTCTGTTTACTCGCATGTAATGTGCACAAAGGTACAATTCAACTTTGTAGGATTCATTTTATTATGCACTAGGGTATAATATATTATGCACGCGTGACTTATAGCCCAGTTTATAGTTCTAAATTTTATTCCATTCAATCTCACTTTACGAGCAAGTGTGTTGAAAAATAAAATAAAAATATAATCTAAATGTTTTTCTTCTTACTCTTTACATTCATAATATGGTGCCTGGTGACGTGATAAGACAAGCTCCCTTTTTGTACAAAAGATTCGCCACATATCTTACACACGCATCGTTTATCTCCCGTGTGTATCCTCTCGTGAAACTTCCAGTCTTGGTGCCGCTTAAAAGACTTCTTACAAAACTTGCAGTGGTAATTCCTGGCCGTTTCATGAATTTTCATGTGTTCATCAATATACTGCTTGTTCGTCGTCTGATAGTCGCATTTCGGACATTTAATTCGTTCTCCGAGTTTGTGAAAAATTTGGAGATGTACTTTTAGGTAGTTCGGCGTTTGAAATTTTGCGTCGCAGGCGGTGCAGCAGATTCTATCGTCAATATTATGAGCCTCTAGCTTATGCTTTATGAGTGGACCTTTGCTTTTAAATTTTTCGGGGCAGAGGGGACAAGACAGCGGTAGGACTTTTTCATGTATCTCTTGTACATGCCGCGAGATAGATCTTTGACAATTGTATGTCTTGGAGCAATGATTGCAGCTGAACAGAGACTTACTGATTCTTTTGTATCCTCTATTGTCTGTATATTCTTTGCCTAGAAAAGAAAAAAAAAATGGTTACTATTTCATTTTACGTGCTGTCTTTGAGGGAAGGATTTATCCTCAACTATATAGGGTTAATTTTAGGCCTCTTCACATCAATATCAACATTTGTTCTACGATTTTTTACAAATCTTGATAAATAACACAAAAATTAAAAATGTTTGCTCCTTACATTTTGTAAGAAGGACCCATAAGTATTATGAAACGATATTTTACTGCGAAAGATTCGTGGCATACCCACGGTCAGAGTAAATAGAGTAACACCTCCAAACAGAGGCTATAAATATTTTTCGTATGGGAAAAGTAAAGTTTTAAGAACTAATAATTTTAAAAAGTCGTAGAACAAATGTTGTTGGGATTTCTGTGGAGAGGCTGCTTGCAAGAGGTAATGCTATAATTAAAATTGACCCTGTATAGAGGGTTGGTATATTCGTCTAGAACGCACTCTCAGCATTTTAAAATACCAGAGATCTCTACATATGAGAATAAAATATGTAGTAGTTTATGAAACTGTCACATAATACCTAGTTATGTGCAGTTTCATACACTACTTTATCTAATCTCATACACTGAAGATATTTATTCCCGCCATTATCGCGCATGCGCCAAAACGCGGCCACAGAATGTAACGTAGCGCGGCGCTCGCAGGACACAGATAAAAAAATGAAATCTATGGTCTGTTATCTGTATCGAAATGAAAAAAAAAATTATTATAACATTGTATTGTTCGAGGTAGTGTGTTATAATTTAATTTTTTAATTTCATTTCGTTATACTATTTTAAAAAGTATGTCAATATAAATTCGTTCTGAGTTTTATATTTTGAATATTATGATATGATTTTGAATATTATGATATGAGAGTAGATAAATGTCATTTCGTTAGGTATCTAGGTATTAGACCAAAGTTTTTTTATTAAAATCGAGTTTCATTTCACATAAAACTTTCCACGATTTTCTTTATGTGTTTTTCTTATTGATCGAATATCGAAATTTTATTGTTTACCAGAGAATCGATAATTTCACATTAGCTTAAACTTCTTCGATAAAACTTTTCATAAAGTGACGTTCCAATAATGTAACGTTACGATTCCTACTGTACTCCGCAGTGCGAAATAAAGATTTACGTTCAAAAGTATAGAAGTATGTACCTATACTTCAAACCAACTTACATAACGTTGGTTCGAAATTTTACAATAGCGATTTATGAAATTCTGAAGGTCGTATCTATGTGGGGTTGTGGTTGACCGAGCCACGGTACAGGTATCTACAGTAATTCAACTCAACCGCATCTTTGAATTAAATGCCCACAGAGCGCCGCGGTCCGGTCACATGTGATAAGGCTGCCCGCCTTCAGCATTTAATTAACCTACTTTGTGTTTATTTCCATTCAGTTCTGTGACTGCAAATATAATTTATAAAAACAAATAAAATACTTTGAGAATTTAATAGGAATTGTTCAACAAAAATAGGTGCATTTTGTGTCAAAAACCATGTTTACGTTTGATTAACAAATCGGTCTTTTAAATTAGCTACCGAAAATACTGGTGCCTCGACTGAGATGTACGAAATGATGTATTGTTAAAGTTTATTAACAAAACATCATTTCGTACTCTTATTAACTTGCTGTACGTTAATAATATTCGTATTATTATTAACGTACAGCTCAATCAACAATTGTTTCGGCATGCAGACACTTGCGAATGGCCGCATGCCGAGATCGAGCTGCGCAGGTATAGCTCGCGTTTCGTCCGTTTGTATGAAGTACTTCATATGGTAGATATTATCGTGACCGAGCTATAATCTGCCAGGTTGCCTCACTTTGAACGGTCAGGCTCTTCCGCTGTCTTGATTTTAAGTATTGGAATATAACCCAATCAGTGCTGCTACACTTTTGAAGTGACTACTATAGTAAAATTTCGAAATAATGAAGGTACATCGTACTTCTATACTTATGAACTTAAATTCAAATTCAGACATTTATTCAACATACAAACAAACAAACAAACAAGACAACACATAAAAATCAACAAAATCAAGTACAAAAATGCTAAGTATATAAAATTAAATTGAAATATTAAGAAAATAACAACACAAACAAACATAATTAAAAATAGCAACAGTCACAAAAATCATTAAGTAAACAAAAGACAAAAATAGAATATTAAAAACACAATGGGAAATAATAAAATGTTGCCATGTACTGCAGTGAGTATGTTAAAAACTTCGATACATCGTGATTTCGGAATTCGAATAGTAGCAGAGAATAACGGTATTACAACATTACAAGTTTTAATCGAGATCGTATTTTCGATAAAAACTTATTTTACTGTAATAAAAAGAGGTGTGTCAAGCCTACACCTATATGAGTGAGTCCTAGAGTATTAGCGGAAGGAAGTCAAAAGTGCTGTATTCAAATTTGGATTTAAATGTAAAGCAAACGTGCAATTACATGGAATCTTCTTATTTTTAGCCGATTTACAAAAAAAGGAGGAGGATCTCAATTCGTGTGTATGTAATTTTTGTATCTTTCTTCTATAAGATGAGTGGGAAGATGGAAAATGGGGTATGAAAGTCAACAATAAAGCCACATCTAGCAGATTTTTTGAAGTGTTTGTAGCACTGTTTAAGCCGCCATTTAATTTTCTCCTATGTCATAGTCAATGTTTGAAGGTTATTGCACAGAAACATGTTTTTGTTTACAAAATTATACAATCTGACTTTCTGCGTGTTTCTTCAAGTATTTTTATCTTACCCCGCATCCTGTAACTATCATTAAAAGCTAGGTACAACTGATTCTTTTGGATACTTAATAATAACTTTTTATTTACCTTTGAGTTATTGAATAGATTTTTTGCTATTACTCGTATTTTTGGAATTGAAACAATTTTCTATCTTTACCCATTACATTTTGATTGGGTAAGATGAACATATCAATTTTCGAGTAAGATATTTGGAATAATATTATGCTACCAAATATGACAAATGTAACATAATCAGATTTTTTGTTTGTTTCTGATTTTGCCTTTAACTTTTATCATCAATTTTACTTTTAACAATCGCTCAGCAATGTTTGAGAACATCCACTTCGATCTTTCCCCGGTGGGGTAAGATTGAAATACAAAAATCAAAATAGTCTTTGCTTCCTTAGGCGTTTTGATGCTTGAGTCTGTTATTTTGTTTTCAGGGCATTAAATTCCATAGACTAGTATTGACCAAGAATGTATGTCATTCTCGTAAGCGATTTTAGAAAATAGTTTGATCTTTCCCCGTCACCTTTCCGTCTTTCCCTTGTTTTATTTTTGTCCATTGCAAATGATGCTTGGTGTGGCACTCATTTCTTTATAGATTTAAATGAAATTTAACAAACTAGTTTAAAAATATACTCTCTGGTCGTCATCCACAATACATCAAGTTAAAATTTTGATTAATATGTAGTGTTTCACGAGGATTCAAAAACAACACTACTCATCTCATTGAAAACCCGTTCGATCTTGCCCCCACTCACCTTACTAATATTATAAAGAGGAAACCTTTGTATTTTTGTATGTTTGTATTGAATAGGCTCAAAAACTACTGGACCGATTTCAAAATTTCTTTTACCATTACTTAGAGGGATTCTTCCGAATTCGTATAGGCTACTTTTTATCCCGAAAATCCCGCGGGAATCGAAATTGCGCGGGTAAAACCGCGCGCAACAGCTAGTACGCTATAAGTTGGTCAGTTATGGATCGATTTTTATGAATAGTGCTTGATGTGATATTTCACGTGTGGCTTTACGTAAATTTGATCGCAGATAAATGAGTAAGTAGGTACTTTTTTAAAAAAGTAATTACAAAAACTAAAAACCCGACCTCAAAATACGGTAAGTAAGTCTCAACTAAAACGCACAAAACAAACACAATGAGACAATAAGAGCTTTTAAATAGTATTTGTAATATAAAAAAATAGAAAATAGTGGCAGCAGGCGGGGACCTCATTTGCTTAAATCCGTTCAGTAGAAATCAGGGAACAAGAAACAGACATACATACGCGTTGAAAACTTAACCCTACTTTGCGTGCCTCAGTCGGGTTAAAATATGAAGTTTTCGGAAATAGTATGAAAACGGAGAATTTATACGTTGATATGACCTAATTCTTCAGCCAATGTTTTGACAAGAATGTAAAAATGAATCTCCGCTTATCGCAAGCAACTTCGATGGCTTCCAATACGCTACCGCCGAAACACTAGAATCCTTTGCCTCCTTTTCAATATCCTTAATAATCCACTCACTCTATTTGCGTGAAAGGTTTTTATACTCACACTCTCAAGATACGCCATGTCGAGCACACGTGCGTACTCTTCTACATATGCCTTCTCATAAAACCGATTTTTATTCCTACTCTTTCTCCGTCCATGCAGTCAGATTGTGGAACTCATTACCTCATTCGTGAGTGTAAAGCCATATCTAGTTTCAAATATAAAGTCAAAGATCACTACTTTTCTCTACTGTAAGTTATAGTATCCACTCTACTTACATGAACAATAGTATGAATTATGTATTTATTATAATTAGTATTATGTATGTATTTTAAAAATTCAAAATCCATACCAACATTTGTTCTACGACTTTTCACAAATCTTGATAAATAACACAAAAAACAAAAAAAAAATGTGCGGTCCTTACTCTACATTTTGTAAGAAGGACCTATTAGTATTATGAAACGATATTTTACTGCGAAAGATTCGTGGCATACCCACGGTCAGAGTAAATAGAGTTACTCCTCTAAACAGAGGCTGTAATAATTTTTCGTATGGGAAAAGTAAAGTTTTAAGAACTAATAATTTTAAAAAGTTGTAGAACAAATGTTGTTGGGATTTCTGTGGAGAGGCTGCTTGCAAGAGGTAATGCTATAATTAAAATTGACCCTGTATAGAGGGTTGGTATATTCGTCTAGAACGCACTCTCAGCATTTTAAAATACCAGAGATCTCTACATATGAGAATAAAATAGTAGTTTATGAAACTGTCACATAATACCTAGTTATGTGCAGTTTCATACACTACTTTATCTAATCTCATACACTGAAGATATTTATTCCCGCCATTATCGCGCATATGCGCCAAAACGCGCCGCGCGGCCACAGAATGTAACGTAGCGCGGCGCTCGCAGGACACAGATAAAAAAATGAAATCTATGGTATGTTATCTGTATCAAAATGAAAAAAAAAATTATTATAACATTGTATTGTTCGAGGTAGTGTGTTATAATTTAATTTTTTAATTTCATTTCGTTATACTATTTTAAAAAGTATGTCAATATAAATTCGTTCTGAGTTTTATATTTTGAATTTTATGATATGAGAGTAGATAAATGTCATTTCGTTAATTATCTAGGTATTAGAACAAAGTTTTTTTATTAAACTCGAGTTTCATTTCACATAAAACTTTCCACGATTTTCTTTATGTATTTATCTTATAGATCGAATATCGAAATTTTATTGTTTACCAGAGAATCGATAATTTCACATTACCTTAAACTTCATCGATAAAACTTTTCATAAAGTAATGTTCCAATAATGTAACATTACGATTCCTACTGTACTTCGCAGTACGAAAAAAAGATTTAGGTTCAAAAGTTTAGAAGTATGTACCTATACTTCAAACCAACTTACATAAAGAAAGAAAGAAAGAAAATATTTTATTCTTAAAACAATCACCACTGAAATTCGTACAATAATACTTACAACTAAAACTTAACCTAAAGAACATGAAAATAATTAATAATTGTAACAAATGCCAACGATGATTATCATAAAAAATGGTAACCAACTCAGCATATAGTCAGTACCCTAAAGGGTTCACGACGCTGGTTTTCAGTTGGCACCAAGTGAGTGGTATCCCACGGTTGGTCGGGGATGAGGGTTTTGGTGTAGATTTATTTTCCACTTTACAATTAATCTATTACATTTTAATGAAAATAAAATAAAAGCTTTATTATATAATAGTAATTATTGATAATCTTAAATTAGAGAATACAAATCATTATACATAAAATAAATATATATAACATGTACAGAATGTAAAATAAATGAAATATAAAGAGATATTAACATTAAAAAGAATGGTGTGACAAATATAAATTCTTAGAGGGTTTTCGATTATTCTAGTAACTGCTGAGATAGGAGATGTTTTTTTAACTTGGTTTTGAAAGTTACCCTGTTATCTGTCTGTCTTACTGGGGGTGGTAGATTGTTCCAGCATTTACTGGCCTGATATCGAAAACTGCTTCTGAAGGCCGTAGTACGATGTTTTGGGGTAACCAACCTGTTACGTTGTTTCGATATTCGATTCATAACGTTGGTTCGAAATTTTACAATAGCGATTTATGAAATTCTGAAGGTCGTATCTATGTGGGGTTGTGGTTGACCGAGCCACGGTACAGGTATCTACAGTAATTCAACTCAACCGCATCTTTGAAATAATTGCCCACAGCAGCGCCGCGGTCCGGTCACATGTGATAAGGCTGCCCGCCTTCAGCATTTAATTAACCTACTTTGTGTTTATTTCCATTCAGTTCTGTGACTGCAAATATAATTTATAAAAACAAATAAAATACTTTGAGAATTGAATAGGAATTGTTCAACAAAAATAGGTGCATTTTGTGTCAAAAAACCATGTTTACGTTTGATTAACAAATCGGTCTTTTAAATTAGCTACCGAAAATACTGGTGCCTCGACTGAGATGTACGAAATGATGTATTGTTAAAGTTTAAACAATCCGCATATTAACGTACAGCTCAATCAACAATTGTTTCGGCATGCAGACACTCGCGAATGGCCGCATGCCGAGATCGAGCTGCGTAGGTATAGCTCGCGTTTCGTCCGTTTGTATGAAGTTGAAATACTTCACATAGTAGATATTACCGTGACCGAGCTATAATCTGCCAGGTTGCCTCACTTTGAACGGTCAGGCTCTTCCGCTGTCTTGATTTTAAGTATTGGAATATAACCCAATCAGCGCTGCTACACTTTTGAACTGACTAAACAGAATTCTATACGTCGCTATAGTAAAATTTCGAAATAATGTAGGTACATCGTACTTCTATACTTATGAACTTAAATTCAAATTAAAATTCAGACATTTATTCAACATACAAACAAACAAACAAACAAGACAACACAGAAAAATCAACAAAATCAAGTACAAAAATGCTATATAAAATTAAATTGAAATATGAAGAAAATAACAACACAAACAAACATAGTTAAAAATAGCAACAGTCACAAAAATCATTAAACAAAAGAAAAAATAGAATATTAAAAACACAATGGGAAATAATAAAATGTTGCCCTGTACGGCAGTGAGTATGTTAAAAACTTCGATACATCGTGATTTCGGAATTCGAATAGTAGCGGAGCATGCTAGTTTGTCTTCCCTACAAGTACCAAAATTCTATTACTACTAGCACTACGTGCCGGGCACTACTGGAACTTTTTGTGTTTTTTGCTGCGTTCGATATCGATATATCTATAGTACCAAGGAGCGTATCTATAGTATGGTATTCAACCAATCAAGTGTTTGCGATCGTTGCATTTGCTTATTTTTCTGTGTGTTTTTAGTCGCTTAATTCTTTTGTTAGTGTTTTCTACAAAGTAGGTACGTTGAGTAGAGTGTTCACTCCTCGCGTTCTTACGATCTCGAATTGAAGATTTTACTTTTGTGAAGTGATATTTTAACGTAGGATACTGACTTTCTAGTTAGATAAGAAAAGGAATTGCATTGATTTTTAATGACTGGTGCAAGGAGGTGAACAATTTGTGTAGCAAAAGCATTGAGTTTGACGAAGACGACCCGAACAAATCTATGGCCTACAATTATTATATCAAACACAAATATAAAAATTTAAAAAAATAATTAAGAAGAAATAAATAATTGTCTGAGATGCATATTTTTTATTACTCCCAATTCCCATAGCATCATGCTTTGTGCAGTTTATTTCAACTTATTAGTATTGCGCAGTTTAAATTTGACTCGTTACTCGAATCAAATTATAATTGCGCAATAGTAATAACTACGAGTACTACGAATTTCTGAAAATATGAAAGTGGCGCGGTACGGCCGGGCTGCATTCTAGGGTTGCTTTGGTCAAAAAGGTTCCTAGAGTGGATACTGTATGGCGCTAAAGTGCAAAAACCGCGAGACGGTCATCTATACTTTAGTACTTATATTCGTCTATGTAGCGGAGAATAACGGTACCTATTACAACAGTAAAACTTTTAATCGAGATCGTATTTTCGATGTAAACTTATTTTACTGTAATAAAAAGAGGTGTGTCAAGCCTACCTACACCTATGTGAGTGAGACCTATAGCATTAGCGGAGTGAAGCCAAAAGTACTCTATTCAAATTTAGATTTAAATGTAAAGCAAATGTGCAATTATATGGAATCTCCTTATTTTTAGCCGACTTACAAAAAAAGTAGGAGGATCTCAATTCGTGTGTATGTAATTTTTGTATCTTTCTTCTATACTAATATTAGAAAGAGGAAACCTTTGTATTTTTTTATGTTTGTATTGAATAGGCTCAAAAACTATTGGACCGATTTCAAAATTTCTTTTACCATTACTTAGAGGGATTCTTCCGAATCCGTATAGGCTACTTTTTATCCCGAAAATCCCGCGGGAATCGAAATTGCGGGGGTAAAACCGCGCGCAACAGCTAGTACGCTATAAGTTGGTCAGTTATGGATCGATTTTTATGATTAGTGCTTGATGTGATACTTCACATGTGACCTTACGTAAATTTGATCGCAGATAAATGAGTAAGTAGGTACTTTTTGAAAAAAGTAATTACAAAAACTAAAAACCCGCCTGCAAAATACGGTAAGTAAGTCTCAACTAAAACGCACAAAACAAACACAATGAGACAATAAGAGCTTTTAAATAGTGTTTGTAATGTAAAAAAATAGGCAACAGGCGGAGACCTTATTTGCTTCAATCCGTTCAGTAGCAATCAGGGAACAAGAAACAGACATACATACGCGTTGAAAACTTAACCCTCCTTTGCGTGCCTCAGTCGGGTTAAAATATGAAGTTTTCGGAAATAGTATGAAAACGGAGAATTTATACGTTGATATGACCTAATACTTCAGCCAATGTTTTGAAAAGAATGTAAAAATGAATCTCCGCTTATCGCAAGCAACTTCGATGGCTTCCAATACGCTACCGTCGAAACACTAGAATCCTTTGTCTCCTTTTCAATATCCTTAATAATCCACTCACTCCTCTCTATTTGCGTGAAAGGTTTTTATACTCACACTCTCAAGATACGTACTCTTCTCATAATGCCTTCTCATAAAACCGATTTTTATTCCTACTCTTTCTCCGTCCATGCAGTCAGATTGTGGAACTCATTACCTCATGTCATTCGTGAGTGTAAAACCATATCTAGTTTCAAATATAAAGTCAAAGATCACTACTTTTCTCTACTGTAAGTTATAGTATCCACTCTACTTACATGAACAATAGTATGAATTATGTATTTATTATAATTAGTATTATGTATGTATTTTAAGTACCTATATAAAGTTGTAATAATATTATATGTATGTAGTGGTATGTATATATATTTATTAGAATTTAAATAGTTTGTAGTATGTTATGTATTAGTAGACACTATGATTGCATTTGGACAAACTCTCCAGTCTTAGGTCTGCTGTAAGAGATTTCAATAGAGATATGCTGTACCTTTGTACTTATTTTGATTATGTTTCTTAATATTGTATCTTAACTTGAATTGTTCCCACGACGGCGCTTCCCAGTACGGCGCTCCGTCCAATATATGTCATTTCACGTCATTTTGTACAGTCACAGCAGGAAATAAATCATTTAAACTACATTCGCTAAGTATCCAAATTAAAAGTCAAAGGAAATTGAATAAATACAAAAAAAAATTCATAAACAGTATATTTATATCACAGATATCAAAATTAAGAAAAACAATTAAAAAATAAAGATTTTATATAAAAAGAAAAACAAATATAAAATATACAACGAAATATTTAATTTTAAACAATAATTTAACTGTGAGCTTATGTATTAAAAGCTTACAATATTTATATACAAATATTTGTTAATCTTTTAATACATAAGCTTACAGTTATTTTATCGTTCAATAAATCATTAACTATTGATTGGATCACCACATCTTAGTTCCCTGTCTTTCGCCGCTTTCGGTGCAGCTCATCGATATGGTGATCCATCTGTTCAATTTTGAACGCGGACTCCACTGCCTCCTTTTTAAAAAAATCAATAACCGAATATAATTTTTTGTGACATTTTTTATTAAGCCGGTTGTGCCAACCTTCCACGTGGTTATTCGTCCTATATGGCTCACCTTGGTTAGATATTAATTCGGCTTTGCTTAACCATTGGGTGGCCATATAGTCTTTAAATGCCGATGCGGCAGTACCATTGGGGAGGTTCTCTAAAATAGAAAGCCACCCCTCTGGTATATAGTTTTGTGGAAGATAGGCCAAAGCATTGCGCAATAAATTGTTTGCCAACCTCTATTTCGGGAAGACCAAGCGCTTTCGCCTTTCTCCAGATGGCTTGCCTGTAGTGGAAAAAGCACCCACTGACCCTAGCTTCCGGATACACTTCATTAATAGCATTGATTGCTGCTATTTCAAAATCAATTTTGAAGTGCTCCGGATTAAGGTCGGGGAGTTTTTCTTTTAAAAGGCGAAAGAGCCTGGCATATGTGTTTTGCGTTTTATTTGGCAACAGGGCAAAAACTAAAGGCACTACAACACCATTTCCCAAATCCACGTGTATTGTATAGATATGGTAAAATGGTGTTGGTGCAACCTTAAAAGTTCCATCTACATAAAAAGATTTCAAATTTTGTAAAATATTTTTGCCCTTTTCCGAAATAAAACACAAAATTCTTTCTTCATCACCATCATCAATTAATAAAAAAAATTCAGAGTATGATTTTGAAATCACAATTTCACTGAGAGTGTTAAAATTCATTTTTTTAACTTCAAAATTGTTTATTGAATAAAATTTGGCAAAATGTTATTCAATAAAATATGTAAATTTTTCTTGCTTTATTTGCTCTATTTGAAGAAAGAAAGAGAGCTCCTCGCCCGCGCTGCGCTCCTGGTAGTTCAGTGATTTTCACTAAATTTATTTAAACTTTTATGAATTAAAAAAAACGAAGCTAAAACACGACTATGCTCTTTCGTGGTCCAAGAGGAAGGTTTAAAACGATGCACACACACACATTTCGTACTTTATTAGATAAGTTTATAAAATAATTCTATTTGCTTGATTTTATATTCAAATTCATTTTGTCTACGTGTGTACTACCTAGATTTTGACGTTTATCCGATGGAGCGCCGTACTGGGAAGCGCCGTAGTGGGAACAATTCCTTAACTTGTGTGTACATAAATTGTAAAATAAATAAATAAAATGTCTGCGAAGTCGGTTTTTTAATGCTCTGCGTTCGTTGACTAACACAGCGCCTTGTTTACACCTTCAATACCACCCATAGTCTACCAAGGTCCCGCCTACAATTGTCGATGACTAGAGAAGCGAGTCACCAGCACTACTGAAGTAAGCTAGGTACTAAAAACTAGAAAAATATTAGAAATCAAAATTAATGATCTGTAAACTTTATAGTTATTCTTAACTTAACTTTAGGCAAGCTATCCAAAGTTATTTAATAGGTATGTAAGATTAATTGTAAATTGATTGTTTTTCACTTAATAATATTTCTATTTTTATATCTTTCTAAAAATAATTAATGTACCATAGGTACTAACTTATTATTACCCGTACTTTTGTCTTATTTGAACTTCTCTTTCACATGTTTATGGCTTTTACACCAAGTTACCTTTTTGTATTGATAAGAATTTTTATACAGGGTTGATTTGTAGCCACCGGCCAAATTTTTTTTACACAATAAGTATCATTTATAGAAACGATTTTTGGAAAAAAAAAGTATTCATTTTTTAACAAGGAAATTAATATATCCGGTAACATATTAAGCAAAGCTTGGTCACTCTAAATTACTATTAAAATAAAAATGACTATATGCTACTACAAAACATCTTGTAGTACTACGTCGTAGTATTATCAATGAAATGCTGCATCGTAGTAGCTATGTTCATCAACAGCCACAAATTTTTTAAAAGTTTGTGGTTCCATATTTCTCCTTTTTTGTACTGAGCGACGCTAAAATAAATATGCAGGTACGTTTATATCGTATCAAAGAAACTAACATTTAAGTTTGGCTGGTGACTTTAAATCAACCCTGTATAATTATGTAGCACATAGGATTGCCTTTAAACTCTAGTAATAAAATCCTATGTATATAAGGCTAAATATAAAATAAATAACAAAATATGTAAACTTGATTAGGGGATACTTGTAAACTTGACTATATTTAAGATCTTTAAATTTAAATAGTTAATATTCTTAATTTAGGCTTTCTTGCATTTTGTAGCAATTAAAATTGTCCATCTTTTAATATACATAACCCTTAATATAAGTTATAAACATAACGACAATCATAGAAATAACTTAGAATGTAAGAGGAAAAACAAATTAAAATAAAATTTAATTGCGGCTCTCCTTACGGTATTGCTCAGTTTTGGAGTCTTAACGGCAGTCTGAGAGATTGATATTGACTTCAATCAACAAACTAACTCAAGATTTACTTTCTATCGTGCTCTTCATACTACCTGCCTGAAAAATACCGCAACGAAGCCAAGTTATTATCAAGTCACCACGACGTTTTATTTCAAGATCCCATTGGTACTGCCCAACCTCCACACTTCCATACAGTCCACTGCTGGGTAGTATCAACCAATGGTCCTTCGAGAGCCGGATCTCTGAAGATTGCGTCAAACCTAGTGAAGCCTTCGTGGAGTCTTCGTGGTGGCGTCGAAGAGTCTCCGTGGTGCCGTCGTGTGCAGTCTTCGTGGTGGCGTCGAAGAGTCTCCGTGGAGCCGTCGTGTGCAGTCTCCGTGGTGCCGTCGTGGTGTCGTCGTGAAGCCCCAGGATCGAGAGGCAAGACGGACGGCGCTGGAAGAAGCCATCACGCGGCCACCTAGCGGTGTTAAACGGCCATCAAACAGCGTGCGTTAATGCCATTTATGGTAGTGTGGGTTACCAGACGCGCCCACGAGTCCACAGGGCTCAATAGTCTGACCTCGCTGGTAAGGTTCTATTACTGAGGGTTTCTCAGAGCTGTTTTACGGCCTCGAGAAAGCTGACGAGTTGGGTTGTTCCTACCCTTCTCCGAGCAGCCCAAGGTGGTAGCGCTCTCTGCCAGGTGGTTCCCCTACCCGCCCTATCCTATTTCCACCCTCGGCTGACGTCATCACGCTAGGAAGTCAGTCGAACTGCTAGTGTTAGGAAATAGGTATTATAAGTTAGGGTTTTTTATTGTGTTTAGTGAATATTTAGATTAGGGAACCCCCTCGTAGCACCATGTCGGACGGAAAGAAGCTAAGGTCAGGCAAGAAAACCGGTACACCATTGGACAGTGAAGCATCAGGAACCACAGAGACCAATACGTGGAGCCATGGGACCGGCACAGAAGAGCAGTCACGCAATAGCACGCAACAAAGTAGCGAACAGGTGACAGAATCGAGCGGAAATATAGAAGTAACGGAAGTGTTAGTGCAAACGTTAGCAAACAGTGCACCCGGGACGGTTGTAGGTATGCCTGTCGCGAGTGATAGGCCCGGAATCGATATATCTACTTCACAGTCTAGTAAATTATCTCAGATTAAGGCGCAGTTAGAACTTAGGGCCTCCGAATTAGAACGGGCGCGGGCGGCAACCGCATATGCTGAGACTCGTTTGGAGTTAGCCAGATTCGAACTGGCAACTGTTGAAAACTCCAACGAGGCGGATGTCACCCCCGAACCTATGGACGGTAGGGTTCATAGTTGGATCAATGATCAAAATAACGCGCGAGTAATTTGCGAACGGGAATGTAGGGCACAACCGGCTAGCGTACCTCCGTGTGTAAACGTTCAGATGTCTCACCCAGTTAAGAGTCGCGAAAATATTAGTGATGAAAGCGGCATGTCGGCGCTAGCCGACGCGATAGTAAAGGCAGTCAATCTTAGTAAGTCAAACAGTCAATCAATACCTAAATTTATGAAAGAGTTGCCCTATTTCGAGGGCAACATATCCGAGTGGATTCCATTTAAATCCGTGTTTATAGACACTCAGAACTCGTACACGGGAGTTCAAAACGTAGCTAGGCTTCGTAAGGCGCTCCGCGGCCATGCTAGAGAAACCGTGCGTTCTTTAATGTATACTAGCATCGAACCAAGTGCTATAATGGAAACATTAGAAAGACGTTACGGTAGGCCGGAAATGTTGATATTATCGGAGTTAGAGTTTTTAAAAAAGCTACCCCGCATGTCAGAAGACGGGAAAAATATTACGATGTATGCTAGTAAGGTAGCTAACACCGTCGCCTCGATTAAAACCTTAAATCAACCTCAATATTTATACTCACCAGAGTTAGTAAGTAGAGTTATAGATAAATTAAGCGTAATTTTAAAATATAAATGGTTCGAATTTAAATCAATGTATGCCGACATACCAGAATTAGTTTTATTGTCACAATTTTTAAACAAAATGGCAGATCAGTGCGGTGCTATGTTTTCATACAATTTAAATAGGGAAGAACGCGCCTTTAGTCGGCAACCGAGGCCGGTTAACGCCGTGAAAACATACAAACATCGCTCGCGTTCATACAGTAGCGACTCATCATGCCCGTCGGAAAACGAGCGCGAACCGAAAAAGGCAACCGTTGCTGCAGTGGCTCACCGAAAGAGTTTAAATAAAAAACGCAACTCGAAACCCCCACAAGCCACACCTTGCCACGATAAAGTCGATAAGGGCAAGTGCGCATTGTGCGGAGGTACTCATTTAATAAAAGAGTGTGCGGATTTTGCCAAATTAAACGTCGCAAAACGGTGGGAAACAGCGAAGAGCAACAGGCTGTGCTTTAGATGTTTAAATGAAGCACACAAACGCATAATGAGATGCAAATATATACCGTGCGGCATAAATGGTTGTGAAGCGTCGCATCATCGCCTTCTACATCACGGGCAGGAATCGAACCCGGGAACTGCGGATGCAACGATAAACTTAGTCAACCACGTCAGCGCGTCAACCACGTACCTTAAGATTTTACCGGTTGAGCTGAGTGGTCCGTTAGGTACAGTCACCACACACGCATTGTTAGACGAAGGGTCAACAATGACGTTGATAGAGCGGGATGTGACTCATAGATTAGTATCGCCAAGTAGGTCGGAGCAGCTCACCATCGAAGCTGTCTGCAGTAGTAAAACAAATGACTCGGAGTCGACAAGATTTAAGCCGAACATCCGAGGCATATGCAGCCGCGAACTAGAAACTGTGACCGCCCACACGATAGGCGCTTTGAGCCTCGCGCCGCAAGTTAAACAACATTTTAGTATAGAATCATTAGGAATCGAACCGCGCAAACCGGAAAAAGATCCCGAGGTACGGGCTTTAAAGTTGTTGGATTCTACATGCGCGAAGTTACCTAACGAGAATAGATTTGAGGTAGGGTTGCAATGGCGATCGGACGATGAGGTAATGCCCGATAACCGTAAACAAGCCCTCAGCCGTCTGTATAACCTCAAAAAGAAATTAGATAAAGACAAGTCTTTAAAAGCGGAGTATAGTAAACAGATAGAAAACCTTATCGAAAAAGATTACGCCGAAATAGTCGAGGCACCGTCGTCATCACCGCGTCTATGGTATTTACCACACTTTGCTGTGACGCACCCACAAAAGGGTAAAGTAAGGCTAGTCTTTGACGCCGCGTGTAGAACCGCCGGTAAATGCTTAAATGACGCACTGGTAGCGGGTCCCGACTTATTGCAGTTACTTTTCAGCGTATTAATTCGTTTTCGCGAAGGCCAAGAAGCAGTTGTGGCCGACATTAAAGACTGGTCTGTTATACGAATGTCAACAAAAATCAAGTCAACCGAGAAGAAACTTAAACCTGTTAATACGGTCATAATTAACAAAACGTACGATCACTTACCCGATCCCTCGCGATTTCCATCGTATAATAGAATGTTGCGTGCTACGGCGAGACTGCTACTCGCAGCTGAGGTATTTAAAACCCGAAGGCTACGAGAATCACAGTCAAGAACAAGAGATGTTTCAACGAAACACTTACTTATCGCCGAAAGAACATTACTTCATAGATGTCAAAATGAATCCTCCCATGAAGAAAGAAGACGTCTAAAGTCAGATCGTCCGCGGCATCGATTCGCCGCCCTGTTATTCTTCTCGACCGACCTAGCTTACAAACTAAAACGGTGCTTGCGCACGAGGGGGAGACTGAAGTAAGCTAGGTACTAAAAACTAGAAAAATGTTAGAAATCAAAATTAATGATCTGTAAACTTTATAGTTATTCTTAACTTAACTTTAGGCAAGCTATCCAAAGTTATTTAATAGGTATGTAAGATTAATTGTAAATTGATTGTTTTTCACTTAATAACTATTTCTATTTTTATATCTTTCTAAAAATAATTAATGTACCATAGGTACTAACTTATTATTACCCGTAGTTTTGTCTTATTTGAACTTCTCTTTCACATGTTTATGGCTTTTACACCAAGTTACCTTTTTGTATTGATAAGAATTTTTATATAATTATGTAGCACATAGGATTGCCTTTAAACTCTAGTAATAAAATCCTATGTATATAAGGCTAAATATAAAATAAATAACAAAATATGTAAACTTGATTAGGGGATAATTGTAAACTTGATTATATTTAAGATCTTTAAATTTAAATAGTTAATATTCTTAATTTAGGCTTTCTTTCATTTTGTAGCAATTAAAATTGTCCATCTTTTAATATACATAACCCTTAATATAAGTTATAAACATAACGACAATCATAGAAATAACTTAGAATGTAAGAGGAAAAACAAATTAAAATAAAATTTAATTGCGGCTCTCCTTACGGTATTGCTCAGTTTTGGAGTCTTAACGGCAGTCTGAGAGATTGATATTGACTTCAATTAACAAACTAACTCAAGATTTACTTTCTATCGTGCTCTTCATACTGCCTGCCTGAAAAATACCGCAACGACGCCAAGTTGTTATCAAGTCACCACGACGTTTTATTTCAAGATCTCATTGGTACTGCCCAACCTCCACATTTCCATACAGTCCACTGCTGGGTAGTATCAACCAACTACAATATAGATCACTGGCATTGTATTATTTGATTTTGTGGTGAACATGGTCTCATCAATAGCTATAATATTTACTGCTTTTGAGAAGTGTTTCAACGGCTCAGAGTGGTAATTCATAAATGTTTTTAATTCATTATTCAATACTGTGCTCCTAGAACCACTCGTTGTTGCCAAGATACAGGAAAGCTATAGGATATGTTGAATACCAATCACTCATGTAACGAGTTTCACACCTGATCATTCTTTAGTAATCTATCATCATAACCACTAACATTAAACCGAAATGCAATGCGATAGGTATGCGTAATTTACGAGTAATTTCGTGAAAACTGATAAGCCATCGGTTCATAATCTGATTCAACTACTAACCTTCACTAACATATCTATAACCAAAAGATCACAAATATCGAATAGGTTATTTGTTATCCTATTGACCACTTTGACGATGGGGTAAACCTGTCTGCCTCAGACGCTAGTGGTAGCGGGTTCGATTCCCGCACGGAACAAGAAAAGAAATGAACCGTGTCTGGGTGTTTATCTATTTATGTATTTATATTCTAGTTACCCCCTAGTTCGCTACATGGTATCCCATAACACAAGCTATGCTTACTTTGAGGCCATGTAGTTGGTGTGATTGTGTAGGGATTTTTTTTTAATGAAAAAGGATTGTATAGAGTACCTGCAATGTGTAAAATAAATACCTAAATCTTAGTCTATATTTATCAATGTTAACTGGGCTACCTATAAAGTGACGGGCAAATGAAACATGCACCAAAAATAAAGTCGGAACAGTTAGGTGCGACAACGAGCGTATCGAGGAGCGGATAGGTTTGATATTTGGCCACACTAGGGCATGCAAAACCGGAAAGTCATCAAAACCGGTTTTGAACATCTCATCATGAACATTTTTGGGACCAAAACCGAAAACCGGAGCTGGGTCCGGTTTTAGCAAAAAAAATAGAGGGCGGCGGACACGCACTTGCACTCCCGGTAAGGGTATTACTGCAACGACGCAGGCGCAGGCTGGCGGGTTACGGGCGCGGGGTGCGGGGGTAGTGGAGGGAGGCGTGTAAGTGGGTGGATGCAGGCTGTGTTCGGTTCGGATACATTTGATGCCTCAAAATTAATTATTTTTTGAGAGTGTTCGAAAAAAATGTTGATAAAAATCAAAATGTTAATTGTTACTCAATAATGGGAAAACCGGAGCTGAGCTCCGGTTTTGGCTCTCAAAACCGGTTTTCGAAAATCGTTAAATTTTGGCCGATTTGGTTTTGCATGCCCTAGGCCACACGCTATAAATAATAATTAGGTTATTTAAATAACTATGCCAATACCTAGGCCTAGTTTTTTTAAACAACCTAATGTTATTTAAAAAATAGAATAATCGTCAATTTCTTGATCTCGTCTCTTCCCGGGCATGCTGTAAAAGTCAGTTAAGGGACAGAGGTTTCTCGGAGAATTTTTTGTGGCCGATAGGCTGACCCCCCGTCACTGCAATAGTCCCTCTCCATCATTATACCTCCAAATTTGTCAAACGTGACATAAGATTTATAACTTCTGGTGTTCTGCGTACCCCGTGAGGGATGCAGGCGTGAATAGGGCATCCAATCCCGCAGCATTTTTGTGATCTCGGTATTTGCGGGATTGATATTTCTCAATCCCGCGGGATCTCGGTATTGGCGGGATCCCGCAAGTGTGTATGTGGTACATTAAATTGTATATTAGTAAATATAGTGTAAGGATTGAAGGATACAAAAGAAATAAAAATCAACATAGCTTTATTAGTTTTAATTATCAAATCAAGCAAGAAGTACGATTATAATGACATATTATTTTTTTTGGAAATGTTTTCGTAAGATACATAATGTATCTAATGTATCATCTGCCAGGCTGCTGCGAATATGTGAAGCTAAATATCCGGCAGCTGAAAAAGCCCTCTCGGCTTCTACACTAGTGGGCACATTTAAGTGCATTGTATGACAAAGATAAATATTTGCCTAGTGTACCTCCAGATTCATCCTAGTGTACCTCATTCCAGTCCCACAAATCCCGCGGGATCCCGCGCATGTAATCCCGTATTGTGCGGGACTGAAAAATGATGCGGGATCTCGGAATAACGAGATCTCGGAATACCGGGATTGGATGCCCTAGGCGTGAAGTTATGTATGCATTTATGTAAATAAATCAGATGATACATAAATATTTTTTTATTTCGATGAATATGTTTACAATAAATAAGAGCGTTTATAATAATATTGATACTTAAGTTAATTTTTATATTAAATACATCTAGAAATGAAAATTATTGTAAGCAAACCAGTTGTAAAACGAAAAAATAGATTTTAATAATAGGCTATTATTTTTTCTAGGACATAAAACATATGTAAGTAAAATAAATAAAAAGAAAAAAAAACAACATTCTGTAATTAAATATATCTGAATTCAAAACTTCGTTTAACCATTATCGGAGTTTTGAAATTCGATCAAAAAAGTTTCGAAACCTGTCTAGGTTACCTTTCTAGACAGATTACTTAGGTACTTAAATGAAATCTAATTGATTTCTTTCCTATTCTTCTCATTCATAACATGGTGTTTAGTGGTATGATAGGACAAACTTGCAATTTGCACAAAAGAAGCGCCACATATCTTGCACACACAACGCTTATCTCCCGTATGAATTCTTTCGTGTTTTGTCAAGTCTTGCTGCCGCTTAAAGGACTTCGTGCAAAACCTGCAGTGGTAATCTCTGGTCGTATTGTGTTTTTTCAAGTGCTCATTAAAATAGCTCTTATTCGTCGTATCATAGTCACATTTTGGACATTTAATTCGTTCTCCGAGTTTGTGAAAGATTTGGAGATGATATTTAAGGTAGTTCGGCGATTGGAATTTCGCGTCGCAAGCGGTGCAGCTGTATCTATCGTCAATGTTATGCGAGTCTAGTTTATGCTTTATGAGTGGGCCTTTGCTTTTGAATTTTTCCGGGCAGAGGGGACAAGACAGCGGTAGGATGTTTTCATGTATCCATTGTACATGCCGTGTGATAGATCTTAAACAATTGTATGTCTTGGGGCAATGATTGCAGCTGTACATAGACGCGCTAAGTCTTTTGTATCCGGCATCTTTATTATCTTTATTTTCTTGGCCTAGAAAAAAAGAAAAAATACGGTTATTGTTTTTATATTTACGTGTTAAATAAATAAATAATAAATAAAATCCCCAGACAATCACACCAACTACATGGCTTCAAAGTAAGCAAAGCTTGTGATATGAAATACCATGTAGCGAACTAGGGGGGAACCTAGAATATAAATACATCAATAGATCAACACCCAGACACGGAACATTTTTTTTTTCTTTTTCCGTGCGGGAATCGAGCTCGCAACCACTCTGAGACAGATAGGTTTGTTTACCCCATCGCCAAAGTGGTCGTGTTGTAGATTTTTTAAGGTTTAAATTTATACTCAACTCTGAATAGGGTAGCACTAAACGCCCAGAGTGCGCTCGCAACATCTTAAAATCTCAGAGATGTCAAAACTCGGAGAATTCAAAATCGTAATGACATTTCCTTGCTATAATCATAATATGGTGTGTAATGTAATGGAATAAGAAAAATAATCACCAATCATAATTTACAATAATGTCAACTTTGCCTTAGTGGAATAAAGTCTTAAGTTTTTCCTAAAAGCTGTTGAAATTTGGACTTCAATGAAAAGTCCATGTGCCGCACTTTTGCGTGTGCAGACTTCACAAGTCGCAGAAGCCGCTCGTGACCATGGGTGTGCTAAGACACCGAAATGCCGAGTTAAAATGGCAATAACACACGAAACTGGTTACAAAGACTTACTTTACTCATATTTATTACGAGCGTTTGTCCGCGACTTCGTACACGCATAAACTAAAAAGTCCTATATTTCCCTTTCCCGTGGGAATTTCGGGAATTCCTTGCACAAAATAACCAGGCATTTTTTGAGGAACCTTTATGCTAATTATCATATCCGTGCACTGAAGGAATAAGATTTTTCATACAAACTAAAAAGTCCAATAATTCCCGTTCCCGTGAGAAATTCGGGAATTCCTTCATTAGTGCTCCCCCACAACCTTTAAGGATTGTATGTTCCAAATTTCAGCTCTCTACGGCTAGAAGTTTTGGCTGTGCGTTGTCTGTCAGTCACTCAGTCAGTAACGGAACAGTTTTATTTATTAAGATAATTGTAACCTGTTTTGTGCATCTGTGAATAAATAAATAAATTATAAATCGCGAAAATAAGACACTATTAATTGCTTCCCGTGCACTATTAATTGCTGGACTGGGAGCAAAGGAAAAACATAGAATGCGCCAGCGGCTTCTCTTCCCGGGCATAGCGTAAAAGTCAGTTAAGAGTAGGGTTACCATATGTAAATAGAGGGATGCCTGTCTATGGTACCTAAAATGCCTGATTTAAATTTTTTTTGTAATAAGTAAAAGTTAACAGATAATAATGAATAAGGATATTTATTACTAATATTTCTCAGATGACATTATATTTTTTAATAATCCTTTCTTTTCTAACACATAAACGTAAGTCTTCACAAGACACGTTTTGTAATTTTTTTGAGTAGTGCTTTTACTGATTCAATTTTCAGCAGATTTCTTTCTTTACTCCACTGGGCGTTGACGAGAGAAAACATACGTTCGACCTTTACATTGTGTGCCAAAATAGAGAACACAAACTGGAAAATTTTCACAAATTCTGTAATGTCACCATTCAATTCCTTACTTTTCAGAAAATTACAACACTGTGTAGTTAAGCTTTCAGAAAAAAAAAATATCTGATCTTGTACAATATTCTTTCAGAACTTCGTTTCATCAAACAGTTTTACGTCGTCAACACTGATATTCAGCTTAGAGAGAAATTCTACAGTTGAATCTAAATCAGAAATTGAGAAATTTTCATTTCTTTTTGAAAAATCATCCACCGGAAAGAAGAGAAATCTTCGATATTTTAATAAGCTGTTAAATCCACGTAGAGGCCCAGAATTTTAAAATTATCGGTACTAATTTCGTTGTTTTCCAGAGTGTCCAGTAGGCGAACAACTATCAATTATTTAAAATGTTCGTCTTTATATATTAAGAAACGGTATCTCTTTTTCGTGGCTATACGAAGAAGAGATACCGTTTCTTAATTCAATAAGCTCGGACTTCAGCTGTACGGGGGTGTCCGCGATGGACGCGGGAGCAGGCGTACTCCGCGGCAGGCCGCACGGGGGCATAGCGCTCCTGTGGCGGCATAGTGTATTCAGTGATGTCTCCATAATTCAGTGTTGTAACGCACGTATATGTGCAATAAAGATAGTGTTAGATAACAAAACCTTTATTGTGATGTGTGTGTACTCGCCAACGGATGAGACTGCAAATATGATGGATTTTACGGATTTATTAAGCTCGGTGAGTGCTATTGTAGATAGTTGCAATGTAGATTGTGTTTATATGTTAGGAGATTATAATGCTCATCCTTTTAAGCCGTTCTATTACGAGTTGATGAACTTTTGTAAAGACAATAAGTGGTCGTGCATTGACATTGAGCGGTTAGGTATAATGTCTAATACCTATACTTTTGTGAGTGAGGTACACGGATCGAAGTCCTGGCTCGATCATTGCTTAATAACAGAATCAGCAATAAATACCGTTCAAAATGTATATGTTGTATACGATGTGTTTTGGTCAGATCACTATCCGTTGGTAATAGAGTGTAATTTACACAGTATTTTACCTACTAGATTGCCAAAGCAACCCGGTCGGAATAGGATCTTGTGGGGAGATAGAACACTCGAGCAAATAGAAATTTATCGAAATGAATGTAACAAAAGGCTTAGGACTATTGACTTTCCGCGTGAGTTTCGTAATTGTAGTGATAAGATGTGTAACAACAATAGTCACAAAACTGTATTAGATAAATTATATCTAGATATTATATCTGCTCTCACCATATCTTCCAAAGTTGCATGTCAGGTCAAACAAACGAAAAGTAAAATAATTGTTGGTTGGAATAAGTATGTAGCAGAGGCTCATAGGGTGGCTAGGCAGAAGTTCCACTTGTGGAATTGGTACGGAAGACCCTCTAAAGGTTCCATCTATGAGGAAATGTGTGAAAGTAGAAGAATATTTAAGTCTCGTTTGAAGTGGTGTCAAAATCACAAAGATCAAATTAAAATGAACATTCTAGCCTCACATCACTCAAAAAATGACTTTCGGTCGTTTTGGAAAAATACCAATAAACTTCAATGTAAGCCTCGTCTGCCTGTGAGCGTCTGCGGCGTAAGTGAACCAGAGGACATAGCTAATATATTTATGGAACACTTTGTTGTAAAGTCACCTCTTGGTCCATCAAAACTGATGTTGGGTACTGAGCCCGGCGTGACGAGAAAAATAACTTTTACCCCACGCGATATTGCTCGGACAATTAAGGGTATGTCACACGGTAAATCAGCAGGTCATGACGGGCTCAGTATTGAACATTTTAAGTTTGCTGGGCCACACCTTCCCAGATTGTTGTACATGCTATTTAACTTATGCGTGGGACACACTTACCTACCTAGTGATATGATGCGTACAATAGTAGTCCCAATAGTTAAAAATAAAACAGCGGATCTTGCTGACAAATGTAACTACAGACCCATCTCTTTAGCTACAATAACATCGAAAGTATTTGACAGCTTGCTTAACGCACAGGTAAATAAATATTTTACGCCTCATGACAATCAGTTTGGGTTTCGTCCGGGTTTATCTACCGAAAGTGCTGTATTGTGCCTTAAGCATGCTGTCTCATACTATACTAAGCGTAGAACACCGGTTTACGCCTGCTTCCTTGACCTAAAAAAGGCATTTGAACTCGTTTCGTATGACTTGCTGTGGAGTAAACTAGAAAAAACACATTTACCCAAAGAACTTTTAAATGTTTTTAAATACTGGTACGGGAAGCAGGTTAACATTGTTCGGTGGGAAGAGGCAATGTCAAGACCGTATGGGTTGGAGTGCGGGGTGAGGCAGGGGGGGTTGAGCTCACCCACGCTCTTCAACCTGTATGTGAATGACTTGATAGGCGAGCTCAGCAGCACTCGGGTCGGTTGTCATATAGACGGCGTGAACGTCAATAACATAAGTTACGCGGATGACATGGTGCTGCTGAGCGCGTCGATTTGTGGACTTAGGAAGCTTCTTTCAATATGCGAGAAATATGCTGACACTCACGGGCTCTTTTATAATGTTAAAAAGAGTCAAGTTATGGTTTTTGAGAGCGAGAATAAGATGTATGGTAATACTCCACCAGTATTTATTAAGCAGGTGGAAATTGAGAGGGTAAATATGTTTAAATATCTGGGCCATATATTGACTCCCGATCTCAAAGACGATAACGATATAGAGAGAGAGCGTAGGGCTTTATCTGTTAGAGCGAACATGTTAGCTCGCAGGTTCGCACGGTGCTCAAACAATGTGAAATTTACACTTTTCAGAGCATACTGCACCTCCTTCTACACCTGCGGACTGTGGGCTAAATATACTCAAAAATGTTATAATGCACTAAGAGTGCAATATAATAATGCCTTTAGGGTTCTGTTGGGGCTGCCACGGTTCTGTAGTGCCTCGGGAATGTTTGCGGACGCGAGAATTGATTGTTTTTATGCTGTGATGCGTAAGAGATGCGCGTCCCTAGTGCGTAGAACAAGGGGTAGTACCAACAGAATTCTGAAAATGATCGCGGAAAGGCTGGACTGCCTATACATAGGTTTTTGCTGTAACGTAGCGGGGGGTCGTGTCTCAGGGATCACCTAGGCGGAATCGTTAAATTATAATTATTTCTTATTACTTACCTAAATCCTTATTTTCTAACATAGCTTAAGTGAAAGTGTACTAACAAAATATGAGTCTGTGTTACTTGCAATAAACGTTTTATTATTATTATTATTATTTATGAGATTTGATAGCATTTAAAGTTGCGTTTAATATACAGTCAATTTCTACAATAGAAACATCTTCTTTCTCAATAGCTTGAATTTTTGATTGAAATAGGAAATAGGCATTAATGAGTGAATATGCCATAAATAAATCTCTGAGAATGCGTTCTCAAAAAATCGTTTGATCACTGTCGTAGTTCCTTCGACAGATAACATTTAATGCTGGAACTGCACACCAAGACTCTCGGGTGCTTGTATACAGCAGTCGTTAGGGTTTGTCAGAAGCCATTTCGTCTCCCCGAAAACTCTGGCATCCACCAACCAGCACTGGGCCAGCTTGGTGGATTATGGCCTAAACCTCCTCGTCACCTAGAGGAGGGCCTCATATACCTGCAGTGGTCTCAGTACACGGAGTTGTGATGATGAACGATGCACCCAAGTCTGTGATTTGAAATCTTTGTTTGAAATATTTAGGGGTCAACTATCTACTCGTTCGACTGTACATGACCGGTACTGCATAGACGATCACAGAATTCGGTGCGCGGCGACACGAAGGCGAGAGAATGCATTTAGAAACACAGTAGAATGCGTTTAGAAACACAGGGAAATGGTAGAACTTGTATTGGTAAGAGCTAAACTAAATCTAAGCTGATACACTAGTAATAATGTCCGAGTTGAAAGATGAATATTGCTGCAGCTGCAAAGCTGTCTACAACGTGTAATAAAATGGAGAGATAAAACTTAAGAGATAGCTTCTATACCATACGTAGAATATACAGGAAAAGAATTAGCATGATCAGTACTGGTATAGACTTTCACACAAATTTATTTAATTATTTTACAACAAAATATATTGACAACCCTAGTCAACCTAATAAGCTAAAACAAGCCTTGTGCCGCAGTCAGTGACCTTATGACCTTTCCCGCACCGGCTGAACTTTGTAGTATCTGTCTTCATTACCCATCACCTTATTTTTACGCCATCTGCTATCGAATAGATTCCATCAAAAGGTAACAGCTGTTTTTAGGGAAGACACTTAGATATTTTGATCTAAACTTTGAACTTGTTTTTCGGCCGAACCGTAAGGATAACATGTTACTGTTATTTATAAACTACATCACCAAACATACAATCCCCTCAAGCATTATATCTTCATTATGTTACACGTTGTATAGATATTTCCAACGTTATATACCACTCACTGTCAGGCCTGGCTCACTCCGCGCGGTACATCCGTTATTTACCTACTTACCGCGCGCCCGTCGTCGGGACGTTGTAGATACCTACCTACCTAATAGCACTCACAGTAATTCTATGATCGAGATCGCAAATAGTATTTAAAAATGGACATAAAAAGAAACAAATACTCAATTAGATTATGTTTAGATTTGATTATGTTCAATGTAACAAGCAAAACATAGGTAGTATTACTAATTATTCGTCGTAACTTTTTTTTCATTTTGTACTTTAGGTAAGTTGAAACAATATTTTTTCAAAGGTAGAATAACAGTAATACCTACATCGGTAGATACTTAATTACAAATAAGGAGATTTATTATTCTTCACTAGGCAGCAACCCTAACAGCGTAAGAAAAGATAAGAGGCATGCGATAGAAAGAGACAAAACTTCTAGGTATATAAATTTGCAGGTACGTAATGCTGTGCGAGCTGAATTCCACCGTATCGCGTCGTAGCAAGACTCCAGTTTATTTAGATCTTCTTGCGGAGTAATTCTTCTGTACCAACGGTACTATTACTTATTCTGTGTCACTGTCACGTTTATTTCCACCACCATACAGTTCTATGTTCGAGACAGAAGAGTAGGATGGGCAGAGTAATTATTGCCACTGTTACTATCAAAATGTTGGGAACGTACCGATGAGTCTTTAGTAGTAGCAGATATCTGTGAGCGGTTTGCTTATTATTCTAAAGGTAAGGTGTTGTTATGTAAGACCAGCATCGTATCGGTAGGTATACATATGTTATGGACCAAGTTATAAACATTGCAAAAAATGCTCACGCAGTTTCTATAATACCCAATATGAGAAGGCGCTAAATACTATAGGCAGTGCATAATATTTTAAACGAATTTTGTTGTTAGAATTCTAATTTAAAAAAATATGTATATTTATTTTTTATGTTATCGTAAATTAAACTCATACTTACATAATTATTAACCGACTCTCAAAATATTATACTTACGCTAATAATTGTTTTAAGCTATCGTGGTTATTTTCATTATAATTTAATGTATTTACGGGATTCTTACCACGATTTTCGATTTTGTGTGAAAATAAAATCGAAAATGGTAAGAATCCCGTAAATACATTAAATTATATTATACACTAATTTAGTAGGACCCTATAAAACGTAAATTTTTGTTTAAGCGAAACCTAGTACACGATTAAAATATTTACATTGGTAAGTATACGAAAAAAATATAATATTATCTTGAAAATTCTGCCAGTTTCAAGCCGCTGCTGTGGTGTCTTGCTATAAAGGACTCCCAGCGCAAAGCGCTCGCTCGCTACCCCTTCATGCGACGTATGTGTAGATCGAGTCCTCTCTGAAGCTGTTGCAAGACGTTTGGCGAAGGTGAGTTACTTACGAAAAACCTGCGCGAAACGTATTAAATGTAATATATAAAATTCTCGTGTCACAGTTTTCGTTGCCATACTCCTCCGAAACGGCTTGACCGGTATCTATGAGAATCGGCCAACATCTATTTTTTTTTTATTTATATGGCAAAACAACGTTTGCCGGGTCAGCTAGTATGTATATATATATATATATACAGGCGCGGTCGCAGACTGAAATTTTGGGGCGGGTCACAACAATTTTTTTTTATCAGAAGTATCTTTTTTAGCTACTTTTCTTAATGTTCATCTTTTCATGATTTTGGGGGGGGTCATGTCCCCTGTGACCGCGCCTGTATATATATCCGTGTAGGTTCGGGTGAGAATAGCCCTACTGCGCCTGGATAAGCGTGTCGTAGAAGTCGACTAATTCGAGGGACCTCCGCTTGGAGGTAGTACCCCTTCAAGGTCCGACTGGCTAGCGACCACCCTTCATATAAAATCTGCCACCGAATATCACCGCTGCGGCGGTGATGTCCTCCGGCAATGCTTTATGAAAAGCCAGTTCAATATGTATAGGTACAGGATTGATTTGTAGTCACCAGCCAAATTTAAATGTTAGTTTCTTTGATACGATGTAAACGTACCTTCGTATTTATTTTAGCGTCACTCAGTACAAAAAAGGAGAAATATGGAACCACAAAGTTTCAAAAAAATATTTGTTGTTGATGAACATACCTACTACGAAGCGGCGTTTCATTGATAATACTACGACGTAGT
Source organism: Stenoptilia bipunctidactyla (assembly GCA_944452665.1). Taxonomy (NCBI): domain Eukaryota; kingdom Metazoa; phylum Arthropoda; class Insecta; order Lepidoptera; family Pterophoridae; genus Stenoptilia; species Stenoptilia bipunctidactyla. The sequence continues at coordinate 15,148,175 of OX101747.1, read as the reverse complement.
ACTACAAGATGTTTTGTAGTAGCGCGTAGTTGATTTTATCGTAATGGTAATTTAGAGTGACCATGATTTCGGTTAGGTTTACTTAGTAAATAATTCATATTATTTTTCTCTTCAAGTATGATCACTAGCTATCACGTCCTTGAATTTCGAAAGTGATCCTGTATATCCATCAAAATTTTTACATTTATAACATAAGTAAGATAAAATAGACTGTCTTATAACTGCTCCGTGTTATCGTTCAAGTTTAAGTGCTAAAATTAAGTTTTCAACATTAATGTCTATATCAAAATAAAGCTTATATCATAAGCTTTACAGTTCAGATGCTAGTTTTGTGATACAAAAAGTGAATAAGAGCTTTTTAGTGATTTTATTTATTGAAAACAAAGCCCGCTACTCGGCTTAATCATAGTTAACCGTACGGTTCACGCGACCAATCAGCTGACTCCGTGTAACGCTTCATCTGCTCGCTGTTGCCATCAATATTTGTGCGTTTAATACTTACACACAAGACCGTAATTGCAATGCAGTCCCCAATCAACGGTTGTGATGGGTGTTTAAAACCGATCGAAGACGAATACTTTTTGAATTGTTCTAAATGCAATAAATATTATGATATACAGTGTGCGAATATTACTTTGGTGTATTTTAATAAAAAGATGTCAAGTGATAATAAGAAATCATGGAAATGTGATCTATGCAGAAGTCAGGAGCCAAAGACTGACAATACAAATACACAAATGTTAATACACGTCGAGGAACAAGCCGTGCCCAAGAGGAAAAACAACACAGTAAAAATGCTCCTGGTGCTATTCACATAAATACATCCTCTCAAAATACAGACATCCAAGAACAAATGTTAAAGGAAATGCGACTCCTTCGTCAAGACATGCAGTCAATGCGAGCTGAGATGCAGGAATTGACTAACTCAGTGTCAAGTCTTATAAAACGTATTGACGGGTGTGATAAACGCATTGATGATATGAATGTCCGTATGGATGCCGTGGAACGTCGAGTGGATGAACATGTGAGTCACTTACAACCGGATGCAAACATTCTGGAATCAATATCGCATCTTAAAGCAGAAATTAATGACCGAGACCAAGACCTGCTACTCAATGATTTGGAGTTCTCATGCTTGCCAGAACAAAAAGGAGAAAACGCGCATCACACCATCCTCACTGTGTGTCAAAAACTGGGATAACACTTGCAGATCATGACATTGTTAGTGCGCTGCGTGTGGGCCGGGTGCTGGAGACCGCGGAGACAGGCTCGGGCAGGCCCCGCCCGCTCGTGGTGCGGCTGGCGCGCGACCAGCGACATTGTCAGTGCGCTGCGTGTGGGCCGGGTGCTGGAGACCGCGGAGACAGGCTCGGGCAGGCCCCGCCCGCTCGTGGTGCGGCTGGCGCGCCGCGCGCTGCGCGACCAGCTGCTGCAGGCGGCGCGCGTCCGTCGCACCGTCACCACCGAAAATACAGGTCTTCCTAATCCGCCCCATCGATTTTATGTTAATGAACGGTTGACTAAATTAAATCGACAGCTCTTTAGCAAAGCTCGAGAACTTAAAGCCCAGTATAGCTGGAGATATGCTTGGACCAAGGATGGCAGAATTTTCGTAAGAAAGTCTCCTGGTACAGATACTCCTTGTCATCGCATACGAGTGGAAGCAGACCTTAAAAGGATTTTTGGGTAAATGCACGTTTTGCTCTTTTATCATTTAATCTAATTATTATTACTTATTTTTTCGTATTAACTGTTCCGCTTTTGCTTTTATGTGTCACTTGCCTAATGTTTTTAATAATATTTTACTTCTCTTTTACATTTTACACGTTTTACATTTTACCATTGCCTGATAGATTGAATTATAAAAACGCACAAAATGTTGATTATACTTCCTCAAACTATCAGTGTATCGACTTAATGCTGCTTTTAATTAAATCACTACTTTTAAATATAGAACTTAAACTTACCGAATTGTTTTGTTGTATGTGGCAGTATGTTGCAGTAGCACAGAATTTTATCATGGTAAATACATATTCACTAGACTGCAGACTTCACGCATATTATATTTATATATTCACACGCACATACTATACAATAACACTTCACAATGCCTACATAAGCGTACAAACTTTGTTATTTATTCGTTCCATGTATAATCACAGAATAAGTAATAGTTGGTACAGAAGAATTACTCCGCAAGAAGATCTAAATAAATTCGAGTCTTGGTACGACGCGATACGGTGGAATTCAGCTCGCACAGCATTACGTGCCTGCAAATTTATATACCTAGAAGTTTTGTCTCTTTCTATCGCATGCCTCTTATCTTTTCTTACGCTGTTAGGGTTGCTGCCTAGTGAAGAATAATTAATCTCCTTATTTGTAATTAAGTATCTACCGATGTAGGTATTACTGTTATTCTAGCTTTGTAAAAAATATTGTTTCAACTTACCTAAAGTACAAAATGAAAAAAAAGTTACGACGAATAATTAGTAGTACTACCTATGTTTTGTTTGCTAAATTGAACATAATCAAATCTAAACATAATCTAATTGAATATTTGTTTCTTTTTATGTCCATTTTTAAATACTATTTGCGACCTCGATCATAGAATTACTGTGAGTGCTATTAGGTAGGTAGGTATCTACAACGTCCCGATGGGCGCGCGCGTGATACACGACCCATTCGAGTTGCGCCGGCGGAGCGCTTCGCTGTAGGTAAATAACGGATGTACCGCGCGGAGTGAACCAGGCCTGGTATAATCTGCAATTTCGTCTACTATTCGCTGTTTACTCTCGTTACTTATCTAAAATTAATAACATATTTCGTCATGTCTTCTCATAGAAGAAAGTTTTTAAATTTGGCACTATATAATGCGGGTTCCCTTGGCACGGGCCACGACGATTTTCAAATAGCGATGGACATCTTTAAAGCGGATATCGTGGCAATTAATGAGACGTGGATTCGCGAAGGGCAAGAGCAACGCGCTCCCGTAGTGCCCGGCTACCGATTGCGTAATGCGCCGCGTCCTAGATCAATGCGCGGAGGTCACGGTGGCGTTGTTGCATTTTATATCAGGGACGGCGTCCGCGCGCGTGCCGTTGCGCACCCCGCAGCCCCTATTGAACAACTATGGCTATCTTTGTCTATGAACAGCAAAAGGTACATTATCGGGACCGCTTATCGACCTGAATGGGTAAATGTAGACATTTTTTTCGATGCTTTGACTGGCACATTAGTACATTTCTCTAATTATGACCATGTAATTTTATTAGGTGATTTTAATATTAACATGCTGGTACGTTGTAGCGGTAACGCGATTAAGTTAAGCAACTTTTTGCATTGTATGAGGTTGGAACAGATAGTAACAGAGCCTACCCACTTCTCCGCGGAAAATGAAACTTTGATTGATGTTGTATGCACGAATGCATTAGTCCGTCAGGTAAAGGTTACAAATATAACCGGTTCGCTAGGGCATGCGATGATAAACGTGGAGTTTTTGATTGAAAAAAGAAAAACACCTACAAGGATTATTAGTTTTAGACCGATCAAAAGCATAATTATTGATGCTTTCAATAGCGATTTGGACTTAGTTGACTGGGATTCTGTGACACAATTTAAGCTCTGTGGAATGTATGACTAATCATTTTAATAATCTTATGGTAAATCTCTTTGACATACATGCATCGATTAAAACTTTGAAAATGCAACCATTTAAGTCACTGCCGTGGATAACGGATACTATTAGAGAAATGATGAAATTGAGGGATGCTGCACATAAAAAATACCGAAGGCTTAAAACAGATGCGAGCAAACTGTATTAAGTATACTGACTTCAAAAAGCTTGTTGCCAGAAGTATACGCGCTGAGAAGTGTGCATACTTTAATTACCACATTAATAACTTCCATAATGATTCTCAATTATTATGGAAAAATTTGAAAAAAGACATATTACCTGATTATGATAAAAAAACTCCTTACCTGACCATTTTAATGATGCAAATATAATAAATGACTACTTTCTTGACGTACCTGGTGAAAAAAATGTGCCCTTGTCTGAACTTTCCTTCTTTACATTTAATAAATTTAGCAATGAAATATTTACTTTAAAGCCTGTGGAAGAACGGGAAATAGCTAAGATTATTTTGTCTTTTTCTACAAACTCTATAGGTATAGACGGGATTAGTAAAGATATGGTCCTATTAACACTTCCTAAAACTTTAAAAATAATCACACACATTATAAACACATCCATTATAACGGGTGAAGTACCCATTACTTGGAAGTCTGCTTTGGTTACCCCGCTACCTAAGACTGATGATCCGTTAACTTTGAAGGACCTCAGACCAATCAGTGTTTTGTCATTTCTGTCGAAGGTACTTGAGAGAGCAGTATATAACCAATTAAGTGCATATTTGGAGAAAAATAATATCCTACCGCGATTACAGTCAGGTTTTCGTAAAGGTATGGGTACGGTTACTGCCTTGCTTGATGTAGTAGATAATGTACGTACTGAGCAGGATAGCGGAAAGGGAACAAGTCTGGTTCTACTTGATTTTTCTCGTGCCTTCGACTCTTTGAGTGTGCCATTACTCCTATCTAAATTATCCTATTATGTTTCACGGCTTAATTCTTTGCGATTTAAAGTTAACATGTTGTAGTAGTACTTCCAAGCATCAGCCTTGCACGGTTTTCAGAGACACGTTTTTTTTTTTTTTTTTTTTTTTTATTTGGCAATCCTGATCCCCGCTCTTGAACTCCTCTCCACTTACTTCCTCTCATCATCCCTCCTCAATAATCATTCTGTATTTCCGTGCTCAAGCCTTCGCACGTGCGTCTATAATTTATTACTTAAATTAAACGTTAAATAGTTTGTGTTATAGTTTAAAAATTTAAATCTCAACTTATTATTTGTCGTTCGTAAAAATGGTGAAAAGGAAATATGAATACATCGAGACCATACGCAAGAAGATCAGAAAACTGGAAAAAAAGCTTCAAAAGAAGCAAATGCCAAGTGAAATTTGTACCTTATCACTATCCATGGCTCTTTACATCGCATAATTGCGTTACGAATCCTTATTCGAAAACAAAGTTCAATGATCTTTATCACTGAATTTGAATGAGCCGAGTTTAAAACTCACAAATTTACCTAGTAAGAATCTTTATTCGAGACGATGGTAAATGTCATTGTTTAGTGATCATTATCGCTAAAATGACTTTTCGAATCCTTATTCGAAAACAAAGTTCAATGATCTTTATCACTGAATTTGAATGAGCCGAGTTTAAAACTCACAAATTTACCTAGTAAGAATCTTTATTCGAGACGATGGTAAATGTCATTGTTTAGTGATCATTATCGCTAAAATGACTTTTCGAATCCTTATTCGAAAACACAGTTCAATGATCTTTATCACTGAATTTCAATGAGCCGAGTTTAAAACTCAAAAAGAAGAATGGCAAGGTCCCATACATTGTAAGTACCGCTTTTATTTCACATAGCATTCACGTACTTCAAACTTAATATGTGCGTTTTATTGCTTAGATAACGAGTACTCAGAATATAATTATTAGATTTATACAGAAGTTGGGAATAAAAAGTCAAAACAATAATCTAACCTAAAAATTACAGGAATTTATAGTCCGTCTTTTCTAACATGGCGTCGTATTTTGAAACCATTACATTACATAAGCAGGTATTAACCAATCCAGAGGTTTGAAACGGGGTGGCGGCGCGGGCGGCTTAATTCAAGTTTGACAGTAGGACTTTACAACTATTATTTTTTATTGCCGGGAAATTAAAAAATGTGCTTTCGGCAAGTTTAATTTGATTTTATTGTATTTCTAAATATTCCCAACAACTATCACAACAATAGATGTTGGAAAAAACGTGTCTCATATTGACCTATTAACTACATATAGCCCGGTTTTGATACGCTTGAAAACTCTAAAATTAAGTGATACCGTGGCCGCCAATCCTCTTTACCTAATTCGAATCTTTATTCGAGACTATGGAAAATTTCTTTGTTTAGTGATCATTATCGCTAAAATGACTACCCTACTTTTTGCATTTTATGCTCGTAGGTGCTAAAAACACTTCTTTCGAATTATTATTCGAGACGCTGACTACTTTCGTCTTTTCAGTGCCATCTACCTCAAAACATCCACCAGTAGATGGATGTTGAGGATATAGAATTGGATAGCGATATCTTAGAGATGTTGGGAGATGCTCCTAAGATTAATAATAAATAATAATAAAATTTCTTTATTCATGCCACAAATCTTGAATGTTTTTTACAGAGTAATCTTACAGTCTAAGTACAAAATAATTACTATTTACTATTTAAACATCATACAATAAGGCTAATATTATTGCTGAAGAACTAGGAAAACCTTTACATAAGGAAATTTCAACCCGGTGCGGTGGTCTGAAATCCTTTTAAAGGGACTACCCAAAGAGACAAGAGATAAAATCCTAGAGGATTATCTTATTCCTAGTAATTGTCAACTACTCCTTGCCCCTGCTCTGAATCCGGAAGCAAAAGTGGCAGTTATCGAAGCGGTCTCTAAACGGAATTCCTCCCTCATGTTTAGGCAAAGACAAACTGGTGTGGCTATAGCAGCTCTGGGAAGAGCTACCGAAACACTCGTAGGATCATCTTCATTAATACCACAGAAGCAACAAATAAGCAATGGTGCCATCTCGAAATGTACTTATATTGAAGGACAATTTTTATCCAGTATATTTCTTGTACCTAAGCTTAATGGTGATAAAAGGTTTATATTGAATTTAAAAAAGTTAAATAAATTTGTACTTGCTAGTCATTTTAAAATGGAAGATTACAGAACAGCGTCAAAATTATTGACTGAAAACTGCTGTAGACAATAGACTTAAAACATGCATACTTCTTTGTTGCGACAAATGAAGCTCACAAAAAATATCTTCGATTCAAATACAACAATATATTATATGAATTCAATTGTTTACCGTTCGGCCTTTGTACCGCACCTCTCGTGTTTACTAAATTAATGAAACCAGTTATAGAATACCTGCGTAGTCGGGGTATGATTTCAGTTATTTATTTAGATAACATTTTTTTATCGGAAAGACTTACTCGGAGTGTGTCACTAATGTATCTACAACTATAGATCTATTACAGAGCTTGGGTTTTTTGATTACTTTTCAAAAAGTTGTTTAATACCTAAACGTGAATGTAAGTTCTTGGGCTTCACTTTCGACTCAAAGCAGATGATTTTAAAACTACCAGAGGAAAAGAAAATGAAATTGAAAGATTTTATAAATAGATTTCTTTGTATAAAACGATGCAAGTTACGCGAATTCGCTAAACTCATTAGGTATTTAATTTCCGCATGTCCAACAATAACTTATTCGTGGTTATATACAAAAAAGCTTGAACAATATAAATATAATTGTTTATTTAAAAAAAAAAAAATCCAAACTACGATCAGACAATTGATATCTTAATTACCCTACATGAAGAATTATATTGGTGGTTAGGAAACATAGATATAGGCCATTCATCACTCAAACCGAACAACTTTGTTTTAGAATTTTTTTCTGATGCCTCCTCTACGGGATGGGGAGCGTATTGTGATACAGTTAGATGTTGTGGATATAGGAAAGACAACGAAACTTCTTGTCATATAAACGAGTTGGAACTAAAAGCAGCCTTTCTAGCTCTGAAACGTTTCACCAAAGAATTATCTAATTGTGACATCTTATTAACAGAATGGGCAGTATTCAATATGATCACCTAGATTATATATCTAGAAGTATGTGGAAATGGTTCGAAGAACGTAGAATAATCTTATTCACTTCTTACATCAATACTAAAGATAATTGTGAGGCAGATTCATTATCTCGAAAACAGTTCGAGGATACAGAGTGGGAATTAAATCAAATTGCATTTAATGAAATAGTTCGCAACTTTGGTATGCCAGTATTGATTTGTTTGCAAACAGATCCAATACTAAGTGTAAACAATATGTTTCGTGGAGAAATGATCCCGAAGCATGTGCTGTTGATGCCTTTACACTGCCATGGACCAATATGTTATTTTGCGCCTTTCCACCATTCTCGCTTACAGTAAAATTAATGCAGAAAATCATTTGTCATAAGGCAGAGGGTATTGTTGTGGTGCCATATTGGCCAAGTCAACCTTGGTTTCCTATGTTTAAAAAGTTGTCTGTTTCAATTTTTTTGTATTTTGGACCAGATATTGACCTTCTAACATCTCCTTTCAGTAGATTGTAGATTGTGTACACAAGAATCTACGCCTTGTTGCCGCGAAATTATCAGGCAAGCATTACTAAGGAAATATTTATCGAATAGGTCAGTAGATATTATGCTAGCTTCGCTTGCAAATAATACTTACAAACAGTACGATGTTTGCATAAAATCTTGGATAATTTACTGTAGATTACATAATTATGATTATTTTAATGCTTCTATTCCAATTGTAATACATTTTTTAACCGATATTTTTGATAAAGGCGCTAAATACGGGACCATCAATTCTTACCGCTCTGCCTTATCTCTTTTGTTAGGTAATAGCTTAAATGATGATCGAGTCAAACGTTTCATGAAGGGTGTTTACAAGTTGAGGCCCACCAATCCAAAATATAATACTTCTTGGGACCCAAACATAGTGTTAAATTATTTGGCCACTCAATGGCCAAATGAAAGCCTTAGTTTAGAAGATTTCTCTAAGAAACGCTGGTGTGCTAGGTTTGGTGACAGCGCAAAGAGTACAAACATTTTCTCTCATTAAAATAAATAATATAACTCAAAACAGAACAGAAATCTTCGTTAAAATACCTGACTTAGTAAAAACTTCAAAACCAAACTCCTTTCAACCCCTTCTAAGGCTACCATTTTTTCATACAAATCCTGCAATATGCCCTGCCAGATGCATTTTAGATTATATAAATAAAACGAGTGGTTTACGTAGTTGTGACACTTTATTTATTAGCCACAAAAGACCTCACTTAAAAGTTTGTCTCAAACTTTGAGTCACTGTATCAAATATACTTTACAACGCAGTGGCGTGGACACATCAGTGTTTAGCGCGCACAGCACGCACCATGCGGCCACTTCCACTGCTAGCAGAGTCGGTGTCAATATTGATGTCATACGGAAAACCGCAGGATGGAGTAATACATCCTCAGTATTTGCCAAATTCTACAACAAAGAAATTGTATCGGATGCCAATCAATTTGCAACTAGTATTTTATGTAACTCCTTAGAATAAATAGATGTATATTTGTGATTTATTACTGTTGGTTATACTCTAACAATTTTACTTATACCTATACTGCAAAAATAATTCACATTAAAATACTCTGAACATCCTACAACATGTTAACTTTAAATCGCAAAGAATTAAGCCGTGAAACATAATTAAGGATCAAACGACATTACCAAGTGAAGTTCGATCACAATTATGTGAACGGCTTAATTCGAAGCGATTGATATAAACCCGCCCAAACAGTATTCCTTTAAAGTAATATCACCCACCCATAATTAATGTGAATTATTTTTATGGGTACTACCTAGGAACTTTAGCTCTAAACAAAATGATTATTGAGGAGGGATGATGAGAGGAAGTAAGTGGAGAGGAGTTCAAGAGCGGGGATCAGGGTTGCCAAATAAAAAAAAAAAAAAAAAAAAAAAAAACGAGTCTCTGAAAACCGTGCAAGGCTGATGCTTGGAAGTACTACTACAACATGTTAACTTTAAATCGCTTCGAATTAAGCCGTTCACATAATTGTGATCGAACTTCACTTGGTAAGTTCGTTTGATCCTTAATTATGGTGTGGACAACCAGTCTCTACGTTGGTTTTCTGATTATCTAAGTAATCGTGTGCAGTCTGTAAAACTAATAAAAGATAATGGAAAAACAACTTTTTCAGATGTAAAAATAGTTAATCGCGGAGTACCTCAGGGCTCGATTCTTGGACCACTGCTATATATAATCTACAGCGCAGACATAACCAAAGTTATCAAACACTCTAACTTTCATTTATATGCGGATGATGTTCAAATTTACGTTTCTGCTTACCCTGACCAGTTTCATGTTGCCGTATCAAATTTGAACGAAGACCTGAACAGTATTGAACTATGGGCTCGCAGGAATGGCTTGCTGCTTAATCCTTTAAAATCAAAATATATGATTATGGGCTCGAAACACCAAGTATCTAAGATTCTTAGCAGGAATTTGACTATTGAAATTGATGGTGAACCAGTAGAACGCGTAAATGAGGCGAGAAATTTGGGAATTAGGATAGATAGTAATCTGCATTTTGAGTCCCACATTGTTGACCTTGTAAAATCATGTTTTTATCGCCTTAAAGTTTTATATCGTATTCGCGACCTACTTTGTGAAAAGGTGCGTGTAACACTGTGTGAATCTCTGATATTATCAAATTGAATTATGGCGATTTAGTGTATGGTCCACGTCTGCAGTCCAGGACTCGCCGTCTCGTGCAACGAATTCAGAACGCATGCTGTCGTTTTTGTTACTACATTCCACCTCGTCAGCATATAACTCCCTATCTCAATAAATCATCCGTTTTGAACATGAGTTCCCGTAGACACCTACACTTAGCTTCTTTATTATTTGACGTAATAAAGCATGGAAAACCGGACTATTTGTTTACTAAATTAAAATTTGCTAAAACTAATGACAGATATAGTACTAGACCTTGTCGCATGCCATTAGAGTTCCATTCTCACAAAACTGTGGCATTCACCGGCAGTTTCCGCTATCTGGCCACTAAATGCTGGAACAATATACCTCCTATATGCCATTTAACATCTAAATTTACGTTTAAAAAAAGCTTTAAAATGTTCCTACTGAACAAACAGTTGTTAGGTATTCCAAATGGCTATTCATCAGCGGATTTTGCGGTGTAACGGCGACAGGTCATTGCTTATTTCTCAGGCTTCACATCTGTTTGACCACCATTATTAGGTATGCAAAAATATTCACTTTCCCACTTATTCAAACTCACCCAAACATAACACTGCAATCATATAAACTAAACAGCTACACAAATTATTTATATATTTCAGACTCACCACTATACGTGTTTATTTCATCTATTTCGTTAACAGACTTCTTTTTTAACTAGTGCAACCTTCGTCAGGCAATGGCAGAATTATCAGTGCCTTGCGCTATAGAGCAAATCAATGCACTGAGCCATGGCCTTTTTGTGCTGCTGCAACATAACTTTCCTTTTATTCTATAAATGTATTTCATTAACTATTTTTATAACTTTTTTAATATGTATTGTGTTTCCTTAAGTTTTTTTTTAATGTAATTTTGTTTTTGTTTATAAGTTTTATTTATTACCTGTAAATATGTTGTGGACGCAAATAAATAATTTTCTATTCTATTCTATTCTATAAAATTAGTTATTGGTTTTTTTAATGAAATCCTAAATGAAATGCCCATTGACGATCTAAACTGTACAGCAGTGCGATCACAGAACTTTATCGAATCGTATATTAACGAATGTTTACGAATGCTCGTATAGTATGGAGACGGTTTTTAAGAAAAAGTTGAAATCTATCCATTGCTGCACGGCCAGCTTAAATAAATGTGTGCCTTGTTAATTTTGAATGTTTGTAAACATGTTGTACTCATAAATATCTGTAAAATAAAAATTACAATGTTACTCAAAACTTGCAACCGACTCTGATTACACAATATGTATAATTTTTTTTAAAAGACGGTATGTCTTTATTTTACAAGGAAATTTATTTATTCCCTTACATGTTAAGCAAAGCATAGTCACTCTAAATATTGAATGAATACCATTGAAACTCCTTTTTTTTCAATATTAATTAATAAATAATAATAAATAATAAAATCCCCAGAAAATCACACCTACTACATGGCCCCAAAGTAAGCATAGCTTGTGTTATGGGATACCATGTAGCGAACTAGGGGGAACCTACAATATAAATACATGTATAGATAAACACCCAGACACGGAACATTTTTTTTTCTTGTTCCGTGCGGGAATCGAACCCGCAACCACTGGCGTCTGAGGCAGATAGGCTTGCCCCATCGCCAAAGTGGTCGTATGTAATGACTTTCTAATGATACCATTAAAACAAAGACGACTACGCGCTACTACAAGACATCTCGTAGTACTACGTCGTACTATTATCAATGAAATGCCGCGTCGTAGTAGCTATGATCATCAACAGGGAATATTTGTAAAAAAGTCTGAGGTGCCATATGTTTCATGTCAAATAAAATAATATTAAAATTTGGCTGGTGACCAAAAAACCTGCATGATATGTATCCTTCTAAGGCTTCTAAAATTTATTTTTCAACACACTTGCTCGTAAAGTAAACCTAATTCTATTGAATTTAGAACTATAAACTGGGCGATAAGTCACACGTGCATAATATATTATACCCTAGTGCATAATATAATGAATCCTACAAAGTTGAATTGTACCTTTGTGCAAATTAAATGCGAGTAAACAGAGCATATTTTATTGATCCGCGTTATACATTAAATATTTTCAGAAACAACAAAGAGGTTTTATACCACTTCAAATCCATATACATTTTTTAATGTTTGCGCCTTATATTAGTAAAACAAAATTGTATATCAAACAAATTATTCACAATTTACAATAATTTGTTACAAAATATTAAAATATTTGGATTTACCACTCCAAATTAAACATTTTCACGTAAAATAGGCTGTATATGCTATACAGACATTGCCACATTTGGCGGAAAAAAAAAATCTTCGCGCATGCGCGAGGTTCGGCGCCATTTTTCAATCACAATTCACAGCTTTGTTATCAAGTGTGTTTGTTATTTTATGACCACGTATGTCTGTCTTTTACTCACAAGTGTGTTGAAAAACGTCGTATGTAACTCGTGAGCGTTGCTAATTACAGTCTCGGCTCATTATTAAGCCATCGCCATTGCGGCTCGGGCTCAAATCTCAGCCTCGACTGTAATTAGCAACTTAGCTCACTTGTTACATAATATACTATTTGTTCCCAACTTGCCCCGTTCCCAAAAGCTCATTGTTAATTTAAAAACTAAATCACAAGCCTTTCAGTCCAAATCATTTATATATATTCAAATATATATATACAGGGTGTCCCAAAACTCGACGTCAACCCGGAACCGGGTGACAAGGCAAGTCATGCTGGTTATCAGAAAAATGTTTAAAAAAATCTAAGTCACGTGTTCTCAAAATTATTGGCATTTTAAAAAAACACGCAAAATTTCACAACCTGTGACAGTGTTTTTGCTGCTGTTGCCACAAATGTTCACTTTTGGAAACTTTTTTTTTTGATATGTAACCCTGAATAATGCTTCTCTAAACTGTTATCAACATTTCAAATCTAGCTCCTCGAGCTTGCATAAAAATAGGACTTATTTCCAAGAAAAAAATTAAAAATTAAAAATGGCCTAGTTTTAACTGTCTGCATTGAAAAAAAATTGTACTACGCGAGTTTGGCAAGTTATGACAAAAGTTGGCGCATTTAGTAAGGATTCCAAAATGGTATTACACTTGGCAAATTGTAGCTGCTATCATGAACAAAAAAAAAATATTTCCATGAAAACCCATTTTTAACTTTTTTTCTTACTTGGTTAAAATTGCAAAGCTTATCGTTGGTTACATTGGAGCCGATTCCAATGTACACACTGATTAAATTTAACTGAATTGTACATTGTACTGATGTACTCGTCTATCTTTATTGAATGAACAGATTGTTCACTTTTAATTTATTTTTTTAGTGTGTGCATTGGAATAGGCATTTATTGTTAAAGGTTTCAATTATTTTAAATAAAACAAAATTTTAATACCAATGTTTATTAATAAAATTTACAATAATTCTTAAAATGTTATAATAAGTGTTCGAAATGCCTTCCTTCGGCGGCAATACAAGCGCGACATCTTTTTAAAAAAGACCGAGCTATTTATTTATTTATTTATTTATTTATTTATTTATTTACCCTTTATTATACACAATAAAAAATACAGAACAAAGAACAAATAAAAAGTAAACAATGTATAAAGGGCGGCCTTATCGCCAGGAAGCGATTTCTACCAGGCAACCCCAGTACAAGAAAATGTTATTTGTAGATGGAGCTTTAACAAAGGTAAGTTCTAAGAAAAACAAAACTATGAATAACAAAATTTACAAACATAATTTACAACATAAATAGCAATGAACATACATCTAAATATAATTTACATCATAATAGCAATAAACATACATTACATACAAATACAAAATATACATACATAAACTACACATTGACTTCTTCAGTTAAGGATAAGTAATAAGATTTTAAAAGTTTTTTGAAAGTATAGATGGTTTTAGCTGACTTAATACTAAGAGGCAACTCATTCCATAAGGATACCGCGCGGATTTTAAAGGCATCACCAAAAAGATCGGTAGAATGTGGTGGTGTGCTTAGCATTAAATTTTCAGATGATCGTAAATGACGAGTATGTTGATCATGACGATACCTAAAGTAGTTTTGAAAATAGTTAGGTACTATGGGATTGAACAGTATTCGGTACAGTAGACATAGAACGTGAATATTCCGGCGAAAGCGAATAGGTAGCCACTTGAGCTTAGTGCGAAATTCGGAGACATGGTCATATTTCCGCAATCCAAATATGAATCGTATGCAGAGATTTTGAATGCGCTCAAGTTTATTAAGTTGTTCTATTGTGATATCCAGATAGCAGGCATCCGCATAATCAAGTAGTGGGAGAAAAAGAGATTGGGCAATGGAAATTTTGGTAGGCACAGGCAAAAGATTGCGCAAACGTTTTAAGGAGTTAGTTGCGGCAAACAACTTCCTGCTCACTTCGTCAATTTGGGGCTTCCAGCTTAGAGTGCGATCGAAAATAATACCAAGGTTTTTAACTGACTCCTTGATTTGTATATTGGCACCGTCAAAAATTATATTAGGAATAGTAGACCAGTTAATTCTGTTTATCATATTTGGGCTACCAATAACAATAGCTTGTGTTTTAGCTGGGTTAACAACTAGGCCGTGACTTTTGCTCCAGTCAAGTATATGGGCCAAATCACTGTTAACTACATTAATAGTCTGTGCTAAGTCTTCCAGTCTAGATAGAGAGTATATTTGCAAGTCGTCTGCATACATATGGTAAGAAGAAGTTAAATTACGAGATATAGTATTGATAAAAATCGAAAACAAGAGAGGTGACAACACGCCACCTTGTGGGACGCCAGCTTTGATATCAGTCCAGGTCGAGGTTGAACCATCTAAGACTATGCGCTGCCGGCGACCGTACAAGTAACTTTGAAACCAGTCAATCGCTGATGGAGATATGTTAAGAGAGCTGAGCAGTTGTAGAAGGATATCAAAATCTACAGTATTGAAGGCGTTGCTAAAATCAAGTAAGGTCAGGATGGTAAGCTGCTTATTTTCCATGCCCATTCTAATAGTGTCAGTTATGTTGACTAACGCAGTGACGGTACTATGCCCAGGTCGGAATCCTGATTGGAAAGGGTTGAGTATATTATTCTTGTGAAGAAATTCGCTAAGTTGTTGATGGACAAGACGCTCGAGAATTTTAGACATGAATGGGAGAACGGAGATGGGTCGGATATCTTTGAAAGAAGCAGGGATTTTTGTTTTAGGCAACGGAATGACCTCGGCGTCTTTCCATAAAGTTGGAAACTTTTTGGAACTTATTGAATTATTCAGAATGTGAGTGATTATAGGGAGAAGGAAATCTAGGAGAATCAAGATCATTTTCCGACTTATGTAATCCGTCCCGATAGCATTAGAGGCGATGGATTCAATAGCTTTCTTAACACCACATTCAGTGAATGGACTAAAAATGAATGATTCATACATAGGTAAAGGCAACGAAGAAAGTTGTTTAATCTCCTTTGCTTTAACGGAAGCTTCTACTAAGCTTGATGTAGAGAAATGAAGATTCATCTTATGAATGTCGAAACTATCAGATGGAAAGTTATTTTTGTTTTTGCCAATACCTAATGTTTTAAGGAAGTTCCACACTTTAGCGGGATTCCCGTTTGAAACTGAGTTGTGGATATGGCGTCGTTGTGCATCCCTACACATAGTATTGCAGCGATTGCGAAGTGTACGATATCTCTCGGAGTTAATTTCAGTAGGATTCTTTCTGTATTTAGTTCGAGCGTTATTTCTTTTTCTCATAAGAGCTTTAATTTCGTCGGTGAGCCATGGAGCAGGAAGATGTATAATTTTAACTGGCCGAACTGGGGCGTGTCGGTCATAAAGCTGAATAAGCAAGGAGTTGAAAGTAGAGATTTGTATGTCAGGGTCATCAGCATTTACAACCACGGACCAGTCGACATTACGCGCATCCTCAAGAAGGTCGTTGAAGTTAATACTACCAAAATTTCGTTGCAGAAGTGTTTTGGGCTTTAATTTAGGAATTTTTAACTTGTAGGACAAGTAGACCAGATTGTGATACGAAAAAGCCTCTGCTTCGACTTGTCCATGCGTAGCAACGTGATTAATTGAGGACACAATCATGAGATCTAAGAGAGAAGGAGCAGAATCAGGAAAATAATGTGTAGCGCCAGATGGTAGTAAATTTAAGTTGCTACTTTTAACAATGGATTTTAGTTTTTTGGCGCGCACATCGTTTTTTAACAAGCATGTATTAAAATCACCCATCAGTATAGTGTGCTCGTACAATGGTACCATTTCATCTAGTATAGTATCTAAGGTTTCAAAGTAATTAATGGTGCAATGTGGACTATATAAGACTCCTAGCAGGAGTTTGGTATGTGCTAATGAAACCTCGATAAAGATATACTCAGCAGCATTTGGTGTTGAGGTCGAAGTTTTTAATATTTTGTATGATATATGTGATCGAAGGTAGATGGCGACTCCACCTCCAGTGCGATCAACACGGTCGTTGCGAAGCAGATTAAACCCAGGTAGGGAATAAGAAGCAGATGGAAGACATGGTTTCATCCAAGTTTCGGATACAAGAATTGCGTGAATTGTATTACATTCAAAGGATGCTAGTATGTCAGGATAGTGTGCCGGAATACTTTGGGCATTTATGTGGACAACATTAAAATTTTTCAGAAAGCCTGAGAATTGTGAATCAAGATACTTCGACAAAGGAAGGAGGGTACTGTGATAACTACCAGAACTGTTCAATCCATCTGAAGAACAAGACAGGAAATCTGAAGAGTCAGAGTTATCAAAATCATCTGAAGAAGTCATATTATATATAATAAGATAGATATGTGATATACAATAATAATATTTATAAAAATGAAGTTAAAAACAAAACAAAATGCATTACTTGAACTACCAGGCTAAACAAGAAAAGAACAAATTACACTCAATTAAAATATTTAAAACACGATTTCAGAACGTAGCCAGAACAACTTTGACAGGCTGTAGATTGAAATGACAAGCTGACGTTTGACTAAATGTCAGTGTCAGTGACAAGCAAAACAAAAATTATCATTAACAAACAGTCAATACGAAAATAATTAACATTAACAACCCTCAAAAGTAAACAAGTTAAGGAAAGTGTCATCATGGCTTCTTCACAACGCGCCTTTTAGGTGCCACACTTGGCTTGGCCTGCTGCTTGGACGGCGGCGATGGTGCAGAATCAGCTGTCGTAATTGTTGCGGGATCCGGTATAGCGAGCAAATCCGCTGCTGTAAAAACTTGAAGCTTGATGTCGTTAGGCCCCAGGACATACACGCAGCCACCTCGAGTCCAGCACTTCGCAATGCCAAAGCGTGTTCTAGCCGCAATAAAGACGTCGTGTCGCATTTTTGTAAGGAACTCGGATAATGTGACACCAGATTTTTTGAGAGAAGTTTTACTTGACCATATTCTATCCCGCACGACAAGTTCGCGAAATTCTACGAGCAAAGGCCTTGATTTACCCTCCCTGATGCTACCCAAGCGATGACTACGCTTTATATCAGAGTTGGAGAAATTGTCAATCTTCATTCTATTTATAAATACCTGGGCAGCCAGCGAATGTGTGTCCTCCATCTTAGCTTCAGGTAGTCCATGAATCAACAGGATTTTTCTACGCCCCTGCATTTCCAGACGATCACATTCCTTACTTAGGCAATCCAATTGTTGCTGGAGGAGACTCAAAGTATTGAGTATAAAAGATTTAAAATCAGCAAATTCTTGAGCTAGACTTGTAGGAGTGCTTGCACACTTGCCCATTTGGTCTTCGAAATTGGCCATTCTGCTGGAAAATGAAGCTTGCAGTTGGCTGAATGTTTCTTTCACGGCCTCCATATTTATAGTTGGAACTTGAGTGTATTTAGTGCTGTGCAGTGAAGTGAAAGGATTATAAACTGGTAGATCTAGTAACTATTGAAGCATTTAATGTATAATTTGAAAGATTTGATTAGAATTACTATTTTTAATAATAAATAAAGCAGCTGAACACAAAAAAACGACTACCATTTATTAAGCTACCCCCAAAAAAAAAAAGCTATCTATCTTTCTAGCGTATCGTCCATTATTTACAAATTGAGCTGCTTCAGCTATTCTCTGCCGTAATTCATGTTCACTCCCAATGGGCTTCTCGTAAACTTTTTCTTTAACAGCTCCCCAGTAAAAAAAGTCTAAAGGATTCAAGTCCGGTGAACGGGCCGGCCACGAGATTGGTCCAGCCCGCCCGATCCATCTCCCAGGAAGCTCTTCATCGAGGTACTCTCTTACGGGGCGAGCAAAGTGCGCTGGGCACCCATCTTGTTGGAACCACATTTCTCTGTAAATGCTTAGCGGCACGTCTTCTAATAAATTTGGAAGATGGTTTTGAAGAAAGTCTAAGTAAACCTCGCCAGTTAATGCATCAGGCAACTCAAAAGGACCAATTATTTTGCCATTCAAAATTCCGGTCCACATGTTAACTTTGAATCGGTACTGTGACCGATCCTGTCTCGTTAAATGAGGGTCTTCAACACGCCATTCATGCAGGTTGTGCATGTTCACGTAGCCGTCCTTTTTAAAAGTTGATTCGTCCGACCATAAAATTTTTGTTAGAAAAAGTGGGTCATCTCTGTACCTCTCCAATATCGTCCGGCAAAAATTCACCCTATTTTGGTAGTCACCGGGTAATAATGTCTGTACTCGCTGTACGTGGTATGGGTGTAGGTCATTTCTTTTTAAAATACGGTGGGCTGAACTTTTGGGCACTCCGGTGTTCGTTTCAATAGCCCTTACTGAAGTACTTGGGTCTCCTTCGACAGCCTGTAGAACTTCTTCTTCCATAGGGTTGGTGGGTCTACCTCCACCATGCGTTTGATTTGGGAGGCGGCCTTCTGAGAAGAGCAACCGATGCACATTCGTAAACACCCGATGATCGGGGTAACGAGCAGCGTTTGGGTACCTTTCGCGGTAAAGTCTGGCAGCAGCACTGGCATTACACCTGCACTCACCATAAATAAGGTGCATATTAGCGTATTCGCGAGTGGTATACGAAGACATCTCAGCACTTGTCACACACTCACACAATAGTCCAGAGGAAAGCAAAGGTCGTCGTTAAGAGAAAACAAACAGTCCGAATCTAAATCGCAAGCAATCACAAGTCCATAAACATAGCCATAAGTAAACAGTACGAAATCAACACAAACGAATACGAAAACAAGCGCAGTAAACGAAGGAACGTAACGTACTGACTGGTTTGTAATGTGTATCTACAATAGCGAATACCTGGCGTCACTCTCTGTCTCTCTCGCACTTGGTAAAATGACTCTCTCCATCTCAGTCACTTTAGCGTCCATACCTGTCTCGCTCGCACTTGAGAAGGTGACTCTCTCCGTCTCACTCAATCACTTTAGCACAAATACTATCTCGCTTACACTTCCTAGAAAGACTCCTTTGTCACAACTTACAATTTACGACTCTTTGGAAAACCTTGGGCCCATTAGAATATTTTTTAAATTATTAAGAAAAAATTGTTGAACACTGGATTTTTACGAGTTTTTTTTTTGTTCATGATAGCAACTACAATTTACCACGTGTCATACCATTTTGGGATCCTTACTAAATGCGCCAACTTTTGACACAACTTGCCAAACTCGCGTAATACAATTTTTTTTCAATGCAGACAGTTAAAACTAGGCCATTTTTAATTTTTAATTTTTTTCTTGGAAATAAGTCCTATTTTTATGCAAGCTCGAGGAGCTAGATTTGAAATGTTGATAACAGTTTAGAGAAGCATTATTCAGGGTTACATATCAAAAAAAAAAGTTTCCAAAAGTGAACATTTGTGGCAACAGCAGCAAAAACACTGTCACAGGGTGTGAAATTTTGCGTGTTTTTTTAAAATGCCAATAATTTTGAGAACACGTGACTTAGATTTTTTTAAACATTTTTCTGATAACCAACATGACTTGCCTTGTCACCCGGTTCCGGGTTGACGTCGAGTTTTGGGACACCCTGTATATATATATATTATAGCAAAGTGGAGGTTGTTTTCAGTTATTTCTTTGTTGTCTCTTCAATAACCATCTTATCTGATTAAGTGACGTTTGTATTAGCTTCTAACGTATCAAAAACTCGAGTTTCTTGAAATTCCATTCGAGTATTTCATAGTTACGAACTCAGGATAATCGAAAGTTCTTTT
This sequence comes from Stenoptilia bipunctidactyla, assembly GCA_944452665.1. Lineage (NCBI taxonomy): Eukaryota > Metazoa > Arthropoda > Insecta > Lepidoptera > Pterophoridae > Stenoptilia > Stenoptilia bipunctidactyla. The sequence goes on along the minus strand of OX101747.1, from coordinate 15,127,508 downwards.
TCTTTAATATTTACGCACCTGACATGTTTCCAAAATGTTTAAATGTTGCAATATGCAAATAAGCATTTGGGGAAATGATGGAATACTTGGTCAAGCGTTGTCAGGGAATAATGTAATTAATAGACTGTTTAAGAATTATTATCGTTGGTTCAACAAACAGAATCTGAAATCAATTCTCAAAATGGAACTTCTGGATGATATTTGGTCATGTGATAATTCAAACTAGCTTTCTGCACGAAAGCCTGTCCACACTCTTTACACACTTTTCTCTTGTCTCCAGTATGGATCTTCTCATGCTGAATAAGCGTCTTTCTCCAAACAAAAGACTTCTTGCAGAACTTGCAATGGAAGTTTTTCCCCGAAACGTGCTTCTTCTTATGCTCTTTCAAATAATTGAAATCGAACGTTACATAATCGCATTTATCACATTTTAGTTTGACACCCATCATGTGGAATGATTCAAGGTGTCTTTTTAGTGCCACTTCCCTGTTGAACACCCTCTTGCAAGCTTTACAATGGTGCCGATCGTCGACTTTGTGCTGCTCATATTTGTGGGCAGTATAAGGTGCAATAGTCATAAACTCGCTCGGGCAGTACGGACAAATATATCTTGGAACTTGGTAATGATTCGCCAAATGATATTTTAATCCTGATTTGTCGGTGAATTTACTGTCGCATTTATTGCACTTCATTTTACCATCTTCTTCAATTGTATAGTCGGTGTCGCGAATGGAGAACTTCGGTCCTAGAAGATAAAATAATACATGTTTCAGTTCCATTTAAAGTCTGCGTTTTTCAAGAAAAGGGGTTCGATTTTGGAACATTGCTTAGGGTGTTTTATCTCAAAGGAATCTAAATCTCAACAAAATATAGTTCTCGTTTGTCAAATCACATAAATTCATCGTTTGAATTTCATTGTTTTATTAAATTATTATGTATTATTATTCATTTTTTTATATAAGGCTACTTTAGTAACGTGACAAGGTTTTAGCATGAACAACGTACAGGCGGGCTGCACGGTGCCTACTACCTGTTTACGTAAGCTTTACAAAGTTATTTCCACTCATTAGGCTGCAAACTAGACGGCAGCGTCAGCGACAGCGGCGCGGGCAGCAATTTCTGCGACACGATAGAAAATATTGAGTTTGTAAGAAACCGCGACAAATTGCTCGAGCGCCCGCTGGCGTCGATAACGGCCCAGATTCCCCGCGTCGCTGTCGCTGCCGTCCAGTTTACAGTCTTAGTGATAGTGGGCCTGAGTTGGGTCCAACACTCGCCCGGCAACATTTTAGAGTGTATGTGTGTTGATGCTCAGCCACTAGGTATTATGCAAACAGAGAAAGAAAGGGTAGATAGACACCTCAAACCATTTTGAAGCGTTGAAAAAAGCTTTCCGATTCATAAGGGATTCAAAAAATGCAGGCAAAGGACTTTAACCGCAATGAATAGGGCATTGGGTTGCATATGAACATGAAGATATTGAAGCATTGTTCATTGTTTAGAGATGGTTAAAGCAACTATTTAATGTATGTGAAGGAGATTTAGTAGCCAGTTAGCTGTCGGCGCCCCAGAGCGACGCTAGGGTGGAAGGGCGCGGGGAGCAGTCAAGAGTCGTTCCCGCGCGCCCGCCGTCTCTGCCTGGCACTCGCATGCGCGGTTCGCCCCCCTGCGTGCCCCGCTACCCCCGCCGCCGCCTCGTCTCGAGCACATCTGCCCGCGCGCCGGCAGCTTTCTTTCCCAACGCGACGTCGACCGTAGCGTACGCAACCCGCTAATTAAGGCCATCCGCCATGCCATGTTTAACAATATTATATTAGCGTCAAGAGAAATGTAAAACAAGTTATAATACATAACCCTATGTAACTCCTTAATTCGGCCGAATTAAAGAAGCATCAAGTCTACCCCATGCAGTTTCAATTTACAACCCTGGGAGTAGATATCTGGCGACCGTGACAGGACTATTGTATTAAATATAACTCAACCATGTCTAAAGACGAGTCGAATGATTTAATGAGGAAAAGGGCTAGTATAAGGGGCCGTCTAACTAAATTGTGTGATTATGTTCAGGACATTGAACAGTCTGAAATTACAAACTTAACAATTAAGGAATTAAAAAGAAGGTTGGACAATTGCAATGATTTAATGATAAAATTTGATGAAGTCCAGTCTTTAATTGAACAAAATTGCATCGATTCCGAGTTGGAAGACCAATTAAACTTAAGAGAAACCATTGAAAGTAAATTTTATTCTGTTACTTCCATAATTGAAAGTTTAATAGAAAGTTTTAATGAGAAATGTGAGAAACCTTTGTGTCAAAATGATTCAACTTCATCAAATTTTCACTCAATTAAGCTCCCTACTATTAAGTTACCATCCTTTGACGGTTCGTACATAAAATGGCTTGAATTTCGAGACATGTTTAACTCTTTGATAAATAAAAATGAGTCCATACCGGATATAAACAAATTTCATTACTTGCGGTCATCTTTGTATAATGGTGCCATTGAAGTAATCAAGTCTCTAGAGTTTACTTCTGTAAATTACAATGTTGCTTGGAAATTATTGTGTCAACGCTATGACAATAAGTCTGTTTTAATTAATAATCATTTAAAGGCGCTATTTAACATTCAGACATTGTCTAAGGAATGCCATCAAGGTTTGCGTAGTCTGATAGACACAATTATAAAAAATTTAAGAGCGCTTAATACTTTAGGACAGCCTACTGACCAGTGGGATCCTTTAATTATCTTTATGGTATCCGGGAAATTAGATGCAGTCACAAATAGAAAATGGGAGGAACACAAGGTTAGCTTACCTGATATTCCTACATTGGAGGATTTTTATAGTTTTATTCGCAGTAGGGCTAATATTTTAGAAACAGCAATAGAATCAAGTGACAGAGAAATATCTAATTACAGTAAAAATAAATTTCATAATAGTAAGAAAAACATTCACTTTAACCAATCAAAGGAGTTTAAAGGGAACACAAATTCCTTTGTTTCTTCCATGGACAATTTAACGGAATGTTTGTGTATATTGTGTGGCGAACAAGGTCATCGCATATATGGCTGCCCTAAGTTTATTAACATGAATATTCGGGAAAGGCGTCACGAATTAGCAAGATTAAATGCATGTTCGAACTGCTTGCGAGAGGGTCACCATGTTACACGCTGCCTCAGTAAAAAATGTTGTAGAAAATGTAATCGAAAGCATAATACTTTACTTCATGGTGACAACCAGGCGGACAATAGGACAGAAAGGACTTCATCCAATGCAATAACACCTAGTCAAAGTGAACCATCGCCAGTTTCACTATCTGCGGTTACAATAAGCCAGGTCCTCTTGTGTACTGCTATGGTGCAAGTAGTTAATATACATACTAGACAGACTTTTCTTGCTCGAGCGCTACTAGATACAGGGAGCCAATCTTCCTTTATAACGGAGTCCTTAAAGGCTAGGCTGGGGCTTCAAGCACAAACTGCTGAACCCCTAAAAATTTCAGGTATTAATACAGTAACGTTTAATGTGTCTGAACGCTGTATATTACATATAAAATCGCATACAAGATCATTTCATAAAGAAATTAAATGTTTGGTTGTTCCACGAATTACAGGCATGCTACCTAGTGCTCCTGTAAACATTCATAACATTAATTTACCGCGAAATCTAAAGCTTGCAGATCCTGAATTCCACCATCCCTCTGAAATAAACATTCTCTTAGGGGCAGATATATATTGGGATATTGTAGGGTCCAAGCGCATATCATTGGGTCTAGGTAGGCCTGTCTTGCTAAGCTCTCATCTAGGATGGTTGGTCAGTGGCCCAGTAGGAAACAGTAATACTGGTCACGTCATGTGTAACTTCAATCAGGAAATTCACAATGATATGAAGCGATTCTGGGAGCTTGAGGAAGTTAATCCATCTAATAACAAATTAAGTTTGGAAGATAAAATCTGTCATACACATTTTTCTGAAAATACTAAGCGTCTAACTAATGGTCGGTTTTCAGTTAAGATGCCATTTAGAGAGGTTCCAGAGAAAGCACTGGGCAACTCTTACTCTATGGCTAGGAAACGTTTTAGCTCTTTAGAAAATAAATTCGATAGGAATCCACAATTAAAGGAAAAATATGTTTCGTTTATAAAGGAATATCAAGAATTAGGTCACTTAAGTGAAATAAAACGCCCTAATTTTGGCTATTATTTGCCACATCATGCAGTGCTCAAGGAGAAGAGCGAAACGACAAAATTGCGTGTGGTATTTGATGCCAGTGCCAAGTCTACTACTGGAAAATCTCTAAATGACATACAATATGTGGGTCCCGTAGTACAAGATGACTTGCTTGCAATTTTACTAAGGTTTAGAAGCCATAAGTATGTACTTACTGGTGACATTAGGCATATGTATAGACAGATTGAACTGCACCCTTCTCAGAGGCACTTGCAACTAATACTATGGAGGGACAACAAAACTGACCCTCTCAAAATTTTACAGCTTAATACTATAACTTACGGAACAGCCTCTGCTCCATTTTTAAGCACTAAGTGCATTAATCAGTTAGCTCATGAATGTAAGGACACTACTATTGCAAATATGTTAGAGCATGATATATACATAGACGATGTGAATTCAGGATGTCAAAATAAAGGTGATATAAGTAAGTTGTATAACGGCCTTATGCAAGCACTATCATCAGCTTGTTTTCCTTTACACAAGGTTCGCACTAATTGTCCTGAGGCACTTGGTAATAAAACATCAACTGAAACTCTTGATTTAAGCAAACATTCAACGGTTTTAGGATTGAATTGGTCACCATCAAGTGATGTTTTAACCTTCACTATAAACTTGAGTTCAGATAAAAAAATCACCAAGCGTACTATCATATCAGAAATATGTAAAATTTTTGACCCGTTAGGGCTCTTATCTGCTTCTATAATTAAGGCTAAGATTATTTTACAACAGCTTTGGAATGAGAAGCTGAACTGGGACGACCCAGTACCACCTTCTATAGCCAATAAGTGGAATAAAATTTCAGAAAAAATGCATAAACTAGCGGAAATAACATTACATAGGTATACATTGAGTAATGAACCAATATTAATTGAACTTCATTGTTTTGTAGATGCCTCGCAGGCAGCGTATGGTGCCTGTGTCTATCTACGCTCTGTTGATAAGGAAAGCAACATCACAGTCAATCTTTTGTGCGCTAAGGCAAGGGTTGCACCTATAAAGCCCACTACAATACCACGTCTGGAGCTGTGTGGGGCCCTACTGGGCGCTCAGTTGTCAGACAAGGTTATAAAGTCGATACATTCTCACAAAATAAGTTCTAAGGTAATATGGACTGATTCTACAGTGGTGCTTGGTTGGATTAAGTCTCAGCCAAGTCTCTTAAAAACGTTTGTTAGTAACAGAGTCATTGAAATTACCGAACTCACTCAGGGTTTCTCGTGGAGGCATGTACCATCTGAGTTGAACCCAGCCGACTTAGCTTCCAGAGGTGTTGACCCAGAACAGTTGCAGCATGAGCCTTTGTGGTGGGAGGGACCCTCCTTCTTGAAGGAAGAGTCATCAGCCTGGCCACAGCGGTTACATAACTCTGTTGCTTTACCAGAAATGAAAGTTTATTTGCAAACAGAGTCCATTTCAGACAAATATTTGAATTTAGGCATCGACTTTAATAAATATTCAAGTTTTAATAAGATTATTCGAATAGTAGCTTACATACTGCGTTTCAGCAATAATTGTAAAACAAAATTCAAGTGTAGTGGGCCTTTGAACACTGATGAAATTAATAAGGGCAGGATTACGCTTATTAAACTTTGTCAATTAGAATCATTTACTGTGGAATTACGAGCATTGCAGACAGGTACACAATTAAATAAAAATTGCAAGGTATTGTCATTAAATCCGTTCATAGATTCAGATGGTATAATGAGAGTGGGTGGTCGAATAAGGGCCTCTAATTTTGAATTTAATAAAAAACATCCTATAATCTTAGACAGTAAACATAGATTTACTTATTTGTTAATGTTGAGTGAACACAATCGTTTATTTCATGCAGGACCGCAGTTGTTGTTATCGACTGTACGTGATAGCTACTGGCCTATCGCAGGTAGAGCCTTGGCGCGGAAGGTGTACAAACAGTGCGTCATATGTGTTCGTTTTCGCGGCCGCACAATACAGCCGATAATGGGAAACCTGCCATCACCTAGAACAAACATTACTTACCCTTTCTATAGCACCGGCACTGATTTTGCGGGACCATTCTTAATATCTAGTAAGAAGGGTAGAGGTAACCGTATAACTAAGTGTTATCTTTGTTTGTTTGTCTGTTTAAGCACCAGAGCAGTGCATTTGGAAGTAGTAAGCGATTTGAGCACTTCATCGTTCTTGCTTTGTCTGCGCAGGTTCATTGCCCGCAGAGGTAAACCAAATGAGATTTTTTGCGACAATGGCACCAATTTTGTAGGAGCAAACAATGAACTGGGTAGGGTTTTGCGCTCCAGTCGTGAGTCCGTACTTGATTTTGCATCCACTGATAGTATCAAGTTTAAGTTTAACCCAGCATATTCACCACATTTTGGAGGCCTCTGGGAGGCTGGCGTTAAGGCTGCTAAATACCATTTAAGAAGGGTGGCAGCTAAAACTTCCATGACTTTTGAGGAATTGACGACGCTTTTTGCACAAATAGAGGCGATCCTCAATTCCCGACCGTTATCCCCTCTCTCTACAAATCCACTCGACCTCACCCCTTTAACCCCCGGTCACTTCCTTATCGGACGACCACTGACGTCGGTTCCCTCTCTTGCAGCGCAAGACCTGAAGCCAGACTACAGCCGGCTCGAAAAGCTTCGCATCGATTTCTGGGAGCGGTGGCGCATGGAGGTCCTGTCCGAACTGCAGCAGAGAAACAAATGGAAGACAGGCAGCGAGGGCCCCAACATCGGTGACATGGTTGTCATCAAAGAACCAAATTTGCCGCCTCATCAGTGGCGTCTCGGGCGCATTACGCGACTCCACAAGGGCGACGACGGCATCTGTCGGGTGGTCGACGTGTACACCGCAAGAGGCACCATACGCCGAGCTGTTCACTATGTCGTGCTCCTGCCAGCTGAGGAGAAAGTTGAAGCCAGCGGCTGTCAACGGGCGGAGGATGTCGGCGCCCCAGAGCGACGCTAGGGTGGAAGGGCGCGGGGAGCAGTCAAGAGTCGTTCCCGCGCGCCCGCCGTCTCTGCCTGGCACTCGCATGCGCGGTTCGCCCCCCTGCGTGCCCCGCTACCCCCGCCGCCGCCTCGTCTCGAGCACATCTGCCCGCGCGCCGGCAGCTTTCTTTCCCAACGCGACGTCGACCGTAGCGTACGCAACCCGCTAATTAAGGCCATCCGCCATGCCATGTTTAACAATATTATATTAGCGTCAAGAGAAATGTAAAACAAGTTATAATACATAACCCTATGTAACTCCTTAATTCGGCCGAATTAAAGAAGCATCAAGTCTACCCCATGCAGTTTCAATTTACAACCCTGGGAGTAGATATAGCTTAAAAAAAACAATAAAATATTTTTATGAATCACTCACTGTACAATTACACAATCATTTTCTTACGTTATTATTACTCTGTCTATCGTTTGAAGCAGGGTCTTAGTCCGAGGGCAAGCCATGGTCGTGGAGTTGAGATCTATTACAGTCCATTTTCAGAGGTCGTCGATAAATGAAAAAACCGAAAACACTCAAAATAACGTAAAAGCACCGGCAACAACAACACACGCGAAATGCGAATGATGATGTACATTGTCACTGATGCTGCTATACGAAAATATGAATTGAGATAATAATAATAATAATAATTTATTCAATTTCTCCAATCAAGTTTGTGTAGAAAACAGTATTTACCTTATAACTAGTTACAACAAAATAAGTATTGTTTTTTAATTATTTGAGCACACTAGCCCCCACACTAGGATTCCCTGTGTTGTGGGTGGCTAGTTTTTTATTAAGATTGCAGCACTAATTATGATTAAAATAACGACATGAAATTGACACAAATCAAACAATCCAAAGAGATAATAAACATAGCACACATTAATAAAATTGTTAAGTCGTCTAAGTAGGCAACACAAAAAACAATGTACAATAAAGCCAATCCAAATTCTTAATATGGTATAGTATTATATAATATAAGTATGGTATAAAGTATATAAGCTAATTAATTCTCACCATTTGATCGATCTTGAACATTTTCAATTTGTAATTTTGTTATAATGATGAGGGCAGAATTTAATAATATAAGGACAGTAGTATACTGGGCTGAATCTTATGAAAAATATTATATGTACAAAACATTTTCGATTTGACAAAATAGTAAAGTTAGCTATTTCTTTGCAACATATTTCAATTATTACAGTTTTTATCATGGGTGTGTATGTACTACATGTATGTATGTGTGTATGTAGTTTAGGTGTGAAGTGTCATATTCAGGAATTGAGTTAGAATATTGGGACAGTATGTATATGAAGGAATAATTGTTTTTTATTTTTGATATTTAAGTAAAGTTTCAGTTTGCAAATAATTGAACCCTCTTAACCAGTTTTTTAGTTTCTTTTTGCACCGGGTTTTAAGGTTTTGAACTAAATCCAACTTTGAATGGGCAAAAGAGTAGAGAAAAGGACCCAAAAATGATTGGGATCTTTGAGCGAAAGAAGTTTTGAGTAGAGGTACTTCCCATTTTAGGTATCTTTGAGAATGTTTCTTTGGTTTTTTTTGCTTTAGTGAGATGGAATGGAATCGAAGAATGCTCGTCATGATAAAAATTTGTCTAACCCTAAGCAGATTGCAGTCCTTATATAAAAGATCTGTATCATACCTGTAAGGTTTCCTGAAGGCAATCTTCAATAAACTTCTTTGAGCACGCTCCAATTTGATCAGCTTAGACCCACATGCAGACCCCCACACCACTATGCAGTACGAAAGAATTGATTCGCATAAAGCCATATAAATATTCCGAATGAGGTCTTGTTCTGCAACGTTCCTAAGTTTTATGAAAACATGTTTGAGTTTCCTTATTCTAACTTTTAGGGATTCTATATGGGTATTCCATGTTAATCTATCATCAATGTGAATTCCTAAGTATTTGATGGACTTCAAGTTCTCAATATAAGGGCAGTCACAAGGGGGAGCAGAATCGGACCATTGACATTTAAGCAATTTTAGTTTTATTGTATTCAAAGGAGCAGTTCGGTTTGAGATACTAAAATTTAAAAATTTGGTTTTAGCGGTATTTAATGAGAGATGGTTAGATTTAGCCAGGATGACACTACATTAAGGCCATGTTCTGCACTATCAGTGACTTTATTCCAGGTTTCGCCATAGAAAATAAGTGCAGTATCGTCTGCAAACGCAAGATTTTCAGTATTGGGAAGGTTTAGTTCGCACAGGTCATTTATGTAAACCAGGAAAAGAGTCGGGCCCAGCACACTTCCCTGGGGAACGCCAAAATTTACACGAGAGAAGTCACTACACCAATCACCAACGCGTACCCTCTGCTTCCTGTTTTCAAAATACGCTAGAAACCATTGCAGTGACGTTCCACGCACACCAAGGCTTTCAAGTTTTTTAAAAAGTATTTTTCGGGATACAGTGTCAAATGCCTTAGCTAAATCAAGGAACACGCCAAGGCACTTTGTTCCACTATCCAATTTTTTACCAGTACCTATAAGCGATAATAATTGAGTAATAGTGAATGTTTAGAAGGTTTTAAATTTATAACCTTGCTTCCTAGTTACCAAGTGTAAACATAGTGATGGGCATCCGTAAACCGTCTTTTTTATCGATATTTTTCAGTTTTCCCACTAATTTAAATATGCGGCGAAGGTGGATAAACGCAATTGGATTAGAAAATATAAGCCCACGTCATAGGAAGAATCTATTTATATGTTCATTACATTTTGAGGATGATAACATCAATAGAACACTTGGAGTCATCAGGCTAAAAGATGATGCAGTGCCCTCACTTTACTTATCAGTAAGTGTTTTGTAGAGAATTGTTACTTTGTGCCTCTCTGAAAATATTTAAATATAATTTAAAATCTTTAAAAATTTACAAAGACATCGAAGGATATAACTTTTGCATGATGATAATTAAAAGAAAATTTAATTTTTGGAGAATTGCTATTTATTAATACAAACTTTGTATTCATTTTCAGTCTCCAACTATTACTAGTGTTCGGAGCGTGGCTTCACAGAAAAGAATCCCACGCTCAGCACTCGCTGAAGTAAGTGAAATAAACTTCAAGTTTTCATGTGACATTCCGCAACAACAACATTCTTTCATTCCATTTTTTTTCAATCATTTTTTTCCATTACAGTTGACAGACTTGAAAAACCAGGTCATACCACAAAGTTCTGACCAACAAGAACCAAAACCAAATTCAAGTCACGATAAGGTTGGTTTTACAATATAACATAAGTAGTTATTGGTTCTAACTTTTTTTAGTAGTAGAATGAGTGAAAGATAGCGTGAACTGTTTGTGCATAATTTCCTGAGGATACCAGGCGTTACTAACTTGTGTTTATTAAATAAAATATTTTTCTTTTAATATTTTCAGGCTTATCAAAATGAAATCAAAATTGTCAAGTTAGAAAAATTATGTGTCAGCTTAATAAAAAAAATAAAAAATCGAAACTTCAAGTATATCGAAAAAATAAGAAAATAGCAGAACAAAAAGATGTCATGGAGAAATTAAAAGCTGAAAAGTTAATAACAAACGAAGAGTGCAACATGTTGAAAGACTGTGCTGGACCGTACAAAAATTAAATTAAGGGTGTCCTGCGCAAGGTTTCTAATTTAATTTAAACTGTTATTTAAATATTTTTTTTAGGAAAATTTGAATCAAATGAACCGCTTCGCTCTCGACCGTTCGCTTCGCTCACTCAGGTGGGTTGAATGCCCAATAATAGATTGGAGAGCTCCTGCAGTAATCTATAATGCCTCTTTTCGTGTAATCTAATATCGCGACTCGTCCAATCACATATAAACCCTTTGAGTCTTCTTTTATACTTACTTTCGTTATGCATGTCATACTAATTAGAACAAAATGAGATTTGAAAAGCAACCCGAATCGCTTACATTAAGAAATATTTATTGCGAAACCAAAAACCCCGTATCGCGGCATGGTAGTTTAAGTAACCGCATCTTCTGTAGATCTGTGCCTTCTAAAGCCAAATTGATTAGCAGCCAATAGTTCATTACTCTCGAGAAAGGATAAAAGTCTTTTGTTTACCAATTTCTCTAGAATGTTTGAAAAACAGCTAAGAGAAATTGGTAAACAAAAGACTTTTACCAAATGTCAAATGCCTTAGCTAAATCAAGGAACACGCCAAGGCACTTTGTTCCACTATCCAATTTTTTAGTTAAGAAGTCGGTTAGATAAGTAACCGCATCTTCTGTAGATCTGTGCCTTCTAAAGCCAAATTGATTAGCAGCCAATAGTTCATTACTCTCGAGAAAGGATAAAAGTCTTTTGTTTACCAATTTCTCTAGAATGTTTGAAAAACAGCTAAGAAGTGAAATACATCTCTGATATCCTTAGATGATCAGGTATGTTAAGTGTGTTGATAAGAGTGTTAATGTAGGTATACAGAGTGTCCTTTTTTTCATTGGGCTGCTTTGGCACGTTTCGTATTTCTATAGAAGACTTCCGTAGGTTATGCTCGAGTATATCACATTTGTTTTCCAGAGAAGATATATGCGAAAATATCATTTTACGATCTGTTATATGGGTCCCGGTAAATCGGTTTTTAAAAAAAGAACTTTTAAATTTAAACACTAATTTATTAGGACTTGGAATTTTATAAAATAGAAATAGAAATTGTACATGGGAAATAGAAATTGGAATTAGAAACGAGTTTCTTTTACGACTGACGAAATAGAACTGAGCTCCCCAATCTAGGCAAGCTGGGTAGTAGGACCCAGGGGGCTAAATCAGCATTGCCTGTATGCAGTTTACTATACATAGTACATATATAACAACCCCCCCTTTAAGAGAAAACTTACCATTTTAAGGAAAGTTTTTTACAATAGTTTTAATAGTTACAATAGTTAATAGTTACAATAATTAGTAGTTACAATAGTTAATCAATCTAATCTATTCTAAGACGGGGATGGTCATTAATATCTTCTAATTCGGATTGTTCTTTAAGATCTTTTGGGTTCTTTACATTATTTAGGGAGCTCTTACATTTTTTGTACAAAAAGTAAATTAATAGACTTAAAATTAAAATAAAAGAAATAATACTAATAATAGAAAAGCTAGAATGGTTATACAAATGTTCTTCTGGATTAGAAAGTTTAATATCCTTAACTATTTCATCTGAGATTTGCTTATAGGATTTGAGTTGTTGCAAATTAATATTACTTATTTTTGAAACAGGATACAGGTCTTTTAATTTATTAAAATTATTTAAGTTACAACAGGTATCATTAACTATATTATAATTAGGTTTTATTACAGGAATATGTATTTCTGGACTAACCTTAGAAATAAATTTGATATTCTTAAAATAAGCTATACAATCTTGTGGAATATTGAGAGTCCCTGTTCCAGATATAGTAGATTCAAATATAACATTATTTTTACATTCAATAAATAATTTTGAGGGTTTTGATTGAACAAACACCCATTTATTATTATTCAACCTATGCCAAATATCAATATCACCATGAATTAGTTTATATTGACAGATGTTTGGTAAACTGGAAATAACTTTTGTAATAATCTCTATCTCACAAGATGGATTACTTACTACACTATGTATGTCTATGATTTCACAAAGGTAAGTTTTAGGAATAATATTTTTACACGAATTTAGATCTTTCATGTATGTAAAGGAAGTTTTATCTTTGCTTATTGCTAGAAATCGATCAAATGGAAGTATCATAGCATAAGAGTTAGGGTTATCAGTCTTATGTGGAACAGGTAAAGGAATAGTATTATAGAGATTGTATTCTTGAGTACTAACAAGAGGTATTTTTACTACAAAAATTATCTTACCATCTAAATAATAACATACTAAGCTAGCAACATTAATTAAAGAATGTATATTACTTAATTCTAAATTTAAAGGAAAATCTCTATACTTAGGAATAACTTTAAGACTACTAATGATATCGTTATACATTTCTTTAGGAGTTAAAATTGAAGGATGAAGTATATTACTCTTCACATATAGAATACTATTAAGAATGTCTTCTAGTTTAAAAGCAAGAGTTAGAAGATGGGCTTGTAAAACGTTTAGTACATAGTTGAGTTTAATTTTAAAATTATCCGAGTTTATGATTTTAGTTATATTGTCAACAGACAAAGTTATCTCATCAACAACGTTATTTAATTTTGCTTGGTTTATGTATATTTCATGAAGGGTATTATTAATATTCAAAATAGCAGTTTGGGAAATCATGATGTTGTTTTTTATCGTATTAGCCAATACTTTATCATTGTCGTAAAGGGACTTTATAGCATTATTATAATTTTCAGCATCGTCCTCGTCTAATGTTCCGAAAATGTGTTTAAATACGACACCGATGCCTGAGAACCAGGCAGACCTTCTCTTTGGGTTGTTAGAAACAATATGGGAAATAGAATTGTAATCACGGCGTAAATCCTTGAAAAGAGACTCTAGGGGTTGTAACATGTTTTGGCATAAAGAGTAATCAATTTCTTCATTTTGTCGGCATTGGTTTCGAATCAAATTAAATATATCATGAACGTTTTCAATATATTCTTTAAATGGAGACACGTCTATAGGAATTACGATATGGAATTGATCATTTATAAGCTTAACTGTACCAATAGGGTCGTAAAGTATGCCAGGACTTTCGGTGATGTAATTCACGTATCTGTCGTCAGCAGTAGCCATGACGTTAAACGCCGCAAACATTCTGCAATGACAATTATTAGTAAATCATTATGAACAATCTTGTTAAACAAGGTAAATAATTATTGTAAGGGTTAGATAAGGTAAAATGGTAATAGTAAACTGTTAATAATAGTAGGATGAATTATTCTTGGATGTCATATGCTGGTTTAACTTCGTCGTAGTGATGTTTTACATGACGTCGGTTTATTAGGAGTGTTAGAGTATTATTTCCGTGAATTTTAAGGATTTTATATGGACCTTTCCATAGAGGAGAAAGGGCCTTGCGGAGTCTGACATGATTTTTAATGTAAACATATTCACCAACTTTATAATGGACCGATCGGGAGTGTTTGTCATAATAAGTCTTAGATCTTTCTTTGGATGCATTTATATTTTGTAATGCTTTTTCTCTCGATAATTTGAGACGGTGTTGGAGCATTTTTACATATTCAGGATAAGTAGCTTTATCTTCTTGGTTGAAAATAGAATCTGGTATGTGAGGCTTATGGCCAAAAATTAATTCGTAGGGAGTAAATTGCGTAGTGGAATGGACTGTAGAATTATAGGTGAGCATCGCAGTGTAGACATATTTATGCCAATTAGTTTGATTCTCATTTACATAGCATTTTAAATACTCTTTGAGGGTTGAGTGACTTCGTTCAAGTGCACCTTGAGTTTGGGGATGGTATGGCGAAGACCAAATTTGTTTAATTTTTAAGAACTGGCAGGTAATTTTAAAGAGTTCAGCGGTAAAGTTAGTTCCTTGGTCTGTTAAAATTGATTTAGGGATTCCAAACAATGAAATGAAATGGACAAGACATTCGCAGGATTCTTCAGCAGTAGCATTTGATATTGGATATGCAATAGAAAATTTTGTAAGGTCATCCTGAAGGGTGAGTATGAATTTAAGCTTTTGTAACCCTGCTTCTGGCAGGGGGCCAACGATATCAAGACTGATTCTGTCAAAAGGACGGCTCGATGTAGAAGAAATTTGCATTGGAGATCTATTCACTTTTCTAAGGGCTTTATTAGTTTGGCATAGTTTACAATTTTTCACAAATGATTCTATGTCTGTCCGCATGTTTTTCCAATAATACCGTTCCTTTATTCTATTATACATTCTATTAGAACCTAGGTGCCCTGCTATTGGGATATCGTGATTTTCTTTGAGAATTTTCTTAATTTCTGTAGGGACTGGATAAATCACGGTATTATGATGTATGTTAACTGTCACGTTAGAATTATCAAATAAGTACATAATCATACCATATAATTTTACAAATGAATGTTGTTCAAATGGATTTTTGAAGTCAGATATAGAAATTTCATTGATGTTGCCACTGAGTAAAATATCATCTCTCGCTGATTTAATAGTTTTAAATATATCTGGGTATGTGCAATTGTCAAAATAGTATACTTTAGTGAAAAGGAGATAGAACGTTTTATCTTTGATTACGAATTTTTTAAAGGAATGAAGTTGGCGCTCACCTTCAGTTATTGCGCTAGGATCTTCAGAGATAGAAATAATGTCATGAAGGTAAGGATTTGAGTCATCGAAATCAATTGATACTGGGATTAAGATAGTCTTTGATGTGAATTTGAGAATGCTTTCATTATGTTCTTTTATATGTGTGTTGTAAGATGTCGTTTTATCGTTAAAAGATTTAAGGAAATTAGAATAGTCTTTATTATCAAAATTAGGATTGGAACTTGCAGGATTTAGAATTGTCTCTAAGGTTGGATTTGTGATTTCGATGAGAGGGTCTTCTACTAAAGGAGGATTCTGTACAGACGGAGTGTCTAATATGGAAGGAGGATTTAAAGGACTAAAATCTATATTTTGTCCTTCTAGTGGGCTGAAATCTAAAGCACCGAGTTCAGTTAGTTCGTCAAGAACCTCTTCAGGAATTTCTGATTCTTGGTTTGAGTTTAGATTAGTGAGATCGGTGGAGGTTGAAGGTTGCGGATTTAGTATTGGGTTTACTGGGAAACGAGATAAGGCATCAGCATTACTATTTATTTTGCCCTTTTTGTATTCTACTTCGTAATCAAATTCTTCTAATTTTAACCTCCATCTGACGAGTTTGGAACCAGGGTCTTTACAATTAAAGAGCCATTTAAGGGGTCTGTGATCAGTGATAATTTTAAAGCGTCTTCCATATAGGTATGGCCTAAACATCTTGGTTCCAAATATTATAGCTAGACATTCCTTTTCAGTAACGCTGTAATTCGTTTCAGCCTTATTTAAAGTTCGTGATGCGTAAGCGATTGGACGGTCATGTCCAATTGGACCTTGGGAAAGAATAGCTGAAATGGCAAAGTTTGATGCATCGCAAGTGAGAACAAAAGGTTTGGTGAAATCGGGGTAGGCGAGTATGGGAGCAGTAGTAAGAGCGGATTTTAAGGTTTCAAAGGCTAATTGTTGCTCGTTTTGCCAGAGGAATGGGACATCTTTCTTCAAAAGGTTAGTTAAGGGTTTTGCAGTTTTGGAGAAGTCAGGGATAAATCTTCTGTAGTAGGAAACTAACCCAAGGAATGATTTTATGTCTTTAGGAGACTTTGGAATTGGAAATAGTTGGACGGCTTTCGTTTTTTCTGGGTTAGGTTTGACGCCTTTGTCTGTTATTATATGACCGAGATATGAAACTTCCTTACGGAGAAATTCACACTTATCAGGCTGGAGTTTCAAATTGAATGTGCGGAGTCTACCAAAGATATTTGTCAGGTTATTCATGTGTTTTTCAAGGTCAAAAGAATATATTACAATATCATCTAAGTAAACAAAGCATTGGACACCTTGTAAGCCAGAGAGAGCAGAATTCATTAATCGTTGGAAAGTGGCCGGTGCATTTTTAAGACCAAAAGGCATGCGGTTAAATTCAAAATGACCTTGCGGGACGGAAAATGCGGTTTTAGGTGCGTCTTGCGCCGACATTTTAATCTGATGGAAACCAGAAGCAAGATCGAGAGTAGTAAAGTATTTGCACTTCCCTAATTGGTCAAGGATTTCAGAAATATTTGGAATAGGGTATGAGTCTCCTATTGTGATATCATTGAGCTTGCGGTAGTCTATGACTACTCGCCATTTGCGTTCACCAGATGCGTCGGCTTTTTTTAGGGACAACCCAAATAGGGGATGACCATGGGGATGTTGAATTTTTTATTATTCCTTCATCTAACATTTTGTCAATTTGGGACTGGACTTCTTGTTTATGTACTTCTGGGAATCTGTAGGATTTAGTACTGATTGGTATGGAAGAAGTAGTAGTTATTTTATGTTGCAAGGAGTCAGTAAATGTTAATTTGTCATTGGGCAAGTGGAAGATATCGGAATACGTGGCACATAGGTCGAATAAGGCATTAGTTTCTTCGTCATTCAGATGTGAGACTCGTAAAAGTTTAAGAACTTGGTCAGTTCGGTCTAAAGCATTAGAATCGTTATATTTAGTTGAGTAAAATATGTGATGAATGTCATCTTTATACAATGGAGAAATTTTTAACTGAAGGTTGGAATTGACTGTTAACATAGATTCAGAGGTGTTTACGACAGATATATTGACTCTACGATTTGGTTTAACGGTGACGACGCAATTTGCTATGAGGAGATTTTCTATGGGATGCTGGTCGACAATAAAGCCTTCTTTAATTTCAGGATTAAATACAGAGCATTCAATTACAGTTTCTGTCCGAGGGGGAATAGTATAAATTGGATCTTGAAATTTAAGGTCAAGTTTAATATTGTCGATGACAAGAGCATTCTCTAAATAATCTATTTTACTGTTTGAGGTAGAAAAATAGTCGTTACCAAGTATGCCATCATAAGGAAAGCATAGATCTGGTATAAGGTGAAATTTATGTATGATTGAATTAAATTCGATTGTTATTTGGCCCAAAGATTGTACTGGATTATTTGTAGTGCCTAGACCACTGAATGAAATTATGTTATTTTTTATCTCAGGCATGTTTTCAATAGAACTTGCTCTAACGAGGCTTACAGATGCACCACTGTCAACAAGGAGACTTAAAGGTTTGGAGGATAGAGACGTCTTAACTTCTATAAACGGTAAATAGTTTTTATCAGGATTCGTTGTTACATTGTATGCTTTTATGGGTATGTTATTAATTATATTCTGAATTGGTAGTGACGATGTAGTACTAGCGCTGAGTGTGGAATAATCGTTATAGTCTAAATTAATGAATTCATTATTGTTTGATTTTAAAGATGCAGTGGAGTTAGATTTAGTAGAAACAGTGGCATTAGATTTGGTAGATACAGTGGTATTAGGTTGGGTAGATACAGTGGTGTTTGACTTAGTAAATGCAGCGGTATTAGATTTGGTAGATTCAGTGAAATTAGATTTAGCAGATACAGTTGTATTAGATTTAGTAGATGCAGTGGCATTTGATTTAATAGAGACAGTGGCATTAGATTTAGAAGATGCAGTGATATTCGATTTAGTAGATGCAGTGGCATTAGATTTAGTAGATGCAGTGATATTAGATTTAGTAGATTCAGTGGAATTAGATTTAGCAGATACAGTGGTATTAGATTTAGTAGATACAGTGGTATTAGATTTAGTAGATACAGTGGTATTAGATTTAGTAGATTCAGTGGTATTAGATTTAGTAGATGCAGTGGTATTCGATTTAGTAGATTCAGTGGTATTAGATTTAGTAGATGCAGTGATTTTAGATTTGGTGGATTCAGTGGAATTTGATTTAGTAGATACAGTGGTATTAGATTTAGTAGATTCAGTGGTATTATATTTAGAAGATGCAGTGATATTCGATTTAGTAGATGCAGCGATATTAGAAAAGGTCTTAGGATCGGTGTCGGATTTAGTATTAAATTGGTGTCTCGCACGACACCCATACGAGACAGTTACATGTTTTTTGGATTTGGCACATCATTATCAACTTCATCGCTGCCTTCAGTTTGTTCGACAAAGTTGATCCTATGAGGTTGAGGTTGAGGTCTGTTGTAGAATGATCTGTTGGAACTGGTAGGGCGATCAAAATTACGGTTACGATTTTGATTGTACTCGCGTTTCCGACAATTTTCAATAGTGTGCCCGACATTCTTACAGTAACGACATGTCGGAACATTAGAAGTAGACGGTCTGAATTGAGGCCTTGTTGTATTTGAATGTTGACTATGACTTTGAGGTTGACTATTTGAGGAAAAGTGTGTGTGTTTTTTATATGATATCCCAGCAATTTTTTCCTCAGAAACTGCAAAATTTATCGCTTCATTAAGAGTGCTTGGATCTTTGCATCTCACAATTGTAGCTAGTTGAGGATGCAGGCCTACTGAGAAAACATTTAACGCGAGATCTTGCATGGCTGCGACCCTGCCTCCTAATTCATCCTTTTTCTTCGTTGGGATAGAAATATTAATTTCCGTCAACAATCTTGACAAGCACGATTCGACTCTGAGAGAGTATTGGCTAACAGTTTCGGTACGACCTTGCCTACAGTCTTGTAATTCGGAAAGGAGATAGGCATAATGTTTCCTGTCCCCAAATTGGGTCTTTAAAAACTCTTCTAACTGAGCCCATTGTGTAAACACTTTTACGGTACAAGCCGCTTGGGCCTTGCCTTCGAGTCGGCTTAAAATATATTTAAAAAGAATGTCTGTCTGTGATGATGAGGCTAAACTAATTGCATTTCGGCAGTTATCTAAAAATGGGTTAAGTTTTTCCCGGGAACCGTCGAAAGTTCCGATAAATTGAATGAGCACCTTTAAATCTGTTTCAGACATTTTAGATTGTGATTCTTCGTCTTTAACTTCTCTAGACTTACTCATAAATAAAGTTTTTTATAAAAAGAGAAATAGAAATTTTATAGTATATAGACGATTTAATGTATTAAAAGCCGATACCTATAAGATAGAATAAAGAAAAAAAAAAAATATTGAAATGTATCAGTAATATAGTAAAAGTATCACCAAGGTTATAATCTTAAACTTAAAAGTAGCTTTAACACTGCACAGAGACTCAACCGTTATCACTTTTATCGCTTCAGTTCTCGGAGGTTGCGGAAGTCACTGCGTAGGCGAGATGTATTTCATAGAAATTCGGCTGGACGAAGTCTGATAAAAATAATGTTCTAAAAATAACTCACAGGTATAGCGGGAACATGATTTTAAAACTCTGGATAATCTAGGATAGTCAGGATACTTTCACCGGCTAGTGATTTCAGGATGCTGCAGTAGAATACACGGCGAGGCGAGACGGCGAAAAACGCCGAATTTTCACGTTATATTGTAAAACTTTCACTGGGAACTTAGTTTCACAAAAATGTAGCACTTTTATGAAGATTTAGCACTTTTCACAAATGGTTTTCTATTAACTGAGGCGTTCCCGGATTTCTAAGAAATCCCACCGCTGCCACCAAATGTTATATGGGTCCCGGTAAATCGGTTTTTAAAAAAAGAACTTTTAAATTTAAACACTAATTTATTAGGACTTGGAATTTTATAAAATAGAAATAGAAATTGTACATGGGAAATAGAAATTGGAATTAGAAACGAGTTTCTTTTACGACTGACGAAATAGAACTGAGCTCCCCAATCTAGGCAAGCTGGGTAGTAGGACCCAGGGGGCTAAATCAGCATTGCCTGTATGCAGTTTACTATACATAGTACATATATAACAGATCGTTTTCTAACATGGTAATTTTTTTTTCAATAGATGCTAGTTGCTAGTTAAGCAAAGCATGGCCACTCTAAATATTGAATAAATACCATTAAAATAAAGACGACTACGCGCTACTACAAAACATCTCGTAGTACTACGTCGTACTATTATCAATGAAATGCCGCCTCGTAGTAGCTATGATCATCAACTTGTAAAAAAAGTCCGAGGTGTCATATGTTTCATGTCAAATAAAATAATATTAAAATTTGGCTGGTGACCAAAAAACCTGCATGACATGTATCCGAAGGCTTCTAAAATTTATTTTTGTTCCCAACTTGCCCCGTTCCCAAAGGCTCATTGTTAATTTAAAAACTAAATCACAAGCCTTTCAGTCCAAATCATTTTATTATATATATAAAAGCATAGTGGAGGTTGTTTTCAGTTATTTCTTTGTTGTCTCTTCATTAAGTGATGTTTGAATTAGCTTCTTACGTATCAAAAACTCGAGTTTCTTGAAATTCCATTCGAGTATTTCATAGTTACGAACTCAGGATAATCGAAAGTTCTTTTTCGTTAATATTTACGCACCTGACATGTTTCCAAATTGTTTTAATGTTGCAATATGCAAATCAGCATTTGGGAAAATGATGGAATAGTTGGTCAGGGAATAATGTAATTAATAGACTGTTTAAGAATTATTATCGTTGGATCAATAAACACAATCTGAAATCAATTCTCAAAATGGAACTTCTGGATGATATTTGGTCATGTGATAATTCAAACTAGCTTTCTGCACGAAAGCCTGTCCGCACTCTTTACACACTTTGCTCTTGTCTCCAGTATGGATCTTCTCATGCTGAACAAGCGTCTTTCTCCAAACAAAAGACTTCTTGCAGAACTTGCAATGGAAGTTTTTCCCCGAAACGTGCTTCTTCTTATGCTCTTTCATATAATTAAAATCGAACGTTACATAGTCGCATTTATCACATTTTAGTTTGACACCCATCATGTGGAATGATTCAAGGTGTCTTTTTAGTGCCAC
This sequence comes from Stenoptilia bipunctidactyla, assembly GCA_944452665.1. Classification (NCBI taxonomy): domain Eukaryota; kingdom Metazoa; phylum Arthropoda; class Insecta; order Lepidoptera; family Pterophoridae; genus Stenoptilia; species Stenoptilia bipunctidactyla. Next base: position 15,105,911 of record OX101747.1, on the reverse strand, counting down.
TTCCCTGTTGAACACCCTCTTGCAAGCTTTACAATGGTGCCGATCGTCGACTTTGTGCTGCTCATATTTGTGGGCAGTATAAGGTGCAATAGTCATAAACTTGCTCGGGCAGTACGGACAAATATATCTTGGAACTTGGTAATGATTCGCCAAATGATATTTCAATCCTGATTTGTGGGTGAATTTACTGTCGCATTTATTGCACTTCATTTTACCATCTTCTTCAATTGTATAGTCGGTGTCGCGAATGGAGAACTTCGGTCCTAGAAGAGAAAATAATAAATGTTTTAGTCTTCGTTTTTCAAAAGCTGGGGTTCCATTTTGGAATATTAATTGGGGCGTTGAATCTCAATCTCAACAAAATATAGTTCCCGTTTGTCACATCACATAGATTCATTAATCGAGACGTTTAACTGTAATTTGTCTTGAGCGGGACAGAACGCCATCTTAGCGAAATACCACAGCGCTTTTTGATTCAGCCTTTACATTCAATTTTGCATTGGATCACCACATTGATAGTACAAGACGGCACCAAGGAGACAGTCTTCTTGTAAATTGACTTATGGCGGGTTTCAATATCATGAAAACTTGGTTTTGCCTACTAAAATTCACGACCAAAATGCCTTTCTATATTCAAAATCTGGACATCTAAACCACTGCTTACGAACTGTTTGACTGTAATGGGTTGCTAGGCAACGTCGTTACATTTGACCATTTACAAAATAAGTCATTTTATCTAGCCAACTACGACAAGTTATTAATTTAAACCACTACTGAGGCAAAGGTGGCATGGCGGCCTGCTGCGGCCAATAGCGAATTAAGTTTTCATTCATTACCTTAATCTGTAATTCATTACCAATTACAGAATATGTCATTTTATCTAGCCAAAGACGTAACAATTTAACCAAATATCCTATCAAATATCTGTCAACATATCAATAATCCAGTTTACTAACTGCTAAGTAACTGTTTTAAAACAGTTACTTAGCAGTTAGTTCGTGTATGGTACAACATGATTTTAAAGATAAAGAAAAGACGACCGAATAACTTTCTCTCAACTTCAATTTCACCACTCGACGAGCACTTTGGCGATGGGGTAAACTTGTCTGCCTCAGACGCTAGTGGTTGCGGGTTCGATTCCCGAAAGAATCAAGAAAAAAAAAATGTTCTGTGTCTGGGTTTTTATCTATTTATGTATTTATATTCTAGGTTCCCCCTAGTTTGCTACATGATATCCCATTACACAAGCTATGCTTACTTTGGGGGCATGTAGTTAGTGTGATGGTCTGGGGAATTTATTTTATTTAATTTCCATCAAATTAAATTCCATTTAAATATCCAGTAACTTTTATAAAATGAACTAAAGTTTCCGCTGCCATACTATATTTTCTTTCTAACTATATTATTCTATATACCTAAGGGGGTGTTAGCGAATGATTCTCCTAAAGTAGCTGAAGAAATATCCTGTGATTGTAGCTGTTTCATCAAATTAATAATTTATGGTTTTTTGACTGGGGATGAGAATAACTCGGACATTTTCAGTTCCTTATCATATCCCAATAACTGGCGATGATATGGCTTACCCGATAGCGTATTTACAAAGGCTATACCATTAGAGTGAAAGCGCAAACTGAACTGGCTTAGCTTTTGTGTGACAAAAACTTGCCGAAACCGTACAGAAATTGACCGAAATCGCGTAGACTTTGTGAGATAAGTTCAATGTAACATTGCAGCAACAAATGCTATTCTATTCGATATCGATATTTACCGATTGTTAGCTTCAATAATAGGTTGATACTTACATGGCAATTGTTCTGATTTTCAAAGATAGAAATAGAATGTGCATGCATTATGACCATCGTTATTTCGATGACTTAAAGTTTGACTTTTGGCCATGTTGGGATTGTCCAGGGTCTACTACAACAGCTGACCAGGCTTATGGTGCGTCGCCAGCCGCTGCATATTTGAGTGAATATGTATATCTAACACAGTACTAGGTTTTGTCCTTGCATTTCTTTGAACAAAAAGCTAATCCATCTGAGTCATTTTTTTTACTGAGATTGATTAGGTATTGTCGAGTAATATGCATAAACAAAAGCTCTTCTATTGGAGTCTGACTCGTGACTCAAATAGTATAGCCTTTGTGAATCATTTGTGAATACGCTACCCGATTGTGGGGCATCGCTAGTTTCTGATTTAGCACTGAACTTAATATAACATAACGTCGTGTCACAGTAGCTGCTGTGTATATGTCAATTTGATGTCAATCGATATAGCAGGTTGAGCAACGCTCAGCACGTTCGGTATAAAGATGAGTCTCCACCGACCATTCATTTCTCACGGCAACTTCCGTGCCTCGAAGGACACGATAAGAAGTCGGTGCCGGATAGGGTTGCCAACCATACTGCTTTCAACAGTATTTTACTGTTTTTCACTACAGTCTACTGTTTACTGTTGAACAAAAATAAATTATGTTTTCAGCATAAAAAGCTTAACCTTTTATATGCTAGAATTTAATTAATTTGTACAATCTTTTTTAAATGTTAAAAAAGATTGTACAAATATTTTTTTTGCTAAGTTTATTAAATGTAATTTTTTTATAAGTATGTACATAAATTGTGAAATAAAATCAATAAATAAATAATAATTTGTGCAAGAAGCTCTAAAATATTTGTGTTAAAAAATAAAATAAATTGAATACTGTTGATTTTTCCTACATACTCTTTGATATTGTTTTCAGACTCAAATATACTGTATTTCTAGAAAAAAAAAGTTGGCTACCCCAGTCCCGGGTGCTGTATAAATGTATACTAATAGTCGTTAGGGTTCATGAGAAGCACCTTGAAAATTCAAACATCCACCAACTTTTCAGTGAGATCTAATCTTAATATGCATTCATGTAGTCCTTAAACAGGGTGACTGGTGACAAATGTTAGATATTGAAGAAGAGCACACTGTAAGTACTCGATTCTGATTATAATTATGTAATAAAAGTAGGTACTTCATTTTTCACCAGAATTCCCTATAAATAAATAAAGAGACATTACTACTCAGTCAGCACGCATACAGTAGCGTTCCCGCCACACCCGCCACGTATCTATTGTATTACGCTTATGTAACCATGAGTTGCGTAACGATTCCTTCAACTTTCGGTTAAGTTAACTCAGTAAATAATTCACATTTATTTTTACTTTATTGTTTTCTCTTCATGTGTGATCTCAAACTATCACGTCTTCGAATTTAGAAAGTGACCCACCAGTCACCCTCTATATAAAAAATTAAAATAACCTTCATGATTTTTTTTAAAGTAGAAGAATTGAAAAAAGTTATTATACATTATGAGAACACATGAACGACAAAATTGTCACCTAAATTAAGTTCTTATTCAACAAATTATGTATTGTTACATTTGATGTATTAATTTCTTACCAAGTTTAGTGCTCCCTTTTAAATAATAATAAATAAATATTTCTGACACTCACACAACATTATCTAGCCCAAATTAAGTTTCTTAACCACAAAACCATAGATGCATATTCTTAAAAAAAACATACTGTAAGTGCCAAATTCTGCCGATCCAGTTCAACTGGGATACTAGATAACTGATATACTTAAGAAATATATAAACATACATATTGAATATCGGATATTTGTGTGAAGAACACAGATAGTCGTCAAGTCATGGATGTTTATGTGTATATTTAAGTTTATTTTCTAATAAAAAATATGTATTTATTTGTGGGCCAGGAGGGAATCTCTATGAACGCGCCGACATATAGTGTTATGGATACTAGATAACTGATATACTTAAGAAATATATAAACATACATATTGAATATGTCGGCGCGTTCATAGAGATTCCCTCCTGGCCCACAAATAAATACATATTTTTTATTAGAAAATAAACTTAAATATACACATAAACATCCATGACTTGACGACTATCTGTGTTCTTCACACAAATATCCGTTTTAGGCGTATATTTTTACAGTTTTATGTATTCATACATACGATGCTCAGTTGGAAATACAGATTTCAGAACTTTGTAACATAATGGAAGTTTTTTTTTCCTCCAAGGAAGCGTTTGGTACCTACTAAAGCAAGCTCTAGCAGGAGGAGGATGAAACCTGAGGATGTTACGGACGAATGGGCATTCTATATGCTGTTAACCCAGTGGCTAACGGAGTATAGAGTGCCCAGACAGTGTGGGGACCAAAAGTTCGGCCACGGGACTCACTCAGATCCGGCTGAGTATACCCACTAAACATCCCCCTTTATGGTCAGCCTTAAAAAAGGCTGACAACGCACAGCCAAAACTAGTGGCCGTAGAGAAGGCCGTAAGGAAGGAATTCCCAACGGGAACGGGAATTATTGGACTTTTTAGTTTGTATGAAAAATCTTATTCCTTGAGCGCACGGATATGATACTTGGTATAAAGGTTTTTCAATGAGTGACTGGTTATGTTATGAAAGGAAATTCCCGAAATTCCCACGTGAACGGGAAATATATGATGTTTTAATTTGTATGTAAAAATATTATTCCTGGAGTGCACGGATGTGATACTTGGTATAAAGGCTGCCGCGGCACCGCTCGCTTCGCTCGCTCGGCTCGCGCACGTATATACCTAACCGTACCGACTCCGCCTTCCGGTGTGGTAGCCCTTCTCGTAGTTTATCTCTTTCATCACAATGTATATAAAACAAAGATATACCTACTTTTCATCTTGACAAAAGCTTATCTATTTGAGTGAATATGTATTATACAGTACTAGGTTTTGTCTTTGCATTACTTTGAAAATTACAAGAGTAAAAGCTAATCCATTTCAGTCAATTTTTTTACTGAGTTCGATTAGGTATTGTCGAGTAATATGCATAGACAAAAGCTCCTCTATTAGAGTCTGACTCGTGACTCAAATAGTATAGCCTTTGTATATTCGTGTCCGGACCCGTGCCGCCCTCATCTAGCGTTTGACGTTCGTAAAGTGTATAAAAATACCAACTACGAAAAAGAAAAAGTTTTTATTTTCATTTTCATTGACCATTATGAACTACACTAGATGACATTTTGTAAAAAATATGAAGGTAGTTCCAGAAACCAGTGATTGTAGATGATGTGTTAAAGGGAAAAGTAACTAGCCTTTTACTCCAAATAAATTTATTAATACAATAAATTTTAATGTATTTTTGTATCTTCCATAGCCGTTGATTTGTGTTGTGGTTAGATGTTACGGCTATTTATTTTTATACTATTTATACAACACAATCCAGAGCAACCCTCAAAATGTAGCTTCAGGGTGATATTTTGTCATATGATAATTCAAACTGGCTTTCTGCGCGAATGCCTCTTTACACAAATTACACACTTTTGTCTTCTCTCCAGTGTGGATCATCTCATGCTGAATACGCGTCGCTTTTCTCAGGAAAGACTTATTACAAAACTTGCAACGGTGGTTCTTCACTGTGGTGTGCGAAACCTTATGCCTTTGCAGATTGCGCTGATTATACGATTCATAGTCACACTTATCACAATTGTATTTGACACCCAGCATGTGAAACGAGTTTCTGTGCTTCTCTAGTCCTGTAATCGTGTTACAAACATACTTGCAAGCGTTACAGTGGTACCTGTCATCAACGTTGTGCTGCTCCAATTTATGGGTCATATAAGGCGTGATCGTCATGAATTCGCTCGAGCAGTACGGGCAGATGTATTTTGGGTAATGTATGTTCTTGACGTGCACTCTCAATTTTTCGATTATATTAAACTTCTTATTGCATCTAGTGCACTTCCACAGACCATCTCCTTCAAACGTGAAGTCCTCGTCCCGTAATTTGAAGATTTTTATTCCTAGAAGAAAAATAATGAATCTTTCAGATTTATTCAGTCTTCGATTTCTTACAACTGATTTCGTCAAATAACTACTTGGGATGTTGAGTTTTTACATTATCTTAATCTCTCAAGGAGGCTAACTTGGCGATTGTCACACATCAGCAGTCACATGTTGATGCGGCTGTATTCCTAGGTATTACCACAGAATAAGTAATAGTTGGTACAGAAGAATTACTCCGCAAGAAGATCTAAATAAATTCGAGTCTTGCTACGACGCGATACGGTGGAATTCAGCTCGCACAGCATTACGTACCTGCAAATTTATATACCTAGAAGTTTTGTCTCTTTCTATCGCATGCCTCTTATCTTTTCTTACGCTGTTAGGGTTGCTGCCTAGTGAAGAATAATTAATCTCCTTATTTGTAATTAAGTATTTACCGATGTAGGTATTACTGTTATTCTACCTTTGTAAAAAAATTTGTTTCAACTTACCTAAAGTACAAAATGAAAAAAAAGTTACGACGAATAATTAGTAATACTACCTATGTTTTGTTTGCTAAATTGAACATAATCAAATCTAAACATAATCTAATTGAATATTTGTTTCTTTTTATGTCCATTTTTAAATACTATTTGCGACCTCGATCATAGAATTACTGTGAGTGCTATTAGGTAGGTAGGTATCTACAACGTCCCGACGGGCGCGCGCGTGACACACGATCCATTCGAAATACGCCGGCGGAGCGCTTCGCTGTAGGTAAATAACGGATGTACCGCGCGGAGTGAGCCAGGCCTGGTATTACTATATACAAAAATCAAAACTGGAAAGCACACATAGATTGCTTATGTAAATAATCAACGAATGCATAGAATTAATAAAACCGACTTCACGTCAAAACTTTGGCTGAAATGAGAATGTCATCAACGTAAACATTCTCCGATATCATACACATTTTTTCAAAAGTATTTAATTTTCAATGAAGTACTCAATCGATTTTGATGAAATTTAAATGGGACCTATCATTATTATCCGAAATATCGTGTAACAAAGACACAAAAAAGAAAAAATACGGAGGAAGTCGGTTGAAAAGTAGACCGATTCATATATTACAAAGCTTAAAAGAGATAGCAGGACAAAAAACTGCCCTGCTTTCATACCACGGATAGGTACGTAGCATCTATCCTACGTTACGGAATTGTATTATGGGGAAACGCAGTAGCCATTGATACAAAAAAAGTGCGTACGTGCGTTAGTAAGCAAATCAATTTTTTTTTAAAGTAAAATATGGATGGGACGTTTGTCTTCCATGACACCTGATTAACTATTAGATCATGCTAATAGTTGCAGACCGATTTTTAAGAGCTTACAAAATTCTACCACTGCCTTGCCTTTATATTTACGAGGTATGTTTGTTTGTTAAAAAGCATCCACATTTATTCCCCAAAAATTGGGATATGATTTCTGGACATAGCAGACACGCAGATAGGTTTTATATTCCAGCCCAGAGGCTATGCGTTTATCAAAAAAATATTATTTACATGGCGGTAAAAAGATGTAATGAAATTCCACTGAATATTAAGAACTTACTAATGACTGTATCTAAAAAAGACTTTAAGAAATTCATTAAGGGCCAAGTGGCACGCGTGACGCAGTAAGAACATTAACTTATAAGAACATTATCTTCTGAAAAACTAATATGAATACCGTTTGCGCTAATAGGTGATTAAGAAGCCAAGACATAATAGGTATTCAAGGCAAGAATTAGTCCCGGAACGTCGCTTCCCATAACGCCGCTTTCGGCTTCAACGTCTAATTTGCATTCTAAAACGGTTCCTAAAAAACTATAGCTACTATTTCTAATACATACGCCATAATTAAGAAGGAATCTTGGACTCTCGTTTAAACGTGTACTGTTTTAAGCTTCTTTTGACACCAAAAACGATATCATTTGTTAGCTAGTTTTATTTTCCTACGAATTTTCAAAATCGAAAATAAATATTCAGTCTTTGTCTTTAAATGTGTATGTGGGGTAGCTCAGCGTCAGCTCCTTCTTACTTTTCCAATGATTGCTCGAATTCTTGGCGTCTACTTCATAGAGAAAGATAAATATACCAAAAGGAATAGAGAGCCTACTCAACGCCTCAACTTGTCACCCTAATTGACGCGCCGCCATTTTGCTAAGTGTAGTGTATATATAAAATAGATATATTTAAATATATACCTACTAACATTATATGTAGTTAAATGGTCGTCTCCAGCCACGTACTGCGCGGGCGCAAGTGGTGGGGTTAAGATCCAAAGAGACACAACCCGGTCTACCACGGCGAGTGAAAGACGTAGTGCGTGAGCTAGTGAGCCGATAGTATTTATTAGTGACATATGTATGTATATATATATATTATAATATTATATTAACCAAGTGAATATAACATTGGCGACGAGGAGAACTGTAAGTAATTTTAAATATTTAAATACAATACAAATTCCGTGACCATCATTACTATGTTGATGTTTGTTGGAAAAGGGGATAAAGACTTTATTATTTTATTCTATATTTTAAAATTCACTAATTAAAAAAAAACAAAAAAAAAACCTATTGGTACATATTATTGTTTAAGAAAAGATTGCAGACCCACAGATTAGAAAGTATTATGTACAAGTACAGATAGGACACATCAATATTATAGGGAGTTTGGAATGCAAGCTTTTTTGCCGCTTGGCGGCGCTTATGTGCTTGAGGTTTTTTGAGTGGACTATTCACTATAGTGGTTTTTATTATGTTTGTTTATAAATATTGTTTTTCATATGTGAAAGGAAGGGTGCTAATTTTACAGTACCTACAATGGCAACGAACTAAGGAACCACTAACTAAAATAATCAAAAACCAACACTTGTTAGCAGGTTTGATAGTTATAAAGTTATTCGTCGAAATATGTGAATCATGAAGTCTATCAAGCATCAAAACAATTCAGTTACATTAATGATAAACTTAAGTTCACTTGACGCTACTTCTGAGTTTGCAGGAAAACACAGCAGATATATACAACTGATATGCTTAGGACTTTCACAAGCCGGCAGCATTTGTGATCAAATGGCGAATGATTGTCTATCACTCACTCAATTCGCTCATATTAAGTTGTTATTGCCACTAATAAGTGGCGCCACCAAACGTTAAAATGGTGCTATGGCCAAACTCTTGAAATTGAATAAAATGTTTTGATTGTCAATGCCGTGTGCAGACCACAATCGAAAGACGTAAACAAGTGACGTCATCCTGGCTAATAACGATAACGTCAATTATAACGATATTGGAATTTTTGTCGAAACAAAATGAAAAAAAAAAACAACAATAGGACATGCGAAAACAGAATTTTATTGTTAATTATGCCTTTTCTTAAAGTATGGAATGGTATAAAATAAAGTAATCATATTTCTTTGTGACAATTAATATCAGAATTACACTCAATTTAATGACTATAAAAACATTTTTTTTAATTTAAACTAGAAAGTTACTTTTATAACAAAAAAGAAAAGTTAAGCTATGATGGAAATACGTATATCATTTATTCATTTTGGACCTTTTTTATATTGTACAATGGAAGTAAAAGGTTTACTTTACTGGGTTATCGATACGTGATCTGTAGTTCTTTTAGAATTCTCGCATAAACAGTTATTATTAAAAGTAACAAGTAATAAACAACTGTTGTATAGTTTGGGTGGTGCATGTTTTAAGATTTATTCAATAAGTAGAAATGATAATATTTTATTCCGATGTGTATGTCTATGTACTATAGTTAAGTTATCATATCTTCAATTGAGAGTCACATCCTTTAATACTTTAGTTAAGCTTGTAGGTGTGCAAGTCTTATTATCAATTTATCATTAAAAATGCGAAAATTATTTATTCATTATTTTAATTTTTTTATAAATTGAGAAAATCAAAAGTATATAAAATATCTTATAGATTAAAAATGTACAAAGGCACGGCTTATTTCTTAAAGGAATTTCTTCCAGTCGACCTGAGACTGAAGAAATTGGTCAAAGGAAAGTTAGTGTGTATGTACATACTACATAAATTACATGACATATATAAAATTACATACGCTAAAATACTTATATAAACCAGTATATAAAATGCATACATATGGATGCATTTTATATATTATATGGATTATTATATGGAAATCAATAGTAATTACGATTAATTTATCTTGACAAAAGTCGTGTTCTTTTCTTTTTTTTAACTTTGTGAGTCATTAAATTGCATAGCCCAGCATTAAATTGCGAAATGTTTGGGAGTTAGCATTAAATTGCGTAGCTCAGCATTAAATTGCGAAATGTTTTGGGAGTCAGCATTAAATTGCGTAGCTCAGCATTAAATTGCGAAATGTTTTGGGAGTCAGCATTAAATTGCGTAGCTCAGCATTAAATTGCGAAATGTTCTGGGAGCCAGCATTAAATTGCGTAGCTCAGCATTAAATTGCGAAATGTTCTGGGAGTCGGCATTAAATTGCGTAGCTCAGCATTAAATTGCAAAATGTTTTAGGAGTCAGCATTAAATTGCGTAGCTCAGTATTAAATTGCGATGTGTTTGGGGGCCAGCATTAAATTGCGAAGCTCAGCATTAAATTGCGATGTTTTCGGGGTTAGCATTCAATAGCTCAAACTCTGGAATCATATAAATTTTTCTCTTCCCCTTTATTGTTCGAACCAATGACATTACACTACAATGAAAAGTTTGACTGTGAAGGAGAAGTTGGATCAGTTGCGCACAAGGGGAAAAGATGGAAGAGGAGTCTATACATATGTCTGAAAGCTTCGGGCATAGAAAATGAAATGAAGAAAAGAGCCAGCCTACTTCATTTGGTTGTCCATGATTGTATAGCACTTTGAGGATGCAAGTAATCGTGGTGTGCTTGCCGGAAAGGGGCAATGTGAAGTGTGTTGGTGTCTACCGGATAGAGGTTACCCGTGTTTGTGTTCTAGAGTATTGTATACTGCGCGATCTTGAAACCTTTATTGTGGCTTAATGCGTTTTTTGAACCTTTAGTGCCTACTTGGTAGATAGTAATGATATCACGGTTGAGCGGGTGAAATTTTGTGGTTAAGCGGCATTCATAATGACTTTTTTAATAGGTAGTTTTTTAATAGGCTGAATATTGAAGTTGTAGATTTTCTTTCAGATTATCGTGTATCCGTGATTCGGTAGAAATCCCTTTGTATCTTGCCGATCTTCGATTATTTTGCTGCGATTCTTAGGAGACACGTTTTCTTATGTCTTGGTAACAGTAAACTTGTTATTATTTTGGCAATTGAAACGTAATATTACGATAGTGTGTGTTTAATGAATCACGGAGATGGGTAATAACGTCGAGATTGAAAATGCGTTTAAATAATACTTTTTGAATTTGTTGCGATTGACAAAAGAGCTGGATTTTACTGTCGAACTGTTTGCGGTTGTCGAAAAATTTTAATACTTTGTTGTTGTGAATTATGAAGTAGCGATTGTCGAAAAATTTTAATACATACTTTGTTGTTGTGAATTATGAAGTACAATGCAATGCTTTTATTGGTTTGATATACGCCATAACCGGATGGAGGTTATGAGTGTGAGTTGATATAACCGGATAGAGGTTATGAGTGGCGATGTAACGTAATGGAGGTTGCATTACGTTTTGTGACGGGATGGACGTCACTGCAGAAGAGCTTTGCATTGTTTGCTAGTTAATTGGGTTATTCTAGCAGCTTATGCTTGCTTTGTTTATTGTTCGACCGCTGTCAAATTGTTTGATGTTACATTCAAAGTTAATTTCATTGTTTAATGTGCGGTTTTCTTATCGAAAGTATTGTGGTTCGTACAATGCGTTGACGTTAGCCGATTCCTACTGATTTTCTTGCTGGTTCTTCTCAGTAGATGGATCTTCCGAACCAGTGGTAGCTTTACGTAAATTGTTAAATCGTAGGCTTAGAATTTTGATGGAAATATTAAATTGAAGTAAAATTTAAAAAATCTGTATTGGTTAAAGTTTTGAAGTTGCCAAAAGTACAAGTATCCATTGCAGTTGTAAAGAAAGATGTTATTTTTGGTGTTTGGAAGAGATTTAATGTGTTGTGGATACAGGTTCTCGTTCGTTGGTTTTGTGTCTACGCCAGAATGATTCTGGGTAGTGTGTTGAAGGAGTCATTGGTTGACTCGGGTTTCCCGTAGGGAAATGATGTAATTGCTGTTAACCACGAACGATATACCTTGTTGTTAATAATGAAATTAATGGATTTCAATGTTTGATTTGGAGATAATTGTTACTCAATGGTGCTTGAAACTTGGTTAACTAAAACGGTATTTTTGTTGTTGAGTATTCTAAAAGATTCATAATGTAAAGAATTCATACTTGTGTTTTTCTTTTGAGAATTTGCCTGACTTCATTGTCAGGAGTGTCCGAGCCGCCACTTTGGTATGATTGTTTCAGAATATCACACGAGGACGTGTTCCATCGCAGGATGGCCGTGTCGGAGCTAACGATAAGTTGGCGATATTAAGATGTTGGTATGACTTCATGGTAATGGAAGTATGTTGGTAGCACTGTCGTAGAGGGCGCTAAATGCAATGAATGACTGTTCAACATTCGATTGCAGCGCCATAGGGGTTATATCTTGAAGTAGGATGATGGCAAGTGACACAGATACGGTTAGGTAGGACGGCTAGGTGCGCTGACGTATCTCGGACAGACGGTCGATAGTAGCTCGGTATTAATTGAGTTGGCATTGTAACTGACGGAACGGACTCGCGAATAAAGATTTTGTTGTGACTAAGCCAGGGTTATACCCAAGCCCACAGACTCGGTACTAAGTGACTGTCCAGTGATTGATTATAACGTGTTTCCTAAGCGCTTCTTACTTACACATCAAATAAAAATCAAATCAATATTATTGTCAATCTCGGTCAATAAAGGACTTATGTATTGATAAATACGAGTAAAGAGAAAATACATAAAGAAAATAGTATGGCCTTGTGTCGGCGGTCGTGGTGTTGGCTGAGTCATGACAATATAGATGAATCTAGGTTATAATAACTAATAGCCATGGAATACAATACAGAGACCGATAAAGTACAGAGACCCAGACATATCTAGGTAAATTCGCAGATTAATAAAATTGATGCATTGTGTGTATGGTACCTACCAACCTATATTACAAGCATAACATAAGTACCTCAAAGAACCATCAACATAATGTAGATACCCATGAAATCGGACACCGATTGAAACGAAATGATCTCGCTACGCCCCGTGCTTAAAACTAATTTGAGATTCGATTAAATTCATGGCGAACTATGTAACGCCTTGAGAGCTGATAAGATATTGTGTAATTTAAAGGGATACAATACGTTAAATTTGTTTTTCACTATTTTAATTTGTACAGCTTGCGCTGCTGGAGCAAAGTAAAATTGTTTTGAAATAACGTAAGGCTTCTTGAATAACAAATAGTTTCTCAGACCAGGCAGGTTTAAAATTGATTTGTGTTTCGATTTATCTGGTTTTAATTTAGGTAAAAATAAACTAAAACTGTTTTGAAATAAGAAGCACACATACCTACACGGTAAAAAAAAAAAAAAAAATCTGGTATTTGATTTTGGTTGAAATGAGGTTCGTATTATTTTTTAAAAGATAAGTAGCGTTTTTAAGTAAAATTGTTTTGAACCTACGATTGGAATACGATGAATTACGTTGCAATTGTTTTCTTAAAGTTTCGTTTGTGCGGGGTAGTTTTGACGAAATTATTCGTTTATTCGGATTTGATATTTTTCTAATGCGATAACTTATAAGTCTATTCAACGTTGTAGAAAACTATGAGTTAAGAGTGAATTGTATAAACTTTCGACATTATTTTAAGTGCGTACGAACAAAGACAACTGGTGCTGTGAGAATTAGTAATGAATTGTGTTCTTAGTATTTGATCATACAAAAAGAATTTCAATTTTCGTTTTGCGTTACGTTAATTTGAAAAAAAGATTCGCAAAATAGAAACTCAGTTTTAGAAACACGTGATGAAATGGATAAATTAAAGGATTATTGCATATTAATAGTGATTAAAATATTGAAAAAAAAAAAATAGAAGGTGAGGATATTGATCGAGAAGTACCGGAAGAAAATTAAGTTAAATCTATTATTTTGAGTACTGAAAATCAACGATTAAATTATTTGCATATGATACCACATAAAGGTGATTCTTAAATAAAGTATTTTCATTTATAATAATATTTGTAAGGGAGGGATGTAGTGTATATATAAAATAGATATATTTAAATATATACCTACTAACATTATATGTAGTTAAATGGTCGTCTCCAGCCACGTACTGCGCGGGCGCAAGTGGTGGGGGTTAAGATCCAAAGAGACACAACCCGGTCTACCACGGCGAGTGAAAGACGTAGTGCGTGAGCTAGTGAGCCGATAGTATTTATTAGTGACATATGTATGTATATATATATATTATAATATTATATTAACCAAGTGAATATAACACTAAGCGCCCCTGCTGCCATCTGAATGTCGGTCCAACAATTAATACTATAACGTGGCTGGTGTTATAAATATTTCCTAATATTTTAAACACCACATTATCTCGCCCAGATAAAGTTACATTACTGGGATTCGAACCCGGAACCTCAACTCAGCTCGAAGCGCATAAATCAACAGTAAACACCACAAGATAACAAGGAGATCACAAAATACTGCATCAACATATGCACATGCAAGGAGGAGCAGCCATTTTGTGACTGGCTAGCTGGACGGACCTGTCGCAAGTCACAACTGACAGCAGACCTTTTGTTTGATTGGTGTATTACAAATATAGACATCTATCGTCGTAAATTGACAACATGACCGGTCCATTTTGTTGCATGTGATAAAAATTAGCAGTCAAATTGAAGTACTTTAAGAGAGTGACCCCCCTGGTCTACTTGCAGTGTTGGAGTTCCAAATTAAAACGGCAGGACTTCAAACTAATTTCGTTTAATAATTAAGTTTTTACAAAGGTAAATCGTTTAGGTAGGTACGTATCGAGAAGAGCGAATGAAAGAAGAATCAAAAAATTTCTATATAAATACAAGTTAGGACTAAGTAACTGTGTCTGTGAGTAGTCTACCAATCAGAAGTAAATTATACAATACTAGGATAGATGGCGCTAACTTTAGTTATACAACAAATAAACTTTAACTAGGTTTACGCTAGGTGGCGCTCGTACGTCATTTGAATACATTTCAATGGCGCTAACAGTGTATAAAAAACAAAAATAATTTTGTATGATTCACCCAAGTGATTTCACCGATCAATGACCCCTTTCGGCTATAGTGAAGTCCTTGGCCAGGTATCCATGAGGATTTCCTCTGGTTAAAAAAGTCACAAACGTTCGGTACCAGAAGCTGTTAAGACTGAACTAAAATAAATCTAAAGAGATAGATTTTACTTCGCAAGACTGATATAACAGTTTCTAGTAAAAAATCCCATGTATCGACTTATGTAAAAAAGATTTTTTCACCATAATTTTGAATATTGCTAAAAAGGTGTCGTTCGATGGGTCCGATTGGAAAGTGTTTTATTTAATAATGATATTATTTTAGTATCAAAAGAAGCCTTAATTAAAGAAACACATTTAAACGAGATCGAAATTAGCTGTCTACACTGAATACTTTTATATTTTTTTCTCTATTCCTCTCCGTTCTCGATTATTCCGATGCCAGCTACCTTGACCTAACAGAAAAACTTTTAAATACACTTGAGCGACTCCAAAATCTTTGTATACGTTTCATATTCGGCTTACGTAAATATGATCATATCTCCGAATTCCGCACTAAACTCAACTGGCTCTCTATTCGCCTTCACCGGGATACTCAGTGTCTTTATGGAATAAACTACCACACGAAGTAAAATCAGCCCCTTCACTAAATTCATTTAAATTTAAATTGAAAAATATTATCTCTCTTTGCTCGAACATTAGAAGAAGTATTCTTATATATAGTATTTATTTATGTATATATTTTATGTGTATATACATATATTAGAATAATAGGTTGGGGAAAAAGTCTTTTCGCATTATAGTATGTATGAACTTGTAATAAAATCTCTTTGGCTATAGTATTTGTATCTGGCTGGTTTTGGTATCATTGAAAGTTAAAATTTTAAAGAACATAATTCCAAATTCAAATTAGGAAAATGTGTGATTTTCATTTGTTTTTCGTACTGTCAAGATGAGCGAATCTAATGAAGAAATTCGATACATTTTAAAATTTTACTACAAAAAAGGTAAAAATGCAACGCAAGCCGCGAAAAAAATTTGCGATGTTTATGGACCTAGTGCAGTGTCTGTGAGAGTAGCACAAATTTGGTTTAAGCGTTTTCAATCCGGAAATTTTGATGTCAAAGATGCAACTCGCTCTGGTCGCCCAATTACGGATAAAATGAATGCCATTTTTGAAAAAGTGGAGCAAGGTCGACATATCGGTAGTTACGACGTAGCTGAAGAACTGGGAATTGACCACAAAACAGTTTTGGCGCATTTGAAAAAAGCTGGGCACACACGAGCTCACTGAAAGAAACCTAATGAACCATGTACTCATTTGTGATTCTTTATTACGACGTAACGAAACCGAATCATTTTTGAAGAAACTGATAACTGGTGATGAAAAGTGGATCACGTACGACAAGAACGTGCGAAAAAGGTCGTGGTCAAAGGCCGGTAAGGCTTCACAGACTGTGGCGAAACCCGGGTTAACTCGTGTGGTGGGATTGGAAGGGCATTATTCATTATGAGCTGTTACCAGCAGGCAGGACTATCGATTCTGAACTCTACTGCGAACAACTTATGAGATTAAAACAAGAAGTTGAGAGAAAGCGGCCGGAATTGATCAACAGAAGGGGTGTGGTGTTTCATCATGATAACGCTAGACCTCACACATCTATAGCCCCCAGCAAAAATTAAGAGAGTTTGGCTGGGAGGTGTTAATGCATCCGCCGTATAGTCCTGACCTTGCACCTTCAGATTTCCACCTGTTTCGGTCTCTTCAGAATTCCTTAGGCAGTGTTAGGTTAACATCACGAGAGGACTGCCAAATCCACTTGTCGCGGTATTTTGATGAGAGGTCCCAAAATTATATAGCAATGGGATCATGTCCCTACCTACAAGATGGCAAAAGGTTATCGAACAAAATGGTACATACATACTTTAGTTAAATGTCAATTAACTATATTAAAAAATGTTTTGAATTTTCTTACAAAAAACGAAGAAACTTTTTCCCCAACCCAATATATAGGGTAATTGGAAAAATGCTGGTGAAACTCTACAGAGTGATTAGGTATCGATAACCAAGTATATTTAAAATGTTAAAAAAATTTAAAAAAATACTTTTCAAAAAATAAAAAAAATCACTAATTTTTTTTTGTTACATATAGATAAAGTTCATCAATTTGAACAACTTTCCCCAAGAAACGATGTGTCTAAAACGCATAAGAAAAAAGCTATTATGAATTGTTTTTACGTGAGCAGCCGGCCGCTCGAGGTCGTTGACGCCAGGTTGCGAAGTCGGGCGCAAAAGTAGGTCACTGTGCCACATAGCAGCTGACTGCTCACGTAAAAACAATTCATAATAGCTTTTTTCTTATGCGTTTTAGATACATCGTTTCTTGGGGAAAGTTGTTTAAATTGATGAACTTTATCTCTAAGTGACAAAAAAAATATAGTGAATTTTTTTATTTTTTTTTAAATTTTTTTTAAAATTTTTTTAACATTTTAAATATACTTGGTTATCGATACCTAATCCCTCTGTAGAGTTTCACCAGCATTTTTCCAATTACCCTGTATATTATACTATTTTTAATTGTAGTATGTTTATTATTAGTAAAAACTCTAGTCTAGTTTTTTCTTTTACTCAAATACAAGGTTGTCTGGTAGAGATCCCTTTACAGCGATAAGGCCGCCTGTTGGGCCTATCTGTATGTTTTTTTTTTATTGTATATCTTTTTTTTCCTTTTGTAATAGTGTGCAATAAAGTATAAATTAAAAATCTTATTTATAAAAACCCACAAGGCTTTTGAAATTAAAATGGCCATTGGGAAATAGCAGATAACGTACTCTACAGGCCATATCCATTTGGCTTAAATTATGTTTAAATCAAAGAGCTATTTGTTTCTTTTTTTTTCTAAAAATTTGTCATTGACCATCTAGGAACTTGAAGTAGTCAACAAACATGATGTAAAAAATATGAAGGTTCCAGAAACCAGTCATGGTAAGTGATGTGTTAAAGGGAGAAAGTAGCCAGCTTTTTAGTCCAAATTAATTTATTAATAAAAATAAATTTCAATATGTCGAAATCATATTCGAGATTGCTTTAGGTTCTCCGTGATGATACGATTTTTATAACAATTACATTTTCATAGAAAAGTAAGGTATGTTAAAGATCCAAACTAAACTTATAGCGAATTCAAAAGCACTAATAATGAGCCCTGCAAATTCGCTATAGTGTCTATAATGTAATTTGTTTGCATATGATGATATTTATTATGATATTAATGTGATCAAATCGCGTGATTTGTTCTTCCTTTGTGTCTGTTAACTTTTACAAGTCACCTCATTCAATTAACTCAACACAATCTAGAGCAACCCTCAAAATATAGCTTCAGGATGATATTTGGTCATATGATAATTCAAACTGGCTTTCTGCACGAATGCCTCTTTACACAAATTACACACTTTTGTCTTCTCTCCAGTATGGATCTTCTCATGCTGAATAAGCGTCATCTTCCTCAGGAAAGACTTATTACAAAACCTGCAACGGTGTTTCTTCTCTGTGGTGTGCACAACCTCATGTTTTCTAAGATATGTTAGATTATACGTCTCATAGTCACACTTATCACATTTGTTTATAACACCCAGCATGTGAAAGGACTTTTTGTGAATTCTTAGTCCTGTAATCGAATTAAAAACGACCTTGCAAGCGTTACAGTGGTACCTGTCATCAACGTTATGCTGCTCCAATTTGTGTGCATTGTAAGGCGTGATCGTCATGAATTCGCTCGAACAGTACTGACAGGTGTATTTTGGGTAATGTGTTTTCTTGACGTGCATTCTCAATGTTGCGATTATATTGAACTTCAAATCGCATTTAGTGCACTTCAACAGCCCATCTTCTTCAAGCGTATAGTCGTCGTCCCGTAATTTGAAGCACTTTTTTCCTAGAAGACAAAATGAAATTCCACTGAATATTAAGAACTTACTAATGACTGTATCTAAAAAAGACTTTAAGAAATTCATTAAGGGCCAAGTGGCCCGCGTGACGCAGTAAGAACATCTAATATATAAAATTCTCGTGTCACAGTTTTGGTTGCCATACTCCTCCAAAACGGCTTGACCGATTTTGATTTAATTTTTTGTGCTTATCCGGTATCTTTGAGAATCGGCCAACATCAATTTTTTATTTTTTTATTTTTTATTTATATGGCAAAACAACGTTTGCCGGGTCAGCTAGTTAACTTATAAGAACATTAACATTAACTTCTGAACAACTAACACGAATACCGTTTGCGCTAATAGGTGATTAAGAAGCCAAGACATAATAGGTATTCAAGGTAAGAATTAGTCCCGGAACGTCGCTTCCCATAACGCTGCTTTCGGCTTCAACGTCTAATTTTCATTCTAAAACGGTTCCTAAAAACCTATAGCTACTATTTCTAATACATACGCCATAATTAAGAAGGAAACTTGGACTCTCGTTTAAACGTGTACTGTTTTAAGCTTCTTTTGACACCAAAAACGATATCATTTGTTAGCTAGTTTTATTTTCCTACGACAAAATCGAAAATAAATATTCAGTCTTTGTATTTAAATGTGTATGTGGGGTAGCTCAGCGTCAGCTCCTTCTTACTTTTCCAATGATTGCTCGAATTCTTGGCGTCTACTTGCAGTGTTGGAGTTCTAAATTAAAACGGCAGGACTTCAAACTAATTTCGTTTAATAATTAAGTTTTTACAAAGGTAAATCGTTTAAGTAGGTACGTATCGAGACGAGCGAATGAAAGAATCAAAAAATTTCCATATAAATACAAGTTAGGACTAACTGTAACTGTGTCTGTGAGTAGTCTACCAATCAGAAGTAAATTATACAATACTAGGATAGATGGCGCTAACTTTAATTAAACAACAAATAAACTTTAACTAGGATTACGCTAGGTGGCGCTCGTACGTCATTTGAATACATTTCAATGGCGCCAACAGTGTATAAAAAATAAAAATAATTTTGTGTGATTCACCCAAGTGATTTCACCGATCAATGACCAGTCCTTAGCCAGGTATCCATAAGGATTTCCTCTGGTTAAAAAAGTCACAAACGTTCGGTACCAGAAGCTGTTAAGACTCAACTAAAATAAATCTAAAGAGATAGATTTTACTTCGCAAGACTGATATAACAGTTTCTACCTGTTTCCCATGTATCAACTTATGTAAAAAAGGTTTTTTCGCCACAATTTTGCATATTGCTAAAAAGGTGTCGTTCACTAATGAAGCAAATTTCGCGATGTTCTATATTATTTTTGTAGCATGTGTTAATCATTCGAAACAGAAAAGTCTAGACAAGTTTTTGAAAAATTAGAAGACCTTGGTCATTTTTTCAATTTTTTTATACGCATTTAAGGCCAAAGACTGAATTAATTTTGTTTTATTCCGAAACTTCGTAAGAAAATAAAACATAAACTAGGTAGTTAACTATTAAATAAAACACTTTCCAACCGGACCCACCGCGTATATTTACATTTTAAATTTAACTCGACCCTATCCTGAAAAACATTAAATCTAACATCCAGCATGCTGCAGGACCTGAAACTCAAGATACTGTCAGCTCGTTTTGTGTCAATCCAGAACGCTACGCTCGAAGACTGAGAAACAGATGGAGATGATGATGTATAACTTTTTCAATCTATCAATCCGACGCTTGACACCTCAGTCGCTCGTGACCACGGGGTCTGCAAAGACACCGAAACGTCGAGTTAAAATTTTAAATGTAAATATACGCGATAGGTCCGGTTGGAAAGTGTTTTATTTAATAATGATATTATTTTAGTATCAAAAGAAGCCTTAAAGAAACACATTTAAACGAGATCGAAATTAGCTGTCTACACTGAATACTTTCATATTTTTTTCTCTATTCCTCTCCGTTCTCGATTATTCCGATGCCAGCTACCTTGACCTAACAGAAGAACTTTTAAATACACTTGAGCGACTCCAAAATATTTGTATACGTTTCATATTCGGCTTACGTAAATATGATCATATCTCCGAATTGCGCACTAAACTCAAGTGGCTCCCTATTCGCCTTCGCCGGGATACTCATATTCTTTCTCTACTATACCGTGTGCTGTTCAATCCTGCCTGTGGTTCCGAGCTATCTCGTAGATCTATTTTGTTTCCGACATGAAAATCACAAGAGACAATTACGGTCCACAGAAAATTTTATGCTGAGCACTCCAATACATAAATCGCAGTGCTTTAATCAATCCTTTTCTGTGAGAGCAGTGTCTTTATGGAATAAACTACCACACGAAGTAAAATCAGCCCCTTCACTAAATTAATTTAAATTTAAATTGAAAAATATTATCTCTCTTTGCTCGAACATTAGAAGAAGTATTATTATATGTGTATTATTATTAGCTTGTAAGATCAAGATTTGTATTTAAACTTAGGTATTTATTTATGTATATATTTTATGTGTATATATTAGAATATATATTATACTATTTTAATTTGTAGTATGTTTATTATTAAAATGTAGTTGAACTTGTGCTTAATTAGTACCTACTGATGTGTCTAGTTTTTTCTTTTACTCAAATACAAGGTTGTCTGGTAGAGATCCCTTTACAGCGATAACGCCGCCTCTTGGGCCTATCTGTATGTTTTTTTTATTGTATATCTTTTTTTCCCTTTTGTAATAGTGTGCAATAAAGTATAAATTAAAAATCTTATTTATAAAAACCCACAAGGCTTTTGAAATTAAAATGGCCATTGGGACATAGCAGATAACCTACTCCACAGACCATATTAATTTGGCTTAAATTATGTTTCAGTCAAAGAGCTATTTGTTTCTTTTTTTTTTTAAAAATTTATCATTGACCATCTAGGAACTTGAAGTAGTCAACAAACATGATGTAAAAAGTATGAAGATTCCAGAAACCAGTCATGGTAAGTGATGTGTTAAAGGGAAAAAGTAGCCAGCTTTTTAGTCCAAATAAATTTATTAATAAAAATAAATTTCAATATGTCGAAATCATATTCGAGATTGCTTTAGGTTCTCCGTGATGATACGATTTTTATTACAATTACATTTTCATAGAAAAGTAAGGTATGTTAAAGATCCAAACTAAACGTTATAGCGAATTCAAAAGCACTAATAATGAGCCCTGCAAATTCGCTATAGTGTCTATAATGTAATGACTATTAATATTTGTTTGCATTATGATGATATTTATTATGATATTAATGTGTGATTTGTTCTTCCTTTGTGTCTGTTAACTTTCACCTCATTCAATTAACTCAACACAATCTAGAGCAACCCTCAAAATGTAGCTTCAGGATGATATTTGGTCATATGATAATTCAAACTGGCTTTCTGCACGAATGCCTCTTTACACAAAGTACACACTTTATTCTTCACTCCAGTGTGGATCTTCTCATGCATCATTTGCGTATTCCTCCTCAGGAAAGACTTATTACAAAACTTGCAACGGTGTTTCTTCACTGTTGTGGTGTGCAAAATCATATGCTTTTTCAGATTTTGTGGAATATACGTCTCATAGTCACACTTATCACATTTGGTTTTAACACCCAGCATGTGAAAAGAGTTTTTGTGATTTCTTAGTGCTCTAATTGAAATAAAAACGTCCTTGCAAGCGTTACAGTGGTACCTGTCATCAACGTTGTGCTGCTCCAATTTGTGGGTCATGTAAAGCGAGTTCAACATAAATCCGGTCGAGCAGTACTGACAGGTGTATTTTGGGTAATGTGTTTTCTTGACGTGCTTTCTCAATGGTACCATTCTATTGAACTTCAAATCGCATTTAGTGCACTTCAACAGCCCATCTTCTTCAAGCGTATAGTCGTCGTCCCGTAATTTGAAGCACTTTCTTCCTAGAAGACAAAATAATGAATCTTACAGATTTATTCAGTTCTAGTTTTCTTAAAATATTTCGACCCGATTTCAGCAAATAACTTGGGATGTTTAATTTTAACATTATCTTAATCTCTCAAGAAGGTTAACTTGGCGATTATAACACATCAGAAGAATTCAGTCGGCTAAAACAATAACTGTTATTTAACCGTCTATAGAGGGTGTTCCAAAAGTCCACGATATACCTTAAGCAGGAGATACAGCAAGTAGTAACAGGTACAGGAAAAATAAAATCAAAAAATTGTTATGAAATTATTGGTATTTAAAAAAATACTAAAAGTTCAACACCCTGTGGTGTTCATTTCAGCCTTGTTCCTACAAATAGTTAATTTTGATCGATTTTATTTTTGAAATAGGGCCCTGGATTATGCTTCTATCATTTAAAGGCTTATATTTTTACTCATCCGCCTTAGTTTAGAAGAAAAGCCAGTTTATCTGAACCAATTTTTAAAGATAAGATGTTCCTCAACTAATCTGTCGTATTGAAAAAAAATATGTTGAGCTTTTCTGGCAAGTTCTTTCAAAAGTTTGCTCATTTAGTCAGGATTTTAAAATGGTGTCATACTTGTAAGTTTAATCCTAAATTAAAGCAAAAAATAACAATTAACTAGAAACCATGCTTATTTTGTCAAATTATTGAGGTATTATTAGAGCATAATACCATGTTTGTTCAATGAACTTGCGTTCAAAATGAATGTGCCGATATGACGTGCAACGCGTCCAGCAGTGCTAGCACGGATCTTTTGTCGATCGTAAGTTTACGAATGCTCGTATAGTATGGAGTCGGTTGCAAGTTTTTAGTAACAATGTAATTTTTTATTTTACAGTTATTTAAGAGTAGAACCTGTTAACAAACATTCAAAATTAACAAGGAACACATTTATTTAAGCTGACCGTGCGGCAATGGATAGATTTCAATTATTGCTTGCAAAACCGTCTCCATACTATACGAGCATTCGTAAACTTATGATCGACAAAAGATCCGTGCTAGCACTGCAGTATAGACAAAATCCATAGCTTAGTTTGGGATTAGGTATGGGATTTGAGTACACCTTCTCTTTTATCGATCTCCAGTAAAAAAAATCGATTGGAAACAAATTAAGTATGGTTATAAGTACATTCTAGACCTTTTAAGATGATGTCATGCTAGCATACGAGCAGAAGGAAGACATTTCAAACATTTAAAATTTAGAGTAAAGTTTAGGTAAATCTAAGTTTTGACGGTTTTATTTTAAACCCTTTGTCCAAAAGATAACTATGAAAGTATTATTAGATCATAATGTGATCAGTTTTAAATGTGCAAAACTGGTCTATTCTTAAACTCGACTTATCTTCCTAATGATAAGGTACCTTTGTAAAATTAGCTAGTTATTTATTTATTTGTTCACTAGCTGTTGCGCGCGGTTTTACCCGCGCAATTTCGATACCCGCGGGATTTTCGGGATTAAAAGTAGCCTATAGGGGTTCGGAAGAATCCCTCTAAGTAATGGTAAAAGAAATTTTGAAATCAGTCAAGTTGTTTTTGAGCCTATTCAATACAAACATACAAAGGTTTCCTCTTTATAATATTAGTATAGACTAGTAATGGCCAATAAAAAAATACATAAGAGACAAAAGAAAATAAAATACAAATTTTGGACATGTGGGCGATCTTATCGCTTTCAGCGATTTCTTCCAGGTAACCGGCTGCCTTATCACGTAACTTGCAAGAGCAAAGCGATGGCATGAATTGCGCAAGATTTGCTAAATAAAAAACAAAATCAAAATTTTGAAAAACCCACGACACGACGGTTAACAAGTAATTGAAAAAGAATAAAATAATTTAAAATGCCCCGACTGAAATGATTTATGTGACGAGAGATAATTAACGTGAAAAGCTTTTTTAAAAGTTCACTTGATCTCACACAGAGTCGGTCATATTATGAACAACATACTATTCGTTTTCATAGCACTTCCCTCCGCTTACCTATTCAGTTCTCAAAGATGTAGATGTCGCAATAACATAGGTATTCAACTCCCTATAAACTTTATAAGAAGAGCAAGAAAATCCGTCTGGGGCTGCCATTGAATGAATTCGTTTAGAAGTTTTATATTGAAATTTTAAATATTGAGTACCTAAGGAAACCTGGTGCGTAGCCCAACAACTATGAAAGAAGTCTTTAGAATAAGCAATTTCTCTGTCACATTCACTTAGAACTCAAGATCATTAAACTATTATGGTATTATACTCGTAATAATACCAAAATAATTGGATATCTAGTTTGAAATATTTAGCATGGTTTATACTAACTTGTATTTTTTTGATTTATTTCAGAAGTAATCTTACAAGTATGATACTATTTTGAAATCCTGATTAAATTAGCAAACTTTTTTAAGAACTTGCCAGAAAAGCTTCGTACATTTTTTTTTCAGTACGACAGGTTAAAGTAGAAGACAATCTTCTCTTAAAAATTTTGGTTCAGATAAACGAGGCTTTAATTCTAAACTAAAGCAGATGACCAAAAAATTAAGGCTTTAAATGATAAAAGCGTAACTCAGGGCTATATTTAAAACATGGAACCGATAAAAATTTATTCTTTTTAGGAACAAGGCTGAAATGAACATCACAGGGTATTTTTTAAATACCAATAATTTCATAACCACTCGGCCAAATATTTTTTATTATTTTTCCGGTTGCTGTTATTACTTGCAGCCTCCTGCTTCCTTATATCGTCGACTTTTGGGACACCCTGTATAGAGATATCACGCTACTAAAGCGCTATTTTGCACGCTCTTGCTGTTAGTTTATAAAATTCCGTACCTCAAAATAAAATATAACGAACCCTTTATAGAATCAGTTTATGAGAATATTTTTAAAGTAATACGTGGCGCTATCAGCAGTGCTATCAATACAATCGAAAACTTGAACGTTCTTGATTTTTATTTAAAATATGTTGGGCCTATCTGTATGTTTTTTTTTATTGTATATATTTTTTTTCCTTTTGTAATAGTGTACAATAAAGTATAAATTAAAAATCTTATTTATAAAAACCCACAAGGCTTTTGAAATTAAAATGGCCATTGGGACATAGCAGATAACCTACTCTACAGACCATATTAATTTGGCTTAAATTATGTTTCAATCAAAGAGCTATATGTTTCTTTTTTTTTTTCTAAAAAATTGTCATTGACCATCTAGGAACTTGAAGTAGTCAACAAACATGATGTAAAAAATATGAAGGTTCCAGAAACCAGTCATGGTAAGTGATGTGTTAAAGGGAAAAAGTAGCCAGCTTTTTAGTCCAAATAAATTTATTAATAGAAATAAATTTCAATATGTCGAAATCATATTCGAGATTGCTTTAGGTTCTCCGTGATGATACGATTTTTATGACAATTACAATTTCATAGAAAAGTAAGGTATGTTAAAGATCCAAACTAAACGTTATAGCGAATTCAAAAGCACTAATAATGAGTTTCCAAGTTCGCTATAGTGTCTATAAAATGACTATTAATATTTGTTTGCATTATGATGATATTTATTATGATATTAATGTGTGATTTGTTCTTCCTTTGTGTCTGTTAACTTTCACCTCATTCAATTAACTCAACACAATCTAGAGCAACCCTCAAAATGTAGCTTCAGGATGATATTTGGTCATATGATAATTCAAACTGGCTTTCTGCACGAATGCCTCTTTACACAAAGTACACACTTTATTCTTCACTCCAGTGTGGATCTTCTCATGCATCATTTGCGTATTCCTCCTCAGGAAAGACTTATTACAAAACTTGCAACGGTGTTTCTTCACTGTTGTGGTGTGCAAAATCATATGCTTTTTCAGATTTTGTGGAATATACGTCTCATATTCACACTTATCACATTTGTTTTTAACACCCAGCATGTGAAAGGAGTTTTTGTGATTTCTTAGTGCTCTAATTGAAATAAAAACGTCCTTGCAAGCGTTACAGTGGTACCTGTCATCAACGTTGTGCTGCTCCAATTTGTGGGTCATGTAAAGCGAGTTCAACATAAATCCGGTCGAGCAGTACTGACAGGTGTATTTTGGGTAATGTGTTTTCTTGACGTGCTTTCTCAATGGTACCATCCTATTGAACTTCAAATCGCATTTAGTGCACTTCAACAGCCCATCTTCTTCAAGCGTATAGTCGTCGTCCCGTAATTTGAAGCACTTTCTTCCTAGAAGACAAAATAATGAATCTTACAGATTTATTCAGTTCTAGTTTTCTTAAAATATTTCGACCCGATTTCAGCAAATAACTTGGGATGTTTAATTTTAACATTATCTTAATCTCTCAAGAAGGTTAACTTGGCGATTATAACACATCAGAAGAATTCAGTCGGCTAAAACAATAACTGTTATTTAACCGTCTATAGAGGGTGTTCCAAAAGTCCACGATATACCTTAAGCAGGAGATACAGCAAGTAGTAACAGGTACAGGAAAAATAAAATCAAAAAATTGTTATGAAATTATTGGTATTTAAAAAAATACTAAAAGTTCAACACCCTGTGATGTTCATTTCAGCCTTGTTCCTACAAATAGTAAAATTTGATCGATTTTATTTTTGAAATAGGGCCCTGGATTATGCTTCTATCATTTAAAGGCTTATATTTTTACTCATCCGCCTTAGTTTAGAAGAAAAGCCAGTTTATCTGAACCAATTTTTAAAGATAAGATGTGCTTCCACTCTAATCTGTCGTATTGAAAAAAAAATGTGTTGAGCTTTTCTGGCAAGTTCTTTCAAAAGTTTGCTCATTTAGTCAGGATTTTAAAATGGTATCATACTTGTAAGTTTAATCCTAAATTAAAGCAAAAAATAACAATTAACTAGAAACCATGCTTAATTTGTCAAAAAAGTTAATTTGTCAAATTATTGAGGTATTATTAGAGCATAATACCATGTTTGTTCAATGAACTTGCGTTCTAAATGAATGTGCCGATATGACGTGCAACGCGTCCAGTGTAGACAAAATCCATAGCTTAGTATGGGATTAGGTATGGGATTTGAGTACACCTTCTCTTTTATCGATCTCCAGTAAAAAAAATCGATTGGTAACAAATTAAGTATGGTAATAAGTACATTCTAGACCTTTTAAGATGATGTCATGCTAGCATACGAGCAGAAGGAAGACATTTCAAACATTTAAAATTTAGAGTAAAGTTTAGGTAAATCTAAGTTTTGACGTTTTATTTTAAACCCTTAATCCAAAAGATAACTATGAAAGTATTATTAGATGATAATGTGATCAGTTTTAAATGTGAAAAACTGGTCTATTCTTAAACTCGACTTATCTTCCTAATGATAAGGTACCTTTGTAAAATCAGCTAGTTATTTATTTATTTGTTAACTAGCTGTTGCGCGCGGTTTTACCCGCGCAATTTCGATACCCGCGGGATTTTCGGGATAAAAAGTAGCCTATACGGGTTCGGAAGAATCCCTCTAAGTAATGGTAAAAGAAATTTTGAAATCAGTCAAGTAGTTTTTGAGCCTATTCAATACAAACATACAAAAATACAAAGGTTTCCTCTTTATAATATTAGTATAGACTAGTAATGGCCAATAAAAAATACATAAGAGACAAAAGAAAATAAAACACAAATTTTGGACATGTGGACGATCTTATCGCTTTCAGCGATTTCTTCCAGGTAACCGGCTGCCTTATCACGTAACTTGCAAGAGCAAAGCGATGGCATGAATTGCACAAGATTTGCTAAAAAATAACTAATTCGTATTACGTAGATAACAGCAAAAACAAAGCCATAACAATCCAACGAACGTGCTGCCTCTATCGTACAATCGATGTACTAAAAGCCACCCACTGCCACTTGAACTTGGACTACGGCTACGTATCTACTCATAGCGCAGTGCCGTTAACTTTTGTAAAGCTTTTATCAAATGAATTACAGCCCACTCAACCCTTAGGCTGCTAGCTATACCTACCAAGCTAGGCCTTCCAGTACCTAAGGAAACCTGGTGCTTGGCTCAACAACTGTGAAAGAAGTCTTTAGAAAAAGCGATTTCTCTGTTAAATTCACTTAGAACTCAAGATCATTAAACTATTATGGTATTATACTCGTAATAATACCAAAATAATTGGATATCTAGTTTAAAATATGAACATGGTTTATACTAACTTGTATTTTTTTGATTTATTTCAGAAGTAATCTTACAAGTATGATACTATTTTGAAATCCTGATTAAATTAGCAAATTTTTTTAAGAACTTGCCAGGGAAGCTTCTTACATTTTTTTTCAGTACGACAGGTTAAAGTAGAAGACAATCTTCTCTTAAAAATTTTGGTTCAGATAAACGAGGCTTTAATTCTAAACTAAAGCAGATGACCAAAAAATTAAGGCTTTAAATGATAAAAGCGTATCTCAGGGCTATCTTTAAAACATGAAACCGATCAAAATTTACTATTTTTAGGAACAAGGCGGAAATGAACATCACAGGGTGTTTTTTAAATACCAATAATTTCATAACCACTCGGCCAAATATTTTTTATTATTTTTCCGGTTGCTGTTATTACTTGCAGCCTCCTGCTTCCGGTATATCGTCGACTTTTGGGACACCCTGTATAGAGATATCACGCTACTAAAGCGCTATTTTGCACGCTCTTGCTGTCAGTTTATAGAATTCCGTACCTCAAAATAAAATATAACTAACCATTTATAGAATCAGTTTATGAGAATATTTTTAAAGTAATACGTGGCGCTATCAGCAGTGCCATCAACACAATCGAAAACTTGAAGGTTCTTGATTTTTATTCTTCGGGGGCCTCATGGGTCTGATATCCCTTTCATTAAGTTACTCACATAGTACTTGATCCAAACATGCAACATTATTGAGCTCAAGATGGTATAGAAGTTTATATCGTTACTTTTACTGTAAGGTTTTGTAAGTCATATCGACCGTTAGACGATAACAGGTAAAACTGTATTCTGCGAGTTGACACACTTTTCAAAAAGGAGTAAATCTGGAACGTTTTCGACAACGATTGAACACCATTGCATAAACATTACGTAATTTCTAGAATCAATGATTTGTAAACTATTTCATATATGTACAACTTTCCAAAATAAAATACCTAGGTTTGTTTTGCTTGCAAATAAAAAAGTCATTGACGATATAGAAACCACATGATAAATGGATATGCATGGTATCCTTTCCCCACAAGTTACCTTTAGGAAAACAACTCACCTTTTGCAACTATGTCAGAACTTACTCAAAGTTATTTAAAAAAGTTTGTGCCGCAGCCAAATCAATGTATTTAGGTAATAAGATTAAAAATAGTGCTAATAAGACTAAAACTACTTGGAATATAATTAATAAGGAAACTGGGAAAGTTAAGAATCGCAATAGTGAGTTTAAGCTTGTTATTGACAATACAATAATTAAAGCAGATGAAAATGTTGCGACAGCATTTGAGAGCTGTTTTGCTGACATTCCAGTTTCAACTACTAAATCATTAAGCTCATCACCTGTGGCGGCTGAATCATTGCTCAAAAATCATGCAAGTGAGTGCAAGGTGTCTTTCAAGTTCCAACCCATAGACACCGGGGATATTATTAAAACATTTAAGACAACTGATCTGTGGGGCATATCTGTTGAAATATTAAATTCTATTATAGATGTAATAGCTCCTTGCCTTGTTGAAATATTTAACAACTGTATTATTAGTGGGGAGTTTCCTGATTTAATGAAGCATAGTAAGGTTATACCTCGGTCGGATTATAGGTCGGGTAGCACTACAGAGCCTACTAATTTTAGACCAATTTCAATTCTACCTACTTGTAGTAAAATTTTTGAAAAAATTATTCATAATCAACTCTTGGCCCATTTCACCTATAATAATTTACTTCATAATAAACAATTTGGATTTACAAAGGGCCGTTCAACAACTGATGCTGGTGTTGAACTATTTGAAACTATGTGGCGGCTGAATCATTGCTCAAAAATCATGCAAGTGAGTGCAAGGTGTCTTTCAAGTTCCAACCCATAGACACCGGGGATATTATTAAAACATTTAAGACAACTGATCTGTGGGGCATATCTGTTGAAATATTAAATTCTATTATAGATGTAATAGCTCCTTGCCTTGTTGAAATATTTAACAACTGTATTATTAGTGGGGAGTTTCCTGATTTAATGAAGCATAGTAAGGTTATACCTCGGTCGGATTATAGGTCGGGTAGCACTACAGAGCCTACTAATTTTAGACCAATTTCAATTCTACCTACTTGTAGTAAAAATTTTGAAAAAATTATTCATAATCAACTCTTGGCCCATTTCACCTATAATAATTTACTTCATAATAAACAATTTGGATTTACAAAGGGCCGTTCAACAACTGATGCTGGTGTTGAACTATTTGAAACTATCACTGGTGCCTGGGAGAGGTCGGAGGATGCCCTAGGTGTATTTTGTGACCTATCTAAGGCATTTGACTGTGTTCAGCATTACACTCTCATCAAGAAACTAAACCACTACGGCATCAAAGGCACTGACCTCAAACTTTTGAATTCATATCTAAGTGATAGAATTCAGAAGGTTGAGGTTAACCGGAAAAGGTCGGCTGGGTCGGTTGTGAGAATGGGAGTGCCTCAAGGATCAATTCTGGGCCCATTTTTGTTTCTAGTCTATATAAATGATCTACCCTATATGGTAGGCAATAATCATGAGATTGTATTGTTTGCTGACGACACATCATTAATTTTTAAAATGATAAGACAGAAAATAAACTACGACGATGTAAACAATGCTCTCGCAAATGTTGTTCAGTGGTTCAATATAAATAATCTAGCGTTCAATGATAAAAAAACCTAAATGTATAAAATTCTCTGCACCAAATGTAAAACAAGTTGAGTCTGATCTGTGGCTTAATAGGAACAGATTGAATCTAGTAGATAACTCTGTTTTTCTTGGAATTACCTTAGATTCTAAATTGCAATGGGGCGCCCATATCTCACAACTAGCGAGTAGACTTAGTTGTGCAGCGTTCGCGGTAAAGAAAATTCGCTCATTGACTGATGTT
Organism: Stenoptilia bipunctidactyla; assembly: GCA_944452665.1. Taxonomy (NCBI): domain Eukaryota; kingdom Metazoa; phylum Arthropoda; class Insecta; order Lepidoptera; family Pterophoridae; genus Stenoptilia; species Stenoptilia bipunctidactyla. Next base: position 15,073,841 of record OX101747.1, on the reverse strand, counting down.
AATACAGCGAAGCTGGTATATTTTAGTTATTTTCATAGTATAATGTCCTATGGCATCCTACTTTGGGGCAATGCCGCAGATATTGACACGATATTTACACTGCAGAAAAGGGCTATTCGTGGGATGTATAAACTTGGAAACAGAGAATCTCTTCGAGAAAAGTTTAAAGAGATTGGTATCTTGACCCTTGCATCACAATATATTTATGAAAACATGATGTATATTTATAAGAATAGTAATAAATTTAAAACTAGGAAAGATAATCATGATACTAATTACTCTGTAAGGACTAGGAACGACCAAAAGTTAGCGTTTCCTAAATTAAGGCTGGCTAAAAGCAGCAAATCATTTATTGGAATGTCAATACGTATATATAACAAAATTCCGAAGTCAATTCAATCCCTGCCATTCAATAAATTTAAATCAATCATTAAAAACACTCTATCTCGAAAAGCTTATTATAAAACTAAAGATTACTTAGATGATAAAAAGGCATGGGATTAAGCACAACAGGATATTTCTATAAGTTTCTAATTACTTAATAATTTTGTTTACGGCTTGGCTGTGCGGTATATGTATGACATACTGGTGACTGTCCCACTCACTTATTTTCTTGTCAAGACATCAGCAAGAACGTCATGCTCCCTCAGGCGGCATGGCTAGTGGTAGCGTCGGGTATCGGGTCACCCTCTTCCCTAAAATATGGTTGAGGAGGGTGATGGCTGGTGCTTGCGTTAACTCGTGAACGGGTGCTGCTAGCGGTGCCAGGTCGTTTTGCTAATGATACTAAGACTATTTTATTCCATTCTTGTCAAATACTCTGGTCCCAGTTTGTCATGTTCGTATTGTGCATCCATAGCTAATTGCATCTGCTATGTAAGCAATTTGGTTGTGGCATGACATTGGCTCTCACAATTAGCTGTCTTGTGTTTGTTTTTTTTTCATGTCACGGTCAATTTGTACTGTACCTATTTGTATTAATTTGATAATTCTGACTGAAAAAGAGTGCCAAGAGTTTTTTTCCGCCGGCTTTTTTTGTCTCTTGGTCTACTGTAATATCTTATTTAACAACTATCAACAACTAGTTAAAGCCGAAGTATGTGATGACTGACTTCGTCAAGTGTTTTGTGAAATTCCTAAGATGAATAAAACTTTTTGAATTTTGAATTTCAACGTAAATAATGTGTTAAAAGAAAATGATCAGTAATCTTTCAGTCCAAATATATTTATTATGATTTCAACCTTCCCTTAGAACGCAAAAATTATACCGTACATGTTCGTATTATAATTATAAAACAGACTCACTGTAAATAATGTGTTAAAAGAAAATGATCACTAATCTGTCAGTCCAAATATATTTATTATGATTTCAACCTTCCCTTAGAACGCAAAATTTATACTGTACATATTCGTATTATAATTATAAAACAATATTCAACTTAAATAAATCCTCTGACTATAATATACATTTACAAAAATATAAAAAAATTAAAGCGTTTTTCAATGCATTTGCCACACTATTTATTGCGTTGGGGATTTAATGAAACTCGGGAAAAGTGGACTATAAATTTGTTGTATTAAATAAAGACTGAAAGTACAAGAAGTTTACAGTCCCCTTTTCCTGAGTTATAGTCCTTCGAGCCGGATTCACTCGACGTAAAGTTGGAACAGGACATCAGCGATCGCCCACCCCTAACAGAGCCGCAGAGATGTTTAACCTGATTAACGATATGTTATAATCCCAGCAAGTTGGTATTGCGATGGAACCTTGTCGTAGTAACGTCTGTATGACGTCAGATAGTACAGTTTGCATGCTTATGATTGGTTAAATGTACTGGGAAGTCAAAGTGTCGTCGTCATTCTGACGTTAATGAAATGGCGGCCACTTGCATTACCTATTTGCGAGGGTTATAGATTCTTGAGGGAGCCAGAGTTTCATTGTTAAACGAGCTCGCAATTAAAACTTGAAGAAAATATATTTTTCTTCCCCTTTATACAAGGTCTTCTTTTCCCGTAACTTTGAGGTTTTGTTCCTTACTAAAACATAATACTTTTTGCAAAGAATACGTGGTTCAAAAGTGCATACTTTCCAAAATATCATCAATCTTAATACATATAATGAGTTCATTAATTATCACCATTGTAAAATCTCTTTAACATTCATTCAATAGACGCGTGTCACTGAAGCCATACAATAAACAACAAAAACATTTTAAACATTGAGGAACGTTGCATACAATGTACAACGCAGAACGTTGCGAACTGTACATAGCGATAAAAAAGGGATAGAAAATGCCACGTGGTCATACATTGCTTAAAGGTGTTTTACATAAGATTTTTTTACTTAATTGAATTATTTTGTATGAAAAACAAAAACAAAAAAAAATGAAAAATTATCCACATGTTATTTGATTCTATTACATGGTCCCATTAATACCCTTGAGTTATGGGAAATCAAGCGAAACGCCTAGTATATTTTTGTATGAAACAAAGATCATGCAAGGTATTCGACTATTTCAAGATTAAGGACAAGAATGTAATGAGTTATGAATTTTTTTATAATTCAGTCTTGTGAATAGATTAGGTTTCTTTAAATCGAGCTGCTGGATTTGAATTTTATTTTCCGTTTGTATTTGTTCAAAATCTAACCAACCAAAGACTCTACTTTAGTGACAGAAGTGTTAAAAAACTCGTAAGCATAACTTTTTAACGATTCTAAAACCCTATTATTTTACAAATTTCGAATTATGGTATAAATTGCACTTGATATGCTTAAAAATATTCGTCATGCTTCGTACGAAATTTACGTTTAAATATATCCTTGATGATGGTTCTGTTTTTTGGAAAGGATCATGCTCTAACCTATTTTCCTCCAATGCTAATCAAATTCCTGTAATTTTATTTTTTTATTATAAATAATGACTCTTTTTTTCTTTTTTAGGATTTACAGCTCTTGTTTTCTTTCGAGGTTTTTAACCGTAGGTCATATTCAAATAGTCACAACTCCTAAACTGTTTGATTTGAAGTTTAGGTCTTGACATTAGTTTTTAGGTAATATCCTAGCGCTTCAAAAAAAAAGTTATGTTAAAGGTCTAAAAACATTTAAGCAGTAAAAAAACCTTTTACGTCTTAAGTATTTTTTTAAAGTTGTTATGTAAGTTTTTGATACGTTTTTAGTGTTATCTTATTGCCAATGATTGTTATGTTATCTTTTTAGCTGTCAAACGATATTACTTTTATGTTTGTAGGATCTTTACATCTGTAAATATTGTTAAATAAATAAACTCATCCGAACTCAGTAAAGAAAAAATTAAAATGGCCGCCGTTTCTAAACAGTAGGGGCAAAATGCCTTTTTACTGTGGTTTTGTCGATAAAATTTATCATATTTCTTCGCCTTAACGGGTCCGACTCCGGTGACCAGACGCACTGTATACATACTTCACGCCTCTATCCCTTATAGAATATAGAGACCATAAAAATAAAACCATCTGATGTCACGTTTGCTAAATTTGTAGGTATTATAATGATGGAGATTATTGCAGTGACAGGGGGTCAGCTTATCAACCTACCGCAAAAATTAAACCTCTATCCCTTAACTGACTTTCACAGTATGCCCGGGAAGAGAAGCAGCTGGTACATTCAAAGTTTTTCTTTCGCTCATATTCTATGTTTATATTATCTATGCCTATAAAGACGCCATATTAGCTTAAATCAGATTTAAAATAAAATAATCTATGTCAGTAGCTATAATAAGTACAAGGCTTTCATATTTTTACCAACACCTGTATGAAGAGTTCATACCACGACATTGAAATCAAAGAATTTTATTCAATTTCAAGAGTTTGGTCATAGCATCATTTTAACGTTTGGTGGCGCCACTTATTATTGGCAATAACAACTTAATATGAGTGAATTGAGTGACAATCTTGTGGCAATCTTGGGGCTTGTGAAAGTCCTATGCATATCTGTTGTGTTTATATAATATCCTGCAAACTCAGAAGTAGCGTCAAATGAACTTAAGTATATCATTTATGTAACTAAATTGTTGTGATGCTTGATAGATTTCATGATTCACATATTTCGTCGAATAACTTTATAAGTATCAAACATGCTAACAAGTGTTGGTTTTTGATTATTTTAGTTAGTGGTTCGTTAGTTCGCTGCCATTGCACTGTAAAATAAGCATCCTTTCTTGCACAATTCAAAATCAATATTTATCAACAATAATAATAAAAACCACTATAGTGTATAGTCCACCCAAAAAAGTCAAGCACATAAACGCCGCCAAGCGGCAAAAAAGCTTGCATTCCAAACTCCCTATAATATTGATGTGTCCTATCTGTACTTGTACATAATACTTTCTAATCTGTGGTTCATACAATAGTATGAACTTAATCGGATATCCTCTTTTGACAGAATATATATGGTTCAAAAGTAATTTTATAAATACAGGAATTTTAATGCATTGAAGTTGATTCACAGTTTCTATGCTTACTTTATCCGATAAAACTCTTGCTTGTGACGTAACGTAACTAAAGAAACATAAATGTGATTGTCAATAAAGAGTAACAAACACAGATACTACATTTACTTAATATCTTTTACCGCAAGGCCCAATATCACTCCCACTAATTAAATCTTTTGAATATTTTTTAGCACCATTACCATAGGCAAGTGACCGTAGACATTGCAATATATAGGGCTCTGATAAAACAGTGCTAAATATATTAAGAGCAGACCTTGCATTAAAATAAAATAAAATTTACTAAATTAAACCCACGTAACATTCCTAACCCGTTCTTTTAATATTCAGATTATTTTTAGCAGAATCCTGTACGTTATTGTACCTGCGTTTTACAGATAGATCTAGCAGACTTATGTTGCTAGATATTAACTTTGAATTAATGTGGTAAGTATTGAAGCTACTGGAATACTAGCGAGCAATATTTGGAAATCCATATCTCCAACTGAGAATTGCTGCGTTTATTGGCCTGTCATGAAAATATACAACTATCATTTTCATAATGCGATCTTTCGTAGCTCTCTAGTAATATTTTGTAAGTCTTCAATTAAAACGCTCCTTTGAATATTTAGTTCGTATTTACGACATTTCCTGAGAATTCACTTTTAAGGTCGAGTTTCCTTCCGTTTCTTCATTTTCCTATAGTTTGTGTCATGGTTAAGTGACTTCATCCATTTCGAAGATTGTTGAAAATTTAGTTTATACTCACACGCTTTTTTAATGGGCGATAGTGTTGATGCACTTGAGTTTATCCTGTATAATTAATTAGTTTTATATTCCGTCTATCAAAGACTTAGATTCGTAAGAACAAATGAAAGTTGCATCTTTTATTTCTTACACCAAAAATGGTTTAAGTATGTATCATGTCAATCCGGTCGACTGTGCAAAAACGGGCATAAACATTTAGAAATATCTTGATCATATTAATCGAGACATTTAACAATGATGTGAACGACAATGAGAATTCTCGTGCATTTTTCTTCCTATTCATCTGCAGGAGTCTCAAAATGTGACTTCTGGATGGTATTTGCTCATATGATAATTCAAACTAGCTTTCTGCACAAACGCCTGTCCACAAACATTGCACACTTTCCTTCTGTCCCCAGTGTGGATTCTCTCATGAAGAACTAAGGTTGCCCTCCTCAGGAAAGACTTCTTGCAGAACTTGCAATGGTAATTCTTCACTGTCACGTGCTTAAACTTATGCTTGTATAAACTCTCGCAACTAAACGACTCATATTCACACATATCACATTTGTATTTAGCTCCCATCATGTGAAACGTGTTCGTGTGCTTCTTCAGTTGTGCCTTTGTGTTAAAAACTCCCTTGCAAGCGTTGCAGTGATACCGTTCATCTACATTATGTAGCTCATATTTGTGGGCATTAAAAGGGGCTAGCGTCATGAATTCAGTCTGGCAATAAGGACATACGTATTTGGGGACCTTGTAATGACTCGTCTTCACGTGATACCTCAAGGATCCTGTGTTACTGTATTTCTTTTCACATTTAGTGCACTTCATGAGACCGTCTTCTTGGAGCGTATAGTCGTTGTCCCGCAAGAAGAACTTCGGTCCTAGAAGACAAAAAAATACATCGTTCAGATCCATTTACACTTCTCATCTTCTTAAAATATTGGGGACAGATTTGAGAACAACTTGAAGTGCTTAAAAAAGCTTTTTCGATGGGCATATTTGACTTGCAAATTATCTTGTTGTCTGAAGGAGTGTCTAATGTTTGGTAGTCTTGAGATATAACGCCAACTTTGCGAAATAATTATGTGGCTTGAGTTGACTTTCTATCCATTCTTGTAAACATCTAAAATAAGTAGGAAAAACAGAAAGGATAATACTTTATTGAAATAGAAAGAAGCTTGAATTTCTTCAGATTAAAGGTAGACCTTGATTTATTACAAGTATAGAAACACCACTATCTCAAATATTATTTTAATGTTCACAAAATGAGTAGTGTCCGATATTGTGTTTGAGATATTTTTTTGGTTGCGTATTATACGTAGTAAGCTATGTTGTTTAAAAAGAAGAACATAGAGAATTCTTAAACATATCGTTTATACATCTACAGTAATACAGAAACATATTTTCGCAAACAGGTGATTGTGAATTGGATTTCATACCACAAAAAGAACAATCAAACCTAGGAAAGTAATAATAATAATAACTCTTTAAAAAAGTACAGGAAACTTAAAAAATAACATGAATTTGGACAATTGCGGCGGCCTTATCGCTTCAAGCGATTTCTAGCAGGTAACCCGTAGTGATTTCTACCAGGCAACCCAAAAGTAATAATTAAGGTTCGATAGACTGATATACATTGTGATAGACTCGTTAGGAAATGTCCAACGTGCACTAATTAATGCAAATAGGTAATTTAAGTTATGTTTTCGTCGTTTTTCAACCTAGAGCTAAAATAAAAATGTATCATCTATGCCTACCCAAACTGCATCCAGAACTGGACTTCGAGTACAAGACAGAAATGTTAAAAGACACCTTTATATCAGCTGTTATATCATTTTTTTACTCATCAATAGCGTGTGTGGTACTCCGTTGCGTGTATGGTTAAATTAACTTGTAACATTTTAAAGCAAAACATCTGACTTTATATAAATAATCCAAATCCTCAAATTGCTAAATATCATCACTACAGCGTCGATATATTCTGATTATATTTTAAGAAAGGGTTTTATACAAGCCTAGCCCGTTATATTCAATCATTCAAACTTTTACTACAAAACTCATTATTAAGTTACTAGAACATCCAAATTACTAAATTAATAAACTACAACTACCTAATTAAGACGACACATCGAAATGTTTTTTCTTGAAATCTTAGCACCTTAACACGCCGACATAAGGTCGCCAATTGCATAGAAATCGCCACCATCGACACCGCTCAGACACTGAAATCGTTTCAAAAATCGATAAAAAAATAATGTAAATTTTGAGCAACCAAAGTCCGAACAATAATGTGAAGATTGAATTTAAGTAAATTCTAAGCATATGGATTGCATAACTACGTAGTAATTTTAAGAAAAGTATGTTTTTAGACGTGTTTTCGAAAAATAAAACTATCGAGTCAAAATCATCAAATCATGTTTTTGAGCAGGCAAAGTTTAGATAAAGATATGAATTTACACATATCAAAATGTCAGATCCACTCGTCTTGTCATATTCTCATAGTTTGCGATGAAAGGCAATGCATTTTTTCAATTTGTCGCCTTAAGGTCTTCAAAAGACCACTTGAAACATATACGTAACCATTTATAATTACGGAAAAGTCACTAGTAAATAGAAAAAAATGTTAAATATTCAAATTAAGGTTATCTTAAATTATATAACATAAAAAATAAAGAGGCCCAAAAACACTGCCTTGTGGCATACCAATCCCAATTCTAATGTTTACAAATGCTTGAAGCGCACCAAAACGGTAAGGACTTATTATCTTAAGTTTGTGTTCCACGTTTGTTAGGGGGTGAAGATTCTAGCTTTATGTTCAAGACAAGATATTCGAAAGGAATTTCAGTCAGCTGATTTTTTGGAAAATAAAGTCAATTGTTTAAACAGGGTTACTGGGTAAGTCGACCTAGATCCGTTAAGGGCGTGTAGTAAACGTCTTTTCTGACTAATTTCACCATGGAAGACCCTACCCCCAAACTTAACCGTTTTCGAGATATCGACTTTTAATTCTTTTGACATTAAATACTATATTTTGAAATTGGTGCGCTTTTTTATAATTATTATTTATTTTTTATATACAAATTAAGATGTTCTATGAGCTCAGCAACAAAAATCCTACCCAAGAATACTAAATACATAAGTTCTGAGCAATTGAAAGTGATATTTCATGGCGAAATAAGTTAGAAAAGACGGGAAGTACACGCCGATAACGGATCTAGGTTGACATAGAAAGTACATACATACATACATAACTTCACGCCTGCATCCCTTATGGGGTAGGCAGAACACCAAAGGCTGTAAAACCATCTGATGTCATATTTGACAATTTGGAGGTATTATTATGATAGTGAAAGACTATTGCAGTGACAGGGAGTCAGCCTATCGCCCACAAAAACGCCAATAAAACCTCTGTCCCTTAACTGGCTTTTACAGTATGCCCGGGAAGAGAAGCAGCACATTCTATGTTTTTCTTTCGCTCCCAGTGCAGCATGGAAGATAGAAAGAACATAGAAAGTAACCCTGTATATTATAAATAAAGGGCAGTGCTTTCGTGAATGAAAGACATATCAACTTAGTTTGTTGCTTCGAGGAATAAGGAGTAAGATTAACGCGCTGAAAATAATGGGTTTTTGTGCTGCATGATTTTTTTTTCATTTGACCTTAGCGAAAGCCAGCGCAAACTCTTACAATTATTCGTGTTGCGACAGTATGTTTAGCAAATATGGGTTGTTACCATCGATATGTCAGTTATAAATTCGCACAGATAATCAAGTAGGTAATCTGTAGGTTAAACCTGTGAGCTATCCTACAGATTATAGAGATGTAAAGATGTACATGTAGATTACTCGATATCTGCCCAAAGACAAAAGTTCGACAATTAGTCAGTTGTAGATAGTATGAGCAGCAGCTATTGTTATATAACAGGTTTCTCGGTACTTTCATTGATTCATAACTTCACGCTTGTTACCCCTTATGGGGTAGGCAGAACAACAGAGGCTTTAAAACCATCTGATGTCACGTTTGACAAATTTGGAGGTATTACAATGAGACAGGCTATTGCAGTGAAAGGTGGTCAACCTATCGCACATAAAAACGCTAATAAAACCTCAGTTATTTAACTGACTTTTACAGTATGCCCGGGAAGAGAAGCAGCTGGCACATTCTATGTTTTGATCCATCCATCATGGAAAAGTTTCTCGTTTTTATAATTACATTATCTATTCCAAATCAAGTTAGTTGATTTGACATTGAAATTAGACAACGGACAAAAAAACTGATTTCAACGTATATTATTCATTTCAAGGTATAATAATAATAACTCTTAATTGTACAACCATAAATATACAGATATCATATAGACCATACATATGTTGAAATAAGTTTCAAAATTCAATGGAATAGTGTCGGAAAAGGAACAAAACGAAAAGAAGCGTTACTCACAAAACACGATAGAATTAATCACTGGACAGTTACCTGGTACCGAGTCTGTGGGCTTGGGTATAACCCTGGCTTAGTCACAACAAAATCTTTATTCGCGAGTACGTTCCGTCAGTTACAATGCCAACTCAATTAATACCGAGCTACTATCGACCGTCAGTCCGAGATACGTCAGCGCACCTAGCCGTCCTAACCGTATCTGTGTCACTTGCCATCATCCTACTTCAAGATATAACCTATGGCGCTGCAATCGAATGTCAGTCATTCATTGCATTTAGCGCCCTCTTTCACAGTGCTACCAACATACTTCCGTTATCATGAAGTCATACTAACATCTTAATATCGCCAACTTATCGTTAGCTCCGACAATAGATAATGTAATTATAAAAAATAGAAACTTTATATCTAGTCCACTCTGAAGTTGTTGGCGCAGGTTTTTTTGTAAGTAAAACACCTTCGCAAAATGCCTTGCAACTAGTGGTAAATTAAGACTACCCTCTTTTTACACGACTTTGCTTTAAAATTATGATTTTAGCTGTTAGTCTTATTAAGTGATGCGACTTAGTCAGTTTACGTATAAGACTAATAGACTAAAACGACTAAAACGCCTTAAACGATTTAAAGGACTTAACGGACTAGTCTTTTTCAAGAGAGCTCCGTTTGAGTAAAGCGTTAGGTTGCAATGAGTAAATTAATCAATTTAACACAGACACTGATGAAAAATACAAAATGATATTTTTTAAGTGTACTTTTAATTTACAGGTGGTAGGGTACTATAAGCAAAGTACTAGTTGCATCAATACACGCCTTTTAAGTCTTTTAAGCCTTTTTACTGTTTAAGTTACTGCTGAGCGTTTTGCGTTACAAGACTTCGACTATTAAGGCTAGTTTTGTGACCCAAGGTTGAGGACTAAAAGACTGAGTCAGTCGTAAGCGTCAAAAAGAAGGTGAGACTTAATTAAAAGCCTTAAAAGCCTGAGTCTCTTTCATCACTACTTGCAAAAACTTCAGAAGGGACTAGATATTTATATTTTCTTAATTATGTTGTCGGCAGATCGTATTATTTGCACTTTCATGACAGTACTAGCCAATGGCTTAAGGGCGTGGATCTATCTCTACGGCGCACAGCTCAGCGTTCCATATTTGCTCTTAAAATTATCTCCATCATGGTTCATTATAAAAAAGTATGCCGTATAACGACCGTGAGACGACGCGGCGCAGTGCCGTACGGTGCAAATCAATGCTTTTCTAAAATAAACCATGATGGACATCATTTTAAGAACAAATATGAAGCGCTGAACGGTGCGCTGTTACAGCCCGTTCGTTCACACATGGTCCGTTTTACTGGATACGTTTTACCGGATAGGTTTTTTTTCATTGATGGCGCATGGAGTTGTATGAGCGACTTCACATATGGCACAGTATTTTTACCCGCGCAACTTCTAATCCCGCGGGAATTTCGGGATAGCCTATAGCCTATGTGCTATTCCAGACTGTACACTATCACTATGCCAAATTTCATCCAAATCCGTTGAGCCGTTCTCCCGTGATTGAGGAACAAACATCCATCCATCCAAACTTTCACATTTATAATATTAGTAAGATTGTAAAAATGTGCTGATGATGAGAAAATAAGTAAATTTATTATTATTATATATTTTATTACAAAGACATATATATAGGTAAGGTAAAACATTAAAGAATAAAAGATTTGCTTGCCTGTATGTGCGCGGTGATCTCCGGAACTAACGAACAGACTTTGAGCTGGTTTTCACAAGTCTAAGAGTAGTTTGGGGCTCAACATAGCCAATTAAACATCACAATACATTACGTACGACCGATTAACCACGATTTTTAGGTTTCCGTAGCCAAATGGCAAAAAAACGGAACTCTTAATAATTTACACTGTTGAAATTTGGTAATAAGATGTATTCTGCGAATCACATTAAGATTTAACATAAAAATAGAAAAATAAAAATAAATAAACTTATTTATTTATTTTTTATTTATTTATTTATTAAGAAAACCAACAGCATATATTATAACAATATTTTACAAAACGTTTAAACAATATAATAATGCCAATAACAGGTTTCCCTAAACTTTACAGATAGTAGTCGATCAAAAGTAGTGCAATAAATACAAAAACAAACAAAAAACATCAAAGGAATATCAAAAAGCGTACAGAAAAGAAAATTAAATAGTTCTGTTAGAAAAAAAAGAGAAACAATATTCTAAATTAAGAAATTCAAAGCTCTGAATGTATAAAGATATAAATATAAAATATATAAAGCATATAGATACTTTCATGTTTTATATTTTTATGAATTATGCATGGGACGTTTGTCTTCCATGCCACCTGATGTTAAATGAACATGAAGACTAAGGTGGTACACGTCCATCCACGAGAAACCTATTCACTCGACGCTTAAAAGTTCTTGGACTATACTGGTCAGGGAAAATAGACGCAGGCAGTTCATTCCAAACCTTGGCGACCGGTATCAAAAAGGAACTGTCAAAGCGCTTAGTTCGACTTTTCGGAATATCTACCACATGCGGATGGAAGTTCTGTCTGCGTCTAGTAGTCCGATGGTAAAAGGGTGAGGGTTCAATTTGTTCAAACAGAGCACTGGCGCACTCACCAAAATGCATCCTGTAGTACACGGTTAGACACGCAACCTTACGACGATGCTCTAAGGTCTGCAGTTTTTTGGTTGTAAGGTCGACGTCGTTAATTAATTTACGGGCTCTTCGGTCAACGGAGTCCAGCGCTTCTAGTTGATATTTGGCAGAACCATCCCAAAGATGACTGCAGTACTCCATGCATGATCGCACTTGAGCTGTGTATAAGTTAAGAAGCTGTGCAGGGCCGAAGTACCGCCGTACCTTCGAGATGATTCCCAACTTTTTCGAAGCTACTTGAGCCATGGACACAATTTGTTGACCGAAGTTTAAATTGTTTAAATAGATATTGATTTATATTTAACTTTAAAATATAAATCAATAAACTTTGGGGGTTCTCCATACTCAGAACTGATATCGTTATTAATAATTGATTTCAACGGCGACATCGGTGTCTTTGAATCGGTTTGTATTTCCCATCACTAAATATCAGCTGTGACGTCACAGCAGGTGTTAAAAAGTCGGCACGCTTGGTTTCTATACAAATCGTGACACTTGCGTTATCTATGTACTTAGGTGTATTTAGGTTTCGCAAGTAACGTTCGAACACATGAGCGAAGACAGAATCCGTGCAACTGACAATGTGTCGCCGTCGACGGATACGTCTGCGGGGCTAGCATGCCGCCGTCGATAAATCGGGCCTTTTATCGATATTTTCTTAGAATATGGTATTTAGTGTATGTAATTTATTAAGATTATGACATATTTGGTTCTGTGTTCATGGTATCAAATTGAGTAATTCTATCTATTATGGTGCACATATTAGCTTACATAATAGGATAAAATAACAAAATAATATTTATCTTGTCGATTCGACTATTTATCGATGGTTGCATGCTAGCCCTGCTGGGAGGACATCATCATTTAGGTTTCTAGTATCTACCATTTTTTTCCAAACTGAACAGTTTGTACGAGTAGTACTTTTTTATAAAAAAAATAAACTGTTATTAAAACATCGATCAAAGTTACAACGGACTCCAAGAACTTATATATTATGATACTTGCTGCTACGGGACCCTTTATAAGCGTGTTACGCGAAGACTCTCCATGGAACCTACGGAATAGGCATCGCCCTCGATGCCGTCGTCTGACGTCAATCGCGCTCACGAAGCGCTGATTTAGCATTAAGCTATTTTATGTATTTTAATATAATTTCATGTCACTTTAGTTTCCAACTATGAGCTATTGTCATCTCGTAAAAATAATTGTAATTTTAGTTATAGTTAGTTTCAAATATTTATTTATTTATTTATTTACCCTTTATTATACACAATAAAAAATACAGAACAAAGAACAAATAAAAAGAAAACAATGTAGGGCGGCCTTATCGCCAGGAAGCGATTTCTACCAGGCAACCCCAGTACAAGAAAATGTTATTTGTAGATGGAGCTTTAACAAAGGTAAGTTCTTAGAAAAACAAAACTATGAATAACAAAATTTACAAACATTAGACACAAATATGAATTGAATGGTAAGAAAATAATTTTGTTTTTTTTTAAATCCTACGGCTGTAGCCTTCGTAATTGGCGCAGTCGGTAGGATCTCGTGAGTCGGTCCGCGAGCAGTAAAGTAAAGTAAAATCATCTACATCTCAACAATGCGCACGCGGCCAGCTCGGGAGGTTTCAACCCCTAACGTCGAGATCCAGAACCTACAAGTGCTGCAGCCACGAGTATCCAGGAATCCGACTAGGACTTTTCTGCTTCTTTGTCAACAAAGTCGCTTAAAATATCGTCTTAGACCAACTACAAAGGCAGAAAAAACTTAAAGGCAAGCTGCACCCGTTTGGTCTACATTCGACAGATTCTGCTTTTGACATCATATTCTACTTAGGACAGATTTTGCTTTCGACACCCTTTCGGCACCCCTAGGAAGCTGGGTGGTACAGCTAGTATGATAAGTTTTTAAAACATAAATTTTCGTAAAAATTATATTTATAAAAGTGTATTTTCCTCATTAAATAGTAAATTGTGTTTTTGTATTAATTAATAAATACAGTTGTCACGCAATAAAATCACATCACGTTATGGTATCAGAAAAAGGTTATGGAGGCACGTGTGTACGAATAAATAAGAAGTAAACACAGTAAGTAAGTAAAGATTATAGATTTCACATTTTTCTCGTTCAATATGTTCCTACAGATAATGAAAACGAAAGAACGTTTCCTAGTTCATGGCAGGTGAAGGATACGAAACTCTTCTTTATCATAAGATGCTTCATTGGTGAACCAAAAAGCGGTGAATACGAACGCAACATCACTATTCACACGCAAAAGATTGCTATAAGTAATTTGGAAAAAAAAGACAACAAAAACGATACAACACAATACAATACAAGAAAGTAAAGTGCTACAAATTTATCTGACCCGGTGTTGAAAATTGGAACTAAAATTTATCCTTACAAGAACTAAGAGTTGTGAAATCAATAGCAAAGACCCTAGCGCCATAGTTTCTGGGTCAGATAATTTTGTTACGCTATAAAAACAGTGGAATTTCCATATTATCTCTCACTTTTTGATATCAGATTGACGTTTGAAAGTTGCCATGCCAAAAAAGTCCAGATTTCTTTTTTGTATGAATTTTGAATTGATTTTGATACAATATAGAAACTCACTATAAAAGACGTTTTTAACCGTACTTATCGCGTCAACATATAGATTTATAATGTTTTAATTTCAATTTAAACTTACATACGTAATTTCACGCCTGTATCCCGTATGGGATAAGCGGAACAACAGCGGCTATAAAACCATCTGATGTCACGTTTAACAAATCTGGAGGCATTATAATCGCCCATCGCCCGCAAAAACGCCAATAAAACCTCTCTCCCTCAACTGACTTTTACAGTATGCCCGGGAAGAGAAGCAGCTGGCATATTCTATGTTTTTTAAAGAAAATTTTAATATATTAATAATAATTCTTATAAACGAGAGGTGTTGCCCAGTTTTACTCGCATATCCTTAGATCCTGAACGAATTTCTCAATAAAATAAATTCCTATAACCTCCCAGAAAGCTAAACTACGCAATACATTTATTTTAATCTGACTGGTAAAGTAAAACCAGTGAGCAAACTCATTTGCTTCATTATAATTGTGTAGATTTTAACTCGACATTTTACCATCAATGTGTACGCTTTTATAATAAAATACCAAAAATATTTAAAATTAACCCTTCGATAGATTTAAGGATAAGTGTTGTGTAAAAAAGTCTACCTATAAGATATCCCGATGCAAGAAGATGAGATTCCCTGGCTGAAAATTGTTATTGTGTATTTTTAAAAGATGATCGCTGTTGAGTTTCTTGCCACTTCTTCTCAACAGATCGACTTGAATTTGTAAATGGTTTGACTATTATAAATACCTACGAAATTAAGATATTTTTGACTTTGACTTTGATTCATAGCCCTGCAATTGGCTCATTACACGGAGTTGTGAAGTACAGGCTTAAAGTAACTCATAGATCCGGTTAAAAACGTCTTCTATCTAATAATTCAGGGGAAACAAAAGTCTAAAACAGAAGTATGTGTTTCACTCAGTTAATTTTGTAGACGTGACAACAGGCTGAATTATGGCAACGTTGTTTGACGATAAATAAAATAAAATCCCCAGGCAATCACAACTACATGGCCTCAAAGTAAGCGAAGCTTGTGTTATGAGATACCATGTAGCGAACTAGGGGAAACCTAGAATATAAAATACATAAAGGTATACTAAACGCCTAGACCCGGATATTTTTTTTACATTGTTCCGTGCGGGAATCGAATAAGCGTCCTCAAGATTGGCTCAGCAGCGTCTAGATCACTGCACCATGGAGACCGTTCAGAATCATTCGTTGACATAAACGGCATCACTAATTTTGCGTTTAGAATAAAAGTTTTAACAAATGTACAAATACGTGAATTTGAGGTGTGTAACTTTAACAAAAATAATAAATCACCAAACATAAAATGTAAAACGGTAGAAAATAAATTAGTTCTTTGAAAATTTGTAAAAGTATGTAAGTGAAAAGTAAGTGATAATATTTTGTCAGTGAAAATATTTTTTTTTCCTATATCATTAAGATTGATATCATTTGCGGTAGGGAACACCGAAGGCAAAAGATCGCGCGGTCGTTCGCATTCGAGATGGATCGATCAATTGAAAGACTCGTCGACCTCTAAATGCCATACGCTAATAAGAGACGCGCTGGACCGAAACCGATGGTAGCAGATCATCCGCTCCAAATGCAACCCAGCAGTGCTAGCACGGATCTTTTGTCGATCGTAAGTTTACGAATGCTCGTATAGTATGGAGACGGTTTTGCAAGCAATAATTGAAATCTATCCATTGCCGCACGGTCAGCTTAAATAAATGTGTTCCTTGTTAATTTTGAATGTTTGTTAACAGGTTCTACTCTTAAATAACTATAAAATAAAAAATTACATTGTTACTAAAAACTTGCAACCGACTCCATACTATACGAGCATTCGTAAACTTACGATCGACAAAAGATCCGTGCTAGCACTACTGATGCTGACCACGATCCTCAGACATGAGGGACCGACCCAAGAGAGATATCATTAAAATATTATATTTAAAAAAAAAACATTCACTCACTCAAATGTATGTAAAGAAATGTAAAGAATAATATAATATTGTCTTAACGTAAATTCCAAACGCTGATTACACTGCAATAACATAAAGAGATAATTAGTAGGTATATCAAATTGTACCTAACATGCATATAGCGACTCGCCGGAACCTAGATAAACCCTGCGTGGTTTTCGTGGTGCGGCTTATACACGTGTGATTGAAATTGTGATTATATTGAATAAATTATTGAAAAAAAAAACCGCATCACTATTTTTTTTCTTCCCTAAAGTGGGCACACTGGAACTGTTATTTTACTGCATTGAATTATTTGCCAGGGTATAAGCCTCCTCTTCATCCAGAGGAGAGTCACAACCCTTCACTGAGCTCATAACAAAGAGTTGTGATGATAATGGCCACCATAGAAACAAATACTTCTGTCACGACTCATGTTTCACCCAGTAAAAGATGACAACTTAAGACTTACCATTCTTCAACGGAGCTTTCTTTTCGCCATCTTTTTTTTCATCTTCCTTCTCATCTTCTTCATCGGCTGTGCTTTCCTTTTTCTTTTTAGCCTTAGGCTTGGATTTATCTAATTTAGTCGTATTCTTTGATTGTACACTTTTGGCGGGTTTCTTGGCAGTTTTGGCGGTTTTTTTTGGAGTTTTCTGTTTTTCTTTTTCAGGGATTTCCATGTCTTCATCGGAGTTTGAATCGGGATCTGAATTAAAAGAAAAACATTTTTTTTCGTGTATTTTTTTATTTTTTCTACCGATTTCCAAAAGGAGGCTCTCAATTTGTGTGTATGTTTTTCATACACGATATTTCGGACAATTATAAATCGATTTTGAATATTATTATTTCGCAAATGATAGAGGATACTTCAGAGTCGGTTCCATATAAATATCATAGAAATCGATGGAGTGGGTACTTCATGATTTTTTTTTCCCAGACAATCAATGAAAATGAAAATGAAAACTTTTTTATTTGTAGTAGGTAATTCTATACACTTTACGAACGTCAAATGCTCCAAAAAATGGATGAGGGCGGCGCGGGTCCGAACGACATGACGAATCCTGGGGGAGGCCTCCGTCCAGAAGTGTGCGTCTCTCGGCTTATGAAGAT
Source organism: Stenoptilia bipunctidactyla (assembly GCA_944452665.1). NCBI lineage: Eukaryota > Metazoa > Arthropoda > Insecta > Lepidoptera > Pterophoridae > Stenoptilia > Stenoptilia bipunctidactyla. The sequence goes on along the minus strand of OX101747.1, from coordinate 15,055,810 downwards.
CAACATACCAGACAATCATACCAACTACATGAATGCATTATTTTAGTTTAAATGTTTTCATGTAATATGTATAAATAGGGTGTTGTGTTGCTGTATATGTATATTTTTTTTTAAATGGTTGCCCACTTATTTGTTTTTATTATTTCGGCACTAAGGAAAGGGTATTTCGAAAATCAGCGTTGTCTATCTCAGACAACACAATGCTGAAATTACCCCTTTGGCACATTTTTGTATCTTTTTTTTGTTATAATAAAATATTCCTTTTTTGTATTCTTTTATGTGTACGAGTGTTAACGATTTGTGTCAATAAACGAATTTATTATTATTATTTATTTAAAACATTAAGTGTACTCGGTGCTAGGTACGCACCGGCATAAACGTACACACGGGCCTAAACCAAGTGTGCACCTTGAGTAGTTAGGTACTGAAAAGGGTATTGTTTTGTGTGGGGTCTTCGGAATTGTTCAAAAATTTGCGGACTAATCTACAGGTGTTGAGAATTACAGATTTCTGCATCCTTATTATTATTATGGTGTGATTGTCTGGGAGAAAAATAACTACAAATAAGTATGACAACGGAGAATATTATCATTGACGACCTTATACTTTCAGCCATAGTTTGGACGTGAAGTAGTTTTCTTTGGTGTTTCGTTGATTACGTGGATTGGGCATAGAACAGCCTTGCTGCCCCTGGCTAACCGTTTCGTAAAAGGCGACTAAATCGAGTGACCATGTTACTGTTACATTTTTTGACTTTGAATTCTCCATCTCCATGTCCGTGTCCGTGTCCACGTCCACATCAACATCCATCTCCATCCACATTCTTTCTCTCTTACCTCTATCCCTATGTCTACGTCTCTATATAATACCTCTTTGCCTAATGTAAAACGAGCCGCTGCCTTATCACGTAACTTGCAAGAGCAAAGCGATGGCATGAAATGCGCAACTAATTCGTATTGCGTTACAGCAAAAACAAAGCCATAAAAATCCGACGACTGTGCTACCTCTATCGTACAATCGATGTACTAAAAGTGCATATAATCCCTTTGACTTGCATACATTTTGTGTGTACTTTTCTGCGAAATTTTAAAAGCAAACATCTGTTTCACATTTTATTAGTTTCTTTTTTAGCTACCAAATTGTTTTTGGCGCTAGTATCGTAGCAATAAATGCATTCTGCGATCAACAGACGATTGAACAGCTATCGCTTACATAATATGATGTAAAGCAATGGATCGCGCGTCCATGGCGTGATGACTGCGCCATTATAGCTAATCTCTAATAATCACGTGATAAGGCAGCCGGCTATAAGACTCCACGTAGTCACTAACTCGTTCATAGGTTATTTCTTATCAGAATGTTTAAGACTAGCTTATAGTATTGTACTATCGAACCAACCGAATCATGCATGACCCACAATAAGCTCATTTTGGAAAATCGTGTAAATGCTAGTAAGTCGAAATTCGCTTGAAGATAGGTTTCCTTGGTGACGTACTTGTTATCATTTCATTCAACACTGACATTTACTGAGTACAGAATTCATACAGTATCTAAAATGTCCTAAGTGCATTAAACGCGATAGACCTTACAAGTTGGACAGTTTCAAACGAATTATAAGCAAAGTGGGTCATCATGATTGAAGGGGCCAGGTAGAAATAAAACTTGTTTTGGTAATTTTCCTTACAATCACCAATATAAATAAATTAAATTAAATTAATTTAATTAAATTTAATTTAATAAAAAATCAAATAAATGTTTCCATTATTTATATTACATTATTTGACTTTCATGCTGGACTGGGAGCGAAAGAAAAACATAGAATGTGCCGGCTGCTTCTCTTCCCGGGCAAACTGTAAAAGTCAGTTAAGGGACGGAGGTTTTATTGGCGTTTTTGCGGGCGACAGGCTGACCCCCTGTCACTGCTATAGTCTCTCTCCATCATAATAATACCTCTAAATTTGTCAAACGTGACATCAGATGGTTTTTATAGCCTGGTGTTCTGCCTACCCCATTAGGGATAAAGGCGTGAAGTTATGTATGTATGTATGTCACCAATATATTATTCACATCAACATTAAATCCATCCAATATTCACGATATTATATCCATCCAATCCATCCAATATTACATTAAAATAATCTTTTTTTAACTTCTAAAGTGCTTAATACTATTTCATGATAGTTTACTGTTTTAGATGTGATCACAAGCGTAACTCCCGACCAAGTGTCGCCTATCTGACTTGCCAAAGATAGGGTGGCCGAAATCCTTACTTCCCGAATTGTTTTCAACGATGATTGTTACGTGACTTGTTGACGAAACAATCATCGTTCCGCACTAGGGCATGCAAAACCGGTTTTCCAGTTTTGCGCAAAACCGGAAATCGGCCAAAATTTAACGATTTTTGAAAACCGGTTTTGAGAGCCAAAACCGGAGCTTAGCTCCGATTTTCCCATTATTGAGCAACAATTAACATTTTGATTATTATCAACATTTTTTTCGAACACTCTCAAAAAATAAATAATTTTGAGACATCAAATGTACATTATCAAGAACAGCGATCTCTTGAAAACAAGTGATTTATGCTTTATTTAAATTAGTATACATAGTTGATTATTGATCTCTTTTTAGTGCAATATGAATCATATTATAATAATATTATTTTGTAGTTCGTCTTCAAAATACAAAAATGTTGATTTTTTTGGTAATTGTGGGTGGCTGTGTTTAATATTTGAAGATGCTGATTGTGTTTTCTATGTTTAAAATATATTATTTTTGATAGCAGACTTAATGGGTACAATTATTATGGTTTGGATTAAAAAGAAATGTATCATACAATTTGTTTTATTTGTAGACTTAGTGGGTATTTAAAACCAATAGTGTTTCTTTTTAAATTATACTACATTCGATTTTTTTTGCTAAAACCGGACCTAGCTCCGGTTTTCGGTTTTGGTCCCAAAAAAACGATGTTCAAAACCGGTTTTGATGACTTTCCGGTTTTGCATGCCCTATTCCGCACCTGGCTTGATTATGGGTTGTTTTTATATTCGTACTAAAATTTACTACTACAAAGGAATAAATTATGTAATTTATCTATTAATCTAACATGATTCAGTTGGTTCGATACTACCTTGAAAATAAAGAATTGTTTTTAGTTTTAGTTTGGGTTTTGGTACTAACCTTCTGGGAAGAGGAAGTCGTTCCCACTGTCTTCGAGTCCGTCATCATCATCATCATCAGCCATCGGATCCAATTGGACTTTAACTTCGGCTTCTTCAGGTGCTGCAAAAAGAATTACAATAAGTACTTATACATAGGAATATAGGTACAGAAGGCTGCAGATCAAGTGTTGCAAACCTGTCAAAAAAATGTAATTGAATCTGAACTCTATGGCCTGGACATTAAGTTAAAAATGAGTTGGGGAAATTTGACAAATTTGCTGCCTTCTGTACAGTAAATGCCAAGAAAAGATAAAGTAAAGGATTTTCTCTAAATCTATCGTATTATAACAACGTTGTATGACAGAGTTGTTCAATAGGTGGCAGGACTTAGTTGCGTATATGATAGGGTTGCCAACTATACTGTTTTTAACAGTATTATACTGTTTTTCACGACATTATACTGTTTACTGTTTAAAGTATACAAAATACTGTTTTCAGCATTAAAGGCTGATTTCAGCATTATGACATTTAAAAATTTAATAACTTCGATATTAAGACTTTGTTACTTATTTTATATTTTTTCCAAATTTGACATGCTGCTACTGTAATAATTTAATTAATTCTACTGACATTTAAATGTGATGATAATATTCTTTTTGTATAATTTATTACTGTATGCTTTACCAACTCAAATTATTTAAGTTAAAATTGTTACTAACATATTATGGATTACTGTTATCTGAAATAAATGATTATTATTATTATTATAAAAACTTTAATTAAAAACTTGTGCAAAAAAAATCTAAAAATATGTGTTTAACACATTAAATAAATAGAATACTGTTTATTTTTCCAAAATACTGTTTGATATTTCTTTCAGACTCAAATATACCTACTTTATTTTTAGAAAAAAAGTTGACAACCCTAGATATGCGTAACTCATAAACTGAGAGCAAAGGAAAAACATAGCATGTGCGATACTGTAAAAGTCAGTTAAGGGACAGAGTTTTTACTGGAGGTTTTTTTATGGTCGATCCCCTGTCACCATTATAATGCCTCCAAATTTGTAAAGCGTGACATCAGATGGATTTATAGCCTCTGGTGTTCTGCCTACCCCATATGGGATACAGGCGTGAAGTATGTGTAATTGATGTCTATGAGCGGTGGTATTGCTTACCACCAGAAGAAGCGGGTAAGATCGTGCGAAGACGAAATTACATACATACATACATAACTTCACGCCTGTATCCCTTATGGGGTAGGCAGAATACCAGAGGTCATCAAACCATCTAATGTCACGTTTGTCAAATTTCGAGGTATTATAATGATGGAGAGAGACTATTGCAGTGACAGGGAGTCAGCCTATCACCCGCAAAAAACGCCAATAAAACCTCTGTCCCTTATTAATAAATAATAAATAAATAGAATCCCCAGACAATCACACCAAGTACATGGCCCCGAAGTAAGCATAGCTTGTGTTATGGGATACCATATAGCGAACTAGGGGGGAACCTAGAATATAAATAGATAAACACCCAGACACGCAACATTTTTTTTTTCTGGTTCCGTGCGGGAATCGAACCCGCAACCACGTGCGTCTGAGGCAGACAGGTTTACCCCAACGCCAAAGTGGTCGTCAACTGACTTTTACAATATGCCCGGGAAGAGAAGCAGTTTTAGAGAAGTATGTTTTTCTTTCGCTCCCAGTCCAGCATGGAAGCACGAAATTATTGGGCAAAGAAACAATATACACAAAATACACTTGATGGAAAGGGGCCCACTGAGAACATTATGGAGTCGGCTTTGTTCCTTCCGCCCCTGGATAAACGTAAGAGGCGACTATTCCGAGTGACCCCCGCTTGGTGGTAGGATCCCGTCAGGGTCCGACTGGCTGAAGCTCAACCTTTATATCTGGCGCCAAATATTACCGTTCCAGCGGTGATGTGTGTCAGCCAAGGACTGTATACCGGTATGAATTTCTGTACAATTTTTTTCTGTATAACGTCATACCGTTAAATTAGGGGTATTTAAAAATAACAGTACAGGAATTCTTACTGAAATAATTCTTGTACCTTTTTTATTATTGTAGCATAACTGTTTTTTTTTTTAGTTAACTTAAATTTTCCGGTATTAATATTAATATTAAAATTTTATTTTAACATAACTGTAGAATGTTCGATACTTTATTTGAAGCCTATGAAGCGTAGGTACATATGCTGACCTATACATTTCGGTACAGAAATTAAATAAGTTAAAATATTTCTGTACTTAAAACATCTACAGAAATTAATCCGGTATACATTATTTGGGAACTGATATAATTAATTTAGATTTTAATAACTTGTACAGTTATTGTGTTTGATGAAGCAGTACACTAACTAATAAGGGTACTGAAATTTTACTAGTACTATTTAAAAATTTTATACCGATATGCAGTCCCTGGTGTCAGCAATACTTTATGAAGAGCCGGTTCTTTCCTAGCCCCGTGTGCTGTCATCTTCGACCTCATCTTCACTTACCATCAGTTGAGGTTGAGATCAAACGCGGGCTTAGTCTTACTAATATTATAAACGTGAATGTTTGGATGTATGGATGTTTGTTCCTCAATCACGGCAAAACGGCTCAACGGATTTTTATGAACTACTTTTTATCTCGATATTCGGTTTAACGGTAACGGTTCGATTCGATACCACAATTAAGCCCACAGAACCAAAGCTGCCATATTCTTATATTCTAAGATATTGATATAAAAGCTTGATTTATTGTTGTCTATGGTCTCATGCTAGCCCCTTAGAAATTAATATAAGATGTTACAATACAACTATTTTGGCTTACCTTCATCATCAGAAATGTCTATCTCAATTTTTACCCTTGGAATTGATTCTGAAACTAAAGGAAAAAAGTATGTAAAAATTGTAAAGTTTCACAATAATTAAGTAAATTTTCATAAAATGGCAAAAAAAAGATCAGAAATAACAACAGGACAGATTAGGTTTCAATTATATTGTTTTAAGCCATAATTTGTAGCATTCACAATAGTTTTCAAAACAATGTAATGTAAGTTTCTGGTGTTAACTATGAAAGAGGTAATTAATGAGGCTAAGTGCCCTCTAAGACAAACTGTCGAATTCATAGAGAATTTGTCCACGTTAAAACAGCGTTACAGAGGGTTTACAAAGCACAACCAAAAAAAGGTGATTCATAGACGATAAATGACATTGTAAACATACTATAACGGCTTTCTAAACATGTCAAATTTACAATCAGCATGAGGCTTCTTTAAGCCCATTTTACCGGCCGAGTCTACCCGAAGGTTAACGAATATTAACGAGTTATTGAAATTGATAATTTGAGTTTCACAGTTTCACTCTTCGTCTTCCTTCCTAGTTCCCTGTGATTATTTTTTTCGTCGCGTCAATTTGTGGTCAGTGATGGATGGAAGTCGTCGTGGCGCCGTGGTTACTGTGTGTATCATACGATATCACAGGTTAAGCAACATTCGGCGCGGTCGGTACTTTGATGGGTGACAGCCGACCATTCATATTACTCACGACGACTTCCGTGCTTCGGAGGGCACGTTAAACAGTCGGTACCGGGTGCTGTATACTTGTATACAGTAGTCGTTAGGGTTTGTCAAAAGCCATCTAGGCGCCCTAAAAAATTCTGGCATCCACCGCCCAGCACTGGGCCAGCTTGGTGGATTATGGCCTATACCTTCTCTGCACCCAGGGGAGAGACTCATGCCCTGCAGTGGGCTCATTACAAAGAGTTGTGATGATGATGATGATGATGGATGTGATGAACAATTTGATTAACATACAGCTGATAGCTCGTATTGATGCAAATAGAGTGCGACGTAGGAGAAAGGAGTACCGACGAAGAAAAGACCCTTTTACTCTAGACGATATTGAATTTAAAAAGAGATATCGCTTTAATAAAGATACTGTACGGCGTATTACCGATTTAGTTCGTAATGAAATTACGCGATGTCCAAGAGGTTTTGCAGTATCCCCTGAGCTACAGGTGCTGACAGCGTTGCGGTGCTGGGCGAGAAATGAGGTTAGTACAGGGAGTGTGTTTCCATCTGAGTGCGGTGAGAGGATGTGAAGATGAGTCTGTTGTAATTATATTGACCATTTCTGGCTCTTTATTTTCCTTGCCTCACAAAAGAAAATCTCACTATAAGGCGATAGGTATTACAAAGAGGATATCTCTTGTGAAGCAAAGCCATGTACACCCTGTACAGAGTTCATATTTTATTGTAATACTTGTACGTATTTCACCCACAATAACAATATTTTATTTCAATAATTTCAGGTTCAGGATGACAGTGGTGAGCTTCATGGCATAAGCCAAGCTACTGTATGCCGCATTTGCGCTAGAGTAGCAAGAGCTCTTGCCCGATTAAGTAAAGAGTTCATTTTCATGCCCAACACTGTGCAGGAGCAAGAACAGGTGATGAGGGAGTTCCGAGCAATCAGGAACTTCCCAAATGTAATCGGGGCAATAGATTGCACACACATCCGCATTAAAAAAACTGGTGGTATTTTTCCAAGAATAGTCGGGAGTCGGGGCACAGAAAATTTAAATAAACGAAGGCACTGAACAAGGCAATAAATCTATAATAATTTGTGACGAAACTGACGAAAACAAAAATAAGTAATGAAATGAAATGTCTGTATCGACCTGTCAAATGCCAATTATAACTGCAAGTAAATGAAATATCCATAGCCCTAGGGCAAAAAAAAACACAATTTTATCTCTGGTGCAATGAAATGCGACGTTTCCGCTCATGCGTAATGTAATCCGTATAATAACGGTGTATTAGTTAAAATAGGATTTTCAGATGTCTATGAATCACCTTCACTTACAACACACTATAAACCTTAAAGAGTGTTGTAGCTAAAATGCACTTTAAATGCTTTTTAACTATTTTCTATGAATTTGACTGAAAGAATATAAGTTATATTCTTGACAACCACTTTGGCAATATTTATTATATTATTATTTATATATATATTTATATTCTAGGTTCCCCCTAGTTCGCTACACGGTATCCCATATCACAAGCTCTGCTTAGTTTGGGGCCATGTAGATGGTGTGATTGTCTGGGGATTTATTATTTATTTCCAATGCTGTTTGATAATGCAATGTTCATCTGTAAATTCAGTCAAGGCTAGTTTCAATATGAAAAAAAAACAATTGAAAATGTATGTAATACTCACCAACTATACAGTTCTTACTGTGCATATTCTCAAACTTTTTCTCACATTCTAATACTTGCTGTTTGAAACTCAACGCATCTCTAAGTTTATTTGAACAGTTTTCACATATACTGTATGTGATTTCATTTAATGCACCGGAAACTGGGGCTATCTGTGGTAATTAAAAAGGAACATAATTATTTTCACAATATTTATAAAAAAAGACTTTAATATCTAGTGGTTACTTCACTTGGCCTGTATCAAAGCGATAAGTTCCGGTATTTAACTCTTAATAAAATAATATAAAGGTTCTTACATATAATCTTGTGTCTATTTATTTGATAGTTTTAGAAGTGATAATTTAAGAGGTTGTATAGTTTTAATATAACAGAATGAAAAATAAATTGATTATTGTTTTTGAAATAAGAAATTGAAAAGGCATGTAACATTGTTGTTCATTGATTTTTATAGAATCTTTTGTAGCATCATTTACTGTAGTTTATTTGGAAGATTTTTTTATTGACGACGTCTTCAATTACTATACTGTGAGATCATTTATGAATGTGTGTATAATTAATTTAGAAGAGATTCCCGTTACTGGCCAGGAAAAAAGGCCAACATTTACTAAAAATAACATTCTAATTAGTTTTTTACTTGGGGAAATCCTCATTGAGAAATACGGTCGCTCAGGGACCAGCTAGGTTATGTCGGACTTTTACCATCTAAAACCCCAAAGTGTTCCTCCACACGCCTTGCAGTAAGATATCAGGAAATTTACCCCCTATTCGCAACCCAGGGACATTCCAGGGCAACAACTTTTAAGAAGGACATATGAGCTTTTAGTACTAGGTATTTATTTTATTTTACTTTATTCAGGAAACAATAGTAAATTTTGTTAACTTCATGGGATGCCTTTGTCAAATGTTGTTGAACAATAGATTCCCATACTTATCTATTTTACTATTCTAGTGCCTGTGTCCACAGTACTTTTCTTATTAGTAAAACCAAGGGTTACTCCAATCAAAACCCAATGATAGAACCAAAGTTAAAAATTATTTTGTGTTTCAAAAAGTATATTATATTTCAAGTAGAAGAGCGCAATAACACTGTTAAACAAGAGTTTACTAAATTTTTTTTTTTTATAAGTGACTAAACCCGCCTTTGACCTCAATCTCACCTGATGGTAAGTGACGATGAGGTCGAAGATGAAAGCACACAGGTTTAGAAAGGAACTGGCTCTTTATACAATATTGCCGGAACACATTACCGCCGGAGCGGTAACATTTGGCGGCAGACTTTATATAAAGGGTGGTCGCTAGCCAGGCAGACCCAGAAGGGATCCTACCACCAAGCATAAAATATATCTTAATATATTTTATGCTTATATCTTAAGCTAGGATTGAGTTAGTTTCCAGTGCCGAGTTGCATCAGGAGTGTCCCTGGGTTGCGAATAGGGGGTAAATTTCCTGATATCTTACTGCAAGGTGTGTGGAGGAAACTTTGGGGTTTTAGATGGTACAAGTCCGACATAACCTAGCTGTTTCCTGAGCAACCATATTTCTCAATGAGGATTTCCCCAAATAAAAAAATAATTAGAATGTTATTTTTAGTAATTGTTTTGGAACCACAGCTTATTTATACAAAAACAAATTGAGTTGATAAAATAAAAAAACTGCACAAAATATCATCATCATCATTCATCCTGGAGACCCCACGGCCTTCCCCCAATATTCTCCACAATAATAATTGTGGAACCTGAAATAAGTGCGTCCTTTGATGCGGCAGAATGTGTGAATCTGTCTCTAGATCAGAATGGATAGAATTTATATTTTTAAGCATACAACATAAAATTGACCTTCATAGGGCATTCAAAATAAGAACCTGAACATAACATAAAAACCGGGGTGAACCGATATTTCGTGGTCGGTTGACCCAATAAAATCGATATGATCGGAAAAGTCCTCCTAGTCAACAACAAGCTATATATAACAATATAAATAAACTAATTTATGAAAAAGTTCCAGAACTCACGAAAATATTAAAACACTCTTGCAACATCTCCGAATAAACTTCAATCTCGCCATCAACAATTCTTGGTTCAGCTAAATTAACATAAGGTCCTTCGGAATGACAACACCGGCACAAATCGTTTTCTAATTTCCATTTTGGTATTGACATGGTTTTGCACTTAATGAAAAAGCTCTTAATTCCTAAGTTTACAAATAAAAGCAGAATGCACGTAAATCTAACAATAGCAACAATATGCGCAAAGCGGCACCAAAAAACGAGGGCAAAGAATAACACAACGATAGATGAATATAACTAAGCACTAAAGTATAGAAGACCGTCTCGCGGTTTTTGCACATTAGCGCCATACAGTATCCACGTCAGGAATTCTTTTGACCAAAACAACCTTAGAACGCAGCCCGGCCGTACCGCGCCACTATCAAAATAGAAATTCGTAATACAAGTAATTACCATTGCGCAATTATAATTTGAAAAAATTTGAAATAAGTTACATAAATTCCCACATAGCTGAAAATTGGTAAGATTGTTTAAAATATGATATTTTTTAAATGAAAACATGACTTTTTTATTTTTGTAATACAATGCCACCTTTTATACTATATATTCTACATTAATTTCAGAAACAACAACATCTGACGAAAAAGTGGGCAAAACACTGTGGAAGCAGTAGAACTCATCGACAAACTGTTTGAGAGTGTCAATGGTTCTAATGGTTTAATGGAAATTGAGAGGTCCAATTAAGCCAGACTCCAAGCATCTACCATTTTGGAAAGAAGCTAAATCTGTTTTATAAGACACTAGCTGTTGCGCGCGGTTTTACCCGTGCAATTTCGATTCCCGCGGGATTTTCGGGATAAAAAGTAGCCTGTACGGATTCGGAAGAATCCCTCTAAGAGAAAGAAATTTTGAAATCGGTCCAGTAGTTTTTGAGCCTATTCAATACAAACATATAAAAATACAAAGGTTTCCTCTTTATAATATTAGTATAGATAAAATTTGTTGATACTAACAGCAAGCGAGCTTTAAAAAATAGTAAAAGTTATAAGGTCCTAGTTCCTTCTCTGATTGGATGAATTACTTACAATATTAGAAAGTTTTGAAAGGCTGTCACTTTATTTGAAATATACCTACAGATTGAAATATTTTTATCCTAGAAATATAAATCAAGATGCATGAGAAAACTTTTTCGGTAGGATTAGAGCCATAAACTATCGAAATGTTAATCCGGATGCTGGCACATTTATAAATACGTTCAAGTTCTTATTAATGTCAAATGTAATGGGTCCACAATGTCCACATTCAATGTATGCAAATTGTGAATATGATGAAGTCTGTACAGTTATTGACATAATAAAACTATTAACACAAAAGAAAAAAGATAATGATAATAACGAAAATGTTACGCACAACATCCAACATCCTAATACAGTCGACATTAATAAATCATTCAATGTCGCCAATGAGAGACTACGTGATTACTCTTCTGCTTACACAGCAGGATTTATATGCAGGAGAGTTACAGAAAAATATAAATCATGTTTCGAGACTTGGGTAGAAAAAAAAAGTAGACACTACTCACAAGTGGATAGAACAACGCAAATACAGTCTTTTAAAAAATAATAATTTGTATTTATCCAGCCACACATTTTTAAGATTTTATAGAGATATATCGGGCCTTGTACATATTTTTTTAAATATCAAAGGACATGTTAAATAGGAGCAAATATCAAAAATAAAATTAGTAAAGAATTGAATGTAGATTATTTGGGATGTAATATTCACAGAGAAAATTTTAAGGATTACATAATACAATTAATTTTACGTGTGCAAAGCCACAACTAGTGCAATATAAAGAGTGGTAATCAAGAAAAACGTTTTAAAAATTTATCTGCAGGTCGTTAAGGCGGGTTTGAAAATTAAAAAATAAATATATTAATAAACTTGTATTTTTCATTTTTTTTAAACATGTACAGTCAACAAACATTGTATGATAATCGGAGTTATTAAACTTACACATTTAAATTCCGATGTTACAATATGTTTGTTGGCCTTGAATATTTCCCCCCATAAAAATGTAATTCTAAAAAATGCATATGCTACTAACATGCAAAATTATCGATATTGATGGCACATCACTATGCATCGATACATGGCAGCTGCGGCACAGCAATTGCACCTCTCTATGTGACACTAGCGATTTGCTGTTTGTTAAGAACTTTCTGTCAAAAGTGCCAGCTGTCCTATCTGTCTCTGACTAGTTTTATCGTAGACAGAGAAACCTATAGACAACTGACTGGCGTGGCCACATGAGATAGAACGATATCAAGTAGTGGTGTTGCCATATTCACACATTTACCGCAGTTTCAGGTAAATTATAGTGCCCGAACTCCCAATGTTTGAATTATTTTTAAAAGATGTGTCGGTAGAATCACAAAATAATGATGTTAAAACGTGTGTTGCTTATTTGTTGTTGCTACTTTAAACAAATAGTATAAGTTAGTAGGTAGGGATAACAATGTCATTGTTGGTTACATTATTATTGCAGTAAATTACCTGCAGGAACATAAATTGGAAATAAGTATTATTTGTCAGTTAAATCTTAATTTATTTAGCTATGATTAAAAAAATGAATACTACAAAGATTTTTTTGTATTCATTTTATTATTAGCTTTATCTATACATAATTCATTATTCAAACAACATGAAAAAGTTACAGTTGGGTAGATCTGTAGTTTGTAGGTACTTGATATTTCTGCGTCACAGAGTACTTTATAGT